>LR990543.1:10000000-11200000 GCA_905147745.2 Phlogophora meticulosa | reverse complement strand
ACTCAATTATTAAAAAAAGTGATCATCATTTGAGGCCCAAAAAGATTTCTACTGCTCTGTTCAATATTTAACTACTTAATTCAATTCAATTTACTAGAATTGAACTTGCACAACGGATAACGTTTCAATTAATTTTCACATAGTTAACTATCATTGTTAGGTTAGCTGGTAACTTTTTATAGCTGAGTTACTGAATGGATTACATCATTTGTGATAGACTAATAACGTGATTATAGCGTGTGAAATCTAGTTGATTTTTACTATCTTTAATTTAGTTCCACCTGCCGCGGTGTCTGTAATCAAATCTTACAAGTTAAATTTAACCCACAGCCTCTTATCCTACGGAGTTGAAATTTTACAGGCTGATTCAGTTTAAATGACAATTGATTTAAATGGTAAGCGTGACCTGATTCCACACCCAGGATTGGCTCCAGATGAAAGAACTCTTTAACGGTCAGCAGCACAGACACTTGTTTTTGTATACGCAATTTGGATATCCCGTTTTAACGATAAAAGTCTGGATGCCCCGGTGTCTGTCTGTAATTAAATGTTGCAAGTTAAATTTAACCCACAGCCTCTTATCCTACGGAGTTGAAATTTTCACGTTGATTCAGTTCCGATGAACATTGATTTTAATTGTAAGCGTGACCTGATTCCACACCCAGGATTGGCTCCAGATGACAGAACTCTCTAACGCTCAGCAGAACAGACACTTTTTTTTGTGTATGTAATTTTGATAGCCCGTTTTAACGCTGTAGTGTTCCATGGTCCCTCTACCTAAAAAAACTTGCAGATAGGTTCCCTGTTATTTTGTACTTACTTCAATTAATTTTGACATCGTACACCTAACCTACCTGGAAATGTTGCCATTTTCCTAAAACTAATAAACTCAGTGACTCTCTGAGCTTGCAGTATGATAACAACAGCACGACCAAGCATGAAATTTAGTATACCTATTATGTTATGATAGACCCTTTTAACTATAAAAGCTTGTTTCGAACAAATTAAGACTTGTTTTCTTTTGACTTTCACGGCGTACTAAGTTATTGCGACGCCCCTCTGTCAGATTGGACACTTGATCACGCTTTTAAGAAGGTTAGTATTTAGTTTTCATTAATCAAGACCTTACCTTAATGAGGGTCGAAACAAAACATCCACTGAATAAAAGCTATGGGTTTAAAATAGACCAAGAAACAAATGAACGCGTTTAGTATCAGGAGAATATTAAAGCGCAGGACACACAGAGAGGAAGTTAGGCGCGGACAGAAGACAGACTTTAGTACATAATATAATGATGAATGATATGCTCAAAACATAATCAAGGAAAATTAGAGCATGTCAGCGAACCATAGCATATCTGAACTAAGACAACTGAATTTCCAAGAAGTGGGCAATGGAAGAAGTGTACAAGATGGTCTGTAATTTATACATTGTAACACCATAGCAACACCTCATTTATTAGTTAAGGTCATTATCGGTCTAGCCTTTTCTCTGCTATGCTGACGTCGGCTTCTAGTCTAACCAGATGCAGCTGAATACCAGTATTTTACTTGAAGAAACTGCCTATCTGACCATCACAACCTTTTACTGGACACCACGATACTCGTTGGTAAGACTGGTTGTCAGACGTTTGGGGTACTTACTGAATACCCGTAACGACTGTCAAATATCTATAAATGACAGCCGGGCATACATTGTCGGCTTAACATGCTTTCCGAGGCACGGAGGAGTCCCAATATGTTTCGAACGGTCACCCATCCACAGACTGACCTCGGCATGTGTAGCTTAACCTTCTATCAACCCGTGCGGCTGTTTTATTCGCAAAGAAGCACCCAACATCACGGCTGCTATCCCCGAACAGTTCAAAAAATAATGCTGGACAATCCACACAGCATCATCTAGCCCCAAGCTGAGCAGAGCTTGTGTTATGGGTACTAGATGACTGATAAACTTAATACGATTCATTACATAGATAGATATTTTTTATCATACATAGCAAATACCCAGAACACCCGGAACTAATCTTTGTGGATCGTACAAACATTTGTCCCAAGGCGAGATCTAACCCGCAACCTCCTGCGTCGGAGGCGAACCTTTGCCCGCTGCGCCACATAGGTCGTCAGTTATGCAGAGTACAAACAAAAGAAGCCTTATTCATAGAAGCTTCTAATCATTCTTCGATGAGTGTATCTCCGTTGCACAAAACAACACGATACTTGTAATTAGTACCTCAGTTAGCTCATACGTTGGATGTAACAGTTACCCATTTCCCACACGCTGGCGTTATGTGATAACATCTTGTGTTTTGTTTTCTCTTCATTCTTAGAACTATATGGATTTATTAAAGTTGTGGGATCTTCTGATATGTGGATGATAGATATTACTGAAGCCGATTAAGGCAGAAAACCGTCAAAGTGCGTGTCGGTCTACGCGCTATCTGGGGTTCCGTAGTGGTCCATTTGGTAATTGCCCTGATTATATCTTACCACTTAGTGGTGACTTTTGTTGTAGCTCTGATAGTTTTCCTTTTAACTTCTTTATATTATATACTAATGCCCCGATGTTTTCACATATTCAGAAACAGCCATTAAGCTGGGTTTTACTTGACTCTAACTAAAAATTGCACTATTTCGAATACGGACTCTTGAACCGAGAAATGGTTTTTACACACTAGTAATATTTTTTGGACTTTTGGGGAAAAGACCAGGGAGTGTGGGATTCTAACCTCACTAAAACCACCCCGGTGATCACCATCAGCACATGGAAGGGGCCTCGTTACCTTTTATGAGACCACTCCGGGACCCCCTCTGTGCGACGCCTGTTACCTAACAGGCGTGGTCACATCCCTGAGGAGACGGTTAAGAGGTCTCTCCTACAGTAGAGGTACCTACCCCAATACATTTTATATTATTATTAAAACCCTTAATTTCGTCTGCAGTCAGGTAAAAATGTAAACAATAACCCGCAAGCAAACTAATAATCCTTTAATCTATCATCTTGCAAAAAAAACCCCATATTTCTTTCTTTCATTCATCAAAAATCTCAACAATGGCGACGCATGCAAATGGCGGCAGTTCGCACGGAGCGCGGGAAACAATCGGTTGCCATGACAACGGCAATATGGCGGACCTGTGACGCGGTCACACGCCGCGTCGAATCAAGATAACAACGCATTGTTTTAGATTGATTGGGTCAAAGCAATTATTGACAGGGATTATTTTTCAGCTTAGCTGCTTGTTTGTTTACTATTGCTTAGGTGGACACTGCGAAATATGAATATGAAAAGAAATAAAGAAAAAATGTTTGTTCCCTTAGAGGACACACGTTTAAACGAAAAAAATGACTCGTTGGTCAAGTATGCTAAGAATGAGGTATTGGGTTCAATTACCGGTTCGAGCACAGTGATTAGATTAAAGATTAAAGATTTATTTGTTTGTAAAAACATGTGTAGATAATAATTCATAGTACGATGCTAATTATAGGTGTTACAGATATTTTTCCCACAACATGTTTGACCATAGCTGGTATACAAATAAGATCGATAGACCAAAAAGAAAATAGAATTCAAACAAATCAAACAATTAATAAAAACAATAAATAGGAAATAAAAATAACTAACCCAACGAATTAACATCATTAAACAATAAATTAAAAAATTGGTAAATAGTCATAAGATTAAAAAAATGAAATAAAATCAATACATTCAATAATTATAAACTTAGAGCGATTTGTCGTTAAAAAATTCAGTAATATTGTAGTAGGCTTTTTCTGTCAGCATTTTTTTAAATGTTTTCTTGAACTAATCTGTATTTAGCTTTATTACGGAGATAGGGATATTATTATAGATTATCGGTCTTAGCTGGCTGAACACGAATTTCACTATTATCGCGGCGATTTCGAATTACAATGTCCGATATTCGCGGCAACCCATTTGTATCCGCGAATATGTGTATATCCGCGAATATGTGTATAATGTTTGGGGTTTTTCTTACAAATAAGGCGATTTCTAAATTGATATTGGGATTTACATCAGGAATTTCTAAGTAGCAGCTTGGAGCCTGGATGTGTGTCCAGTTGATAGCAATAGGCTAACCCCTTATTAGGAGATATTGAGACTTAAACATAACTGGTGAAATTTGGATGAACTACTTACGCAACTACACGACGACACGGTTGGCGCAGTGGTTGAGCGATCGACTGCCGCGCCGCGTGTCATGGGTTCGATTCCCACACGGAACAAATATGTGTATGGCCTACAGGATATTTCAATATAAAAAATACAAAACATTTAAAAATATCAAAAAAAATGTGGTCCACTGATGGCTTGAGGAGGGTCCAAGCCACCGGTGGTTAGGTTTGCAGAGACAGGAACCTCCTCACAATGCGAGCCGTATCGAGGAGTACTGCCTTCTGTATCTGGCCTTTGAACCGTGTAACGAGAGCCTCGACAGATGATCGTCGAGGCTTTTAGCCAGTAGGCCATTGGCCGTTACGACGATCGGCACAATGACAGCCGAGTCCACATTCCACATGTCGACCACCTCGTGTGCCAATTATAATTCTATTTTTTACGTTCATAAGTGCCTTTTGCACGCCTCATAAGCGAAGCGTTGAGGTGATGCTTTACTCCAGATATATGAAAGTCAAGGACTTTTCGGAACTATAACTGACTGTATTTTTCTCACAATGCACTTATAGGATACTATTATCATACATAATATCAAGAAAAAACATTCGTTTTAACATATTTGATATTAAAAAAAAAAAACAATTATTTTGTTTAAAAGTAGAAAAAAAAATTACAAAAATGTTCGAGGACGTCCGGATGTCTGTCCGTATGGATCTGGCACTCTCACGACCGTAAAAATTAATGTATTGAAGTTTTTTTTTTTTAAAAGCTTCATAATCGCAGCGCGCTGTTTGCTATTGAAAAAGGGGTAATTCGTTGTCGTTTAATTACAATTACACAGTGAGGGATACATTTTTTTGTGAAAAATGAGATTATGACGCGTGCACTTTTGGATTTTCCAATTTTTACACGCTTCACTTGTATGTTTATATGTTTGTAACCGACTCCTTTGGACGCTATTATGACCCACTTTAAACGGTCAGATTTCATTCACATTTTTTTAATACTTAAATTGAAATAAATGATTTGAAATTGACTTTATGATAGGTAGCTACCCCTCGGCTCGCCCCCTATAACATGGGACTTAAATAGGTATATATCTGGCCAAATGTGGGTGTACTGTTGTGTACTCCTCTGCCTTATCCTCGGAGGAATACAGGAGTGAGAAAAGAAAGAAAACCTAACATAACAGGTTAGGTTTTATTTTTGGTTAGTTCTCATCTGATGCTGATCGCTGTAAGTTTTTATTACTGAATCAGCAATAGGGATGTTTCCTAGGTAAAATATATATTAAGTCTATTTAGTCCGTCAGTAAGATTACCAAAAAATATTGGACACGTATTTTTTGCTTAATTAATTCAATAAAAAGTGACAATGATATAGCACATCAAAGTTCAGGAGAAGGGGCTTGTGACGTCGCTGTTACGTTAGACGTGTAGCACGGCGTGACGTCACGCGCAATTTCAACGCACTATATCGTCGTCATTTTTGGTTTACGTGACAAAAGAAAAAAATACGTGTCCAGTATTTTTGAGTATCCAACTTTCGGACCAATCAGATTTTTTAAGGAAACTACCCTATTGCTAAGTATCCCACACTTTAACTGTTAAAACCTCGAGTAAAATTGGTTTATTCTTCAACAGCAGATAGGTATCGCGCTAACCACACACAAAAAGCTAAACTCGTAATAAAACTGGCATTCCTAAAATATTTATGAGCTGAGTGAACATCCTGTGTATATCGTAAAACAAACACGCTGTATAGGCCTCAAGGGTGCTATCGTTTTGTTTGGTACACACATTTATTGCCGTAGTTCGGATGTTAGCGAAACGGCTTTTTAAATGCTGGGTTGTGGGTACGATTCCCGTGCGTTACGTATTTAACTTTTCCGTATCATGATATATTTGCAGCTGAGCGCTTGGCTAAATAAAAGCAGCCGCACGTGTCAATTGACGGTTAAGCTTCGTTTGCCGAGGTCAGTCTGTGGATGGTCGACGGTTCATTACATATCGAGACTCCTCCGTGCCTCGGAAAGCACGTTAAGCCGTTGGTTCCGGCTGTCAGAACAGTCATAACCCCAAAAATCTGACAAGCAAACCTGATTGTCAGATTTTCACAGCTGCAACAATATCAACATTTGCCTAGCCCTTTCCCAACTGTTGGGTCGGCTTCCAGTTTAACCCAAAGCGGCTGACTACCAGTATTTAACATGAAGCGTCTGTGTTTCTGAAATCCAGATACTACACGATACTCCTTGGTAAGACTAGTTGCCAGGCTTTTGGGATTGTGATGAACAGTAACCTAGTTTAAAAAAATATTTTACTTGATGACATGTAAAAGTGTTTGTAAAAACCTACATCTTTACAGAAATTAAATATAATTGAATCATTTAGACTGTCAAGTATTTTATTATTTCGACGACCGATGTGGCGCGGTGGGCGAAGGTCCGCCTGCGACGCAGGAGGTTGCGGGTTCGATTCCCGCCCTGGAACAAATGTTTGTACGATCTACAAATATTTGTTTCGGGTGTTCTGGGTATTTACTATGTATAATAAAAAATATCTATCTATGTAATGTATTGTATTAAGTATATCAGTCATCTAGTACCCATAACACAAGCTCTGCTTAGCTTGGGGCTAGATGATGCTGTGTGGATTGTCCAGCATTATTTATTTATTTATTTATTTGTTCCCGGTGTTCTTGGTATTTGTTGTGTATAATAAAAAATGTCTATCTATGTAATGTATTGTATTAAGTATATCTAGTACCCATAACACAAGTTTTGCTTAGCTTGGGGCTAGATGATGCTGTGTGGATAGTCCAGCATTATTTATTTATTTACCTGTAGTGACATATGTTTTCTATAACATGTCGTATATAAAACAGGTATCATACATGTTTAAGAGTTGTTTCAGACATGTCATATCAATGAAAGGTGACTAACAAAAGGTGTGATAACGTAGATGTAAGTGGAAACTCCGGGAGGGGACGTCCTAGAAGAGAACCAATTTGTTGTATTTATTGTATTAAGTATATCAGTCATCTAGTACCCATAACACAAGCTCTACTAAGCTTGGGGCTAGATGATGCTGTGTGAATTGTCCAGCAGTATTTATTTATTATTTTTCATTTATTTATTAAAAATGACAGCCGGGACCAACAGTTTAACATGGCACGGAGAGGTCTCAATATTCAATAGATTACCCATAACCGAACTAGAGTAGTTTAATTCGGTCTTCTTCAGAAACATACCCACTGAACTATCCACATGAATAAATCCAAACGTACCACAACGGTATCTGTTGTACGAATCACACGTCTACTCCCTGAAAATAAACTGAAGTACTTAAACAAACCACTAAATGTACAAATAAACGCTCACTTTTAAATACTAAAATAAATAAAAGACATGAATTAGGAGGCTACAAGAGGTTCAAGAGTAAAGCAGTCGGGTTAGCAGGGAAGTGACGGCGACGCAGCGTTCAGTGTTATTTATGAGGAAACTGTGGCTCATAGCCAGGATGGGAGAATGGGAGATAGTTGTAGAACTATCTCCCATTCTCCCAGCCTGGCTTAAAAATAACAGGGTTAAAAGTACCTTCAGGGTTATTTTTAGGGTTTTTTTTTAAGAAAAACGTTACCCCTCACTAGGAATTTCTCCTGTGTCGTGGATGCGTTTACAAACATTTAAAGTCACATACACAAACAGCCAGACCCGGAACAACTACCTGTAGGCTAAACAAATATTTGTTCCGTGCGGGAACTCACGACACGCAGCACAGCAGTCAATCGCTCAGCGGCTGCGCCAACCATGCCGTCCGTTACGTAATATTTGTAACACTACTGGGTTAAGGGCTCCCAGAACCAGCCCTCGCATTACAAATCCAGTTCATCTCACTTCCACTTCCCGGGCCGTCCATCTTCAGGCAGCCTTAGGAGGCTTTTGATATTACGAACTGTTATTTAATGTAACGGAATTAAAACTCTATCTAACTAATTATCTGTTTGGTTGGTCAAGTGGTCCCAAGCGCGACTGCTGAGCGTGAGTACTGTGTTTAAATCCCAGGTCGCCCAGTGTTATCGAGTTTTTCCTATAGGATTTTTCTCATTAGCATCCCGGAGTCTGGATTTGTGCCCGGTTGATGGCAAAAGGCTCTCCCCTATTACTAAGAACTTAAATATAACTGGTGAAATGTGGGTGTTATTATAGGTGCACCTCTCCCCAACCCTTAATACAGGCGTGATGTTATGTATGTATGTTATTAAAAATAAAACAAAAACTTACCAATTAAATGTATAGCAGAGCTCACAGGAAAACAAATAAGTATTTTCTTATCACATATCACAGACACTCATCATAACACAAAAAAAAAAAAAAACAAAAAAAAATATAAATTTGTTGTAAATAAACTATGTCCAATAAAATATTACAAATTGAATTATAAATAATAATTAATGTAATTCTTTTTTTAAATTAAACTTTGATAATCTAAAACAAGTGTAAAGCTGCCTTGTGACTATGAAAATGGCGGTACCGCAGCGTTCACTGTTATTTATTACCGAAGCGTGGCTCAAATGTAGGCCAGGAGATAGGGAGATGGTAAGCATGGAATTATGTAATTTTCAACTTAGCAACACTTTTAGAGATAGTTAAAAAAGTGGTTAATATTATACCGCCTAGACTGCCCATTGTAACATATCGATACTCCTCCGTGACTCGGAAAGCATGATGCAGTTGGTCCCGGCTGTCATTTGTGGATCTTTGACTGTCGATACATGAAGTTGCCCGAAAATCTGATACATGTCTTACCATAGATATTGTGTTGCCCAGTAATTGGGTTGTGGAGGTCAAATAGGTCCTGGGTGGCGTTGATACAGAAGCACTATAAGTGTTACCCAAGAACAGAGTTGTGGTGGTCAGAATGGTCAGTCAGTCCATGTAAAATACTGATATTCAGGCTGCATCCACTTAGACTGGAAGCTCACACCAACATAGTTGAGAAATGGCTAGGCAGATGATGATCACTGCCTATTGTACAGACGCCAGCACATGACACACAAGCTATCCCAAACTGTCGAATGTTCCCAATCTAACATGAACCTTATTCTTTTATAAAGCAATAAAGTTGAAAAATTATCAAAGCAATTTGACAGATTTGTGTAGCTTGATGTGCTGGCTTCGGTACAGTTCTTTTCTTTTTTTAAAAAAAAAACGTTGCCCCACACTAGGAATTTCTCCTGTATCGCGGGTGCGTTTACAAACATTTAAACTCACTTACACAAACAGCCAGACCCGGAACAACTACCTGTAGGTCAAACAAATATTTGTTCCGTGCGGGGATCGAACCCACAACACGCGGCGCAGCAGCCGATGGCTCAACCACTGCGCCAACCGTGTCGTCAGTTGGCTGTAAGACGGTAGTTACAATCTGAGCTCGAGCTGGCGAAGAGTTGTATGTAGTTACAATAAAAGGCTAGTTTATACCGGTTTTGATAACACTGATGTGAGTCCTCCTATGCGTAAATAACTTGATTATTGTAGTAGGTATGCAATAGAATATTAATTTTGACTTACCTAAAATCTTAAATGATTTCAGAAATATACGAATTTCTTCTGTTACGTCATATTTTTGACGTTTAATATTTAATAACACTCACAATCACTAAATGTGAAAATAAATACTACATACCAAATCAAATCTTTATATTATTTTTTATAACTTTATAAGCATAGCATTGTGATGGTATTTTTTTTTAATAAAAATTTCATGCTGTATTTTTATTGCCATAAAAATAGCTTCCATTTATTGTTTTATGTTCGAATAAAAAAGGTGTGAAGGATTTACGATTTTTTTTGTTTCTGCATGCTTATTGCACTCGTTGAAAGTAACAAAATATTGAAAAATGACATAGTAAATATTGATGAAAAAGTTAAAAAAAAATGGTTTAAAAAAAAATTGGTTTGGTAAAACATATCAAGAGGATATGGCTAGTCAAAGAGGTAGCTATTGAGATGACGGCAAGTAGAGATGTATGGAAGAAGAAAACATGCTGCGCCGACCCCAAATAAATTGGGATTAGGGCAGGAGGATGATGATGGTTTAGTCAAACTATTTAAGAGCTCTTGACCGGGAATACATCAAATCAAATGAAAATTATTGAATTAAAATAAGGCTGATATCAGCAGTTCTTCCTTCCACCACTTCCAAGTGATTTTGCTGAGAAGAAGAAGTGGTCGAACAAACTCTTCAGCAATAACCAGGTAATAATAAAAGGAGAAAGCTTTAGTTACGCTTGCCGAGGACAGTCCGTGGATGGGGGCCTTAAGCCGTTGCTCCCGGTTGTCATTGGTAGACCTTTGACTGTCATTACGGGTAATCAGAATTGCAAAACTTTGTCCACTAGTCTTACTAAGGTACTAACTATTCCAATATCGTGGATGAATTAACAGACATTCAAAGTCACAAACACGAACAGGCAGACCCAGAATAACTACCTGCGGGAATCGAAACCACTAAACGTAGCACAGCAGTCGATCGCTCAGCCACTGCGCCAACAATGCCGTCAAAAAAAATTGTTTCTATTTTCAGTTTCCAACTGCCTCGTTGGTCTAGTGGTCGTAAGCACTACTGCTGAGCATGAGGTCCTGGAGTCGATTGCCCAATTATTGGATTTTCCAGCTGGAATTTATCAGTTGCTGACTGGAATCTGGATTTATTACCCGTTGATGGCTTTGGGGGTGTAAGGAATAGGGTGTAAAGTTCCTCATTCTCCTTTGAAAAGGGAGGATCCTCCGACCAGACGGTTGATGAGTCTAGTGGGCTACTGCCCGACGGTTTGCTGTGGAGAGTCCTGTAAATATGTACAATCGCAGGGATAACTTTAATATCGCGATGTAGGAAACGTCAGATTTAGTTTGTATGTGGCGAGATAGATGTCGCTACACGGTAAAAGGCTCGCCACATGGCTAAGACATAATTAGCTAAATGTGGTACTACTTCGAAATACACAGGCTTGATGTTATGTTCTTTCAATTACCGACATGGTATTAAACGTCCATTCTATTATCTTGCACTAACACCTCAAACACATTAATAACCACACCACCAGCCAAGCTCCTGAACTATATAAAGCAAAGTTCCTTATTATAAGTTGGAACCTTATCGCGTAGCATGGCGGACCATTGTTCCGTCTTACTTTGTGGTCCAGAGTTCGAAAGTTAGTTTGACAGAGTACTAAGTACTTGTCTACTGAATTAGCACTACGAGATTTTATGTTGCTGCAGGCTTTGTACAACGTGTTTGTTATTAAAAAAGGTAGAATTAAAAAAAAGGAGTTGTTCTGGGTTTCGCAACTATCTAAATCTTATATAACAAAGAGGAAAGATTTCATACAATTTGTATATAATATAACTTCGTAACCGATTTAAAAAATTCTTACACGTGAAAATTATGTATTTTTCTAACTCCTCCGCTGTTATTTTTTGATTAATTTCTTTGCGGGATCCAAGACAGTTGAATCGTTTCTCCGGGACGCGTCGGGCTTCATTATTTCGAAGCTTTACGGTGGTCACCACTGTTGATTCAGGTTTTCAGGAGTTGCAGTGGTTTGGGAACAGTGGCGGGCTTGTCCCATATCTATAAAAAAATGACTAAAACCCATCCGTGTTCCGTCCTTGCTCTTTACGTTCCAGGATCACGGTAACTACATATTTCGAACATCCCGCAACCCTGGCAACGGGAATCGAACCTGCGAGTGGTATTCCAGAAGCCAGACAGACTCGGCATCAGTACTACAGTTATTATTAAGTTAAAAGTTTCTAGAAGTCTCCAATATTCGGAGGCTTAGTTTTGTGTACACAAGCGGAAGTGTCCCGGGTCACGACTCTCCGTCACGATATACTCTGACTCAACAACCTAGTTTTATCAATGGATAAGAACAGTTATTTAATCATTATATTAGGGTACTGTGAGTAATTTTGGTTTTTTATTTAATTGTCTGGATTTGTGAACGGTTGATGGCAATAGGCTCGCCCCCAATTATGTGAGACATAAACATAACTGACGACATTTTGGTGTTACTATAAGTGCATCTCAGTACAACCCTGCGAGGCGTGATGTTATGTGTCACTTAAAAAAAAAAAACTATTTTATAATTTCAATTATTTTTTTAACAAAACACACAAAACTCACAAAAAATACACATAAATATTTCGAATTTCTTGTTGGTCTAGTGGTCGGAAGCTACTATTGAGCATGAGTTCCTTGGTTTCATTCCCGGAACGGGCAAAGTTTTTTCCATCTGGAATTTCTTGGTGGCAACTCTTAGTGATCGATTTGTGATCAATAATAATATTATTTTGCTTGTCATGTCAAAATATCATAACCTCATCTGCCTAGCCTTTTCCCAAGGCCTCATGCTAAGATCCTTCTATTCTCCTTTAGCTTCGTTTACGTTCATACATCTGGTCATACAAGCACGCCGGTTGTGAGTACTACGCACCTCACCTATCTGAAGAACATCACCAATAAGGTCAATGTATGTCCTTCGCCGGCGTTTCCACTCACATATACCTTTTGTTAGTCATATTTCATTCATCCTATCAATTCGACCAAACTTTTTAAGCATACTCCTTTCAATCTTTGTTACTTGCATCTCCTATTATTTCGACGACCGATGTGGCGCGGCGGGCGAAGGTCCGCTTGCGACGCAGGAGGTTGCAACAAATGTTTGTACGATCTATGTACAAAGATTTGTTCCGGGTGTTCTGGGTATTTACTATGTATAATAGAAGAAATATATCTATGTTATGTATTGTATTTAGTATATCAGTCATCTAGTACCCATAACACAAGCTCTGCTTGGCTTGGGGCTTTCTGGGTTGTCCAGCATTATAATTTATTTATTTATTATATCACAGCGTTGTTTCAATTGCAACGTTGTGATTACAATAACCAATGAAACAGGTCGACATGAGATTCTACAGTTGACGAAACTCTCTACATTAAGAGACTAATTATATCACTTAAAAGCAAATCAAAATCAAATTAAACAAAATTATCAACAATTCCTAAAGTCTGCGGAACCACGAACAAGGAAGTGGGCAAACAAAGACAAGAATATAATCCAAAGATTGATCAACGCATTTTGTTTTTGATGTCCCAACTTCCGGTACACAACGGATATTGCGAAATGTTCCTTTAATAAATTAGAGGGTGGTTCCAAAGTTCTGTGGGGGCTGAAAGGGGGTGAAATCTGGGGGGATGTAAGGGTTAATTATGTTTTGTAACGGGGTTTAATAGTATCTTTTTACGGGTGTTGTTCAATCTTATCTGATGATGTTGGGATGGAGCTCTTTCAACCCCTTGAAGGCAGGGTTTTCATAATTTCTTGCCAGCGATACGGTTCACTGTTTGATTAGGTTAGAAATGCTTGATTTGAAGTTAATTGGATGTTATTGATTGGTTTGGTCTATAATTATATTCATTTTTGTTGAAACTGATACTAAGTAAATGTATATGGATACATTTGGTATAAAAACCATTTTCCGCTTTAGCCAGTTATGTTAAGTGCCATGTAATAGGGGCGAGCCTATTGCCATACACCGGTTGCAAATCTAGTCTCCGTATTTTTTTATGGAAGAACCCGATACCACTTGAGCTGATCTGAGAGTTGAACCCAGGATCTCATGCTCAGCAGTAGCGCTTCGCACCAGACCTACGAGGCACATACATACGTTTATTGCAATAGAATAGAATAGAATAATTTATTTATATAAGTATTACAAACATGTAAATTTATGTGCAGTAGTGTTATTTCTAAAACAATGGTATAATTAATGCATAATAGTAAACTATAACTAAAAATATATTGCAATTTAATATATTGCAGTTGCAAGAAACGATAAAAGGGAATTCACAAATGTTTGCTAGCGATCTGCCCGATCTAGGTTTATTTAAACCTGTGTTTCAGGCCATACAATACCTAAGCAATGAACTATTTCCCTTGGCCTCCTTCTCGAAATTGTTTTTACCTAACTGCAGAATCTGCCAGAGGTAAGTGTATTCGGAAACGATTTCGAGAAGGTGGCCATGTACGACGACCAGTATTGGATCAATGTGGCCATTGATCATGACTTTGGTTTTATCCAAATTCATGCCAAGACCGATACGTCGCGAGGCTGAAGCTAGGCCGTCCAGCATCTGGTTCAGCTCCTCTAGCGACTCCGCCATTAAGACTATGTCATCTGCGAATCGTAGGTGTGAGATGTAGTCGCCGTTTATGTTTATGCCCTTTCCTTTCCAGTCCAGCATCTTAAACATATCTTCCAACGCGCTTGTGAACAGTTTCGGGGATATAACATCCCCCTGTCTCACTCCTCTGCGCAATTGGATCGGTTTAGACTGCTGGCCCTGTACTTGGACACTCATGGTCGCGGCTTCGTACAGACATCTCAACACCTCGATATAACGATAGTCTACTTGGCATCGCTGTAAGGATTCCAGAACAGCCCAGGTTTCGACAGAGTCAAAGGCCTTCTCATAGTCCACAAAGGCCAGACACAGGGGCTGATTATACTCTTCGGACTTCTGTATAATCTGCCTCACCGTGTGAATGTGGTCTATGGTGCCATATCCTCCTCGAAACCCGGCCTGTTCCGGCGGCTGAAACTCGTCGAGTCTCCTGGCGAGACGATTCGTGACCACTCGTGAGAACAACTTATAGACATGGCTCAGGTGCGAGATGGGTCTATAATTTTTAAGAAGGGCTTTGTCACCCTTCTTAAAAAAGAGCACCACCAAACTCCCGCTCCACGCCTTTGGAGTTCTCCCACTGTGAAGGACGGTGTTAAAGAGGTTCGTTAATTCCTTTATAACAGGGGCTCCTCCAGCTTTCAAAAGCTCTGATGTTATTCCGTCCGGCGCCGGGGGCTTTTCCATTTTTAAGCTGCCTCAGAGCTAACACGATCTCGTCTTGACTGATGTCAAGACGAGGACCCAGCTGGGCTGGGCAGCGTTTGGGAAACTGCGCCGAGTCTTCTCGTCATCCATACCGCAATGCTTGAAAACGAAAGTTTTTAATCAGTACCCGTCATGACCTACGGAGCCGAGACATGGACACTTATGGTAAGGTTGGTCCACCAATTCAAAGTCGCTCAGCCAGCTATGGAGAGAGCTATGCTCGGAGTTTCTCTGAAGGATAGGATTCGAAACGAATATATCCGACATAGAACCAAAGTCACCGACATAGCTCAAAGAATTAGCAAGTTGAAGTGGCAGTGGGCTGGCCATATCGAACCGACAACCGCTGGGGTAAACGTGTTCTTGAGTGGAGACCGCGACTCGGCAAACGTAGTGTAGGACGCCCTCTGAGTAGGTGGGATGACGATCTGCGAAAGACTGCAGGCAGATGCTGGATGCGGCAAGCTGAAGACAGGGCGCTATGGCGCTCATTAGGAGAGGGCTATGTCCAGCAGTGGACTAGTATAGCCTGATGATGATGATGATGATGATGAACTATTCCCCACTTACTTATTTAAATATTTTTAATCCACCATTATAATTATTATTAATCCACCACTATAATTATTATTAATCCACCATTTTAAATAACCGCGCCATTTTATTACCGTTTTTAATACTAATATTAACACTAACGCCATCTATCGATTTATCATCGTACTTCTATGTGTTTGTTGATAATTTTAGCGCTTTCTATGAATGGAGGTTTGTTTTGACACCTGGCAACCGTCCAAAATGGTTATAATGTTATGAGATTATATTGTACTAGCTTCTGCCCGCGGCTTTGCCCGCTTGGTTTGCTGATAAAAAGTAGCCTATCTATGTCCTTCCTCGGGATGCTACGAGTATCTATCTCTCTGCCAAATTTTATCAAAATCCGTTCAGTGGTTTTGCCGTGAAAGACGGACAAACAGACACACACACTTTCACATTTATAATATTAAATATATTAGTAAAGATGATTGGGATTTGTACAAAGGCAGGATTAATTGTTCATGAATTTTAAATAAAAAGAAGACCTAAAAGGATGGTAGGTAAAGATTTAAAGTTATTTTTTTTTAACGAATCAAGAATTAGAGGGTTTAATGATATCGGTACTTAGGTACTGAAATTTCATCTAAACTTTTTGGACTATACTTTTTTTTTACTCAGGTATCATCATCCCTGAGTTATAAATAAAAACCATCATCATCGGCTTGGAGCTACACATAAATATCATCATTATCATCATCATCCACGAATATCAAATAAAAATCATCATCATCATCATCCTTGAACTCCAAATACAAATGATCATCATTATGATCATCCTTAAGTTAGAAATAAATATCATCATCATCATCCTCGAGTTAAAAATATAAATCATCATCATTATCTTTAAATTCCAAACAAAAATCATCATCATCGTCCTTAAGTAACAAATTAAAATCATCATCATCCTTGAGCTACAAATAAAAATCATCAGCATCCTTGAGTAACAAAAAAAAATCATCATTATTATCATCCTTGAACTCCAAATAAAAATAATCATCATCATCCTTAAATTCCAAATAAAAATCATCATCATCATCATACTTGAGCTACAAATAAAAATCATCACCGTCATCATCATCATCATCATCCTTAAATTCCAAATAAAAATCATCATCATCGTCCTTAAGTAATTAATTAAAATCATAACCCTCCATGAGTTACAAATAAAATTCATCACCATCATCATCCTTGAACTCCAAATAAAAATCATCACCATCATCATCATCCATGAGCTACAAATTAAAATAATCATCATCATCATCATCCATGAGCTACAAATTAAAATAATCATCATCATCATCATCCATGAGCTACAAATTAAAATCATCATCATCATCATCATCCATGAGCTACAAATAAAAATCATCATCATCATCATCATCCATGAGCTACAAATTAAAATCATCATCATCATCATCATCCATGAGCTACAAATTAAAATCATCATCATCATCATCATCCTTGAACTCCAAATAAAAATCATCATCACCATCATCATCATCCATGAGCTACAAATTAAAATCATCATCATCATCATCATCCATGAGCTACAAATTAAAATCATCATCATCATCCATGAGCTACAAATTAAAATCATCATCATCATCATCATCCATGAGCTACAAATTAAAATCGTCATCACCATCATCATCCATGAGCTACAAATTAAAATCATCATCATCATCCATGAGCTACAAATTAAAATCGTCATCACCATCATCATCCATGAGCTACAAATTAAAATCATCATCATCATCATCATCCATGAGCTACAAATTAAAATCATCATCATCATCCATGAGCTACAAATTAAAATCATCATCATCATCATCATCCATGAGCTACAAATTAAAATCATCATCATCATCATCATCCATGAGCTACAAATTAAAATCGTCATCACCATCATCATCCATGAGCTACAAATTAAAATCATCATCATCATCATCATCCATGAGCTACAAATTAAAATCATCATCATCATCATCATCCATGAGCTACAAATTAAAATCGTCATCACCATCATCATCCATGAGCTACAAATTAAAATCGTCATCACCATCATCATCCATGAGCTACAAATTAAAATCATCATCATCATCATCATCCATGAGCTACAAATTAAAATCGTCATCACCATCATCATCCATGAGCTACAAATTAAAATCATCATCATCATCATCATCATCATCCATGAGCTACAAATTAAAATCGTCATCACCATCATCATCCATGAGCTACAAATTAAAATCATCATCATCATCATCATCCTTGAACTCCAAATAAAAATCATCATCACCATCCTTGAATTCCAAATAGAAATCATCACAGACCTCTTCTAAGCGTTTGGCTGCCGACCAAATCCGACACCCTCCCACTTATTACGTGCTTTCCCTCTAACATATTAACTATACCGTACTGGGTATGCATTCTGAAAATAGGTAGTGCTTTTGAAGTACTTCAGTTTTCCCACATTGAGCGACTAAGTCAAACTTCTGTATTTAGGCGTACCACGAAATTCAAATGTTC
This sequence comes from Phlogophora meticulosa, assembly GCA_905147745.2. Lineage (NCBI taxonomy): Eukaryota > Metazoa > Arthropoda > Insecta > Lepidoptera > Noctuidae > Phlogophora > Phlogophora meticulosa. The sequence goes on along the minus strand of LR990543.1, from coordinate 11,181,787 downwards.
TTAGGGTGTTTTCAATTTGCAGGTCAGTATTAAAAATAAAATAAAATAAATAATGCTGGACCATCCACACAGCATCATCTAGCCCCAAGCTAAGCAGAGCTTGTGTTTTGAATACTAGATGACTGATATACATAACATAGATGGATATTTTTTATTATACATAGCAAATACCCAGAACACCCTGAACAAATCTTTGTAGATCGTACAAACATTTGTTCCAGGGCGTGAATCAAACCCGCAATCTCCTTCGCCGCAGGCGGACCTTAGTCCGCCGCGTCACATCGGTCGTCATTGCAGGAATATAATATAGGTCGTATTAGGCAGTATGTTATTAAAAAGGTGTTTCGCGGCCGCAATAAACATACTCGTACAATCATCAAAATGACCATTACAACTGTCTAAATTAGAATTATGTTGAACTGTCACGATTTCATGAAATAGTCATTCAATTGCACAATTTGAACTAAAAATGTTTAAAAACATTTTCACTGTTATAAAGCTTCATTATTTCTGAGTTCTGGGCTATTATTGCTTTCAAAACTATGCTTTAAAGAGGGGAGGGGATGTTAAGGTTTGAAGGAAAAAGTACGAATCTCTTCAATCACTCAAGTAACTATGTAATGATGTTCCATCGAGGAAATATACGAGTATAATTCGTTAATTCGTAGTTCTGTCTGTTATACGTATATGTATTGTTGTTTATAAATATTCTCAAGTATACTCAAGTTGGTCATGATGGCCCAGTGGTTTAGACCTCGCCTCTTGTGCACGAGGTTGTGGGTTCAAACCTGGGCAAGTACCAATGTGAGTTTTTCAATTCATATGTACTTTCTAAGTTTATCTTGGACATCACTGACATCGGTGAAGGAAAACATCGTGAGAAAACCTGGACTTACATAATAAATATAAGTCTGAAATCGCCAACCCGTCTTGAGCAAGCATGGTGATTAATGCTCGTGCCTTCTCTGTATGAGAAGAGGCTTTTGCCTTGTAGTGGGACAGTAATAGGCTGGTACTTTACTCAAGTTGCAATAAAAATCGAGTTGACTTAAAGTGATTTAAAATAGAAAAAACAAAAATGAAATGTTCTCTTTGGTCTGTTGTCTTTCTATATTGGTAAAAAGTTAAAATTGGTGGATGTCGTTCTGCGAGTTTTAAATTCTTTCGGTTGCATTAATGAATAATAAAGAGGAAAGATTTCATTGTATGTTTGCTATGGATAAACTAAAAACTACTTTAAGAACCTACAAGCTACATTATCAGCGAGTGATATAGGCTATATTTTATTTTCAAAACAACGCTTAGAAGGGGTGGAAGCTATGTTAAATTACCAAGGGAGTAGAGATCTACGCGGACGAAGTCGCGGGCGAAGTGTAGTGTAGTATAATAATAAAAACTAATAACATAATAATAATAAAAACTTGAGAGGGACACCCGGATGGAACGAAGTTCCTTTTGTTATTATTTTTTATTATTTATTATGTACAAAAAACCTGTATACATTCAACAAACATAATTGTCGCGACACCACACTGTTCAATGCGAAATAGAAAGACGAAACGAAAATAACTGGCTTGCTTTCTATGAGAGAGAGAGAGAGAGAGACAGACAAACACGCGCACGCCGCACGGCTTACAACTATAGCAAAAAGTGTCGTTACAACTTTTTATCTTAATTTTTTCCGTCTAGTCGTCTTTTCCGCCCCCTTTCGCACCGCGCGATAAGGAACTTCGCTCCAATAAATCTTTATTGAACCATTGTTACAATTTCTGCCTTTTAATAACCTTAACTTAATGTCTATCTGTTACTGTAAGTGACGTTCATTCAGTCGATACGGTGGGTCCCAAACTAGGCAGCGCCTGTATCTTGGGGACCGAAAATGGGAAATAGGACCTCAAACGAAAGTACCATGTAGTTAATAGCCTTATCTAGCCTAGCCTTTTCTTAGCCATGTAAGGGTCGACTTCCAGTCTGACTAGATGTAGCTGAACACCAGTATTTTACATGGAGCTACTGTATATTTGATCAGTACGAGCCAGTTACTGGGTAACACGACACGCTTTTGTAAAACTGATTGTCAGACTTTCGTTTTTCACACAAACACAGACAGTATTTTTTTATTTTACTTGTATTTATTATTAACTATACTATCGAATTAGGAAACTGCAATGGTAGCTGTATTGATGTAACAAGTAAATAAATAATAATAAACGTTTCCCCACACTAGGAAATTCTTATGTATCGTGGGTGCGCTTACAAACATTCAAACTCACATACACAAACAGCCAGACCCGGAACAACTACCTGTAAGCCATACAAATATTTGTTCCGTGCAGGAATCATACCTGCGTCACGCAGCGCAGAAGCCAATCGTTCAGCCACTGCGCCAACATTTCCAGCCTTTGTATCTATAACCTAGAGGTCCAAAAGCGACACCGTCGACTAACAACCCACGCTCAAAGAAAGGTCACATATCATACTCGTGGGACACACACGGTGATATTTATGTTACAGCCGTTTTGAACCCCGCTTAAGCGAACGTAAACAGAGATAATATTTAAATTATTGTTTATCCATTATTATATGGCGCACGGAATTGGGGTCACTGGATGTGGCTGTTGATTTTACATGCATATTTAAATACCTCCACTTGACTTGTTGATTCGTTGGTCTAATGGTCTCAAGCGCGACTTCAGAGCGTGAGGTCCTGGGTTCGATTTCTAGTTCGGGCCAAGTGTTATTGAGTTTAACCAAATGGTATTAGGTTGTGCGTCCTTTATAGTTTACTTGTAATTTATACTGCCTTATTGGTCTCATTAGCCTTATCATAAGGGTGTGGGTTTGATTCCCGTGTCGGGCAAAGTGTTTTTGAGCTTTCCTATCTGGAATAATTTTTCAGTAGCAGTCCGGGGTCTGGATTTGTGTCCGAATGAAGGCGATAGGCTCGCCTCCTATTGTTATTGGGACTTAAACATAACTGGTGAAATGTGGGTGTTACTATAGGTGCACCTCTGCCCGACCCTTGTAGGAATACAGGCCTGATGTTATGCACGAGTATGTGTGTATTTAAATAATATGAGTCCGTATGAGTTTGGAGGAGCTCGTGGCTAAATAAAAACAGCCGCACGGGTTGATCAACGGTAAAGCTATGCTAGCCGAGGTTAGTCTGCGGATGTGTGGCCGTTCGTAACATATCGAGACTCTTCCGTTCCTTGAAAAGCATGCTAAGCCCTGGCTGTCATTTGTAGATCTTTGACAGTCGTTACAGGTAGTTACCCGTAACGACTATCGATAAACTGGTTGTCAGTTTTAGCAAGGGTTATCGTGTTGTCCATCATCAGGCTATATTAGTCCACAGCTGGACAAAGCCCTCTCCTAATGAGCGCCATAGCGCCTTCTAGCATCTGTCTGCAGTCTTTCGCAGATCGTCATCCCACCTAGTCAGAGGGCGTCCTACACTACGTTTGCCGAGTCGCGGTCTCCACTCAAGAACACGTTTACCCCAGCGGTTGTCAGTTCTTCGCGAGATATGGCCAGCCCACTGCCACTTCAACTTGCTAATCCTTTCGTGCTCTTGCTAATTCATGTTGTCCAGTAACTGGTTTGTGGAAGTCAGATAGGCAGTCGCTCCATGTAAAATACTAATATAAATAAGGTTAGACTGGAATCCGACTCCAACATAGTTGGGATAAGGCAGGCAGATGATTATGTACGACACGAGTAATGAGGTCTTGACAAACCATGCTCGTTTTGTGGTGGACATTAAAATCGGATTTCTAGTGACAGGCGGACCTTCGCCGCGCCACAGCGGTCGTCGCAAATTAAAAATAATGTATTGCATTAATTTGCACCAAGCGCTTCCCTTCCTCTTTATCCTTCATAATGTGCACAGCAAATGAGTAGAACTCACGTCCTGCGTCTGTATTTCCGAACGCATTCAACCTGAATCTTTTCAAAGTTACAGTGAACAGGCTTCTTCTGGGTAAGCTCAGTCCATCGTCGACTTTGTCTCTGTCACTTCTGAACTCACATGAACTGTGGGCAAAAATAGCCACTTTCTGGAACCCTGACACAGCTAGAAGGAGTCGCGGCTGCCCTCATAGACGATGGCGGGACGAGCTGGATAAAACCAACGACCAGTGGCCCACATTAGCCCTGAATCCAAACAATTGATAGTCATAGGGAAAGGCATTTGCCCAGCAGTGTGATGACGCAGGATAACAATATCAATATTCTCTCACCTAGACTAGAGTCAAGAGCAAACCCATTACAAATAAAAAAATAACCACTAGTCGATTCCGTGTGTCTTTTGACCTTGACTGACACAGTATCAATCTTAAGCTACGACACATCCAGCATTAGCTGGGGGTTGCGGAAGGATCGTACGTTATCGCGACCCCCGGCGTAGGTATGAGCTGGAATACCGAGGAGGTTTTTAGTCAGTAAGAGTCTGACAGACTCCTCTGCGGCGGCGGAGGACATCCCTGAGGATATTCCACCAAGGATCAAAGAAACAAAGGACATATCCAGCATCCCTACATCCGCGCACATATAGTTATGCGGGAGCACGTGTTACTAAACTGACTAACTCGACAGTCGCCGCTCCGTATTTTTGTGTTCATAAGTCCAACATGTTGTAAGGTTGTAACTCCGGAGTTGTGACCAGGAACATGGTGTTAGGAATTTTAAATAAAAGGGGTAAAAGACGGGAGTGGAAAATCTGAAAGTTACTGCAATTAAACCGTTCGTTATTACAGTATCCGGTTTTGACTGTACCAATAGCGGGATGTCGAAGTGTAAACAAAGCCTGTTAAATGTAGGAATGCCAATTTGGGATGCAATCTTTATTCCTCACTTCATCATCATCATCATCATCATCAGGCTATACTAGTCCACTGCTGGACATAGCCCTCTCCTAATGAGCGCCATAGCGCCCTGTCTTCAGCTTGCCGCATCCAGCATCTGCCTGCAGTCTTTCGCAGATCGTCATCCCACCTGGTCAGAGGGCGTCCTATACTACGTTTGCCGTCTTCCTCACTTGATCAGGTTTTATTCACTCTTCTTTCTTTATACAAGTGGTTTCCCTTTCAAATGCGCTCTCTCTGAACATCAGGATGACAGAACGTCGATTCGCATTACAGTGAAGGCTCTTGAACTCATTTATAAGCAGTTAGCAGATTCCTCTCAGAGGTTTTAATTGTATGCTGATTGGCTTGTGCTTGAAAACAACTCACCTGTTGTAAAGCGATGCTGAGGCAGAGCCAGATCATTCATTAGGCAGAGTAGGCAACTGCCTTAGGGCCCCGTATCGGCTGGAGGCCCCGAGATTTTTCTTTAATGTTCAAGTGACATTCAATTTGAAGACTTGTATGAAAGAAACAGTGTCGGATAAAAAATAAGGAAACTAGAAGATACTCTCTCCATCTACCAGTTTTATTAATTATTACGCTATTTTATAACCGACAGCCAAGAAGGAAATAAACGAAAACATGTAAGGGCCCTGCCCCAGAGGTGCATTGCCTAGGGGCCCCGACTTGGTAAATCCAGCCCTGTGCTGAGGTCTAAAATAACTTAACCGATTTATAAATATATTTCACCAATAGAAAGCTACATTATCCGCGAATAAAAAAGGCTATTTTTTTTATTTGAAAACTATGCTTTAAAGGGGGTTGGAGTGATGTTTAATGTTCGACGGGAAAAGTACGAAATTACGCGGGCAAAGTCACAGGCGAAGTACTATTTGTAATATAAATGGGAAATAAAAGGGTATAAGTATACTTAAACCTGTATTATGGGGCAAACTTGGCACAGGTTGTAGTACCGAACAAAAAAAGTATACAAGCGAAGATATAAGCCGCTCACCTATGAACGCTTACGGTAGAACTTTCAACCCAGACAAATCCTTTCAAGCAGCCATATTCTGGGAGAGGAGAGAGCTATTATTTTTCTCAAGTAGGAATAGAATTGAATACTCTTTATTGTACACCATGAAAACTTACAAATAATGAGTTTAAGAGCTACATGGGGTGTTACAATGGACGGTGATGTTTTATAAGGAGATATGAAGATCTCGTGGCTATATAAAAACAGCCGCACGAAGATCGATCGAAGGTTAAGCTACACATGCCAAGCTCAGCCTGTGGATTGGTGTCCGTTCCTTACATATCGAGACTCCTCCGTGCCTCGGAAAGCACGTTAAGCTGTCATTTTTAGATCTTTGACATTCGTTAGTAAGAAGTACGAAAGTCACACAACCAGCCATACCAAGGAATATCGTGTTGTCCAGTTACAACTGGACAACATGGGTTGTGGAAGTCAGACAGGCAGTCGTTCCATGTTAAATGCAGGTTTTTAGCTGCACCCGATTAGACTGAAATGAGGAATTAATGATGATGATGATGATGTTACAAGAATATATGACATCATGCCTTTAATTCCCGAAGGACGCCTCTGCCTCATGCTTAGGGGAATATGACGAAATTAGGGTGTAGTATAGGTACATTTTACACTTCTGTGTCCTCATACTACATCTCGTGGTGGTAGTGGAAGGTCCGCCTGCGACGCAGGAGGTTACGGGTTTGATTCCACATTGGGACAAATGTTTGTACGATCTACAAACATTTGTTCCGGGTGTTTGCTGAGTATTTGCTTTGAATAATAAAACATATCTAGGTAGATATGTTTTATACATTACATGGGTATGTAATGTATCGTATTGAATACATCTGTCATCTAGTAACCATAACACAAGCTCTGCTTAGCTTGGGGCTAGATTATGCTGTGTGGATTGTCCAGCATTATTTATTTATTTATTTATCTCGCCAGTTAGGCGATAAAACGTTGTTACGTTGTTTGCAAGTATCTGTGTAGTATAGAAAATACGTGTAGTGCAACACAGAAAACGCATTCACGCGCAGTGTTCGTCGTTCGTCGTTCGCTGCGTGATGCGGTACAGTGTGCCAATCGCCTTATGTTCGACTCCCATGTATTTTATGTGGGGTTATTGGTTAAAAATAGGCCATTGTCATCTACCGAGCATAAATTGGGATTTAAATTAATAGTTTTTTGAATGAAATTGAAGTGTGATCAAACGTTGTTTGTGAATAAATAAAATCAAATAACACGGTTAGCATTTATGACAAAAGAATTATCAATATCAGACTACACTGTAAAAAAAAACACGTGTCGAATTGAGAACCACCTCCTTTTATTCGTCGGTTAAAATCACACAGCCTAAAATATAGCCAATAGGCGCTTTGGAGATTGACTGCTTCGCTGCGTGTCGCGGGTTCGATCCCCGCACGGAACAAATATTTCTATGGCCTACAGATAGTTGTTCCGTGTCTGGCTGTGTATGTGGCTTTAAATGTTTGTAAACCCACCCACGATACAGGAGAAATTCCTAGTGAGGGGCAACGTTGTTTTATAAAAGTAAGAAATTTGAATTATGAAAATATAATTTTATCAAGAAACGTTACCGCATCTCAACGTAGCCAGAATACGTCTCCGCTTGGAACAAGCCTGGCATATAAACTCAAGGACAAACTTTAATATATGCAGTTTGCATCCTCACTCCTCAGCGCACTACACAGAACACACGAGCATACATACATACATACATGCATGCTTGCATGTAAAATGTATGGATATTTATGCATGAAACCACACTGTACTCTTTTAGCAAATTGCGAATCAATGTTGTATGATGTTTAGAACATTATAAAGGCGGTTGTGGTTATAATTCGACGACACGGTTGGCGCGTTGGTTGAGCCATCGGCTGCTGCGCCGCGTGTTGTGGGTTCGATCCCCACACGGAACAAATATTTGTATGGCCTACAGGTAGTTGTTCCGGGTCTGGCTGTTTGTGTATGTGAGTTTAAATGTTTGTAAACGCACCCACGATACAGGAGAAATTCCTAGTGTGGGGCAACGTTTTAAAAAAAAAAAAAAAAATACAATTTATTTATTTATTTCATGACTCATTGATTGAGAGGAGATCGTGACTAAATGAAGGTTAAGCTACAATTGCCAAGCTCAGTCTGTGGATGGGTGACCGTTCGTTACATATCAAGCCATCTCCGCGTCTCGGAAAGCAAGTTAAGCCGTTGGTCCCGGCTGCCATTTATAGATCTTTGACAGTCGTTACGGGTAGCCAGAAGTTCAAAAGTATGACAACCGGTCTTACCTCTACCTCTACGTATTGCCCAGTGACTTGGTTGTGGGGGTCAAGTAGGCAGTCGCTCCATGTAAGATACAGAGATTCTGGTATTCAGCTGCATCCGGTTAGATTGGAAGCCGACCCATTGAAAAGGCAGGAAGATGATGACTCATTGATTGCCTCACTGTTCTGTTCTAGACTGCTAAGCATGAGGTCCTGAGTTTGATTCTCGGGTCAAAAAACCATTATTTGGATTTTTCATTAGGAATTTCTCAGTAGCAACCCCGGGTCTGGACGATGCCCGGTTGCTGCCAATAGGGTCACCCCCTATTACATGGGACTGGTGAACAGTGGGTGTATTGTAGGTAAACCTCTACCGATTTCAGACTTAAGAATACATATATGTAAGTAGCAATATATCTAAGTCCAGGTGTCCTCACGATGTTTTTTTTCAAAGGATACAGTGACCGCACCGCACTTTGTATTTCCGTTGTCTATAGTGTCAATAATAATATATAATAATAATTTCTCTATTTGTATAGAATGCAGGTGTTACAATAACGGTGTTAATTTCAGATATACTCTCGGTAAATTCTACCTACCTACAACCTAGTGCGAGACAAAATAGCCGCACGTGTCGATCGAAGTGTATTATATCCACCGTAATATCGAATAATAACGACACGGTTGGCGCAATGGTTGAGCCATCGGCTGCTGCGCCGCGAATTAAATTTTAAAATTATGCTCAGCCGTGGGATACCGCAGGGTGACAGTATCAGTTAAGATCCTACCTACCCCACCTACCTCCTTTTTTCTCTGGCTCTTACGCAAAATAACGCCTCGCCACTGTGAGTTAGTCAATCTTAAAACATACCAAAACACATGAAACTTTGTCGAAATTGGGAGATTAGTTAGCAGGGATGCGAGTGAAAGACCACATGACGAGGTTTAGAGCAGATTACTCGATCGGCAAACATACAGAAACCCTTATTATTGTATTGACGAGCCAATTAGCTGGGAATGTAGACTGCTAATCCATCTTTGAGGCTAATACGCAGTGAGCCCATGAAATTCAAATTCTCATAGGTTTTGTGCAATGTTTTAATTATTTATTCATCACAAACACTACTAATATTCCAGAGAATTCCTAATGCTTGAGCATGGTCTTTAACTAAACTATATTTCATAACATAAAACATACAATATCACACATCAATGCTGAATGCGTTACTGACATCGACGAGTAAGATCGGTTAGTTGGGAATGTTTGAGATTGGATGATGGACGAAAAATGAGTTTTTTGTAATATAATAATTGGTATTACTGTTGTGTTTTTATCGTGTAATATTTAAATTTTTGTTGTTTTCCTTGATATTTACTAACCGTTATATTGCTTGTTATTTTACTATTCTATTTTATTTCATTTTGTGTACACCTTTTTCCCAATTTGTATTTTGCTTTTTGATAATGAATCATGCCAGATGTAATTTAGATAGTATTTTTTTTAGCCAATTGCCTTAGGTTTTTGAAATCAGTAATTTTGTGCGTGTAAACTTGAAATAAATAAATCAATATCTGAAGCTCGGTATTCGAAAATAATGTATATTACTAACTCCGCCGCTGTTCTTTTCTGATTAATTTCGTTGCAGAATCTAAGACAGTTGAATCCTTTCTCCGCGACTCGTCGGACTTAATTGATTGTAAATTTTAACAGCAAGGAATTTGGTTTTGTTCCCGAGAACCTTAGAGCATTTACTGAAATCCAGTACTGAACAGAAACTCTCCACCACCGAAGCTGCTAACTTGATGAGTGGCCTATGTCCAGTAGTGTATGATAGGCCTAATAGAATTAGCTGGTGAATCCGTACGGTCTTCGGCTTTATAATATATGTTGACAAGTCAGTTTCCCGCCGACGTTCCATGTTAGACGCTTCTCTTTGCTTTGCACTAGGGATGGGATAGAGTCGATAGATTTGAATGCTTCAAAAATTAAATAGTATCACGCCTGAGTTGGCAGAGGTGGTACTTATAGTACAGTCACATTTCGCCAGTTGTGGTTAAGTCCGATGTGTCAGGAGGGTGTCTATTGCTATCGATCGAGCACAAAACCCCGGACAGAAACTGAGAAATTTCCGGATAGAAACAGTTTGCTCGAACCGTGAATCGAACCCGGGACCAGTAGCAGTAGCGCGTGCGACAACTAGACCAAATGTAGTGCCAAGGAGGTTTGGAATTATATTGAACATTAATTTTGAGCAACTAGTAAATTTTTCAACTTGCTAATTCTTTGAGATATGTCGGTAACTTTGGTTCTCTGTCGGATGTATTCGTTACGAATCCTATCCGTTTTTCATGTAGGTATTTCTAAATATTTAAATACTAACATCGACATGTATCTATCGACATTTCTCCATCGCCAACCCGTTTGCTCGGCAAACCGCATTTTGTGGAAGTCGCTTGTCGGTTCCCGAAATTAGATTTGCTCTCCAAGCTGTAATACTGATTAAAACCATTTTCGTTCGGCTTGCTTCCCGTCTTGAAACATTTTTCAATACTTCCACATGATAGTTTGCTCTGCTTTTGAAATGGGGCAACTCTTTTTGTTTCTGTGAGTTCTAAGTACTTTCTTGTGCCAGCAATTACGGCAGATGAACAAAAGAATCTGAAGTTTTTTGATCCTACATTAACTTTTTTCGCCATCTGCAACGATCCTTGTACTTCTTCGTTTACGCTTATATATCTGGTCTTATACGCACGCCAGTTGCGAGTCCTAATCACGTGACATTTCTGAAGAACATCTCCAACAAGGTCAGTGTATGTCCTTCTAGGGCGTCCCCTCCCAGCGTTTCCACTTACATCTGCTTTACAAATAAGTTTCTTTAGAAACTTTTCATTCGTCCTCTCAACATAGCCAAACCATCTAAGATGGTTTTAATTTTCATTCATTGTTCAATTTTAGTCTCTTCATTGGCTTTCAAACCAGAACGTAATTTAATTACATAATTCTTCGAGCGACCCGTGTGTCTGTTATATTATTTTCTATATACTTATTTGTCTGTTAAATATTTGTGACTCGCTCGGGAAATCCAAACGAGAAATAACGAAAACTAAACAATTGTAACAATAAAAAAATCGCAGCCTGTGCGAGGCCAAAAAGATTCCCATCTCGGCATAATGCTGCGATATTAATATTTAGAAACAGAAAACTACCGCAGCGCTAATATTCAGATAGGGCCCCCTGTAATGCCACGGACATACGTGGATGGATACACTATAGGATTTCACCACGGCAAAATCATATACAGAAACGCAGTCAACATCCTTTTACTTTCCTCAAGTCGGTAAAAAAGTTAAACCTACCAAAAATCTCTTAACTAGCGCTAATCCCAAGATAAAGCTTCCCACTCATCATTTCTAAGCTCGTCTAATTCTTTCCGTATCATTTAACGTATACAATAGAATTAGGAATGTGATGAATAGCCCGCATTAACACATTACCTACTAGTAGAGGCGGCCATTGTTTAGTTTCTTAGATTTATGTCCAAGAATTAAGGTTTACCGATGATTTTGTCTTATAATTACATCTGGCAACACCTAGGCTTTTCCTGTAGATTTTATAATGGTTCTAAGATCGATTACCTAGTGTAGTTGGGATTTGACCCGTTGGTAGCTCTGCTACTCCCCCTATAACATGGGACTTAACCATACTTGCCAAAATCCAGGTGTACGAGTACTACAAGTACACTTTCACCTAATCCTTAGGAGAATACCGGTGTACTTTTTACTGGTAAAATGTGTCTGTTATAACACCTCTATCCAACCCTACATACAGTCGTAATGTTATGATATGTCTACAAGATACAAAGCTCAACATCACTCAGGAAATAATGAACTACATAACGCCTTACTTGATGCAATCCTCAGAATCTCCAGCACTGTGGTCTCATAAATTGAAGCGAGCGCCTGAAGAGACATGAATAAATTCTTGCTTCATTGATTTATATCTTCATCCTATAAACCTTGATCAGGTGAGTAGAGCAGCTACTACTGCCTCGTCGCCGTCGGTCTAGTGATGCATGAGGTTCGATACCTGGGTCGAGCAGTGTTATTGGATTTTCCATCTTGAATTTCTCAGTAGCAGTTTGGGTGTGTGCCCAGTTTATGAAAATGGAGATACATAGATAAAGGAACAATGGATGGATTGTGTGAAAGAAGATATAGATAGGAAGGGGATGACTATTGAGATAATAGAGATGTATAGAAGAAGAGGACATGCTGTGAAATTTCTACTAGAATTGGCAAAATGACTGGCAGGGCTTAATAGTTGGAAGTTTTAAAACTTGACAAAAATCCGGACATTTATCTTTAAATCCTTTTTATTTCAAAATTAAATTAACTTTCATAAATTCAATCTCTTCAAGTAGAAAGTCCAAGGAATGGCAAGGCCGGAAAATGCACGGATGTTTTCTAGTCTTGCCATTTGACGGACTTCCTAGGGTTGCTTTGGCCTTAACAACTAACTACGATGAGGCCAAAAAAAAACAAATAAATTGGGATAAAGACATGAGGATAACGATCATTTATAAATTTTATTTTTAATAGTTCGAACCATCCTTATAACCAGCAATAAAACCTTAAGCCGGATAACAGAGTAATACTACCATTATGCAACAACATAACTCAACGGAGCTCACAGCGAAACAAAACAAATTAAACTTTACTACACCATCCAACCTGTTCTGTTGGCAGTACCTGACTTCAAAGGTGCAGTGACGTCACACAAATATTTGTTCGTTAGACTTCGGGCACTGGATACCGATCACTTTGTACGTTGGCTTCTGTTTATTAAGCTGAAGGACCTTCCTCTTAGTTACAACTGAAATTAAGTTGAAAGTTGATTACCAAGAACTGAGCCATCACAGAAGTCACCCCCTTTCTATCCACATCATCAGAATGATTAAGAACTAACACTTTGCCCGCCATGATCATGATGCGATGCCAGTGTCATGATGGCCCAGTGGTTTAGGCCTCGCCTCTTGTGCACGAGGTTGTGGGTTCAAACCTGGGCAAGTATCAATGTGAGTTTTTCAATTCATATGTACTTTCTAAGTTTATCTTGGACATCACTGACATCGGTGAAGGAAAACATCGTGAGGAAACCTGGACTTATATATATAATTAATATAAGTCTGAAATCGCCAACTCGTCTTGAGCAAGCGTGGTGATTAATGTTCATGCCTTCTCTGTATGAGAAGAGGCCTTTGCCCTGCAGTGGGACAGTAATAGGCTGGTACAGATACAGATACTTTGCCCGCGACTACGTCCATCTGGCTCTCGAGGAAAATGTTCTTATAGGTGTTTTTTTTTTTAAGTCGGTGAAGTAGGTTTTGATTTTATCAATAACAAACAAATATACCAACATAGAATACACGCTGCAGTGGCAGAGAGATTTGCTATGAAGTGACATGTGTAATTGGAGTATATGATTTGACCATGATCATGCTATTCCGTTAAAGAGCATGCTCGTTTTAAGTCAAAGTCAAAGCATTTATTTCAAACAAACCAATTACAGGTACTTTTGAATTGTCAAAGAATCGGAAAAATGAAGCTAGTCACCCATTTCTAAGCGTAGGTACTTATGGAGAAGAACGGGCACTCCATGGTCACTCTTTCTCACTACAACCATACAAACATATAAACATACAAAGGTATGTCCTAGGGGCTTCGTAGAAGAACACACACTAAGGGATAGATAATCGCTCCAGGCGTTTCCACTTATCTGCCTTTCACATTTTGTTTATATCTCATACGTGTAGGTCATTAATCATAAAACACAAGGAAGATAAAACAAAACGAAAAGAGAAAAAAGTACAACGAAAATCTTTTAATTTTAGATAGTCAGTTAAAAGTTATAGAAATTGGCAATACGCCAGTCTAACTAATCTTCTGTTAAGTTAGTTTATTAATATCAGCAGCTATCTGTCTGGACAAAAGCATTCAAGGAAGGGAAGACTACTTGCCCGATTCAGTCTTTCTTTTTTTTTTTTATAAATAGTGTTTATTTCCCACCACAATCCAAAAAATACAAACAATATTTACACACAAGCAGTAGGCAACTATTTTTGGTTGTGGATCGCTGGTGCCTGTGGTAGGTAGTAACACCTGTAATACAGGTCACCAGGTAAATAGCCTATGCTTTTCCCAACTATGCTGTGCTTTTGTTTTTCCTTGTAATGTTAAATATTGCAACATATGAGCTGAGATAGGAGCCTTTTTGGCCTCGCACAGGTACAGGTTATTTTCTTTATGTTTTGTTTGTTTAGTGTTATTTTTTTGGTGTTTTTATAACCTGTGCGTGTCCCAAATAAGTGATTTTCTTTAATTTTATTTCTATGTCGTTGTCGGCTTCCTGTCTGAACTGGTTGCAGCTGAATATCAGAATTTTACAAAGTGCGACTGTCTATCTGACCTCCACAAACCAGTTACTGGGTTAAACGATACCCGAAGACTGGTTACCTGGTTTCAGGCTTCTGACTACCCGTAACGACTGTCAAGCATCTAGGAATTACAGCTGGCACCACTATGAAAACACCAAAAATGCACGAACAAAGTATTCTGATGATTATTATTAATTAACAAAACATCATGGTGACTACTGGTGCTACGCCGTAGCTAGCAATCAATGGCCGCAGCAGCTACGAGTGCTACGTCGTAGCTGATGCTGAAAAGACGCCAGCACATCAAGCTATTCAAAAATGACAATTTTTTCCAATCGAACACGAACCTTATGATATATTTTTTTAATGATTTCCATACATATGTACCGCATACATTCCTAACTTCTCCGCGGGATTAAAAAAAAACTTGTTAAAAAAATCTACAAGTAAAATCTGGCATTTCGGTCGAGCACTTTACAGCGGCACTTGATTTTTATTTATGAATGTACGTAATGTATGTAATGTTCACATCTCCGAATGTTTCATAAAACTAGCAGTGTAAGTTTCAGGTTTATTAGACCTGTAAACTTGTAACCTAAGAACATTCAGGACACCTAAACCTCTGCTTACCTAGTAAGGAAACGTCCGACATACGTGTGTGGTAGACATTAACAAAGTGTGTACATAATATCAAAAGACACAAATTACGTACTGCACACCCCGGTTTATTACAGTGTCGTAATGAGATAGAACTGCGAGGGGTGTGGAGTCGATGTTAGGGTTGTTAAGTAAAGATTAGACAATTTTTTTTCCGGAATTAGTCAAAGTCAAAGTAAAAAAATATATTTTAACTATTCTGTCATTAAAATTTTTGTTAGTAATTATAAGTAATTATTTATATTTACTACTACTACTTCGCGGAAATGGCCAGCCCACTACCACTTCAACTTGCTAATTCTTTGAGCTATGTCGGTAACTTTGGTTCTCTGTCGGATGTATTCGTTACGAATCCTATCCTTCGAAGAACCGACAACCGCTGGGGTAAACATGTTCTTGAGTGGACCGCGACTCGGCAAAAGTAGTGTAGGACGCCCTCTGGCCAGATGGGATGACGAACTGCGAAACACTGCAAGCAGATGCTGGATGCGACAAGCTGAAGACAGGGCGCTATGGCGCTCATTAGGAGAGGGCTATGTCCAGCAGTGGACTAATACAGCCCAATGATGATGATGATGACTAATACTACTACATTAAAGTAGGCATATTTTAACGTTAAAGAAATAAGTTTAATAAAATGTAAAAATGACTTTTAGTTGATTCTTCCATAAGGTTGTTTCGTATGGATAGATAGATGTATTTATTGGCTTAGAATATAGGTAATTAGTACAATTAGGTGTTACAATATTTTTGATCCTTATAAATTCTGCCTAATAGTATGCAACATTTTATTTACTTATGCTACAATTATTCTATTTACTTAATAATACTTTATTAATTAATATTATGACATTGTAGACTTTTTTTATATTTTTATAACATCATTTAAAAAATCTGAAACAGAGTAATAACATTTTTGAAGAAGCTTTTTTTTGAGGTATGTTTTAAATATACTTAAAGATTGATCTTTAATAAACTTTGGTACATGGTTATAAATAAGAGGAGCCATACACAGCCGTTTTGTATTCACTTGGCATAACTTATCTTCGTATTTAATTCTTAAACTTGTATTCCTAGTTCTAGTAAAGGGAGTGTAATGAATATACTTCTCTGATGAGAGGTGTGTGACAGCCAGTTTATGTGAGATGGGTACTTAATGTGTCTGGTAATTCCCAGTGTTGGCCAAAAGGAATTGGATTACTAAATTCGATCAAAATTACAAATTACTGGGTATCTTAGATATATGATTACAATTACAAAATGTGAATTGTAATTGCTTCCCATGAATGTGTGTATTGGTAAAATAAATAATTCATTATAGATACACACGGCTACATATCAAGCTTTTTCCAGTATAAGCTAAACTCTCATTGTATGAAAATCCTATACAATGAGAGATCAGCTGTATATGTAGCCGTGAGACAATCAGTTTAAATTGTGATTGATATTTTAGAAAGCACATCAAAAAATTACCATTAAATTTTATTTCAAGACAATTCTCACCTCAAATCTCAGAAAATTAATAATATAATTGCAATTACTTACTTAATATAATCTCAGTTACCGATGAATGATTACAATTTATTGAATAAAATCGGTATTACAATGAGATCCAAAATTTTTAATAAAACTACTAAAGTTACCAATAACACCCAACACTTCACAACCTATAGTCAACCTTGTTGCCAGATTAATTCTTTCAACATAACATGAGACTTTGTTCCGCAAATAAAAATCTATCGTCATGACCACTCCACCCCTCGTCCTGTTCTACGCATTGCGCACATGCCCGCTATCAGTCATGATTCACATAAACTCCCCACTCTTTGCCGCTGTTAATTAAGAACACTGTTTACATGTCTGCCCGCACCTGAGATGTGTGGGAGAGCGTGTACACTATGGTCGGTGATGGACGTTGCAATGAGTGGAAATGAGGCTAAATAATATGGTGGAAAGGACATCGATTGACGACACACAAACTTATACCAGGAGTACATAATTCTAAGCCCCGCAGCGCTGAAATTTTTCGAATATGTAACTTTTTTATACACATATCATCACGCCAAACCACAGAGCGCCACCCACTACGACCCTTAATACTCCTTTCGCTTCGTTCACGTTCATACCTGACCTTTCTGAAAAACATCACCAATAAGGTCAGTGTGTTTCCTTCTACGGCGTCCCCTCCACACCCATATTTCGCCAGTTATGTTTAAGCCCCTTTTTTTTTTTTTTTTTTTTTTAAAAAAAAAAAACGTTGCCCCACACTAGGAATTTCTCCTGTATCGTGGGTGCGTTTACAAACATTTAAACTCACATACACAAACAGCCAGACCCGGAACAACTACCTGTAGGTCATACAAATATTTGTTCCGTGCGGGGATCGAACCCACAACACGCGGCGCAGCAGCCGATGGCTCAACCACTGCGCCAACCGTGTCGTCTTGAGTACTAGACGAGTCTATTGCCATCAACGGGTCACAGAAGATATGCTGGCTAGGGTTACCATTTCGAATTAACAAACAGTTCTTAAACCCTCCACCCCATCACCAGACTCCCACCAAAAATCCAACATATTAAAGATACGATCCTTTAACAGGTTTATGTTGGCTGTCGCTGTGGTGAACTCGGCGAGCCTATTGCCATCAACAGGGCACAGAAGAAGAAATGCTGGCTAGGGCTCATCATCTGCCTAGCCTTTTCCCAACATAGTTGGGGTCAGCTTCCAGTCGCACCGGATGCAGCTGAATACCAGTGTTGTACATGGAGCGACTGCCTATCTGACCTCCACAACCCTGTCACTGGGCAACACGATACCCCCGGTAAGACTAGTTGTCAGACTTTCGGGTTTCTGACTACCCGTAACGACTTTCAAAGATCTACAAATGACAACCGGTACCAGCTTACGTGCTTTCCGAGGCACGGAGGAGTCTCGACATGTTACGAACGGTCACCCTTCTACAGACTGACCTCGGCAAGCGTAGCTTAACCTTAGATCAACCCGTGCGACTGTTTTTATTTAGCCACGAGCTCCTGGCACATGCTGGCTAGGGCTACCATTTTGAATTAACACACAGTTCTTTGACCCTCCGTTCCATCACCATACTCCCACTAAAAATCCAATATGTTAAACATACGATCCTATATCAGGTTCGTGTTGTCCGTCGCTGTGGTGTACTCGGTCCCACCGCAGAGTGGCAGTCATTTTAACCGCCTGCACATTACAATTCGAATTGCGGCTTTATACAGCAATATACCTTACTACGCACATACAGACAACACTATTGTAAAAGCTGAAAGCGATATTGCAATTTGAGGCTATGTTTTAGTGAGATACTCGTAATTGCAATAGTTGGGGAGTGAAGTTGACGGAGCATGTTCTGCAAAGCAATTTACATGTAATTATTACTGTTGCTTAGAGCCACAAGGGTCGACGTTTCGAAGCAACGCTTGTCGAGGTCGAGTCCGTGGATGGGTGACCATCGATCACATACTGGGAATACCGTGCTTCGGATTGCTATCGTCGCCGTCGGTTCCGACTGTCATTTGCTAGATGATTTGAAGTTCGTAACGAGTATTCTGAAGCCTGAACCAAGGGGTATTGTGTTGCCCAGTAAGTGGGCTATGGAGGTCAGATAGGCAGTCGCTCCGCATAAAACATTGGTACGCAGCTGGATCCGGTTGAAATGGAAGCCGATCCTAACATAGTTGGGAAAAGGTTAGGCAGGAAATGAAACTTTCATAACGCCTATTTGCCCCAAAGGGTTAGACAGAGATGTACTTATTGTACACTCACACCAGGGTACCGTCCTTAAAAAAATCTGATTGGTCCGAAAGTTGGATTACTCAAAAATACTAGAAACGTATTTTATCTTTTGTCATGTAAACCAAAAATGACGACGATGTAGTGCGTTGAAATTGCGCGTGACGTCACGCCGTGCTACACTTTTAACGTTACAGTGACGTCACCAGCCCCTTCTCCTGAACTTTGATGTGCCATATTATTGTCATTTTTTAATGATTTGAGTAAGCAAAAAATACGTGTCCAATATTTTTTGGTAATCTTACTGACGGACTAAATAGACTTAATATATTTTTATCTAGGACGTATCCCTGTTATAGTACATACACGCCAGATAATTATGTTAAAAGCTAGTCCAATCGGTGGCGAGCCTATTGCCGTCAACTGTTCACAGATGTAGACTCCGGGCTGTTACAGATGGAAAAACCCGTTGACATTTTGCCCGACCTGGATATTGAACCCCATTCATCATGCTTTCCAGTATTACTGGTCAAACAAGGTATAATGGACACCCATTCCCATGGAATCCACACAAAGACAAGTCAAATCATGGAAGATTAATGGGCATGAAACTCTAAACTTGTTCTATTAAAATAGTTTTTTTTCATTAATAAACTAACCCGAACCCTTTACCTGAAAACATGCCACAGTCACAACCCTCCCCGCAGCACAAAACTATTTCATTCCCCATTCCGTACAGCGAAATAAATAATTCAAGACTATTTCAATATTCGTACGGAACCCATTTCAATTATACTCGAGTCGTGGCACACTAGCGCCACCTAAGTGAAATAGCTTGTACTTTGAAAACTTTTGTTACGATACCTTATAGTTGGGTAGCTTCAGTTTTAAATAATTGATTGGTATTTGACAGCGTGACTATAGACCGGTGGCTAAATAATAACAGCCACACTAGGTCAATCTGTGGATGGGTAACCGTTCATTACATATTTAGATCATTACTCGTCCGTGCCTCGGACCACGTTGAGCTGTTGGTCCCGGCTGTCATTTGTTGATCAGTCGTTACGGGCACTCAGAAGCCCAAAAGTCTGTCAACCAGTCTTGCCAAAGGGGTATCGTGTTACCAAGCTACTGGGTTGTGGTGGTCAAATAGGCTGTCGGTACTGGTATTCAGCTGCATTTAGTTAGACTGGAAGCTGAACCCAACATAATTGGGAATTGCCTAGGCAGATGATTTGGCAGCTCGACTTTGAAGAAGAGAAATGTCCCATTCTTTTAACAAAACCTCTATGTTAAAAGAATGGGACGTTTCTCTTTCTTTTTGCAATAAACTATGACTGAACTGCCGTGTTGATTTAGTGGTTGCAAACGCTACTGCTACACATGAGGTTCTGGGTTCAATTCCCAGGTCGGACTACGTGTTATTGGGTTTTAGGGTTGCGTAGGAAACAAGGAACCCTTATAGTTTCGGCATGTCCGTTTGTCCGTCTATTTGTTCTTAGCTTCGCATAAAAACTATTAGTACTGGAGTGTCGTAATTTTTCATAGGTATTCATATTGCACTTGAACATTTATTAAATGTTGTAGTATAGTAACCTTATTTTGTTCTGACATTACCCAAACTAAGGAATTTCTCCAGTACCGTGGGTGCGTTCACAAACAATTTTAAGTCACATACACAAACAGCCAGATCCAACCTCTGCGCCAATCGTGCCGTCAAAATCACATAAGAAGCAAAATAGAGAAAGATTAAATCTCCAAGTACACTAGTAGCCCGTTAAGACAGCTAATAACTAAGCTCCTTTCCACCTCGCCTGTAATATTACAATGATCTCCTTCCGAACCTCTCATTGTCCAATAAAATGGCGCCGGAGAATATAAATCTCGTTGCAATAATAGGTATGGACCCTCTCCTACGGGGAATCAAGAAAAAAACATTTTAAGAAACAAATCGCTGGCCCTTTGTCTAGTTTAGTGTTGTGAGGGATAACGTGGTGAGATGTCGATGATAGGATAAGAGATGGGGTGGGTTTAGTAGCGGTATAAGGTTATTTTTATTTATTTATAATCACTTTTGGCAACATGCCAAATATAAATATATATTTTGTGCTAGCTAACATGTGGGAAATGATTAAATTTGATTATTTAATACAATGATTTTATATTGTTTTTCTTTCTTGAAGATTCAATACTAAACGTTATTTTATTTTAGTCTCATAAGTGCTCCTAACCAGTAACGAGGCAGTTACAATCAGTTTTACGTAAATAGAGTATTTTAGCGTACTTTATTGGTCTCGTAGATTATAAAGTACGCCTACATGAAAAAGAGGACAATACTCTATTGTAGAGAACGGGTGGTAACCCTAGTTGTGTACCATGGTTTCAGCCACTCCTAAGACAGGCGTAGCGTGATGTTAAATAACGTATAACCTTCTTTAACATTTGGGCTATTAAATGCAAAAATATTTTTTCAAATATATCGATAGTTTCAGAAATAGAGACATAAACTATTTAGCTTTATTATATTAGTAAAGGTGATTGTAACTCTAAAGCCGAATACATTTAGGCTTATATTTTGATAGTAAAAACAAAAGAAAATAATAAAAAACAAAAAAATAGACCAATTTTTTTTTATCGATAGTAACGCTGTCATCGGTACTCCAACCCCATCACTACACAGGTATCCGTCCTAGTACGTACAAATAGGCGTCATCTATCCACGCCAGTCAACACAGTTAGTGGCGGGGTCAGCAGAAGTCCGAGTAGGGAGGAGGTTCCTTTTGATGAACGTTAATGGGACGGCTTGTTGGTGGTCGCGATCTCTGGTAGAAAGAGAAGGGGGAACAAAGGATTAGGAAGGTCTTAAAGTCTTCTTTCGGTCTCTTATTCACGACCTCGTCAGTCTCTTTTCGACGACCGATGTGGCGCTGCAGGCGAAGGTCCGCCTGCGACGCAGGAGGTTGCGGGTTCGATTCCCGCCGTGGGACAAATGTTTGTACGAGCTACAAAGATTTGTTCCGGGTGTTCTGGGTGTTTGCTATGTAAAATAAAAAAATAATCTATCTATGTAACGTAATGTACTGTATTAAGTATATCAGTCACCTAGTACCCATAACACAAGCTCTACTTAGCTTGGGGCTAGATGATGCTGTGTGGATTGTCCAGCATTATTTATTATTTATTCTTTAGTAAGGAATGTTGGAAGGTCAGTGGTTGAGGATTTGCCTCTCATGCATTAGGTTGTGGTTTCAAATCCGTGAAAGTACCAATATCATCATCATCTGCCTAGCCTTTTCCCAACTATGTTGGGGTTGGCTTCCAGTCAAACCGGATGCAGCTGAATACCAGTGTTTCACATGGAGTGACTGCCTATCTGACCTCCACAACCCAGTAACTGGGCAACACGATACCCCTTGGTAAGACTGGTTGTCAAAGATCTACAAATGACAACCGGGACCAACGGCTTAACATGCTTTCCGAGGCACGGAGGAGTGTCGACTGACCTCGGCAAGCGTAACTTAACCTTTGATCAACCCTTGTGGCTGTTTTTATTTAGCCACGAGCTCCTCAAGTAAGTACCAATATGACTTTTTCAATTCAAGTGTCCTGCTATCCATTAAGTACATTACATTGCATTAGTATTTTTGCTTTTCAGTTTTATTTTTTGCTTCATGTAATGTCTATACAAAACCCACGAATGTGTTCATTTGGTTAAAAATGTAAAACCCGAGATAAAGGCTTGCCTACTTAAGGCAAAAATTAAAAAAAGTGTGTTACTTTTAACTGAATTTTTAAGTTATCGTAGAAATCATCACTGACATCAGTTAAGAGAAACATCGTGATGAATCCTGAATTTATAGCTGAAATCACAAATCTACCTTGAGACCCGTGGTAAGCACGTGTCACTGCTGGTTCTGCGCCAGATCTCTCCCCAGTCGTGTCAGATTCCCGTCCCATCTTAATTTGAGAATAATGGAATGTTCCTTTACTCTCAGCGTCAAATTGTGTGCACATACGCAGGTGCACTCTAACATAGAGTAGAGTAACATAGCGTATGTGTACACACTTGTGCTCTATATTACTTTTATTGTACTTGGCTTATCTCCGTTGAGATTGACCGCCGTGACCAAAATTCAGTCGGGAGTATTATTTTTTCACGACACGGTTGGCGCAGTGGTTGAGCCATCGGCTGCTGCGCCGCGTGTTGTGGGTTCGATCCCCGCACGGAACAAATATTTGTATGACCTACAGGTAATTGTTCCGGGTCTGGCTGTTTGTGTATGTGAGTTTAAATGTTTGTAAACGCACCCACCATACAGATAAGTTAAAAAAAAAACGGAAATCCCTACTTTTAAAAACGCCCCATACAGTTCCTGATGTCATTACTTATGAGGGTTGACAAAAGTATTAAATCAGCATTTAGTTTCAATACAAATGAAACCTACGTCCACTGTAAGACAGACGTGAATGAAATATGGATAGGTTTTTACTAGGAACGACCACGATACGACGGCGGGACGATTTTTGTTTACAAGTCGGTGATTCTGTTCTTTTCTAATTCCTCCTCTGTTCAGGCTTTTCGTCGTACCCACTATTGAATGATTCTAATAGTGGTCATAATTAAGGACCCATTCATATCAGTGTTAATTTTAATCCGTGGTGCTAGCTAGGCAACCGTTCATAACCCAGTTGTAAATGTCCCTTTGTGTCTTCTGCTTGATTTGGAGGGAAGTAGAAATTATGTTTAACACACACACATAAAACTTACATTCATATAAACCACTCAACATACTTAAAAAATTTAACAGTTTTACTTTTATTTTTTATTTATTATATATTTTTTTTTTTTTCTCTAATTGTTTGAAACTTTTGTAATTTGCTATGATACCAGATAAACTTGCTAACAAATGTGTAACTTTAAACAGGTGGGGACCTGGTGACCTGTATTACAGGTGTTACTGCCTACCACAGGCACCAGCGATCCACAACCAAAACTAGTTGCCTACTGCTTGTGTGTAAATATTGTTTGTATTTTTTGGCTTGTGGTGAGAAATGAACACTTTTTATTTATTTTATTATATTATTTATTTATGTATTTTATAACTTTTGATGCGGGATCCAAGACAGTTGAATCGTTTCTCCGGGACTCGTCGGGGCCTCATTGTCTCGACGCTTTTCTGGTGAGTGCCACTGTTGATTCCGGTTTGCAGGAGTTGCAGTGGATTGGGAATAGTGTGGCAGGCGTATACATTAAGAAAAGCCCATAGTCATAGCATATTTGGATAACATGAAGTCCAGTGTTAATTGACGACCGATGTGGCGCGGCGGGCGAACGATCCATCTGCGACGCAGGAGGTTGCGGGTTCGATTCCCGCCTTATGACAAATGTTTGTACGATCTACAAATATTTGTTCCGAATGTTCTGGGTATTTGCTATGTATAATAAAAAATATCTATCTATGTAATGTATTGTATTAAGTATATCAGTCATCTAGTACCCATAACACAAGCTCTGCTTAGCTTGGGGCTAGATGATGCTGTGTGGATTGTCAAAACTTAAAGCAAAGACTCACGTATGATATAAAGCGGCCCCCGACATTAGACAGATTAAAATTGTTTTTTTTTTGCTGACGGCATCATGATATCTCCTATTTTGATAACATTATTGTGTTCATGTTCGCCTAATTCGCTTTTTCATCCCTCAGAGGGGATGTAAATATGTCTGCCAGTTATTTATGTGGTTTAAGTGATATATATTTGAAGGTAATGTTTTATCTTGCGCGGTTTTCCTGTGATGTGTGACTGAATTATTCTGGTACAGGATAAGGAAGAAATGTGGGGAATTCACATTAGATTTTGAACTTTACGGTAATATATTTGTCGTTCGTTGAATTGACGTGGATGTTGATGTACTGTGCTTTTAATATTTTATTATATTTTGACTTGTACAGATTTGTGTAGATGTTGTACTCAATATGTTATTACATACCATATATATATAGACTAGTCTTACCAAGGGGTATCGTGTTACCCAGTTATTAGGTTGTGGTGGTCAAAAAGGAAGTCGCTTCATGTAAAATACTGGTATTCAGCTGCATCCGATTAGACTGGAAGCCGGTCCCAACATTGGGAAAAGGATAAGCAGATGATAGGTATACATAATCAGACTCAGCACAGTATATAATATCTCTTTATTGTACACCAAGAAAACTTACAAATAACCGTCGATCATCAAGGTTAAGCAAGTTTTACCTAGGTAGACTCGTAGATAGGTGACCATCCAATACACAATGCTTCGGAATGAACGTTGATCCGCTGTAATTTTTAGATCTTTGACAAAGACTGTCGCTTAGGCAGAAACCCGAAAATCTAAATACAACAGCTATTTATGTACTCTAAAATACGGTCCACGGATTTACCCGCCGCAAAGCATATGACAGCCCATTTTATTTTTGTGTCCATACGAGTTACGACCCGCATCAACGATCAAAATAAAAAATCCCTTACATATAATTAAGCTGAGAATCAACACTTTTGAACGTCAAAAATTAAATAAGAAAGTCCCCCAAATCACCTGGTCTTCCCCACTTCCCAGTGATTTTGCTACGAAGAAGAAGTGGAGCAACAAACTCCCCAGCAACGCATCTGTCTTGTAAGTATGAAAAACGTAAAGATCCAGGAAAACATGTTCAAAGGAAATGCTTTTTAAAATTAAATATAAGGCAAGTCAATTGTGAGCGCATCCATATTAACGTCACAAGAAATCTGAAGAGGAGAAAAGATTTTAACGGGAAAAACTGGAGACTGACACATAACCGAAATTATAATAGGTCTTTACCTATGAAATTGCCGTTTTGTATGAAAAAATTTAAATGAATTTTTTTCATGTATTTTTTATTTGTATTAATCGAAGTAATCACCCATGCAATCAATGCATCCTTGCCAACGCAGTGGCAGTTTATTGATGCCCTTCTTAAAGAAATCAGCTGGACGGGAGGCAACAAATTGTTCAAAGGCATTTTGTACTGCCTCTCGGGTATTGAATTTTTTTCCCGCCAAGAAGTTATCCAAATTCTGGAAAAAGTAGTAGTCTGTAGGCGCAAGGTCTGGTGAGTAGGGCGGATGACGGAGAGCTTCCAACCCCAGTTCTTGCAACTTGGAGACCGTCTGCTGTGCAGTATGAGGTCGCGCGTTGTCGTGCAGGAGCAGCGGAGACGAGCGATTGACCAATGCTGGTTGGAGATGTGCCAGCTTCTCCATCATTGTGTTCAATTCTTCACAGTACACATCTGCAGTAATGCTCACCCCGTTTGGTAAGAAGCTGTGTTGAATCACACCGGCGCTAGACCACCAAACAGTGACCATCACTTTTCTTGGGGTAAGTTTTCGTTTAGGGCATTGTTTAGGTGCTGAACCAGGATCCAACCAACTTGCTGAGCGCTTGCGGTTATCAAACAGAATCCATTTTTCATCGCAGGTAACAATGCGGTTCAAAATTCCTTCATTTGTGTGTCTGTTGAGCAGTGCAAGGCACGTCTCGACGCGTACTTCGCGCTGGCGATCATTGAGTTCGTGGGGCACCCATTTGTCAAGCTTTTTTACCTTGCCAATTTGACGCAAATGGACCAATATTGTTTTGACGCTAACGTCGAAAGCTGCTGCTAATTCAGCCGTAGATTGTGTATCATCAGCTTCCACAATCGCCTTTAATTCGTCATTGTCGACCAAAGTCTTCGGACGACCGCGAGGTTCATTTTTCAGGTCGAAATTTCCAGAACGGAAGCGAGCAAACCAATAACAGGTAGTGCGTTGGTTTGTAGTGTTAGCTCCGTAAACGTCGTTGATGTTGCGTGCCGCTTGTGCCGCGTTGCTGCCACGACGGTACTCATATTCCATAATTACTCGAATTTTTAACGTATCCATGATGACGAAAAAGATTTAAATGCGATGAAAATGTAACACTAATCAATAAACAAATGACTACTTTTGGAAAAAAAAATCCATGTTTTAAAAATAAAATTAATTTGAAATTAGAATTCTTAGCCAAACAAAAAATATTTTGATTTGAAATGGCCAGTACTGCAGAACGGCAATTTCATAGGTAAAGACCTAATATTTCAGCCGAAAATGAAAAGCGATGCGAATTTCATTTTGGGACAAAAAAAAACAGTTTTCGTTCGGTGTCTATTTCTTTTCGAAAAATCATTCATCCAAACTTGGATGGAAAATACAAGTTTATTTGTATACCAATAAGTTTTATTCGTTGTAACAAAAGAAAAAAAAGTATCAATATTTGAGCAATAAAATTAACAGGAAGATTTCCTTTTAATTATAAAGTAGGACTCTACAAAAACCTCACTTTTCTCTCTATCTAATTTTATATTCGTACACCGAAAAAAAAATGACATTAGACACTAGATTGATATTGACAAAAGAAATAAAGAATCAATATTTTAGAAATAAAATTAACAGGAAGATTTACTTATAATTATAATAATCGTTGGAGTCAATTCTCCTGTCATCATCATCATTCTCTTGCCCTTATCCCAATTTCATTTACGGTCGGCGCAGCATGTCTTCTTCTTCCATACATCTCTATTTCCCGTCATCTTAGAAGTCACCTCCTTCTTAGCCATATCAACTTTCACACAATCCATCCATCTTTTCCTGGGTCTCCCTCTACTCTTGTAACCCTCTACATTCATACTCAAAACTTTCCTCACAACATGATCCTCATTCCTTCGCATCACGTGTCCATACCATGATAGCCGATTTCCACACAACTTCTCTGTCACAGGCGCCACTTTCAGACTTTTCAATTAAATTCTCCTGTCAATTTAATTGAAAAAACAAAGACAAAATGCAGTACGACTCTGCAAAAACCTCTCTCTTCCACCTATTTTCCCTCTCCATATATTCGCTGGTACAGCACATTACTTAGACTCCTGCGTCCTGCTTATCCTACAATACTGATTAAGGGTAGCTCGGTATAGCAATAATTTTATATTAAATGGACAATTTCTATGCGTAAAGGACCCCCGAATTTTATGGTCGCAGATAATGTATCGAATATGCTTAAATATTGATAAATTATGGTCTATGTATGTATATCACGGTTTCGCAAGCTCGCTTTGTAAAAGAAACGATGATCCAACTAATTTTATGGCGTGAATTTGCATGTTTTTTGGTGGTTAAGTGTCGCAGAGTTTATTTTCGACAAAATTATCTGTTAGGGTTTTGGAAATGTTCGGTGGGGGCTTCTTTGAACTAATATTTTGATGAGGAAAGATTTGGTTGTTTGTTATGGATAATCTCATAAACAACTTTATTGATTTAAAAAATCTTTTACCTGTAGAAAGCGACATTATCAGCGAGTTACATAGGGTATATTTATATTAAAAAAATCCGCTTTATAGGGGGTTGTGTTAGATTTTGGTTGTGTGAGAAGTGGTAGTGGCTAATAATAACAGCCGCACGGGTCGGTCGTAGGTTCAGCTATACTTCCAGAGGTCGGTCGATGGATGGGTCTGACGACTGATGTGGCGCGGCGGGCGAAGGTCCGCCTGCGATGCAGGAAGTTGCGGGTTCGATTCCCGCCCTGGGACAAATGTTTGTACAATCTACAAAGATTTGTTCCGGGTGTTCTGGGTATTTGCGATGTATAATAAGAAATACATATCTATGTAATGTATTGTATTAAGTATATCAGTCATCTAGTACCCATAACTGTGTGGATTGTCCAGCATTATTTATTTACTTATTTATTTATGGGTAATATATTGGACTTTTAAATACATTTCTCTGTGTGGAAAAGTGACGTTCATACTGTGAGGAAAGTTTTGAGTATAAATGTGGAAGGTTACAAGAGTGGAGAAAGACCAAAGAAACGATGGATGAACTGTGTGAAAGGTGATATGGCTAGGAAGGAGGTGACTTTTTAGAGGATGGGAAATAGAGATGTATGGAAGAAGAAGACATGCTGCGCTGACTCCAAATAAATTGGGATAGGGGCAGAAGGATGATGACATGAAAAAGTGGTGAAGCTGAGCACTGCCAGATTTTTTATTTATTGACGTGACAGCCGTTGTCATGTCAATAATGGTTAAAATAATCGTAAAGTTTTCTGAAATTTTCCAATTTTCTGAGCAATTTTCTTAATTATTCTTTCCGTAAGTACCTTCTCCTTACAATAACAAACACACAATTGGTTAACCCACTCTAGCGTGATGCACTGACCAAGGGAAATAGGGATTGATTAATATATATATATATATCGTCGTATCCTACGAATAGTGCCCTAACGAACATAGGGGCTTTCTTTTTTTATTGCATAATTCAATTCTACTCATCATACCACATATAACCAGTTTAACAAAACAATTAAAAACAGTACAGGTTATCAATTAATTAGGTTTTCTAAAAAGCCACAATTTTAAGCACTACGTTTTCAACGAAAAATAAAGCCACAACCGCCATCGCGCCTTCGTTCTTCGCGAGTTGTGCGGTGCGCGGGCGCGGGGAGTGCGTGCTAGCGCCGCTCGGCTTCTATTCGGCGGAACGCGGAGATTGTTAGTTGCGGCGAGTGTAATCTGATTTTTAAATAAATTATATTTTTGTTTGTACTACTAAAGTTTAGTCATAGTTATTAAATGAACCGTAGTATTTGATAGTAAATAATGAAATTCCGAGGACGAAAATTGGTGGAATTAGTTATAAAGGAAGATTGTGGAAATGAAAGAAAACATACGAAGATTATAGCAAGTAAGTAAATCAATATATTTTATACCTCAAAGAATTTTGAGGTAAAAATGATGTTTTCTTAATTTTTACCGTATTGATTAAGTTCAAATAACATAATATCAACGAATTAGTACTTAATTAAGTGATTTTAATTACTTATTAATTTTAAATATAGGTTACATAGAAAAAAACCCTAATGGTGGGTTGTGGCCGTTTTCTATGGAATGGCTAAATTGCGTATGTATAGAAGAGACGAAGTCCTAATTACGTTTGTGTCTTTCTTCTACGTTCAAATTATGTTATTGTCGTTTATTATTTCTTTGGTGCATTTGAAATATTCACATTGCTATTTTAAGTACAATTTTTTTTACGCTCACATGATTTTAACCCTTCTTTACATATTTAAACACTGAGTACACAATTACATGCTTTTTCTGGTTTGGGGCTTAAATGCATTAAGGTCTTTTTTCTATTGCTTGGAAATTGATATAAAAGCATTTGTGGCCGCATTATTAGGATTCCGCACGATAATTACAATTACGCTTATTTCATTATTTTACTCTTTTCTCAAAGTTTTAGAAAAAATCTATTTTATATGGTACGGTTACTAATTTTAGTAAGAATACTTGCAAATTTGATCGATCTAATTCATATTATAGCTGCTTACGAGATTCCGGCAGTTTTCTTTGACAATAATTTTAAATTTAATTTTGTTTTCAGCCAACACTTCTGAAAGTTGCTTTGATGAAAGGGATCGCATCGAGTCTCCGATGACACGAGGTTGTGAAAAAGAGATAGAATATTTAATTCAAAAAAATATTAACTCTGAGCTTAACAGCGAAAGTGGTTTTATAATAATTGTATTTCATTTGATGCCCTTTCCCGACATTGTACTTATTCCATACAAAGTTTAGTTCATAATTTTAGTTGAAATATCAATGATATGAATTCATTTTATCTACAATAGTGCAAAGCTAGTTTAGTATGATAATTTTATGATTTAAAGTCTTCTGTCCTACTTTCAGGATTTTGTATACAACATGAATAATATAATAATGCAAGTGAGATTGTAATCTTGTCCGAAATGCAAAATCTACAAAATCTGGAACTAAAAAACGGCGACCCTCTAGACATAATTATAGAATTTAGTGAAGAGTCCGACCAAACAATTATTTGCCAGTTAGAAACGGGACAAGTGAAATTACACTTCAATCTGAAAATCTATCCGTTTCAATGGCTGATATCCTTTTAGATAGTCCGACTTCAAGTTTTACAATCCCCACTCCGCTATGGTCAGATGTTAATTCCCTTGTATGTTCTTCTTCTACTCGCAGATGTACCAAAAAACGAAGTCCAGGTAACATACGAACAAGAAATCCTGCAGAATGGAAAGGCTTAAACGAAAAGCATTGAAAAATTCTGGCAAAGCTTTTATTTATAATAAGGGAGAAACTGTTCCTGAAAAGACTAAACAATTGGATGAAAATGATAGGCCACGTATTTTTATTGTTTTTGGGAGGTAGGCAGACACGAAAACAGTGGGATTTCATTTTAAAATTCGTAAAGAGCCACAAACCCAAGATAATTAAAGCCGAAGGTCCTAATAGATCACAGACGAGAGTATAGTTTACCAATCAATAATGAAAGCGTCGTAGTATCTCGTAAAATGTTTTTAAATACGTAATCGATCGGCGAAAGAATTATGAGAAGTTCATTTAAAAAACGGGATACTGCGACGAATGAGCATATTTTAATGGATTTGAGGGGAAAACACCATAACCGACCAAAGAAGGTAAAACTTATAGCTCTCAAATAGCTACATTGCAGCAATATCAAGATATTGTTAACACTAATTTTAATATTTGTCTTATAGGGTCAAAGAAATGACCTTGGCTGATATTTATAATTATCGTAAATTGCTCAATGTCAAGAATTGGTTAAAGAATGATGATGGTGAAAATGTTGTATGGAACAAAATAAAAAAAGTGCAAGTTAAGAAGGACAACATAAACGTTCTTAAAATATGAACATGAACTGAATGACGATTACAAAAAAAATCACTACATTAAGAAAGGGTACTAGAGGGGATAAAAATGTAGTATCGGAATACGCCAGTAAATGGCTTACCATTAAAAGTAAATTATGATAAATATTATAAATATAATGTCAATGTGTGAGGCTAAAATTATTTCAGAGGAATACCACATATACTTTAGAACATTGCCTCACGAGCAAGCTGGTAATGCCAATATTCCTGGCAGTTCTGACGAAGAAGACGACTGAATTGAATTTCACTGATTTCGGTTAACTTTTATTTGGTTTAGTTATGATTTTTTTAAAGTGCAATTTGATTTTAAGAACTTTTGAAGATCTAGCACATAATACTAGAATATCAAAATACTTTTATTTCTTTAAAACGATAAAATTATTAATATATGAAGAAATTATTTTAAGAACCGATTTTGATTATTTGCAATATTATTTTAAGGAGGGACCGATTGTTATTCTGAGCAAATTTTATTTTAAACAGTGATTTTGATAATGTATTATTTGTTTTTAAGGACTGATTGTGATTATAATTACGTGTATTTTAATATTAAGCTCTGACTGCTTAAAGATAAAGGTTTGTTTCCAAAATTCATATTTTGTTTCGAATTAATTATTATGATTCCATAATTATTTTCTTTTATTAAATTTACATGTTCCTATTAATGGTAAAATATGTAGTTATTATACACAAAATTCCTATGAAATACAAATGAAAACCCGCATCAGAAAAATATAAACAGGGCATTAAGGCGATTGTGGCCTCGACATTTCCGCAGATAAAAGGCATAATGTCACTTATTGCTCGAGTCCAGTCCTACTAAGCCTTAACACAACGGAGAATAAGGATTTAAGGGACAAATTGCGTATAAAATGTAAAGATAATTAATTGAAAATAATGCTAACCAAACCATAAAATACCAATACACATTATATTAAGCCACTAATACATATTTGTTCACGTTTAATTTAATTAAACACAAAAAAGTGTCTCCTGAAAAGTAGCTGTTATGCAGTTACGCCCCTATTCGTAGGATACGACGATATGTAGGTATATATATAGTTTGTAGATTGATATCGGTGACTACTGGACTAGGCTAGACTGCGGGACTCGCGGATCTTCAAGATTAAACAACACTAGTTGAGGTCGATATGCGGATGGATGCCCTTCTATTACATACCAAGACACCTCTGTGCGTTAAAAAGCACGTCAAGCAGTTGGTTCTAACAGGATCTGGAGGGTTCGATTTCCAGGTGAAGGCAAAGTTTAATTGGATCATACATACATAAAGTCACACCTTTGTCCCATAGGGAGTAGGCAGAAACCACAGAACGCCACCCGCTACGATCCTTACATACTCCTTTCGCTCTGCTTACGTTCATACATGTGGTCATACACGCATGCCCATTGCGAGTACTACGCATCTGACCTTTTTGAAGAACATCAACAAGGTCAGTGTATGTCCTTCTACGGTATCCCCTCACGGCGATTCAGCTTACATCTGCCTTTTTGCGTAGAATTTTTCAATAGAATGACGCCAATAAAAAATACAAAAGTTGGCGCAGTGGCTGAGCGATCGACTGCTGCGCCGCGTGTCGTGGGTTCGATTCCCGCACGGAACAAATATTTTTGTATGGCCTTCAGATAGCTGTTCCGGGTCTGGCTGTTCGTGTATGTGACTTTAAATGTTTGGAAACGCACCCACGACACAGGAGAAATTCCTAGTGTGGAGCTACG
The DNA here is from genome assembly GCA_905147745.2 of Phlogophora meticulosa. Lineage (NCBI taxonomy): Eukaryota > Metazoa > Arthropoda > Insecta > Lepidoptera > Noctuidae > Phlogophora > Phlogophora meticulosa. The sequence continues at coordinate 11,148,247 of LR990543.1, read as the reverse complement.
TTTGTTTAAAAAAAAAAATACCACAAAACCTCTTGTAACGAAAACGTAATTTTGTACCAAATCACCAATCAACCTCTAGGGTCCATTATAACCCTCCATCCATTAAATTTACATACCGAAAATCTTGGAAATATATATCATAATCAAAATAAATCCATCATATTTATAATTTCTGTCAAAAAACGTCAAGAACTAAGAAATAAATAACTGGAGGCGAGAGTTCGCTTCCGTTCCCTAGAATAATAAGGTCACTAGTGATGGGCCGAGTTCGGCTTTCGTCCTTGACTAGAATAATATTCTGTTTTATATTTTCCTCTTTCTATTGAAATTAATACTCTTAGACGAGTTAAGTGGGGTTGAGTCGGACGTCAAACAATTCTCAAAATCATCATTATAGAAGCGTCGGCTTCCAGTTTAACAGATGAGTTTGATACTAATGTTTTAAACCACCACAACCCGGTTATTGAGTAACACAATGGTCGTCACCAGCCCCAAAGTCTGACAACCAGTCTTACCCCTTGGTAAGACCGGCTATCAGATTTTGGGGCTATAACGGTTGTCAAAGAACTACAAATGACAGCAGCGACCATCTTGTTTTCCGAGGCTCGTAAGGAGGTGTATATAACGTATGATAAGTAATTTAAATAAAAAGACAAAAGCTTTTTATATTACACCGAATTTTGACTCGTAAGGTTGAAAATACCTCAGCCATTGCCTTATTTTTCCATTGCTGGGTAGAGGCCTCTTTTTATGAGAGAAGGCACGAGCATGCATCATTACGCTTGCTCAAAGTGCAAATATGTCCAAATTTCTTCACGATGTCAGTGATGTCCAAGATAGTGATATCCATACATATGAATGGAATATATCACCGATTTGAACCCGTTGTCTAATTGAAACAATTCTTTTGAGTAATTATTATTGACCTTTACATATTCGATTAGTTCGAAAAGGTTCAATCTGATCACGTGGGTAGCGACACTCTTTAACGTTAATATGATACGCCCACACTTAATATAAGGATATTAGATGTCATTTGGCTTGAAAAGTTTTACGTTATTTTTTGGAGAAAGGTAAAGTTTTTTACTTGTCATCTCAAAACCTGTGCAAATTACCAGTAGGGGGGACATTGCTCTTGGAACGATGGGGGTTGGAGCTAAAGGGTTCTTATGTGGAGAACGCATGGGTAGGCCGAGAAACTGGACCAACGATCTGGTGAAGATCTCAGAAAGCTGAGCCTCGATTTGTGGCCGGTTGATGACAATAGTCTCGTCTCCTGGTTGCATGGGACTAAAACATTACTGGAGAAATGTTGGTGTCCTACAACTACACCTCTACTTAACCCTTCGGGGAATACAGGCTTGATGTTATGTGACTACACAATATTAGAAACCATTAAACAGATCAAAATGGAACCAAGTCCAGGTGCTAACTTAGCACTCGATTAGTTCCTTTCCCCAGCCGAACAATAGACGAGGAAACGATAGGGGACAAACCATTCGCACTCAATAGGTAAGAACAGAAAGTCGGTTCCGTACAGCGAGCGAAAATACTCACACACATAGACACGCTTCACGTATAGCGAGTACAGGTGCACTCGCGACTTGCACCCGTTTGAGATCGTCATTTGTCATGGATGTAGGAGAGGTCAAAAAGTATCAAGAATTTAAAATTAATTTTCGAAGTATTCCTTAAAAATTATCAATATTTTTCGGACAAGCCGTTAGTTAGTACTTTATTACAGATTTTAATTCGTTGAGTAAAAGTGACTATTTTCCATGAGGGTAGAAATGTCGTTTTAGATACTTGTAAATTTAAATCGATATTCATCATCATCCTGCTGCCCTTATCCTAATTTATTTGCTGTCGGTACAGCACGTCTTCTTCCTACATACATCTCCGCCGTCATCTCAAAAGTCACCTCCTTTATAGCCATATCACCTTTCACACAATCCTTCCATCTTTTCTTTGGTCTCCTTCTACTCTTGTAACCCTGCACATTCATACTCAAAATTTTCTTCACTATTGTGAAGAAAATTTTGAGTATAGAATGAAAAATGAGGAGGTAGAATGAAAAATATGGATGAATCAACACATCGATATTTCCGATGGAAGCCTATCGTGCGTTCGCGTCTTTGAGTGCACCTGTGTCCACTTGTCATACGGAATCGGCCTTCTGCACCTATCTACATATTTTATGGCATTCGGCCTTCGGCCTCCCGCCCATCCTTAATTGCGTTTTTCCGCAAAATAACTCAGTCGCTAATTGCAAGGCTTTGAAACTTCATTAGTACGCAAAATGAATTTTTATTTTTCCTTTATTTTTATACATCGGTATGGTTAATAGGTTTACATTTTTTTAAATATGCTGGTCCCTTATTTTCGTGATTGGTTGTTTTAATGAGAGAATTTGATTGGTTTTCTTTTAGTCTTCAAATCCGTGGACAATAGAAATTATACATCATTGTATAATTGTATCATTATTAATGCACGTTAAGTACCGGTTGTCATTTGTAGATCTTTGACAGTCCTTAGTCGACAGTAGTCAGAAGCCCGAAAGTCTGATAACCAGTCTTACCAAGGGGTATCGTGTAGCCCAGTAACTGGGTTGTTTTTTTTAATTAATAATCTCATTGGACTACATAGAGAATTTTATTTATTTATTTATTTATTTGGCTCACCAACAATTGAGTACACTCAAACAATTATGGGTTACATTAAATCAAATCGGGTCAGGTGTATCAATCTCTTACAGGTAAGCACATCATGCACTACATATTGATTAAATGTATAATTTGATACACACAGAGCAATCGGGCTCCTCAGGCCAAATTAAAACTAAAAATTGAAATAAAACATTAAAATCACAGACAGACAAGTTGAGGACGAAACAAAATTATTATCGAAAACCTAATTGAATTAAAATCATAATAATTTTAACAGTTTTAAGTAAATAAATCATATCGGCAGACATAAGACAGCATACATGTCCATAAGTTTTTATAGTTCGATTATGTAAAAATCTCTCAAATAGGTTTTGATAGGTGTAACAATCTTTTGTAGAGGATTTTAAAAACATTTCACGTTTAAAACGATTGTACAGACGCCAGAACATCAAGCTACTCCAAACTGTCAGATTTTTCCAATTGAACATGCACCTTATTTATATTTAGATAAAGTTGAAAAACTAACAAAGAAATTTGACACATAGGGGTAGCTTGATGTGCTGGCCTCTGTAACAATACATCTATTCTAATATTATAAAGATGTTACATTTCTTTGTAAGTTTTTATGTAGGGGGTAATCTCCGGAACTAATAATACAATTCATAAATGTTTTTCTCTGTTAGAAAGATACATCGAATGATGTATCTGTAAAATTGTATAATATGTAAAATTTAAAAAAAATCTTAAAGACAACCGATTTTTTTAAAATTTTATTTTTTGTTAGATATTTTGTATGATCTATTATTGTATAGCAGCTGTCCACGCGGACGCATCGCTCACTCAAGTAGGCGAAAGACAGATGGCGAACGCTGCCGAACGCGGAGGCCGATTGTGCCTCTTTGTTGCTCGTCCCGCGCTCTCGCTTGCACTTCAAGCCTTAAATGGAACCCCTCAGAGCGAGGTAACGCCGCATGCGTCATGTTTTTTCGTGCATGCAACCGCAAAAGCAAAAGCAGCTGGCTGCCAGCTTCATCGAATTATAAGACGTTGTCACTAGAGTTGCGAGATGCTAGTTACCTATATACTGAACTCTAAAACCACGTAGCAACGTAACAAATAATAAAAGAGCGATAAATAATAATCCGCGAGCGCTGAGCACCGAATGGACCGATCGCATCGAATTATAACAACTAACTAACTAACAACCCGGATTATGTAGTTAGAGGGTGCCGAGTTAGCTGGGTTGCCAGTGGTCAACTAGAATTTACCCATTAAAGTAAAATAAAAACTTGACTGCCTCGTTAGTGTAGTGGTTGCAAGTGCTCTTGAGGTTCAGGATGTGGTCCTGGCTTCGATTCCCGTGTCGGGCATTGTGGTTTTGGGTTTTTTAATCAAAAATTTCTCAGTATCAGCCCGGAGTCTGGATTTGTTGAGTGGAAATGAGGACGCCCCATATTACATGAAACTTGACAGAAATGTGGGTTGATATTTTTGCGTTTTTTTTTTCTAATTGTTGTGTCTTTATCGATGTTTGTTTGTATTACTTTAAACTAAAAAATAATGAAAAAAAATTTCAAACTCAAAAAGATTTCTAAAGTAAATTCACTTACGCCATAAAAAAATCGTTGGGTTGGATATTAATCATGGTTGAAGACTTGAAGACTTTTCCCCAAAATTACATAACATCACGACAGTTTCCCCTGAAGGGTTTGGCATAGATGTACCTACAGTACATCTTCATTTCGCATTTCAAATCCAATGTTATAGGGGGCAACCCCATTGCCATCAACCGGCCACAAATCCAGACTCCGGGCTTCTACTTATAAAAATAATACCAGGTTGAAAAAACCAATAGCAATTCGTTCTTTGTATGTGTTCGTTTCCCTAAAAATGGGGAGAATGTTTCTACTTACATGGCAACTCAGTTACTTTGTGGAAGACAAGTTGGTAGAAAATAATTTCTTCAATGTAGTTTTATTAGCGGGGCGTGTCCAGTGGTGGGTGAACGATTTGTGCTGAAGTGGGTAGGTAGAGTCCAAAGTTAACTAGAAAATTAATGTATACAGTATTTTTATTAACAAAAGGCGCTCCCGCTAACCCGCAATAGTATAACGCCCATAAATGCTATAAAAAATATTATTATTTAAAAACAAAATGGGTCCTTATTAAATTGATCCCAACTATGTTGAGGTCGGCTTGCAGTATAACCGGACGCAGCTGAATACCAGTGTTTTACATGGAGCGACTTCCTATCTGACCTCCACAACCCAGTTTCTGGGTAACACTTTACCCATTGGTAAGTAAGACTGGTTGTCAGACTTTCGGGTTTCTAACTATCCGTCACGACTGCCAAAGATCTACAAATGACAGCCGGGACCAACGGTTTAACGTGCTTTCTGAGGCACGGAGAATCTCGATATTTTACGAACGGTCACCTATCCACAGACTGACCTCGACAAGTGTAGCTTAACCTTCAATCAACCTGTGCTGTTGTTTTTATTTAGCCGCAAGCTCCTCCTCTTTAAAAGTAAGAGGATATTAAAAAAAAGTAATGTGTGGCTTCTTTGCATGAAAAGGAGGTTCGATAACAGGTGATATTACTATATTAGATACTCCACTATCTATCCGTATAATACAAAGCGATGGTCACCATACAAATGACTTACATACATTACGCCTGTTTCCTCAAACAGGGTAAGCACAGGAAAATAATACACCAAAGAGCATTCCGTTCAGAAGGTCTTAAATGTTTATTTAATTCATCTTCAATCTTCAAAGGCTCCTTGATCTGTTTTAATCAATCAAACTCATTTATTTATGTACTTAGCGCCCATTTCCATTTGTATTTAAGTAAATAACAGTGCGATACATCCCTTCTTCTCTCTTCTTAAAGAAATCTTTTGAAAGGATACTTTCAATAAAATATAAAAAGAAAATTCATTTCACAAAATAGTAGCAGCCCGGAGTCTAGATTTGTGCCCGGGTGATGGCAATAAGCTCACCCCCTAGTTCATAACAATACAAATAACAGGCAAAATGTGGGTGTACAATAGGTACGCCTCTGCCTAAGTCTTCGGGGATTACATGCGTGAAGTTATGTTTAAAACATAAGCATGTGCCACTTGTATTTGACCAAGATATACACATATAGTACAGCCACTTGATATAGTACGATAGTTACAGCCACTTCATGGCAAGTTCCACCCTGTAATTGACCAAGGTATGCCGATAACAGCCACTTCATGGCAAATTCCACCCTGTAATTGACCAAGATATGCCGGTTACAGCCACTTCATGGCAAGTTCCACCCTGTAATTGACCAAGATATGCCGGTTACAGCCACTTCATGGCAAGTTCCAACCTGTAATTGACCAAGATATGCCGGTTACAGCCACTTCATGGCAAGTTCCAACCTGTAATTGACCAAGATATGCCGGTTACAGCCACTTCATGGCAAATTCCACCCTGTAATTGACCAAGATATGCTGGTTACAGCCACTTCATGGCAAGTTCCACCCTGTAATTGACCAAGATATGCCGATTACAGCTACTTCATGGCAAGTTCCACCCTGTAATTGACCAAGATATGCCGATTACAGCTACTTCATGGCATGTTCCACCATGTAATTGACCAAGATATGTTGATTACAGCTACTTCATGGCATGTTCCACCCTGTAATTGACCAAGATATGCCGATTACAGCTACTTCATGGCATGTTCCACCCTGTAATTGACCAAGATATGCCGGTTACAGCCACTTCATGGCAAATTCCACCCTGTAATTGACCAAGATATGCCGGTTACAGCTACTTCATGGCATGTTCCACCCTGTAATTGACCAAGATATGCCGATTACAGCTACTTCATGGCATGTTCCACCCTGTAATTGACCAAGATAGGCCGATTACAGCTACTTCATGGCATGTGACATACTGTATTAGACCAAGATATGCCGATTACAGCTACTTCATGGCATGTTCCACCCTGTAATTGACCAAGATAGGCCGATTACAGCTACTTCATGGCATGTGACATACTGTATTAGACCAAGATATGCCGATTACAGCTACTTCATGGCAAGTTCCACCCTGTAATTGTCCAAGATATGCCGATTACAGCTACTTCATGGCATGTTCCACCCTGTAATTGACCAAGATATGCCGATTACAGCTACTTCATGGCATGTTTCACCCTGTAATTGACCAAGATAGGCCGATTACAGCTACTTCATGGCATGTGACATACTGTATTAGACCAAGATATGCCGATTACAGCTACTTCATGGCATGTTCCACCCTGTAATTGACCAAGATAGGCCGATTACAGCTACTTCATGGCATGTGACATACTGTATTAGACCAAGATATGCCGATTACAGCTACTTCATGGCATGTTCCACCCTGTAATTGACCAAGATAGGCCGATTACAGCTACTTCATGGCATGTGACATACTGTATTAGACCAAGATATGCCGATTACAGCTACTTCATGGCATGTTCCACCCTGTAATTGACCAAGATAGGCCGATTACAGCTACTTCATGGCATGTGACATACTGTATTAGACCAAGATATGCCGATTACAGCTACTTCATAGCATGTGACATACTGTATTAGACCAAGATATGCCGATTACAGCTACTTCATGGCATGTGACATACTGTATTAGACCAAGATATGCCGATTACAGCTACTTCATGGCATGTGACATACTGTATTAGACCAAGATATGCCGATTACAGCTACTTCATGGCATGCGCCACCCTGTATTAGACCAAGATATGCCGATTACAGCTACTTCATGGCATCCGCCACCCTGTATTAGACCAAGATATGCCGATTACAGCTACTTCATGGCATGCGCCACCCTGTATTAGACCAAGATATGCCGATTACAGCTACTTCATGGCATGTTCCACCCTGTAATTGACCAAGATATGCCGATAACAGCTACTTCATGGCATGTGACATACTGTATTAGACCAAGATATGCCGATTACAGCTACTTCATGGCATGCGCCACCCTGTATTTGACCAAGATACTCGTATGCCGATTACAGCCACTTCATGGCATGTTCCATCCTGTATTTGACCAAGATATACCGTTAAGTCTTATTTGTCCGTACGTCCTTATTTTATGCGAAGTTTATTAGTATGTATTTATGTAACACCACGTTTCTCTGTGTAAGGAGAGCTTAATATTGCAAACATGTATGTTTTTGTAGAAGTATGTTACGTAAGTGAAGGATATTTCGTGGCATCTTTGAAGTTAAGTCGAGGGCTGAACTCCTTCGTATTCAGTTCCATGTGTGGAAACCAGTTGCCGTGGTGCGGGCATATGATGCGGAGGAATGAGGATCATGTTGTGAGGAAAGTTTTGAAAATGAAGGTGAAGGGTTTAATGAGTAGTGGAAGACCAAAGAAACGATAGATGCATGGTGTGATGGATGATGTGGGTGGGAAGGACGTGTCCACAAAGAGATGTAGATATGGAAGAAGACATGATTGATGATGGCATAATTTCTAATCGTGATTTCCACTGAAATAGATATCAAATATCATCTCCAACCAGTTTAAAACATAATTTTGAAAATAAAATATAACCAATGTTACTCACTGATAACGTAGCTTTCTATAGGTGATATTATGTTTTAAATCTGTTAAGACGTTTCCGAGTTTATCCATTACAAACAAACATACAAACAATCAAATCTTTTCTCTTTATAATGTTAGTTTAGATACCGAACAGTATATATATACAGTCATTACGGGTAGTCAGAAGCCCGAAAATCTGACAACCAGTCTTACCAAGAGGTATCGTGTTGCCCAGTAACTGGGTTGTGGAGGTCAGATAGGCAGTCGCTCCATGCAAAACACTGGTATTCAGCTGTATCCGGTTAGACTGGAGGCCGACCCCAACATAGTTGGGAAAAGGCTAGGCAGATGATGAGTTTAGATACCGAACAGGGAGATAAAAAATAAAAAAGAAAATAAAATTTATTGCAATAAAAAGTTTGACACAGTTTTGAACATTGGTCCCAAACTAGGCAAGCCAGTATCTTGGGTACCAATATGGAGGGTTTGCCATTATACAATTTTACAGTACATAAGAGATAACAAGGCAGATATTACAGCCCAATTCACATCGCACTATGGTTCACTCAGTAACCCAGATTCAGTACCATATATCATGAATGAGTGAAAATTCAGAGTAGCACTTAGAAAAGGAACAAAGGAGAATATAATTTTTTTTCAGCCACCTATCCGGAAACTAATGTGGGGTATGGAAGCGTGGAGTCGGCTTTGTTGCATAAATAAACACACTGAAACACTTCCGAGCAAGTTTGTATAAGTCATGATGGCCCAGTGTTTTAGGCTCTTGTGCACGAGTTTGAACCCACAACGGGTTCAAACCTGGGTAAGTACCAATGTGAGTTTTTCAATTCATATGTACTTTCTAAGTTTATCTTAGACATCACTGACATCGGTGAAGTAAAACATCGTGAGGGAACATAGACTTATATAATTAATATAAGTCTGAAATCGCCAACCCTTCTTGAGCAAGCGTGGTGATTAATGCTCGTGCTTTCTGTGTGTGGCCTCTTCTCATAAGAGGCCTTTGCCCTGCAGTGGGACAGTAATGGGCTGGTACTTCTACCAAGTTTGAAAAGGTAAGACAGAGGTACGAGTTCAGTTCCTTATCAGTATTAATGGCTGGTCAATGAAGGCAAGCCAGTTTGGGGGTTTGAGGAACAGGGTTTAAAGTTCCTCATCCACCATTGAAAAGGGAGGATCCTCCGACCGGGCGGGTGTTGTGTCTGGTGGGCTACTGCCTGACAGTTACTGTCGGGTTCTTGTAATATGTTCAATCGCTCGGATAATTTTAATATCGTGATGTAGGAAACGTCAGATTTAGTTTGTATGTGGCGAGATAGATGTCGCTATACCAGAAATGAAATGAAATGGAATTTTGTAGGTATATTTATTTCGGTAAATTGGTTTCAAAAAACACTTTTACACATCATATAATGGAATAAATAAATGACAATTAGACTAGTTCGTCGTTGCCCTACCTGAATCACTCACAACTCAGAATTCACAGTCTCTTTTAAAGTCCAGACATTATCTTGGTCAGATCTTTTGAGGACCATACAGATTAGTGTCTGAGATCGTCTTTTGAGATAGATGACGAAGAATACTTCTCTCGGTAGATTAGATCAGTGGCGCTACAGTGCTGAACAGCTCTCGACAAGCTCTCTGTCGTGATGGCCTAGTGGTTAAGGCCTCTCAAGCACGAGGTTGTGGGTTGAAATCCGGGCAAGTTCCACCATGACTTTTTTAATTCATAAATAGTTTCTAAGTATATCTTAGACTTCACTGACATCGGTGAGAGAACACATATGTATACATACATACAATGTTTGTTGTAAAGTTTACAATTGCTTAACCGTCTTGAGCAAGCGTAGTCTCTACTTTACTCACTGACACATCTTTAGATCTCTCTATAGTCTATGATAGATAGGATGAATATATAGTATAACGACTAGATCTTGTTTCACTCGTGTATTGATCACTTACGGAGAAAAACACATTTCAAACTTAATTAAGTAGCTGGGAATCTTGCCATCCATTGGCACAAAAGAGAATAATTTTATCTCAACAGTGGTGATTAATGCTTGTGCCTTCTCTGTATGAAAAAAGGTCCTGTAGTGGAACAGTAACACGTTGGTATTATTGTTATGATCTCAAAATCAAATTGAATTTATTCAAATTTGGTTGAGAATCAGCACTTTTTGAACGTCAACGTAAAAATTAACATAAAACAGTCTAAAACGTCCGCCCTTCACCACTTACTAGTGTTTTAGCTAGGAAGAAGAAACTCTTTTTAGTTTTATTTCTTTGTTACGTAATATTAAATCAAAATTGCCTAAGATTCCTAGTTATCTGGTTGCTCTCAAGCAATTTTGTTACGAAATGGCCTTTTGCAACATCCAGTGTATAGAGTGACGGCCTATTGATACCCGGGTCCACAGTACACGTTCTGAATAAGCATATATGCACAGTATGTGAGCAAATATGTTGTTTGTTTGTTGGTCTGTTCTATCAACGTTGTATTAAACGTATCTATTCCAATGTGCACTGGCGGGGCTTGCAGTCACGTTCGGACATGTCAATATAGGCATGAACTAAAGGTATATTATGCTTGGCGAAGCCGCCGAAAAAGGGTCTCCTACTTTTTCTTCCCGTATCTATACATACAAATGAGGAGTTCGTGGCTATATAAAAACAGCCGCACGCTTGGTTGATCGAAATATCTATCCATGTAATGTATTGTATTAAGTATATCAGTCATCTAGTAACCATAACACAAGCTCTGCTTAGCCTGGGGCTAGATGATGATGTGTGGATGTGTTATTGATAATTTATTTATTAAATCTTCTATAGCTGTTTTGTAAAAATCTGTCTCCACATTATTCAACACAGCCCCCAAGACGCCCGCTAAGGTGATGGGCCTCGACCCTCAGATATTAAACCCTTTCTTTAAACTAACGCTTGTTTGATTCTTCCATTTGACATACGCATGTTGCTTCTATGATTTATCCAACATTACATGCACCTGTACTCTCCAGAGCATCCCACATTTCGCCAGCTATGTGTAAGTCCCATGGAATAGGGGGCGACCCTATTGCCAACGTCTGTGAAGAATTCGTTTATTAAAACAGGTAGAAATCGCTCAGCCACTACACTATTGACGACCTATGTGACGTGTGTGAGGTTGCGGGTTCGATTCCCGCCTTGGGAGAAATGTTTGTATGATCTACAAAGACTTGTTCCGGGTGTTCTGGGTATGTGCTATGTATAACAAAAAATATCTATCTATGTAATGTATTGTATTAAGTGTATCAGTCATCTAGTACCCATAACACAAGTTCTGCTTAGCTTGGGGCTAGATGATGCTGTATGGATTATCCAGCATTATTTATTTATTTACTATTGTCGCTACTGACTTGTTGATGGGATTTTTTTTTCTCATAGAAACACAAAATTTAAACAAGTTCTACAAATAAAGTAGCGACATATCTCTGCATACCCCAATACCTGTTTATATAAAAAAAATAACTACAGTAGTAAAGTCGTTTCCCTACCAAGGCATCAGTAATTAAAGAGAATTATGTATAAATAAAATTACTAGGCTCAATCCGCCTTAGTACCAATTAGTACTATCTCTAATTAGTAAGAATACACGAGTGGATTAGTAATTAGTGAAACGCTTATCCAAGTGTTGTGCCAGTTTTCACCGTGACGTTTCTAGTAAACTGGAACATAAGTTAGAATTTAGTTGAATAGTTTCGTTAATTGATTATTTTAACTAACACTAGCGACCCGCCCCGGTTTCGTGCAAACATTATTTCGATTGAAATTCTTATTCAAAGTTCCCCGTCCCCTTTCTCCTCTTCTTAAATTTGAAATTTTCAAAAATCCTTCACAAATCGCAATAACACAGAGCTCGACCTGGGAATCTCGTTCTGGTGAAATGTGGTTCTACTGTGGATACACCTCTGTTTGACCCTTTGGGGTATACAGGTGTGATGTTGATGAAATATTTTTATTTTATGTAAAAATCAAAATGAAAATAACAATGAACTATCTATCTAAATGATTCTAACAGTAAATTATGTTGAAGGAAGAAAAAGCTATCCTCATCGCGGCTGTCGACTGGAAAAGTACCCAAAAGACTGGCGGCATTAGCACATTGAGTGACAATACTTTGCCTCTGGCCAGGGTAGAAGACAGCCCTTGGGTAACATCATCTGCCTAGCCTTTTCCCAATAACATGTTGGAGTCGGCTACCAGTCTAACCGGTTGCAGCTACCGACTGTAACGACTGTAAAGGATCTACAAATGACAGCCGGGACCAAGGGTTTTACGTACTCTCCGAGGCATGGAGGAGTCTCGATATGTTACGAACGGTCACCCATCCACAGAGTGACCTCGGCAAGCGTAACTTAACCTTCGATCAATCCGTGCGGCTGTTTTTATTCAGCCACGAGCCCCTAACGTGAAGCGAAATAAATAAAAAGTACATAATATGAGTTGAAAAACACACATTGGTATTTCCCGGATATAAAACCTACACGGTACGTAGTCTTAACCGGGCTCAAATTCAGATTCCGGTCTGCTGTCGACAGTACAACGGATAACCTGAAACCAATGTACCTAACTGGGAAATTGATACCAGGAACTCAACCCAACTATACTTTTTCAATGGTAAAATCAAAACTACGAGCAGACGACGCCGCAGGGTTAACGTAGTTTTTTTAAACAAATAAAAGCCTTTTCTAGTCAACACGTAGCGAGTTATTATTTTTATGTTTTGTTTTGTTTGTGTATTGTTAGTTGTTTCTGAATGATATAACTGCTGTATTTAATTCTAGAATTATCTTATATGTAATATTCTCACGATGTTAGTTACCATACTCTTCCAAAACGGCTTGACCTATTCGTATGAAATTTTGTGTGCATATTAGGTAGGTCTGAGAATCGGCCAACATCTATTTTTCATACCCCTAAGTGATAAGGGTTTTCCACACCTAACATTTTATATGGCAAAACAACGTATTCTGGGACAGCTAGTCTTAATATATATATTTCTTGTGTGCGTGTGTATGTGACTGAACTCCTCCTAAACGACTGGACCAATTTTGATGAAATTTTTTGTGTGTGTTCGTGGAGATTCGAGAATGGTTTAGATTCACAATTGGACCCGGTAGGTGGCGCTGTACGGGCAGGACGAAGTCTGATCGGTCCGCTAGTCTTATATAAAATTCTTGTGTTACAATGTTAGTTACCATACTCCTCCGAAACGGCTTGACCGATTTTTATGAAATTTTATATGCATATTCAATAGGTCTGAGAATCAGCTACTATCTATTTTTCATACCCCTAAGTGATAAGGGTTGTCCACCCCTAACATTTTTATTATATTATTTTTGGCTTAAAACATGTGGCATCAAAAATGCATTCGACGCAAAATTTTCATCTTTCTATCACCAACTCCTATATGGCAAAACAACGTTTGCTGAGTCAGCCAGTATTCATACATAATACCATTTTATAAATTGATCTTTGTTTGTAACAAATCAATGGCCGATTTAGCAATCTGTATCCTTGAGAGATCGTCATCCCACCTGGTCAGAGGGCGTCCTACGTTTGCCGAGTCGCGTTTTTTAATAGATAGAGTGATTGAAGAGGAAGGTTTATATTATGTATGATAACATCCATTAAATAATAGAGAAATACTGTTATGTTTGAGGTTTCTAATGTGATGTCGTAAATAATTATTATACCCGTGCGAAGCCGGAGCGGGCCGCTAGTTAAGAAATAAAATATAAAACAAATTGGAAAACTACTTTTAAACAAATACTGCTTCGTTGGTGAAGTAGTCGCAAACGCGACTGCTAAGCAGGTCCTGGGTTCGATTCCCGGGTTGAGTAATGTGTTATTGGGATTTTTCATTATGAATTTCTCAGTAGCGGCTCGGACTCTGGATCTGTGCCCGGTTGATAGAAATAGGCTCATTCATTTTTCATGGGACTTAAACATAACTGGTGAAATGTGACTGTGTAACAAGAACACCCCTGCCCAACCCTTCGGGGAATAAGGCGTGACGTTATGTTATGTTATTTACATATATTTACGTATTCTTAAACCCAGTTATAGCTTTGTGCATTCATTTCCACCTTGCAAGAGTGCACAGAACATAAAAACTAAATAATGTTTTAATTCAATTTGTGTAGTGAGGCCGATAATTACACCACTCGCCCTAGCCAACGGTTCGGTACATGTTATAAGCGAAAGCGGGTTTTGACTCTGTGGTTAGTTAAAAACGCCTTCATGAAATGAACAAGAAGCTTAACATATATACAGGGTGGTGATTTAGTCACCTGCAGGACTCAAATTGGAATGAGTAACGACCGCATAAAAAAATATGAATAGGATTTTAAACTTGCACATTTGAAAGTTAACGCTGTTTTGTAATTAGTATTTCTCCCAAACAATGGCAGTTTGTAAACGTAGCCCTGCGTACATTGACCCACCCGGAGCGTCCTAGAGGTGTTTTTGACTTAAACGTGCGCGCATCAAATGATGGACACATGAGGTCAACGCCCGGGATTCGCTACTGGTTTGACGCAATAGAAAATGAAATGGATATGTTGATAAAAAATTAAGGTACTATTTTTTTTTGATTCACCTCCTTAAATCCTGCAGATTATTAAATTGGCACCCTGTAAAGATTTTATTTTGTTAGATTAAGTCTGAATCTATCAGAAATACGTCTATCTTACCTAAATTTTTGACAAACTTTTGACACTGATTGTTGACGCTGCTTCCAGGTTTTTAACGTTAAAATAACGGGAATTAGATTCTGGTTATATCATCATCATCATCATCCTCCTGCCCTTATCCCAATTTATTCGGTGTCGGCGCAGCATGTCTTTTCTTCCATACTAGTTTCGATTACTACGCACCTGACCTTTTTGAAGAACATCACCAATAAGGTCAGTATGTCCTTCTTAGGCCCCTCTTGGCGTTTTCACTTGCAACTGCCGTTTAAATACTTTTGTTAGTCACCTTTCATTCATCCTCTCATCGTGACCAAACAATCTAAGCATACTTTTCTTACTACATCTTCCTTAACCACAACGTTCTTTTATAACACCATTCCTCAATCTATTATTCACCGTTACACCACACATACCTCGCAAGGAATGCATTTCTACAGCATTTATTCTCTTTGCTACACCAAACATTCACTTACACACATTAGAGATTTGCAAGGATTTAAAAAACAATCTACAGAAAGAAATATAATTTTTCATTTCTGCACTAACCTATAAATATTCCTTAAAGCCTGCAACTCGCGACATCTCGTGCCTCCGACCACATATATAGTTGCAAAGCTTAGATGCAATTTGGACCGCGGACCCACTCAAGTACGGTATACCGCGCCATCGCGCATTTAATAGGATTTTGGGGGCTTTTACCCGACTGTACATAAGTATAGTATGTGTTTAAAACTGGGCTTTTTAGTTTCTGGGTATTTTTTTTGTTTATTATAGATTTTGGGCTGTTGGTTAAAGGGCTTGTAGCTTAATAATGTGTCGATAGAAGGTTAACCTACGCTTCAAGAGGTCGCTCCGTAGATAGGTGATCCATTAGATATCGAGATCCTCTGTGCATCGGAAAGAACGTTAAGTTGGTCCCGGCTGGCATTTGAAGACCTTTTTCAGTCGTTACGTATTCGACAGATAAAAAGTAAATAATTCATATCTTTTATTAAAAATCTGATTGGTCGCGATGTTTAAAGAGAAAAAAACATAAAAAAGGATAAGCCTACAGTAAATTTCAACACTTTTTAGTATTGAAATACTCGTTGGCTTCTTTTCGCCACTGGCAAATCATTCCATAGCCGTACTGCCTACACTGAGAAAGATTTTCCATGGAAACTAGTGGAATGCATAATCATCATAGAGAATTAGAAAGAAAGAAATAAAGAAAAAACATTTATTCAGCACAGGTTCAGGCACACAACGACAATACTAAACATAGAAAAACATATGAAACGAGTAACAAGAAATACATTAAAAACATATAGGTATAAGTATGTGTATTCAGCTGCGCTAAAAGGGTCCAGTTCAGCAAAAATGCCAGACCAACTAGTGCCTGACGCTGGTTTTCAACTGGACCTGAGATTGTGAGATGTCACGGACGTAAAACAGTCGTAAAATTATGCCTACAGAAGCCTTAATTTTAAATGACATCATCATGGAACTCCGGCAAAGATGACATACATCAATGATAGGTTATTGATATCTAATATTAATTTAGAATTGACAGACATGGCGCCAAATTCCTTGTTCGATAGATAAACTTAATTCAGACATTCTTTTGGACTTTATTTTGTTCTCTAATACAGTATGGTACATCAATGCACAACCCCATTTCTCATCAGTTTTGCTCCTATTATTGGTTTTCTTCTGTCGTCTTTTCTTTCTTTTAAACTCTAAGAAATCGTGATTTACATTGAACTTAATGAGACTCTTAATATAAATAATCCTCATCTTTCATTTACAATTTCCTCCGCCCTGTAGATCTGTAGATTTCTGCTTAACTTTTCAGGGTATAATAATAATAATAAAAAGTTTATTTCAGACTACAGTCCATAGTTTTGTTAGTATTCTTTTAAATATTAGTAACAATAGTGCTTAAGTAAATAGGTTAGTATTAATAAATAAATAAATAATGCTGGACAATCCACACAGCATCATCTAGCCCCAAGCTAAGCAGAGCTTGTGTTATGGGTACTAGATGACTGATATACTTAATACAATACATTACATAGATATATATTTTTATTATACATAGCAAATACCCAGAACACCCGGAACAAATATTTGTAGATCGTACAAACATTTGTCCCAAGGCGGGAATCGAAACCGCAACCTCTTGCGTCGCAGACCTTCGCCCGCCGCGCCACATCGGTCGTCGATTTACGTCGTTACGTCGACTATTGTTAGTATTGTTAGTTTTTACATGTTAATTAATTATTTATATTTAAGACTTTGGTTTAGGACTGTTCGCACCCAGTGTCTCTGAAAGGGGCAGTCTGGTCTGGCAGCAATCATCTTCAAAATACTGTTGTCACTACCATATATACAGGCATGATAATATTATGTTATTTTGACTTCTGATCTATAAAAAATACCCGCATGATCGAGAGATTTTAACCTGCATAGCAACGCAACTAGATACTCTCAGGCAGGCCTATTTCCCTGTATTCATTCCCCCTTTATATTCGTTCGTATCTTCTTATAGTACTGTTAGCCAATGAAACAAGATAACAAATAAAGAATTATATTCATGAAAGCAAATGGTTGCGCGCACTTTCAGGCAATTCCGACTAAAATAACCTTTTTTTATTCTCACACGTACTTTTTACGCCAATAACCATTTGCTAAACGATAATAAGGATGTGGCCATTAGGTGGGAGGTGAGCGGAGATGTAGCGGTAGCGGGTATTGATATATATATATAAATATGAACTAAAATTATAAATGAAGAGGAAAGTTTTGAAAGTTTTGTTTCGACGACCAATGTGGCGCGGCAGACGAAGGTCCGCCTGCGACGCAGGAGGTTGCGGGTTCGATTCCGGCCTTGGGACAAATGTTTGTACGATCCACAATGGTGTGTTCCGGGTGTTCTGGGTATTTGCTATGTAAAATAAAAATATGTATCTATCTATGTAATGTATTGTATTAAGTATATCAGTCATCTAGTACCCATAACACAAGCTCTGCTTAGCTTGGGGCTAGATGATGCTGTGCGGATTGTCCAGCATTATTTATTTATTATTATTAAAGTTTTGATTGTTTGTATGGTTGTTTCTAATAGATAAACCGTAAAAAGTTGAAGTGATTTTAAAAATGCTATCACCTATAGAAATCTTCAAAGTACGAAATCAATGAGGATGAAGTCACGGGCGATGTGCTTGTTAACTGTACATCCACCCTTAACAAACGTTACGTAAGGCCGCAATACTGTCAAGGGTGTGATGATACATGAAAATATATGATAAGTAAGGGAAGTTGCTAAGACCTACACGCCTAACAGTCCCTACGACTCTAAGCCCTATAAGCCCTACAGCCCTAACCTATCATATCCCTAGTGTGATAGATAAATATATAAATAAGTTCAGGATGTCTGCACCATGCGACCTAAGGTTACAGACGGATGTTGGACAGGAATTCCAGGTTGGGGAGGGGTACACTCACTGCCAGTCCCGCAGACTCACGAGACTGATCAGAGATGGCTAAAGGTGTCTTGGCCACAGTGAGGGGTAATGAGACAAGAATATAAAATTCAAATCTGATTTATTAACAGTATGTTACAGCTTATATACTATAGTTTCATAACACACACTATTATACAAATTCTTTGTGTTCTGTACGTGTGAGATGCAACCCAATCAATATTTTAACTGGGCCGCGCGTGAGCCGGGCCGAGTGCTGAGTCAATGTCCAACGGTAACATTGAACATTCTGGCGACTCTCAGGAACAGGATCCTATTTGGTATAGCTCGATGGTTTCGTATGGTCTGGCCTGGCCGTGATCAGGTTGTTGTGCCTGCGTGGGCACTCTGCGTGGTATGCCGTACGGTTGCTGTGTTCGCTGCGTGTGTGTTGTGCTGCTGATGATCGTTGGTTGCTGCACAGTTGGCGCAGTGTTTCTTCTTGCTGCAATGATGGCTCGAAGTTGATTCAACAGCTGTGGACCGAAGTAAATTAAGATACATGCTAAAGTGATAATTACGAGTGAAGTACTGATGCTAGCTATGTATGTGTTAGATTTTACTTGTTTCCAAATTGTGTTATATAACTGTGTTTGTAAGTTTGTTTCGGATTTGACTAAATGATCGAAAACTCCTTTTGACCTGTCTAATACTAATTCTTCTTTGGATATATCTTTTACGTTTGTTGGTAAAATCTGTGTGTTAAGGGAGAAGTTCGTTGTTTTAGAATAAGAAGCTAGCACTGTCATAGTTGATGTTCTTTTTGCGGCAAGTATGTTATTAAGTGTCTTAATGACGCAATTCTCGGAGATATGTAAAACTCCGACATCTTGAATCGTAATTTCTTTTCTTTGACCGTCACACATAATTGATACGGCTACAGATTTTGTTGTAATGAAGAGCCAAGTGTTTTGCATGAATAATTGTTTCCATACAACATCTGTCGATATTTTGTAGGTCTTTGATGTGCATTGGGTTTGGGTGTGGTTCTCAGTTTTAAAGAGTTGTTCAACTATGCAATTTTTATTTAATTGCATGTTCTTGACAGCTACAGGATAGCAAACAAACTCTGTATTACTACGAAGACAGTCTTTAAATTCTTCTTGACTAAGTTCAAAGTAATGCTCGTTGTTGTAATCAAAACCCATGACTGTCTGCTGAATGGTCAAGCACTCGAATGATCCATCTGTTTTTCTCTCTGGAATAGGTGTAACGTGTATCAGAGTATATTTTGTTACATCGTGTATTGGGAAATAAGCGTACACTCTTATGTGCGTGGTATTTACGTTCATCTCAGTTTGTATTATTTGTCCCTGAATAATTTTTAAGTTTGATGGTAGTTTCTGATTAGCCATTTTTATGATGTTGCTGATGTGTGTTGGTGTTAATATACTATATACTGTTGCTTTCTGTACATTAATTTCAAGTAACCCTGTATAGTAGTCCATAATTTCATTTATATAATTGTTTGCTAACTCGTAGGTTTGCATTACTTGGATCTTAATATGATTTTTGTCAATTGATTTATACCAAACGTTGTTTCCATTCATGAACGAAATTGCTTCATTTAATTTTGCTTGGAACTTCTCTAACTTTTTCTGGATTTTCTCTTCAGTTTGGTTTACACCTGTGATAGTGGATATCATTATCTTTGTTTGATGATTGGCAGCGTCTATAAGTTTCTGCTGGTTGTTATTTAATGTATCTATGTCTCTGTATACTTCATCATTAACTCCAAACACCGATGTTAAGAGTTGTCCCAAGATACCTCTTTTCTTCCTCACACTCTTTATCTCTGTTAGGTATTCCTTTGTTTTCTCAAACTTTACTTTTTCTTCGTTTAGATGGTGATAAAATTCATTGCAATGCGTCTCCTTCATGATGTCTTGAGTATCCTTGCAAAGTTGTTGGAATTGTGATGTTATTTTTTCAATCCTTCTTTGGTCTATTTCCAAGTTTTGTCTCTCGTAATCTGTTTCAATTCTGAACGTTCCTCGATTAATAGTTGTGGTTCCTATTTTTTCAACATATAGTCCAGGATTTATACTTTTTAATGTGTATGTACTCGACACGGTGCCAATTAATAGAATAATTATTGTATGTAATAGTAATCCCTTTATCCTATTTTTCGGTGATCGTATACCTTTGTTGTTTATTGTGGCTGTTGATATGTTATATTGCGTAGACATTTGTCTGTCTTTGCCTGTTGTACCAATTTCTTTGTTTTCGTTCACAGGGAGCGGGATCAACGTATTAATTGATCTTTTCTGACAAGCTCCTGTTGATTTTTGAAGAGTTACTGCTCTAACTACACCGTCATCTTTTATTAGTACTACAGTTCCTATTTTAGCATTTTCATGTACTTCCCCTTCACATTGAACATTAACATTAACCAATTTTGATAAGGTGTTGTTGTTGTAACAGCGAGCCTATTGCCATCAATCGGGCACGCATCCAAACTTCGGGTTGTTACTTATCGAAAATTCCAACACTGCCCGGGAATCGAACGCAAGGCATGCTTAGCAGAACCAACTAGACAGACATAAATAAAGTTTTAGTCAAAGTTTAACCTTATGCCTTAAAAGTATTGATCTATTTGTTCATAAACCTGAATTGATTTTGCTATCTATTTCCTTCTAAGTACATCTTAGTACATTTCTTTTACAGTGAGTCTAGTAAGAATCCTTCACGAAAGCAAAACGTCAATTAAAAAAAAAACAATTTAACTTGACAGGATCTGATGTCACACGAGACACGAACAAAATTTGTGTGAAATAAATAAAACAAAAATCCTGCAAATTAGATTCTAGTATAGTTTATTACAGTACCTTGCTGGTTATTCCATTTACGTATCACCATGCTGCATTTTTGGGGGTATGAGGAACAGGGTGTAAAGTTCCTCATCCACCATAAAAAAGGGAGGTCGTGTCTGGTGGGCTACTGCTGGTTGTTGTCGGGTTCTTGTATATGAGTTCAATCGCGGGGACAACTTTAAAATCGCCATGTCAGATTTAGTTCATATGCGGCGAGAAAGATGTCGCTAAACATTTTAAGTGTTTTATGTGAGATTCGTTCTGTCAACTTACTGCATCGAATTAAAAGTCTGACTGTTGTTATACTTTGACAGTTTATTACCCCCTTCCTGGGTAAGAGGGGTAATGAAAACGCTAACTTAAAACCCCACATATTAATACGAAGTGTGTTTCCTAATATTTCGCAATAAAAAACACCGACTTGTACTACCGAAGCAAAATCAAATGAAATTCTTTTTAAGGCTTATAAAAATCCTTTCACAGATTATAGTTTTCCTAGAAATAGCTGAAGTAAAGAAGTTCTAGAACTAATAACGAAAACTGAGTGTTTTAATGCTGCTGGCTGTGAGGGCAGTGCATACTCCTCTCACGGCCAGCAAAGACGGGATTCTAGTACGTTTTAAGGTATAAGGAAGATTATAAATAAAAATAAATAAATAATGCTGGACAATCCACACAGCATCATCTAGCCCCAAGCTAAGCAGAGCTTGTGTTAAGGGTACTAGATGACTGATATACTTAATACAATACATTACATAGATAGATATTTTTTATTATACATAGCAAATACCCAGAACACCCGGAACAAATCTTTGTAGATCGTACAAACATTTGTCCCAAGGCGGGAATCGAACCCGCAACCTCCTCCTGCGTTGCAGGCGGACCTTCGCCCGCCGCGCCACATTGGTCGTCATTATGATTATGATACTGATAGGGGATACATAGTGTTACTAGTTTCTAATTTAGAAAGCTAAGGTGTTGCTCGTGCCAAGTGTCAATCACAAATCACAGCCAGGCCAATGTGCTTTCTGAGGCCTTGATATGTAGTGTAGACGAGGGAGGAGGAGGATAATAGCTTTTCAATATATTTTGGAAAAAGTACGAAATTAATTCTGAAGAAGTCGCGGGGAAATGCTTGTTAATCATAAGTTCGAGTTTATTCACAGTATTTTGAGCCCGTGCGGCTGTTTTTATTTAGCCACGAGCTGATCCAGAACTTTCAAACGTAGTGTAGGACGCCCTCTGACCAGGTGGGATGACGATCTGCGAAAGACTGCAGGCAGATGCTGGATGCGGCTCTCCTAATGAGCGCCATAGCGCCCTGTCTTCAGCTAGCCGCATCCAGCATCTGCCTGCAGTCTTTCGCAGATCGTCATCCCACCTGGTCAGAGGGCGTCCTACACTACGTACGGCTATGTCCAGCAGTGGACTAGTATAGCCTGATGATGATCCAAAACTTAAAAATACATATGAATTGGAAAAAAAAATCACTTTGATAATTCCCGGATTTGAACCCTCAGTGGTACTATTACTTATTAATAGGTACAAACGCGGGTCCCTTTAAGAGTGGGGCCCGTATCATTTTCTACGCCTGCTACGTGGCTTATCCGGCCCTAGATGTACCTATGTAAGTAGGTACATTCATAAAGTCACGTCTCTTTCCTATGGGGTTAGGCAGAAACAGTACTATTTTTGCTTCCTTCATGTTCATACATCTGGTCATACTCGCACGCCGGTTGTGATTACTTACCTGATCTTTTTGAAGAACTTTACTAATAAGGTCATTGTATGTTCTTCTAGGGCGTCCCTTTCCCGGCCTTTCCACTTACATTTGCCTTATAAATTCCTATCATTCATCCTCTCGACGTGACCAAACAATCTATGCATACTCTTTTCTATGTAAACATCAACACTGAAATGTTTTTCATAATGCACCTTTAATTATAAATTAATTCGGGTCCCTGCTTATCCTCTTTGCCTCGGAAACCTTGAATACAAAAAAGCAATTAGGCGTCTACCTTCCTAAAACACGAGAGAGACGGCCGTTAGAATTAAAATCTTATTATTTTATCCAATAATTAAGTTGCCTTCGTATATTCTGGTCTGACGTTGATTATGTCTGTTTTTTCTTCTTTTCAGAGCGCCCATTACAAGTGATACAATAGAATTCCCTTGATGAGGGACTTAGAGGAACGAAGAATGGAGGCGGCAAAGCTTATTGATCTTCCTACGTCCTACACTAGGACTTAGTCGATACAATTATTACAATGGGGGTGTAGCTGATGTAGAAGTTGTATGCAATAACATACCTTATTGTAAACACGCTGGTAGAACATTTGTTGTCTATGGTTGGTGTCAAGAAAGATTAGAATAGCTTAGAAGATAAGATATGTCACTTGTCTAATATGTCACTTTGGCAGTCCTTCAGAACACTGGAAGGCTGGAAACGAGTTTAACCGTGGGGTATCGTGTTACTTATTAACTGGATTGTGGAAATCAGATAGGCAATTGCTCCATGTACAACACTAGTATTCAGCTGCATCTGGTTATACTGGAAACCGAAAGGCTAGACAGATCATGATACCCTTATTTGATTGGAAGATTTGCAAGTGAAGTGATATGAAAGAATAATTTGATGAAGGGATGAAGCGTAGCTCTACGGCGTAGTACTACGGCGTAGCAGTGTTGCGTAGCAATGTGTCGTAGCAAATGAAGCGTGGACGTAGTAATGGATACTACAATATACTGACATGTGTATTTACAACGTGTAGCGGCACAGTCAACCGGTTTGAAAGTCAAAGAAATAAGTGTTGCGAGTATCAGACACTCAGGGATGAAGTGTTGCGAATGTCTGATACTCGTAGATAAAGTGTCGTGAGTGAGAAAGGGGTGTGGTGAGTGTCAGATTCGAGTGTCTTGAGTGTCAGACACTCGGAAAGGAAGTGTCAGAGGTGTCCGGTTCGATTGTCACGAGTGTCAGACACTAGCGAATGCTACATTGCTACATAGTGACATATAATAACGATAGTTTCTGTACAAAAAAAAATGTCTTACGTCTTATCGACCCCACTCAACATCTCTGCTCACCCCACACAATAGGAAACATACGACATAACACGAGACCCCTCATCATTCCAATTTTATGTTTTCCAATCGAAACACTGAACTCAATCCACGTTTATAGAGGAACTCTTCATAAAAACTCTACGACCTTTATTTTATAGCATAGAGTGTGAATCAGACAAGGTATAAAGCCCACAAGAACTGTCAATACATGTTTATGCCTTTGGTAATTCTAATATGTAGAACTGTGTGAAGTTTCTGGCATATTCGTGTCCATACAAAACTTCCTTTCGGAAGAGGCAACTATAATCATTTTAGCTTTTTTTTTAAATTAATTTTGACGTTCAGAAGTGTTTTTGTAATGGTCTAATGAAATAAATGATTTTCCGTTACCTTTGCTAGGTAAAAGTAACGGGACAGGTAGACCTTTAGCAGGGACCTTTTCAATAAAAGCGACAATCTGAAAGGGCGACCATTTTCAAAAAAATCCTCACAGTTTTTAATTCTATTAGTCTACGCCTGCAGCAAAAATGTGGCCATTTCGATTTTTTACATATATCGCACACCTAGATCAAAACTGACACAACACCAAAAACTGTTTTTTTCAGTACTCAGATGAAAAATACCCATTTTTCTAGATTTTGTAAGACAAGTTGAAACTTAATTTTATAGTAGGTCATTAACATGTTGTAGAATGTCACTGCATATTAAATGGGGCTAGGAATCAGTACTTTCTATTGATAAATTAGTATTTTGGAGTTGTAACTAAACAATCTCGTATTTTGAGTTGTCTCAGTTTTAATCTAGCAGTGCGATATGTTGAATTGACAAATTTTATTTTTAATTTGGCCCTGAATCTAGTCTGAGATTCGAAATTATGAAATCAAATGTTATTTATTTATGTAAAAAGGTTAAAAAAAACACCCGTCATAAAATAGAATTAATATAAAATAGATTGAGATTAGTTTGGACGGTAGATTCTGACATATTTTAAGCTATTTCAGGTATCCATTGACATGATATTTTCAGGCGGTAGTCAACGTTAACCGCACGCCGCATAACCGCAGTTTGGTTACACCTTAACCGACAGTTGAGCCAATCAGTGGAACGCAGTGACGTCGTGGTCGATGTGGATTGGTTTTGTGTATTTTAAGCTGTGCGCCCAGCACGGATGCTTGCTCTAGGTGTGACAGCAATATGAACGGTTTTCAAATTTTGACGACACGGTTGGCGCAGTGGCTAAGCGATTGGCTGCTGCGCTGCGTGTCGCGGGTTCGATCCCCGCACGTAACAAATATTTGTATGGCCTACAGGTAGTTGTTCCGGGTCTGGCTGTTTGTGTATGTGGGTTTAAATGTTTGTAACGCACCCACGATTCAGAAGAAAATCCTAGTGTGGGGCAACGATTAAAAAAAAAAAAAAAAAAAAAAGTACTCGTTTCGAATACAATATGAAATAATGATACCAGCCTAGTACTGTCTCACTGCTGGGCAAAGACCTCTCATATAGAGAAGGCACGAGCATTAATCACCACGCTTGCTCAAGACGGGTTGGCGATTTCAGACTTCTATTATTTATAAGTCTAGGTTCCCTCACGATGTTTTCCTTCACCAATAAAATAAATAATACAATAAATACAATATTAATTTGTTTTTAACACTTTATTAATACCTATGGGTGATATTTACTGTGCTTGCGTCATAAATTTTAACCTATATTCTATGGAGACGAGCTCCATAACGGCTAAATAAAAACACCCGCAGTCAGAAAACGCACTAAGCCGTGGCAGTCATTTTTAGATCTTTGACAGTTGATACAGCTGGTCAGAAGCCCAAAAGTCTGACAACCGACTGATTGTCACCAAGGGAATCGTGTTGCCCAGTTGTGGAGGTCGGATTGGTAGTAGCTCCATGTAAAAAACCAGTTTCAGATCAGATGCATCCGGTTAGACTGGAAGCCGACCCAACATAGTTGGGAAAAGCTAGGCAGATGAGACGATGATGCTAAAGTATAGATTGACCGGATAGTGAGTGTTTTCAATGCTCAAATCGGTAGAATTTACGTCAAGACTACGATAATTTGGACAGAGCTTATTAAAATACTCAAATTTCTGTAAGGTGTATTTGAGTATTTTAATAAGCTCTGTTTTTCTTATTAGGGCACAAATATTTGTTGCTATCATTATGTTGCAAGGAAAGGAATAAAGAAGATTTAGGTGACAAAAATGACTAACAAAATTAAATATAACTAGCACTTCGACCGCGACCTCGTTCGAATGACATTCGTATTTTTCCCTTCGAACTTTAACATCCAATCATCAATTTTTAAAATTAAATATAACTTGTTACTGGCTGGTTAGTAATCGATTTTGTAATTTTTGTGTTTTTCCATTACAAACAAACACACAAGTCAACACACCTTTCCTCTTTAAAATATTAGTTCCGAAAACAGGAACTGAGGCAAAAAAGGTACCTATTGCTGCGATCTTTAAAAAAAATAAAGGTGCTGCAAGTACTAGTCATCAGATTATAAGTCCATCTGCTTTGAGAATATAATACAAGAGCTGCACGTGTTAAAAAAGACCAACTAATTGGCTACCTTGTCTCATTCATACCCTCTTCCTATGCTTTGTTTTATGGCCTACGACCATGAGATCGATATGGTTTATAATCAGGCGCACGGTTTGTTCTATGACGTCATAAAATGATACTTTTTATCACTTACGGGATCAGCAGATGTTTAGCAAAGTTTTTAGACTTCTATTCAGTCATATTTTACTCTTGAGACATGTGGATACGTTATTTATACTTTTCAAGAAAGCTTAATGTAGATCAAACATTTATACATAAAAACAAAGAATAACATTACGCCTGTATTTTCTTAAAAATACATATTGGTTATAATTCATTATCAAAAAGCAAATATCATATTAGAAAAAAAATGCACATTTTTTTTTGGAAAATAATATTAAATATAACGGTTGTTAAAAATACAACAGTAATACTAATTATGGCGGTGCAAAAAATCTCATCTTTCGACTATCATCTCACACACTCTCAAACAATGGTATTAAGTGTTCACTTTATTCAGGATATTGACTGACCGACACTTCGCAAGACCAGAGGGCTGGCTCATTATTTGCCCAAAGAATTAGTACTGCCATCCAACGTGGCAATGCTTCCAGTCTTTTGGGCAGATTTCCAGATGACAGAGAGGCGGAGGAGTAAATAAATAAATAAATAATGCTGGACCATCCACACAGCATCATATAGCCCCAAGCTAAGCAGAGCTTGTGTTATGGGTACTAGATGATTGATATACTTAATACAATACATTACATAGATAGATATTATTTTATTATACATAGTAAATACCCAGAACACCTGGAACAAATCTTTGTAGATCGTACAAACATTTGTCCCAGGGCGGGAATCGAACCCTCAACCTCCTACGTCGCACCTTCGGCGTCTTCGGAGTACTTTGATGACTGTTTTTGTATATATGTATATAGATAGTTTTATGTCGTAATTTTATAAATGTAAACAAATTACACATCCAGGATATAAGATACTATCTAATACTAAAAGTGCCGCATCCGAGCTGCAGCAGCTGGCGACGCTCCCCATTCATTAACTCGGGAACGGTTTAATTCTCGTCTGAACAAGGTAATGAGACGTGCCACTCTGAACGAACACTTTTAATTTTATACCTTCACTAGCGCTTGCTGCTGACTGTACTTTCAGCACCCGTGACTGGATTCATCGAACCGTTGAAAAAAAATCTTAAATTTTCGTTTATTCCAAAAAAAAATATACTCAAATCGTTTATGAAAGGAAGGAAATGGATTTTTTAGCGCAGTCTTAGTATGTACGCAACGTTAAATAAACAAAAACATAACATCACGCTTGTATTCCCGGAAGGATTAGGCAGATGTGTACCTCAGTATAGCACACCCATTCCGACAGTTATGTTTAAGTCCCTTGTAATCCCCTAGTCGATTGCCACTGTCCATTTAAAAGCAAATTGAAATATATGTCGGAAGCAAGTGACTGAACGTTGAGTTTGACAGTTCCGTGGATATATTGTCTCTTGTCAGCGTCATGAGTGGGCATTTTCATGTTTCCAACTCCATTTTAAGTACCTATAAGTACTTATGTATACATACATACATATTTGTTTAAACCGACGCCTCTTTACCATAGATGTAAGCAGAATCTACGGAACGATATTGAAACTTAAAAAAGAACTTATTTAATTTCAAATACCTAACAACAATACGGCGTGCATGTATGACCAGATGTATGAACGTGAGCGAAGCAAAATAAGTATATAAGGATTGTAGCGGGTGGCGTTCTGTGGTGTCTGCTTACCCTCATCGGAAAAAGGCGATCATATTTAGGGACTTACAAAGTGCCTAAATATGTTTCCTTCTTTAACATATTTGATGTTTTTTTAATGCGTTATTAAATACATTTGAATTTTGCATTTTACTTCAGGTGCTATAGATAGATAGATAGATATATTTATTTGTGGAAACATGAGTTACATAACATGGCATGCAGGTTGTCAGTGATACAATTTGTTCAGTCATGTTTGGCCTTTACGGCGTACAAATATTACACTGTTTTTGTTTACGTATACAATTAATTATTAATAATCATTCATCTAAATTTCTTGAATTGAATTACATGTACAGTAACATAATAATAGGATAAAATTTAATAATGCCACTAATAATATCAATGTCATTGTTATTGTAAATCTAATGAATTATTTAAATTATTAATACTGATTAATTTTGACATTTAGAAATTTTAACGTGTTATAGTAAGCTTTATTTACTAAGAACCGTTTCAGTGTTTGCTTAAATATCCTAAGGGTTTGCTCTTTTCATGGTTTTGGGAGCTATCTTGGGCGTTTCGGAATTATTACTATAAATACGAGTATTTGTGGTTATTTTTTTAATGCTAGTTAGTGTTTCAAGCTATAAACTATTCCACACAAGAATCATACCCACAACAAGCCACGCTCAAATGCAAGTATTTTCAAAAACCTTTATCACTACACAAAGACTACTTACACTAAGTAATAGGAGCATAAGTACTAAGTAGAGAGAAATTCTAGCTTTATTGCAAACGCCACTGAAATAGGAATACCTTAAGCCTTTACCTGTGATAGAACTGGTACCGGGAAGTGGAGACGGAAACACTGACACACACACATACACACAAAATTGAAGTGTCCGTTTTTAATGTCAAAAGAACAGCTTTTTTTCTAAACGCATATAAAAGTTTGTACAGTGTACCAATTTTTATTTTTTTTTATTTTTTTGTGTCTGTCTATCTCTCTGTTTGCTTGAGGATATCTCCGAAACGGCTTATCCAATTTTGATAGGTCTTTCTAGGGCAGATAGCTAATGTGTGCTAATTTATGTTATGCTATGATATTTATGTATGCTAATTTATATATTAATATACCACCTGTATTGTTATATTATACTGTTTACTTATGTTCACGAAAATAACGAATTTGAATTTGAATTTGTGATAAGGATTAAGTATAGGTACTTTTATTTTATAAAATTAATGAGGGTTACGAAAACAAAAGAAAACCCATGAAATTTGGTCAAATACCAATTGGACGAAGTCGCGAGCATAGCTAGTACACTATAAGCTTCATAATATTTCTAATAATTATTTTAGTACGTTTTCCTTGTTACCAAAATAACCCCCCTACAATACACACACATTTTGCCAGTTATGTTTAAGTCCCATGTAATAGAGGGCGAGCAAACTGCAATCGGCCACAAATCCAGACCCCGGGCTGCTACTGAGAAATTCCAGTTAAAAAACCGAATAACACTTTAGAGAAATCAGGAGAAAATCCTAGTGTGGGGCACCGTTTAAAAAAAATAAAAATGAAAATAATACTTTTCCCGACCCGGGAATCGAACCCCAGACCTCACGCTCAGCAGTAGCACTTGCAACCACTAGACCTACGAAGCACCTACAAACATAAAATCCTAATTATTCCTACCCTGTCCCTTCAAGACGCCTGTCTCGCCCTGCCTGCGACGAGAAGAAAAGATAGAAAAGAACACTATGTCCGATCCGGAAATCGAACCCAGGACCTCACGCTCAGTAGTAGCGCTTGCAACCACTAGACCTACGAAGCACCTACAAACATAAAATCCTAATTATTCCTTCTCTGTCCCTTCAAGACGCCTATCCCACCCTACCTGCCACGAGGCACCCCACACATAACTTTTAACTTTCCTATCTTATCACGGGGAGGCAGAAGAGCAGGAATTTTTGGGGGCAAAAACTTGTGACGTCACCGGATGAAGACACGCAGTAACTTTTTTAATTTCACAAGTGGACATAATCTGTGGACATCATCAATCTGCGCGTGGCATGTATGTGGTCACTTGTTTTTTTTTATTTAGTTTTATAAAGTAGAAGATTGTGTTTTGTTTTGTTTTAGTTCAGTTCAAGTTGGGTCTTGTAAGTCTAGTCGTCGCATGCGTTACTGCTGAGTGTGAGGTCCTGGGTTCGATTTCCGGGTCGGGCTAAGTGGTCTTTTTTTTTCTATCAATTGTTTTTAAGCGGTACTCTATACTTTGAATTTCTCTTGATTTCTCTGGAGTGTTATTCTGTTTTTCCAACTGGAATTTCTCAGTAGTTGCCCGGAGGATTATTGGCTGATTACAGTACTCTCTAGGGTTCGAGTCCTGGGTTGGGCAGGGTTTTATCATCTGTATTTGCTCAGTAGCAGTACAGAGTCTAGATTTATGGTCGATTGGTTTTGACAGCACGTCTGGCGCAGTGGCTGCTCCGCTGCGTGTCGCGCTTTCGATTCCCGCACGGAACAAATATTTGTATGGCCTTCAAGTAGTTGTTGCGGGTCTGGTTGTTTGTGTAAGTAAATTTAAATGTTTGAAAACGCATTCGAGATACAGGAGAAAAAGTTAGTGAGGGGGCAACGTTTAAAAAACAAAATGGTGGCAATGGGCTCGTGCCCCATCACATGGGTCTTAAGCGTAAAGTATCTATTCTATACTCTAATCTATAACAATCGAAATGTGGGTATACTATAGGTACACCTCTGCCTATCCCTTATCGGCGTGATCTTATGTTTGTATCAGACGTTTAGACTTAGTATTGCAGTTAGTTCACATCCATGAATAAATTAATACGACTTAACATTGAATATGTGCAAGACACTTTTAAATCCTGTTCAGCTTCCAGTCTAACCGGATGCAACTGCATACCAGTATTTTAAATGGAGCGACTGCCTATCTGACCTCCACAACCCAGTTACTGGGCAACACGGCACTCCTTGGTAAGACTGGTAGTCAGACTTTCGAACGTCTGACTACCCGTTACGACTGTCAAAGATCTACAAATGGGACCAACGGCTTAACGTGCTTTCCGAAGCACGGAGGAGTCTCGATATATTCCGAACGGTCACCTATCCACAGACTGACCTCGGCAAGGGTAGCTTAAGCTTAAATCAACCTGTGCGGCAGTTTTTGTTCGACGGAACCAAACTACCTTCAGTAAATTCACAAAATTTTCTTTGGAAAAGTCTATCGGTATCCCTTATAACCTTTAATGCGAAAAATGTTTACGTACATAAACTTGTTAGCGTGTAATAAAAAATATATAACGTGTAGTCGTATTTTTCTGCGGTGAAGTCATTATAGAACTGATTGACGCTTCCAAGGGAAATTTCACGTAGGGCGACCATGACTTATAAATAAATAAATAAATAAACAAATAATAAATCTTTTCAATAACTGTCAGTCTGGCGCAATACGTAGAGTTGGCATGTCGGTGACGCGCATCCATAGGATTTGCCCTTGCTGAAAGACACTAAAAAAAATAAAGAAAGATGAAAAAAAGACGGTTAAAGAAGGTTTCATTAAAAAAAAATCTCAGCATATAATATAATTGAATTTATTGTTGTTACGGGTGATTTGATGTCAAATCAAAATTATCAGTATATCAGTAAACGACCACAAAGGTGTTATATTAAAATAAATGTATAAACATCATAACATCGCGCTCGTACTCAGCGAAGGGTTAGGCAAGGTGTACCTACAGTACACCCACATTTCACCAGTT
This sequence comes from Phlogophora meticulosa, assembly GCA_905147745.2. Classification (NCBI taxonomy): domain Eukaryota; kingdom Metazoa; phylum Arthropoda; class Insecta; order Lepidoptera; family Noctuidae; genus Phlogophora; species Phlogophora meticulosa. Next base: position 11,115,728 of record LR990543.1, on the reverse strand, counting down.
AAGTTTTTAAGTCCCATTTAATAGGGGGTGAGCCTATAGTCATCAACCGGGCACACATCCAGACTCCAGGCTGCTACTGAGAAATTCGTTAAGAAACATGCTAATCACACATAGCTCGACCCGGAAACCGAACCCAGGACCTAGTGTATTGATGAAAAAATACTATTTAAATCAAAATACGACTTTTAATGATGAAAAGAAAGAAAGATATGTTTACTGAAACTGAAACTTGTATTTCGATATCGTTGGTGCTAGGCACCTGGGCTTAACACAGTTGTAAACGTCCCCTTTGTGTCTATTGGCCTGGCTCTGCTTGATATGGAGGAAGGTGGAAATTATTTGTATTTTTCGAACTCCCTTGCTGTTCTTTTCTGATTAATTTCGTTGCGGGATCCAACACAGTTTCTTTTTTTTTTTAACTTTGCCCCACACTAGGAATTTCTCCTGTATCGTGGGTGCGTTTACAAACATTTAAACTCACATACACAGACAGCCAGACCCGGAACAACTACCTGTAGGTCATGAAAATATTTGTTCCGTGCGGTGATCGGACCCACAACACGCGGTACAGCAGCCGATGGCTCAACCATTGCCCCAACCGTGTCGTCAAGTTGAATCTTTTCACTACAGTTGAATCGTTTCTCCGGGACTCGTCGGGCTTTATTGTCTCGAAGCTTTTCTGGTGGGTGCGACTGTTGATTTTGGTTTTCAGGAGTTGTTGCGGTGATTTGAGAGTGGAGTGGTGAGCTTGTCCAAAAAAAACCAAGTAAAGTTTTCACAGTAGCTATAGTCAAAAAGTATGGCCACCGCACGTAAAAGTAAAGTTTAAGTAAAGTGAGTGTAGAAGTAAAAGCTTTCGAGTTGTCGATATACGCGTGAACTAAGATGTTACCTTCCACCAGATATATGGTAAGGCTGTCTGCAAACCATACAGTGAATAATACAGTAATGATAATGACGAGAACCTCGTGAAAGCCGAGAAAGAAAAACAGATCGAATATCTTCAAAATCAAAATAAAATTTTTGATGGCACGGTTGGCCTAGAGTGGGGGCAATATTTTAAAAAGAACAAATTAAGCTGAAAATCAGCACTTTTCGAACTTCAACAATGAGATGAGACAGTCTCCCAAAACAACAATATATTAATGCTTATGGAGCCAACGCGCATAGTGTAAAACACACACACTTTGAACATGTGTAGCTAACCTACCTCTGCTTGTGACGATTATCTAAGCTGTTAAGTTAACTTTGAGAGTAATTAGCTACAGATTCTAGACAGGCTATAAGTTTTACCGACACTGACTTATGTTTGGTGCCTTCTCAAGTTGGATATTAGCTGAAAGGTTAAGGGTTAAAGTTTCCAAGATGGACAAAATTCGACAAATACTTTGTTTATGATGAAGATAGATGGATGTAAAAGTAAAGTAAAAAGTAAAATACCAGCCTATTACTGTCCCACTGCAGGGCAAAGGCCTTTTCTCAGAGAAGGCATGAGCATTAATCACCACGCTTGCTCAAGACGGGCTGACGATTTCATACTTATATTAATTATATAAGTCCAGGTTTCCTCACGATATTTTCCTTCAGCGATGTCAGTGATGACCAAGATAAACTTAGAAAGTACATATGAATTGAAAAACTCACATTGTTACTTGCCCAGGTTTGAACCCACAACCTCGTGCACAAGTCGCGAGGCCTAAACCACTGGGTCATCATGACATTCTTCATTCATCATGACTGTCAGATGGATGTGCTGGGCAAAAAATCTGAATAGAGTCTGAAGAAGACTAGGTGGAAAACATACCAGGCAGCTACTGCTACTGGACAGAGGTAGCTTGTGTCTGGTGATCGGGACTACCACTTCAGGACACGTCATCATCTTTCATGTCATCAGCCTTTTCCCAACTATGTTGGAGTCGGCTTCCAGTCTAACCGGATGCAGCTGAATACCAGTGTTTAACATGGAGCGACTGCCTATCTGACCTCCACAACCCAGTTACTGGGCAACACGATACCCCTTGGTAAGACTGGTTGTCAGACTTTCGGGTTTCTGACTTCCCGTAACGACTGCCAAAGATCAACAAAATAACAACCGGGACCAACGGTTTAACGTGCTTTCCGAGGCACGGAGGAGTCTTGATATGTCACGAACGGTCACCCATCAACGGACTGACCTCGACGAGCGTAGCTTAACCTTCGATCAACCCGTGCGGCTGTTTTTATTTAGCCACGTCTTGCTAAATAAACACCTCTACAGAAAAAAAAACAACTGTCTTAGATCCCGCAACGAAACTAATCAGAAAAGAACAGCGGACGAGTTAGAAAAATACATAGTTTCCACTCACTACTTATAGATAAATGTTATTATTCAATACAAGATGTTTTGAATGACAAGAGTCTGTAATGTTATATTTTTTCATTTGTAATTGATTTTTTTTTTTTTTCAAAAAAAACGTTGCCCCACACTAGGAATTTCTCCTGTGTCGTGGGTGCGTTTACAAACATTTAAACTCACATACACAAACAGCCAGACCCGGAACAATTACCTGTAGATCATACAAATATTTGTTCCGTGCGGGGATCGAACCCACAACACGCGGCGCAGCAGCCGATGGCTCAACTACTGCGCCAACCGTGTCGTCAAATTTATCATGTAATAAGAATAATGTAATTTTTGATTTATTTAATATGTTTGTTTGTAATACTTAGTTAATTTTCTTTTTTGCATGCCGTAAGGTTGAGTATGTTGGAACTCTTATTTACAGCGTTTACACATTATTTTGTACCCATATTCTTTGCAAAATAAACGATTTGATTTGAACGGCTTTACTTTTGATTTCCGAGGCTCAAAGGAGTTTCAATATGTTACGAACGGAGACTCATTACTATGCTATACTCATCAATAGTTTTTATTTAGCCATGACCTACACAAAAACAAATAAAAATCAATTTCCCGCCCATCCCGCCAACCAGCCATAACTACTACCCTACACATCCACATCACAGATAACAGAATGTCACTCTGTTACTGTCCCGCTGCATTCGAAGCTAAAAATCAATCAAACACGTCGGAATAGTGTTGAAAGTGACAGCGTGACACGCCGCGATAACGCTTCACGGTGAACAGAGAAACTATCATGAATCGGGTTACCGTATAGTATTGTTTTGTTTTAGGATTCCGTAACTCAAGAGGAAAAACGGATCCTTTATAAATAAATAAATAATAAGTAATGCTGGACAATCCACACAGTATCATCTAGCCCCAAGATAAGCAGAGCTTGTGTTATGGGTACTAGATGACTGATATACTTAATACAATAAATTACATACATATATATTTTTTATTATTCATAGCAAATACCCAGAACACCCGGAACAAACCTTTGTAGATCGTACAAACATTTGTCCCAAGGCGGGAATCGAGCCCGCAACCTCTTGCGTCGCAGGCGGACCTTCGCCCGCTGCGCCACATAGGTCGTCAAAGTATAAGATAGTGCTGTGAAGTCCTGGCCTCTGTACATACAGACTGACAATGCATGACTGTCTGTACATCGATACCCCTTTTCTCAGGAACGTATGAAGGTATCAAGTCCAGGACATCAAGCTACCCTTCTAGCTATCTGTCAACTTATATCATTTTTCAACTTTATTTCAAAGTGATAAGGTTCATGTTCGATTGGGAAAATTCAATAGTTTGAGATGGCTTGATGTCTGTACAACATATTTGAATACACGATAGCTAATCAAAACCTTTAGGGAACTTTTTTGTTGAGCTCAGCTTGTAGAGAGTGAAGGCCACGGTATTGAATGTGAGTAGTACTCACAACTGGCGTGCCTGTATGAACTAGAACAATGTAAGGATTTTAGCAGGTGGAGCACTGTAGTTTCTGTCTACCTCTACGGGAAAAGGCGTGAGTTTATGTATATACAAAATAACAGGCGTGATGTTATGTTAAATTCATTAAAAAATTTAATGACGACCGATGTGGCGCGGCAGGCGAAGGTCCGCCTGCGACGCAGGAGGTTGCGGGAAAGATTCCCGCCTTGGGGCAAATGTTTGTACGATCTACAAATATTTGTTCCGGGTGTTCTGGGTATTTGCTATGTATATTAAAAATTTATATCTATGTAATGTATTGTATTAAGTATATCAGTCATCTTGTACCCATAACACAAGCTCTACTTAGCTTGGGGCTAGATGATGCTGTGTGGATTGTCCAGCATTATTTATTTATTTATTCAAACATCTCCAAAAAAGCACTAAAAGGTGTAACATTATTATCTTGTCAAAATCATAAATGTGAAAATGGGAGCCAAGTTCAATATTAAGGTAAATAATTATATCAAGTTGTTGACTTCGCCGACAAAAGTATTGGTATCCTTAAATTTATCCTAAGTTATATACTTTGAGTAAATAATTCTACTGTTCAAACTTATATCATTCATTCATCAAGTATTAAAAAAAGAAACAGGAACATAGTATGCTGTTGATATTTTGCGATTTTGACAAATAGAAATTGTTTTAAGTCATCACCATCTATGCCTAGCTTTTTCTCAACTATGTTGGGGTCAGCTTCTAGTCTAACCGGATGCATTTGAAAACAAGTATTTTACATGGAGAGACTGCCTATCTAACCTTCACAACCCAGTTACTGTGCAACACGATATCCCTTGGTAAGACTGGTTGTCAGACTTTCGGACTACCCATACGACTACGACTGTCAAAGATCTACAAACGACAGCCGGAACCAACGCCTTACCGTGCTTTCTGACGTACTGAGGAGTCTCGATATATTACGAACGGTCACGGATCCACAGACTGACCTCAGTAAGCGTAGCTTAACCTTCGAGAATCTATGCGGCTGTTTTTATTTAGCCACGAGCGCCTCGTTATTTTTATAAATTAAAACATTCATTTATTATTTTGAATGTCAAAGATAATATGATTCAGTAATTTATACCCTGATATATACAATTACACTATAAAACTAACTATATACATATTTACAACAAAAAAAAAAGCCGACAAGGACACTCAGGCGTCAAAGTATTCCTCCGCATCGCTGTCATCTGGACACGTGCCCAAAAGACTGGCAGCATTGCCACGTTGGATGGCAATACTAATTCTTTGGGCAAAGAATGAGCCAGCCCTCTGGTCACGCGAAGTGTCGATCAGACGTCGAGAAATTTCTTTATAAAGATGACTTGCACTCGGACCCCATGACCCCATTTAAACATTCATTGCAGTCATTAAAAAGTTAATACTTCACTTCAAATAGTAGGCGCAGTGAACGTGTCAGTATCGACGGCGTGACACCTCGTTATCGTGGCACGCTGGGAACTACGTAGTCTGTACCACTAGCGGGTGTATTACGTACTAAGAGAATAGTTGCTGAAGAGTTGCCGTGAGTTGATGAGACACATTCATATATACGAATAACCTGTCATCATCAGAGGAATTAGGTAGAGTTATTTATGTACTTACACTGATTTCATACAGCGAAAGAATAAAGTGGATATGCCTCAAATCCCGGGATTAATAATAAAGACCAGAAAAATCCCGTCATTTATTAAATAAAAAAGTTATTTACTTTTACACAATTTAAACCATCCGATATCGCATGTCCGAATGTCTTATCTATCTCTGAGGATTTTATTATTATTTATTTGTAATATTGTTGGCCACACAAGAAGATCCATATTAATATCAACATTTCGATGCAAGTACATTAATAACTCTACCTAATTCCGACATCTGGTCATCATATCTAGTCCAAAAGTCTGACAACCAGTTAAGACTGGCTAAGACTGGTATCCAGTTACTGGGAAACACGATAACTCTTGTCTTACCAAGGTTTATCGTGTTGCCCAGTAACTGGGTTATGGAATTTAGATAGGCAATCTGTTTGTTATGTCCAAAAATCAGTTTTTTACTAAATACATATGAAATTTTATACGGTAGACATCAAAAAGTATGTCTGTCTGTTTGTTTAAAGTAATCTCCAAAACTGATGGATTGATTTCGTCGGGACTTTCACTGGCAGATGGCGGATGTGTAAAGGAGTAACTTACGTTACTTTTACTTCAAAAAAAGAATGAGGGTTACGCCGTAAAAAAATAAAACCCACGAAATTTGATCAAGCTTGGCTGGACCGATTTTGACAGGACTGTCACTGGCAGATAACTGAGGTTAACGCGAACAAAATAAAAACATGTTTTGTGTTAACAAAACATGTTTTAACATAACTGCCAGAAAATGAGACACAATAGAAAATGTATTTTTTGTCGGACTTGGCGTTTAAGATGTAAAATTCTACGCGTTCAAAGTCGCGGGGACAACTAGTTCTAAGTAAAACATCAAAATCAGAATTCATTTATTCAAATTAGGCTGAGAATCAGCACTTTTTGAACGTCAAAAACGTTTACAAAAGACAGTCGCCTAAAACGCCCACCCTTCACCACTTCCTAGTGTTTTTTCTGGGAAGAGGAAGTGGCGGAACAAACTCCCCAGCAACACGTCTGTCTGATAGGTTTGAAGTACTTGAAGCTATACAACATATGTCAAAAAAAAATATAGTTTAAAAAAACAAAAAAAAGACACGCTTTTATAGAACATCCAACTAAAAAATAGAAAATAAAATTTAATAAATTTAGATTAAGAAAAGTGTGAATTAGACAAAAATGTATATTCATGGAAAAAAGCGTGGGGTGCATAGTGTTTTTAGTTGTTTAAACTTTTCTTTTCGAATTATTGCATTGTCATCGGTCTTTGACAGGTGTGCAAAATATGAATGAAATCTGACCGTTTAAAGTGGGTCAAAAAAGCGTCCAAAGGAGTCGGTTACAAACCAACAAACATACATACAAGTGAAGCTAATATAAAGCGTGTAAAAATAAATAATTATGTCAATAATCTTTATAAAAAGTTGCGCCACTGTTGCTCAACTTCAAATCATATACGTAATAACCCAGTTTCAGCGTATAGAAGCATTGTCAATGTATTTCGCAGACACATTCAGTTCGTGATATTATTGAGGATGCGTTGAAAGGGTAAGCAGAGTAGCAGCTTGTGCCATTAATTGGTACTCGATCAAAAGGATCGAGACAACGGCGACTGGAAGCAAATGCAAGTTTGTGTTCGACTGAAAAATGTTATGTACTGAGTTGATTGAAGTTTTAGCTATATAGAATCCTTACAGTGTACGTCTGTATGATCTTATATACACAAATAAATGGAAATGTTTGTGTGGACTGTTAAAATAACAGCTTTTTACTAAATGCATACAAAAATATTTAAGTACTTACGGTAGTAATAACAAAAAGGTTTTCCGTCAGTCTGTTAGTTTGAGGTAATCCTCTAAATGGCTAGACGGATTTTGACAGGAATTTAGCTGATGTGTTGAGGAGTGACTTAAGTTACTTTTGTTTTGGAAAAAGAATTAGGGTTTCTGTTGAATTTCACGCGGACATATTCGCGGCCACAGCTAGAATATCATAGAGACACCCCTCTTTTTGCTTCGGGGGTTAAAACAGATGATTCTAGCTGCCCTTTCCAATAGATAGTTTCGTGTGAAGAAGGATATTGCAAACAGACACTTCAATTTTATTTTCTAATATATAAAAATTCTCTTGTCGTGTTTGTTACCAAACTCTTCCGTTACGGCTGGACCGATTTGTATGAAATTTTGTGTATGAATCTATTTTTAGTGTAAGTGATAAGGGTGGTCCACACCAAACAATTACTTTTTTGGCATAAAATTGCAAAACAACGATTGTCGGGGTTTTTCAGCTAGTATTTATTAGTATAGATTTTTTGTAAATTTAACGTTAAAAGCGCCTTTTTTAATAGTGTTATTGAAGCCTCAAGACCCCGTTTTGCATCAGCCCGGTTTCTATCACAATCAAATTGGCACGTGTAGTCACCGCGCATGCGCAAATGGTCATTGAACACATCACACATCATTAGCGTACGCAAAGCATACACAATAAGGCATGGGGCACACGGAGTGGAGATGTGGCAAAACTTAATGTTTTTCGCAGTGGCTGAGCGATTGGCTGCTGCGCTGCGTATCGCGGGTTCAATTCCCGCCCGGAACAAATGTTTTTATGTCCTACAGGTAGTTGTTCCGGGTCTGGCTGTGAGTTTGAATGTTTTTAAGCGCAAATACATGAGCAATTCCTAGGGTGTTCAAAGTTAAAAAAAAAGTGATACTTGGTTTCTCCATCTGGAATTACTTAGGTAGCAGCTTGAAATCCGGTTGATGGCAATAGGCTCGCCCTTGACGACATCGGGCTGATGCATAAATCATTATGATAATGAAATGTAGGTAGACTATAGGAACATGTCTGCTCAACCCTTCGGGGATTACATGATGTTATGATGACGAGAAATGTCATGAAATGTCTGTGACAAAGTGACACAGGATCGTTCGGACTCGATTGACCGCAAAACAGAATTTGCGGTCAATCGAATCAGAAACAATGTTATTTTTTCTTATTTACATATTAGCCGTATCTGCGACTTCGTCCACGTGTACCTTAACAAAATTGTATGGGTTTTAATAACTGTGCGCAGAAGCTTAACTTGTTTTCGAAAGTAAAAGAAGCTTTAGTTAATCCTTAATGAATCAGCTATCTGCCATTGGAAGTCCCGTCAAAATCGGTCAAGCCGTTTTGGAGATTACCGCAAACACACGGACAGACAAATAAAAAATTAAAAGTTGTTTTGTTTTGGTAACACTACCGTTTAAACATAAATTAATTTCTAAGATTAAAACATGACTTTTTGCTCATTGCCTAGCGCTCAGACTGAGACCAAATTGTGGGGCACGTGGCTATAAAAAAACCACCAGAGGGGCGATCGGAGGTTAAGCTACCCTTGGCGAGGTTCGTAGATGGGTGGTAGATGACATATCGCCCTCCACGCCTCGGAAATTACGGTAAGCAGTAAGTCCCGGTTAGATCTTTGACAGTCGCTACGGGTAGTACGAGTAAGTAGCCCAAAAGTCTGACAGCCAGACTTAGGTACCAAAAAATATCGTGTTACCAAGTAACTGGGTTATGGAGGTCAGATAGGCAGTAGGTCCATGTAAAATACTGGTATTCCGCTGCATCAGGTTAGACTGGCAGCCGATCTGAACATAGTTGGGAAAATGCAAGGCTATGATGACTATTAACAAAATTCTATTTGTGAAAATCGTTAAATGCCAAAAGAGCAAAGTGTATATGACATTTCTTTATTGGAACGTAGTTCCTTATAGCGCGTTGAGAAAGGGGGCTAGATGGAAAAAATTAAGACAAAAAGTTGTCACAACACTCTTTGCTATAGTTGTAAGCCGTGCGGCGTGCGCGTGTTTGTCTGTCTGTCTCTCTCTCTTTCTCTCTCTCTCTCTCTCTCTCATAGAAAGTAAGCCAGTTATTTTCGTTTCGTCTTTCTATTTCGCATTGAACAGTGTGGTGTAGCGACGATTATTTTTGTTGAGTGCATACAGGATTTTTGTACATAAAAAATAATAACAAAAGGAATTTCGTTCTATCCGGGTGTCCCTTGACACCTCTCAAGTTTTTTTTTTTTTTCTTTTTCCTAGAGGGCTACAGTGTATCTCCATAGATATGTCTGTGGCATCACATCGGAATAACAGAGCAGCAGTATTTATTCTATGTTTAAATATCGCAGCTTATGCTGAGATAAGAGGCTTTTGGCCTCGCAAAGTTCCTGTTGTATTTTTAGTTAGTTTAAGTTTTTGATGTTTATTTTTCCTTGGGCATGTCCCAAATAAATGTTTTCTTTCTTTCGTTACTCCATCATCTGCCCAGCCTTTTCCCAACTATGTTGAGAAAATAAAGGAACTATGTTGGGGTCAGCTTCCATTCTAACCGGATGCAGCTGAATACCAGTATTTCACATGGAGCGACTGCCTATCTGACCTCCACAACCCAGTTACTGGGCAACACGATACCCCTTGGTGAGACTGGTTGTCAGACTTTCGGGCTTCTGACTACCCGTAACGACTGTCAAAGATCTACAAATGACAGCCGGGACCAACGGCTTGACGTGATTTCCGAGGCACGGAGGAGGCTCGATATGTTAAGAACGGTCACCCATCCGTGTAGTTAGTTATGTAAGGTAATCAAATAGACTGCAGGCTGTCCATGGAGGTACTCCCTACAATTGACGGCCGCTTTACAAAGCAGACTCTCCTACTGACTAAGCAGCAGCTGCGCACAGTCACAGCCGCTGTCACAGGTCATGGGTCATTTAACAAGCACCTATTTACTATAGGAGTTACAGATAGATAGCCCACTATGCAGAGCCTGCATGGAGGTGGACGAGACGGTGGGCCACGTGCTTCTCCACTGTCCAGAGGTTACTGCATACAGGGCTAAATACTTCGGTAACCCGGTTACTCTCCGAGAGATCGCCAGTAACGTCAGGGCGCTGCTGGCCTTTCTCGGGGAACTGGGGTGGATCGAATAAGGTATTGTCCTACCCTTTACGCAAAATACGCGCTACGTCGTGGAGTTGCGGAAATCGGCCCGTCTAACAATACAATACAATAAGTGACGTAATTATAGTATAACGAATTATTTGTGTTTAGGTATGTAAATAAGTAGTGTTTTAAGTTTTATTACATTGTTTTTAGTTGATATCTACACTGTCGCACGAGGTTAAGGCCTGTAAAGATAGTTGTAAGGAGAGAGAAATAAATAAATAAATTAGTTAATTAATTACGTCTTTATTATTTTTCCTGCCTTGAAAATCTTAAAAACTATTCCCTAAAATAAAATTCAATGAATAAAGAAACATTTAGTACTAACAGACTGTAAAAGTTTACTGCCACGCTCGATAGATGGGAGCACAGGAAAAATTAGAAGTCGCAATGGTTTCGTTACCGCGTGATGTATAAGTACCCCAGCGCGCCAGGACTGCAATCATAACCGGGCAGGCCTTCAAAGTTTTTAATTATTTCTCTTGAACAGGAGCTGGTCTAGGCAGTAGTCTAGCCAGCTTCTAAGAACTATGTAAGAATTTAGAACTAGTGTAGGCTAGTTTTTATAGGACACGACATGACGAAGAGTAGAGTAGCCTCTTTTTGCACTGATTCACTACAACTGTACAACACTCGTAGCAATATAATTGTTACAAATGAATTAGACATCTGTAGCCTGTATGTCGGCCATCGGCGACCAAGCCCTCAAATAATAAACACTTAAAAATAATCATCAACTAGAGATATTAACATTTTGAAGATTTAATAGAAAAAAAATCATAAATAACATATTAATTTGATACAATAACCAAATATTATCATGACAGGTAATATTCGTTTTATAACTTGCCAAAAAAAATATCAAAAATAAAATTTAAAAGTGTATGTAAGTAATCTCTTTGTGTGATATAGATAATGTAAGAGGGTGTGTGTGGTACCCTTTCCTTACATTGTGTTTTCATGAGGTGTATTATATATAAACAGTTATTTATCTGTTAATATTATTTTAGATGTGTGTTCCAATGAAGTTGGTAAATCTTGAGCTAAATTTAGTTGTACGTATTTCGTTTCTGACGCACACCTTGTCTTTTCTTCGTTTTTGTAGTTTTTGCGGATTATTAGTTAGTTTGCTGTGATGTAGAAGAATAACATTAAGTAGGTATAGTTGTCTCACAGTTCGGCGGTGGGGTTTTTTTTTTTTTTGGAATGGGCATCTCGCAGTTTATCCTTTAGGGACATCTACTGCTTAGACGAACTTTCCTGTGGGGGGCTTAATTAAAATTAAGGCCTCCAGCCAGGCGTAAAAACTTAAAAACTAAGCGACCGATCGCTAAGGGCACCCCCTGCGGGGTACCGTACCCCGTACCCTTAATTTTAATTAAGCCCTCCACAGGAATGTTAGATATCCCAAAAAAAAAAACAAAATGTAGAATACCTAATAAGTAAAATGTCCCAATTGTTAAATCGTCATTTCCGCTCCGCTTACTACGTGGCGGAGACTTAATGAGCTAATACAATATCGTTTACAAATGACTCTGTACAAAGCCTATTGGTAATTATTGCAATGACGTCATTCGGCCGTGTCCGACAATCGATTGGAAATTGTGGTAACTGCTTAATTTGTAAAGTGTTGGTCTTTTCATACTTGTCGCTTGCCTCGATGGTATAGTGGTCAACACCACTACTGCTGAGCATGAGGTCCTGAGTTCAATTTAAGGCAAAGTGTTATTAAATACGCTCGAAGCAGGAGGTTGCGGGTTTGATTCGCGCCTTGAGACAAATGTTTGCACGATCTACAAAGCTTTGTTCTGCGTGCTCTGGGTATTTGCTATGTATAAAAAATATATCTAAGTAATGTATTGTATTAAGTATATCAGTCATCTATTACCCATAACACAAGCTCTGCTTAGCTTGGGGCTAGATGATGCTGTGTGGGTTTTCCAGCATTATTTATTTAAATCTTTGCATTTTGATTGTTTTCAGTAGCAACCCGGAGTTGTGTTTGGAGATGGCTAACGCATAAGTGGCGCATTTATTTTTGTATTTAATAGTTTAAGCACACAAATGTACAAAGGCAGGCTTTGGTTGTTCTGCATAAATGTGTGTCTTCCACCACCCCTTGAGTGATTACAGGCGAGGCGTATGATGATGACAATTTTGTAAAAAATATTATGATATGTCGCTAACGTAGTTGTATCAGCCCGGAGTCTGGAATGGTGCCCAATTATATCAGCCCGGAGTCTGGAATGGTGCCCAATTGAAAACAAAAGGGTCGCCCTCTATTACATGAACTTTAATGGAGCAAGCAAAATTTAGGTCCTTTAGACCTTTGCCTTTGTGACGACCGATGTGGCGCGGCGGGCGGAGGTCCGCCTGCGACACAGGAGATTGTGGGTTCGATTCCCGCCTTGGGACAAATGTTTGTACGATCTACAAAGATTTGTTCCGGGTGTTCTGGGTATTTGCTATGTATAATAAAAAATATCTATCTATGTAATATATTGTATTAAGTATATCAGTCATCTAGTACCCATAACACAAGCTCTGCTTAGCTTGGGGCTAGATGATGCTGTGTGGATTTTCCGGCATTATATATTTATTTATTTGCTTAACCCTTAGGGGAAAACAGGCGTGGCATCTTTAGATCTCTATCAGTATTCCATCATCTGCCTAGCCTTTTCCCAAATATGTTAGAGTCGGCTTCCAGTCTAACAGGACGCAGCTAAATACCATTATTTTACATTGATCTACTGTCTATCTGACCTCTACAACCCAGTTACTGGGTAGCACGATATCTTTTGGTAGGTCTATTTGTTAGACTTTCGGGCAACTTACTACCCGTACCGACTGTCAAAGGTCTAACTGTATAACACCAGTATTTTACATGGATTTGACATCCACAACCCAGTTACCGCGCAACACGATACCCCTTGGTAAGACTAACATTTTGATTATATTAGAAAGACTAATAATGTAATCCAGATCCAGCTCCTTCCAGTGCTAATTTCAACTTGTATCCAGTGACTGGAACAATGTAAACTGGCAAATGGAGGCTAGCACTATAGGTCATAATACCAATACCATTAGATTATTATGTTATACCGGAGATTAGGTCGGAAGCCAATATACCGCCCGGATTGGCCCGGTTTAGATGTTGTAGCGAGAGCTTGCGTCATTGACACAGAGAATGGCAATTAACCGTAGCGATGCTGTATGTCTTATGATTGCTATTGGGACGTTCATATTAATAATCTTATGTACAGTAAAACGGGGTGAATCGAAACAAAACTTTGAATGAGATTTAAACGTTGATTCAACATTATTAATTACTGACAAGGTGTTGAAATTAATCATTTCAATCCCTTAAAAAAAAATAAGAGTCCTTGTAGTAACAAACAATGTTTAACTAATGCGAAAATGCCCTTCAAAGTTTTGTTTCTACTCACCCTTTTTTTTTCATTTTCATCATCATCATGATCATCAGGCTATACTAGTCCACTGCTGGACATAGCCCTCTCCTAATGAGCGCCATAGCGCCCTGTCTTCAGCTTGCCGCATCCAGCATCTGCCTGCAGTCTCTCGCAGATCGTCATCCCACCAGGTCAGAGGGCGTCCTACACTACGTTTGCCGAGTCGCGGTCTCCACTCAAGAACACGTTTACCCCAGCGGTTGTCGGTTCTTCGCGAAATATGGCCAGCCCACTGCCACTTCAACTTGCTAATTCTTTGAGCTATGTTGATAACTTCGTTCTCTGTCGGATGTATTCGTTTCGAATCCTATCCTTCAGAGAAACTCTGAATGAAACAATGAAAGTTTATACGATAGTTATACCAAACCAAAAATCATTTTTTATCTAAACAGGTACCTAAAATAAGTGTCTGTTTTGAATGTCAAAATAACAGCTTCTCACTAACTATAAAACCTACAGTATTTCTTTATCTCATCTCACGCAATTTCCTCCAAATCATAACAGATAATGTCGTAAGTCTCGTAAGTTATCATCTGCCTTTTCGGGTGTATCTTAACTACACAACCCAGTTACTGGGCATCACGATACCCTATGTTAAGACTTGTCGTCAGACTTTCGGTATTGTGATTACCCGTAACGACTAGAGAGAAAAGAAAGAAAGCATAAAAACATGTATCCAGCACAGGCTCGGGCACACAGCAACAAAATACTAAACATGAAAAATATATCTGAAAAAAATGTGTCTCACGGCTGCCCCAAATGGGTCTAGTTCAGCAAAAATGCCAGACAACTAGGTTGTCGGATGTCACGGATGATGTGAGTATTTAAAATAAACAATGATGTAATTAATACATTGGAATTGTGTGATGACAGTTAAAGGTATATATGTGATATAAAGGTATATACAAATGATGGATGGTCACTTATCCACAGACTCATACATACATACATAAACGCACGCCTTTTTCCCATGGGGGTAGACAGAAACCACAGAACGCCGCGCACTACGATCCTTACATACTCCTTTCGCTCACGTTCATACAACTAGTCATACACGCACGCCGGTTGCGAGTACTACGCACCTGACATTTTTGAAGAACATCATCAGTAACGTCAGTGTATGTCCTCTCCCTGAATGTCATGATGGCTCAGTGGTAAAGGCCACGCCTCTTGTGCACGAGGTTGTGGGTTCAAACCTGGGCAAGTACCTACCAATGTGAGTTTCTCAATTCATATGTACTTTCTAAGTTTATCTTGGACATCGCTGACATCGGTGAAGGAAAACATCGTGAGGAAACCTGGACTTATATAAAGAATATAAGTCTGAAATCGCCAACCCGTCTTGAGCAAGCGTGGTGATTAATGCTCGTGCCTTCTCTGTATGAGAAGAGGCCTTTGCCCTGCAGTGGGGCATGAATTGGCTGGTACATGTCCTCTCCCGGAGTTTCTGCTTACGTCTGCCTTATAAACCTTTTGTTACTTATCTATTTATTTTTCTAAAAACCGTCTATATTTGACGGAGTTATGCCCGAACATCGAATAAAAAAAAATACATACATCCGAATTGAAAACCTCCTCCTTTTTTGGAAGTCGGTTAAAAACCTCTCCCACATTCTGTTAAGCACTGAAAAAAAAAACAGCAAACGTATTCACTGGAATCTCGTTCCGGGCGAACTTTTCTCAAACATACAACATAACAATATTTCCGAACGCGAGCTGTCGACTTTGTCTCGACGGTTTAAAACAAAACACTAACAAACTCAAGTAAATACAAATAATTCTCGATATTCAGACGGGCACGAATCGTGGGTATTTTTGACTAACTTTAAACTAACTATCACAGGGTTGGCAGTTTCAGACATAGACAATTACATATATTTTATTACATGCTACACCCGCTCCTAAGAGTCGTAGCGTGATGTTAAATATTGTATTTCCCATGAATTCAAATTCAACGATGATTATTCAAATCCGTCAGGTAGTTCATGAGATTTCAGACAAACATACATACGAACTCTTCAGCTTTGTTTTATTAGCTTAGCTTTTTATTATATACATATGAATTTATATACGGTAGTTTTACCAACAAAAAAAAAATTGTCTGTCTGTTTGTTTGGGGTTATCTCCAAAACGGCTGGAACTATTTTGACGAAAATTTCACTGGTGAATAACTAATGTGTTAAGAAGCAACTTAGGCTACTTTTATTTAAAAATAAAAGAATAAGGGTTCCGTGAAAAGAAATAGTTATGTTTTTATGTTCTTAAAAAAGTCAGGTGCGTAGTACTCGCAACCGGCGTGCTTGTATGACCTATTGTATGAACGTAAACGAAGAAAAAAAAGCGAGGATATAAGGCTCGTAGCGTTCTGTAGTTTCTGCCTGCCCCTTTGTGTATGTATGTATGTAATATAAGAATAGGGATGTGTCCTAGGTAAAAATATATTAATTCTATTTAGTCCGTCAGTAAGATTACCAAAAAATTTTGGACACATATTTTTTGCTTACTCAAATCAATAAAAACTAACAATGATATAGCACAACAAAGTTCAGGAGAAGGGACTTGTGACGTCACCGTTACGTTAAAAGTGTAGCTCGGGGTGACATCACGCGCAATTTCAACGCACTATATCGTCGTCATTTTTGGTTTAAATAATAGAAAAAATACGTGTCCAGTATTTTTGAGTATTCCAACTTTCGGGCAATCAGAATTTTTAAGGATACTACTATCCTATTCCTTCTGCATCGTGGACAATAGTTGAATGATTTGGCAGCCCTAGCAACAAAGTACCGTCCGCAACTAAACAGCCAGCAACATGTCACTGAAACGTTCGCGACGTCGCACCCGCGACACACACTCTACTGACTTCTTGTTTGTGAGCCGCAGACTATACGAGGATATTATCTACTGTTTTCGGTACAGGCGAGTCATTCAAAACGTTTCATAATGGAGTCAAAAACAATTTTGTATAATTTTTCAATATTGTAATATCATTTTAAAGAAATAAATCTATTATTTTCTTAGAATACAATTTGTATATAATAATATTAATATATATCATAATAGTATCAATAATAGTAATATAAATCATCATAATCATCTGCCTAGCCTTTTCCCAACCATGTTGGGGTCGGCTTCTTATTATTTTTTTGATTCGAGGTGGAAAATCCTGGGGGGGCAAAGATTCTGTCAGACTCTTACTAAATAAAAACCACCACGATGTTCCATCTCACACCTACGCCGGGGATCGCAGGAACGTACCTACGATCCCTCCGCAACCCCCGGCTATGGGGTCGGCTTCTAGTCCAACCAGATGCAGCTGAATACCAGTATTTTACATGGAGCGATTGCCTATCTGAGCACCGCAACCCAGTTACTGGGCAACACGATACCCCTTGCTAAGACTGGTTCTCAGACTTTTGGGCTTCTGACTGCCCGTAGAACCTGTCAACGATCCATAAATGACATCAGATTATCACAAAAGAATAAGGTTCATGTTCATTTAGGAAAAGTTGACATTTGGGGATAGGTTGACGTGCTGGTGTCTGTACGACTTATGTACATCAACCCAAAACAGGTACCTACTTAAAGTTCCCTGTTTACATTAACCTAAACGAAAATCTCCCCCCGACCAAAGCCGGGTAACTGGCAAAGCCATAAAATCAAGCAAAGTGCTGATCGATTACTTGGTAACTTAATCAAGTTATAAGTGTTTTGTTTACTACAGATTGTGGGCGTGTTTCGTGGTAACCAATGTCAAATTAAAGTAATTATCTACCTATTTGTTTCAATAATCGCGTTCAAAGGAAATAGTGATATCTAGCTCGGTATCTAGCTCAATTGGTATATTTGTAATGGCTTCGTAGTTGCCTAGACATTGAACTTCGCAGTGGATGAGCGATTGACTGCTGCGCCGCTTGTATTAGGTTCGGTTCCCGTATGGAACTGGAATTAGTATGGCCTACGGGTAGTTGTGACAGAAATCATTTTATTTATCTGCAAAACATGGGTAAAAATATACATTGATGTTTTTCATATAAGTAATAACGTTCTCCATGTTTAACCGTCACATGGGTATGCAAATAATGACAGTAAGTTATGATAGTATTGATTACAAATCAAAAAATAGATTAAAATAAGATAAAATATGTCACCCAAAATTATGAAATTATTATAACAATATTTATTAAGCACACTAAATTAAAAAGAATAGGAATACTAAAAATTGAATAAAACACAAATATAAATTAAATTCAAAACAATTCAAATACCACTATAGTTCAGTTCAACATAATACATTACATTGAGATTTAAAACTAATACAAATGATTTCTAACACAAAGAATTTTGATTTTGATTTTGATTTTGGTTATTCTCTAATATAATAAATTGGATGTAGCAGGCCTCTAGCATCAGTCTTTCATTTACATAATCATTAATATTGTAGTAGCATTTCATAACTAAAATTCGGGGCTGGTTGTTTGTGTAATTGAGTTTGAATGCTTGCAAACGCACCCACGATATACACAAGAAATTCCTATTGTGTGGTAACGTTTTTATTAAAGTCTAGCTGTGTCCGCTGTAAAAGGACTAAATAAGGATCGTAGCGGGTGGCGTTCTATCCTCCCCCCGACCCTTTGCTCGAGCCAGCCCGCGAAGCTGAGCCGGTAAATGATTAAAAATATGTCCCTGAATATATCTATTAGATCCAGCCCGTCCCTTGCTGTCCTCTCTCAGCGACGTCCTAAGCCGAGGTTCGTACCCCGCAGGGGGTGCCCTTAGCGATTGGTCGCTTAGTTTTTTAACTTTTTACGCCTGGCTGGAGGCCTTAATTTCAATTAAGCCCCCCACAGGAAAGTTCGGTTAAGCAGTAGATATCCTTAAAGGATAAACTGCGAGATGCCCATTCCAAAAAACAGGCGTTCTGTAATATCTGCCTACCACTATGGGAGCAAGGCGTGAGTTTTTGTATGAATTTCAACTTAATTTCAGCTATAGTAAGTCAGTTAAAAAAAATCCCAGTTCCCACAATCCTGTCATTATGATTTATGTGTACCAAAGCACCATTGTCAGTTGTATGGCTTGGCGCTTTTGTTCCGACCCGTTTTATAACCGGTTGAGTAATGGCCCCCGACGGTTGTAAAATATCTTGACAGTTTTAACTTATGGCGTTTTCACATATGCACTAGGTTTTTAAATACTTCGGTTTAATCCTCACATTTTGAGGAATGGCTGCTATAAAGTATTATCTGTGTCCCACGGTTTTACCCGCTTCTTAGAGTCGTAGCGTGTTGTTCAATCTAAACCTACTATTTATAATAATAATAATAAATAATGCTGGACAATCCACACAGCATCATCTAGCCCCAAGCTAAGCAGAGCTTGTGTTATGGGTACTAGATGACTGATATACTTAATACAATACATTACATAGATAGATATTTTTTATTATACATAGCAAATACCCAGAACACCCGGAACTAATATTTGTAGATCGTACAAACATTTGTCCCAAGGCAAATTTATACGATTAAGAATAAGTGAAACTTGTTTGTAATTTTGAATGTATGGGGTAAAAGTAAAGTAAAGTACCAGCCTATTACTGTCCCACTGCAGGGCAAAGGCCTCTTCTCATACAGAGAAGGCACGAGCTTTAATCACCACGCTTGCTCAAGACGGGTTGGCGATTTCAGACTTGTATATGTCCAGGTTTCCTCACGATGTTCTCCTTCACCGATGTCAGTGATGTCCAAGATAAACTTTAGAAAGTACATATGAATTGAAAAACCCACATTGGTACTTGCCCAGGTTTGAACCCACAACCTCGTGCACAAGATGCGAGGCCTAAACCATTGGGCCATTATGACAGTCAGCATCATATCATGTATGGGGTAATCTCCAGAAATAATGATCAAATTTAAATTTTTCTTTCAGTTTTAGAAAGTTACAATATTTCTCAGTGCTATAAGGGTGCTAAAGGAGTTAGCGGGAATGGTGTAGTTCGAAGGAAAAAATAGGAAATCCACAAAAACGAAATGTGGGGCGAAATGCTAGTAACTTATAAGATTTCTCAAGAATTGGGCTAAGTATTTGATATGCATAATAAAATAATCTATCTGTCTATGTAATGTATTGTATTAAGTATATCAGTCATCTAGTACGTAGGGGCTAGATGATGCTGTGTAAATTGTCCAGCATTATTTATTATTATACCACGAATTAAGGATGTAATACGCAAATGTTCGTGACGCAATCACGGATTACGTAGTCCTGGATTCAATTTGAGGATCAGGTAAAGGGTTTTTAAATAAAATATATTTATCTTCAGGTATACATACGCAGTCCATAGGTCCAGCCACATCATATGCCCATGTCAAACGATTTCCCCACATGGAATAGTTCAGCGCTGTGATCCCCAAATGGCTATACAGAGGTGTGCCTACGGTACGCCCACATTTCGTCAGCTATGTTTGAAATCCTATGTAATAGGGGGCGAGCCTATTGCCATCAACCGGGCACGAATCCTGAAAAACCTGGATACCATCAGATCCAGTACCAATACATGCAATAGTAACGCACAAACAAAATACGAACCACTCAAACTCACTACATACAATTTTAATTTGAAATCCAACAGTGACGCATGAATAAATACTATATCGAATAAAAAAATAACTGTTACGAGTACAAAATCATTGTGACAATGATCACGGTTCCGTTGCTCCAGCATCCCGTGCTCAAACATTAATTAAGAGGTATTGCGCGGTGCACACATCTCTAGCTATAGTAACATTGGTTTCGATATTCTTTTATGTACAATTGTTCTGTGGTTTTTTTGGTTTAGTTACTTTTGTTGTATCAGAATTTAATTAAGGATATTTGCCGGGTACAAATTGGTGTCATCATCCTAAGAAGCAGGTGAAGGTACGGGGCACAGTTTGTTTTCAATAAAATGCCATACTTGCCCGATTTTATTAAACAAACTCTTCAAAGATCATCATCTGCCTAACGTTTTCCCAACCATGTCAGGATCTGTTTCGAATCTAACCGGATGCAGCTGAATACCAGTATTTTACACGGAGCGATGCTACCTATCTGACCTCCACACGATACCCCTTAGTAGGACAGGTCGTCAGAGTTCTGGGCTCTGACTACCCGTAACGACTGTCAAAGATCTACAAATGACAGACGGGATCAACGGCTTAGAGTGCTTTCCGACGCATGGAGGAGTCTCGATTTCGAATGAACGGTCAGGCATCCACAGTTTGACCACAAAACATAACACATAGTCTAGGCTTCCAGTTTAACCGGATGTAGTTAAACACCAGTATTTTACATGGATCGACTGCCTATCTGATCTCCACAACCCAGTTACTGGGCAACACGATACCACTTGGTAAGACTAGTTGTCAGACTTTTGGGCTTCTGACTACCCGTAACGACTGTCAAAGACCTGCAAATGATAGCCAGGACCAACGGCTTTCCGAGGCACGAGTCTCGATATGTTACGAACGGTCAGCCATCCACAGACTGACCTCGGCAAGTGTAGCTTTACTACCTACTACTAGATCTACCCGTACCATTTCACATACAGTCGATTATATTTAAATCCAATATTTTATGCACAAAATAAACTACTCGTATAAATGGAATTCTATTTAGTAAATACGTTGCGAGCACATCAAAAATTCAATAGAGTACTATTTAATCTGTTAGATCCCATGTCAATATTTCCGAGGCACGGAGGAGCCTCGATATGTTACAAATGGTCACAGTCGGTCATCGGTCAACGGTCATCTGAAGTCTGACCTCGGCAAGCGTAGCTTAACCTTCAACCCGTGCGGCTGTTTTTATTTAGCCTCGAGCAACTATATAATACTGCAATACACGGAATATTGTTCACATTTGACAACCATATTATCCTTGTTTTAGTCTAGATCTCTAAAACAAAATGCATGATATTCACAATACATAGAAATGAACGAATATTTCCATATTTCCGGTCCAGATATCTAGAGATAAAGTAAATTCAAGCTGTTGTGAACTGGGTCATTACGTTGGAATTACACTGTAGTACAATATAAATGTCTCATTTAATATCGTGTTTGTTCAACTTTTGGTTGTTATGGACGAACTAGCTGCGCCCCGCGGTGTTACCTGCGGATAAAAAGTCAATATAAGACGATTTGAAATTTCCACGGGAACACTTAAATTTTTCGGGATTAAAAGAAGCTTATGTATGTCAGTCTGTGGATGGGTGACCGTTCATTATATATCGAGACTCGGAAAGCACGTTAAACCGTTGGTCCAGGCTGTCATTTGTAGATCATATATGTCATTTGTAGACTATATCTATTTTTGTGCATTCTACGTGTGTCGTTAAAGCCTGAGCCTGTTTTTGTGTTTTTTTCTTCTTTCTATCTCTGACAGTCTTACCATTGAAGGTCAGATCTATAGGCGACTGCCTATCTGACCTTCAATAGTAAGACTAATACTAATAACTGGTAGTATGTTAATGGAGATACATGGAGATATATTGAAATACATAGAGCGACTGCTCTATTTATAATACTGTAAATCAGCTGTATACTGTTAGACTGGAAGCCGACACTAACATAGTAGGAAAAAGCCTCGGCAGATGATGATGATGATGATGTGTATGCCTACCTTCATAACTAATTTTTTCAATTCCGTTAAGCTAATGAGTAAATGAATAACAAACATACACACAGACAGAAAAAACTTTCGCACTTGACTATATATTGGTGAGATCGTTTTTGTGAATAGAATGGGAACCATTGTTGGTACTGTTTTGTTTTAAATTTCGATCGCAAGGCCGATTCCCGAATGACCCTTCGGTGAATACACACATTTTTGTCTGTCTGTCTGATAGTTTTGGCGAATCTCCGAAAGCTCTAAACCAATTTTGACAGGACTCATTGAAAGCAACCTAATCAACATAGCAAATATTATCGAGAGTGACTGAAACTACTTTAATTTTATTATTAAACCCCATGAAATAATGTTAAATTACCCGCGGGCGAAGTCGGGGGCACGGCTAGTTTACAACAATATTAAGTTTTATTTATAACCTAGTTTTAAAATCCAGTTCCTTTCATTATTATGTAACACAGCCATATTTTCATCAACTTTTACGGTAACCTACGTGAAAATGCAAAAAATATTTTCCGTCAAATAAAAGATGTATGACCTACTAACTTTAAAACAAAGCCGAGGGACCTCGCGGCTTTATCTCAGCGGTAATGAATTTTTAAATCTGACTTGTTCAAGAATGCTGCAAGATTAGAGTAAGAATGAATACTGGCGCCCAAGCAGGGACCCCTTCCTTCCATAAGTACGTACAAATGTCTGTTTGTAATGTCGAAATAACATTTTTTTTTAAATGAATGCTTTAGAAAGTTTATTCAGTAATCATCCAAAAAAAAACGAATAAAAATGTCTGTTTATTTGAGGTTAACTCCGAAACGGCTGTACTGATTTTGATGGGAATTTCACTGGCAGGCAGCTAATTTTATGAGGAGTGAAGCTATATTGATTTTAGAAAAAGAATTATGGGTCCGCGCTAAAAAATTAAACCCTTGTTTTGTTAAATGGTGAATTCCATGCGGACAAGGTCGTGGGCATAGCTAGTCTGTAATAAAAAAGTATTTTCACAAAATTTTAACCTTCCGGGGACGTTGTAGTTTAAGTTTTGTGAAGATAAAATTGTTAATAGGGTCGAATTTTACTTCCGTTCAGGTGAGATTTTTAATGGCGCCCAGCTTGGGACATTTTTAATTAGTTGTAACTGATTTATTTTTTATCATTTTTGTAACGAAACTGTATTAAAATAGACTCTAGAGCATGGGCTACTCAGACAGGCCTAGTTAAAATTTCACACAAAACAGCCATTGTTTAAAAGTAGCAAAGTCACACAATGTCGGTCTTGACGTCTTGTAATACAACACCAAGTAGTAATGTTAACCCTGGTGGTACGCCACCCCGTGGTATTTTTAAATTACATTAGGTACACATGGTACAAATTATATATTACATATATTTGTAACTCTTGCGCGAGACAGTTGAATAGAGTCTCGATATGTTACGAAGGACCCACATCACCCATCCACAGATTGACCTCGGTAAGCGTTGCTTAACTTTAAACCACGAACTCCTCACATTTATGATGCATAATGCATCATAAATGTGAAGAGCTCATTTTCTTAAATAAACGCCTTAAATAAAGTAAAAAGATAAAGTTTTCATCTTATTATTGAAAATTCTCTCGTTCATCTATTTTATCATAGCTTCTATATTTTAACCCCGTTTCCAACTAAACCTTTCTTTTTAACAGAAAAGTATTCCTTACAATCGAGGGTTTAAGTTCAAAGTTAAACAGTCCCCTAACGTAGAACTCAAACGTTTGACGCCAAAACTTAGGGAGATGAATAAGTATGAATTTTAAAATTTAAATTGGCTAAGATATGCAAAATTTGGATTTAAGCTAAGCTCGTTCTGTCTGACTCACACAATGCAGATTTGTAATTAAAATAGTTTTACGTTGAGCTTTTGACCCTGTGTTGTGTCACGAGCGTGTTAGTGAGTGGCTTGTGGCTTGTGGCTAAGTAATAACAACATGGGTCAATTGAAGGTTAAGCTATGTTTGCAAAGGTCGATGTGCCAATGATCCATAACAAATCGAGATCCCTCCGTGCTTCAGATGACCTCCAGTTGACTTAGTAGATCATCTTCGGGTACTCATGACTACAGCCTAGTCTTTCAAAAGGCATTGTGTTACCCAGTAACTGGGTAGTTGATGGATAAAGTACTGGTAGCTGCATCAGATTAGACTGGAAGTGGACTCCAACGTTTTGGGAAAAGCAAAATTACATTGTTTTTGTGCGTTTAGGTTTGCGGCGCATATAAAGCTTGCGTAGCGTTTATGTTTTGTGAAACAAACTTTTCACGAGCCATGTTAATATTAGTAAAGTTATTCTATGATATCCATTTTAAAGGCCGAACACTGTGCCGCCATTTTGGAAAGCTTTTGACCTATAGATCGGCGTAACGTTAGCGAGGTTTAATACTTGTACGAAATTGGGTGATGAAAACATTAGTTTCCTTGGTTTAAATGTATTTTATTTTAAACTATAGATGACAGCATGGGTACTTACGTTTTTTTGTTAAGATTTTTTTACAAAAATCATCCACAATTCCGAGTTTCCCAATGGATTTGCCCAAAAAATTCTGTCTAAACATACCTTGTCCCGATAATTGGGAGCATAACCAAAGTAATGCGTGGTGATCTTTGATAGATGCGGCGTCAATTGACTTTTATTAATATAATAAATAGAAACATAGCCTCCAACGTCCTGAACAATAGTTGTAAAAATAAAAGCAGAACCAATATTCCCATAAATCAATCCCACTCAACCTCAGTCCCACTAGATGGCTCTGCACTCAAAACGCTTCCCTCCACACACTAACAGATGGCGTTATTACAAACTATTAAATAAACCTTTAGCATGCGTGAGTTGGAAGGCAAACTACAGGAAAACTGGAACGAGAGGCTTCGCCCAGTGCCAGCGAGAGTTTGACTGTGAATTTCATAATTTCTCTTCGGAATTTGTTGAAATGTATCTTTCAACTTTCAAGTTACCGCCGAGATTTCATGTAAGATGTCTTGGATGAATAACTGGAGATGGGAACGTTTCTCGCGGAGTTTTGGCGTCCATTCAGTCGAGGAATTCTGTTAGGGTTGGTTTTTGTTCGTAGCATTAAATATTTAAAGAGGATTTTGTTCGTGAACTAGAATTGGTTAGTTAGTTTTGCTGTTGTTGCGCTATTTTTTTGGGTGATAGTTTTATAAGTAAAAAAGGAGGAGCTTGTGGCTAAATAAAAACAGCCGCTCGGGTTGATCGAAGGTTAAGCTATGCTTGCCGAGGTGAGTCTGTGGATGGGTGACCATTCGTAACATATCGAGACTCCTCCGTGCCTCGAAAAGCACGTTAAGCCGATGGTCCCGGCTGTCATTTGTAGATCTTTGACAGTCGTTACGGTTAGTCAGAAACCCGAAAGTCTGACAACCAGTCTTACCAAGGGGTATCGTGTTGCCCAGTAACTGGGTTGTGGAGGTCAGATAGGCAGTCGCACCATATAAAACACTAGTATTCAGCTGCATCCGCTTAGACTGGAAGCCGACCCCAACATAGTTGAGAAAAGGCTAGGCAGATGATGATGAGTTTTATAAGTAAAAGACACTAACAATACATACTTTTTTTCTTGTTGATTTGACTGCCTCATAAAGGTCGCAAACGCGACTGCTAAGCATGAGGTGATGGATTCGATTTCTGGCTCGAGATTTGTGATATTGGGATGTTTATTAATTTATTTAGTATAAAGGCGCATCATAAACACAAACATTAATAAGGGACACGAAACAGAGACATACAGCTGGTGTTTACGACAATTAGACGTGCACAACATTTGAAACAAAGTAGAAGAAAAATACAGTATTGACATTACAAAATAGAAGAACAAAATATAAAGGCAAACAACCACAAACTACAATTTACGTACGGACTCACTTAGGGCACTTAATTTCTTTAATTTTATTACATTAACTATTTACTATAGTTTCATTAGAAATTTCTCAATTGCAGCTCGGAGCCTGGATATGTGCCCGGTTGATGGCAATTGGCTCACCCCATATTGCATGGGACTTAACAATATAACTGTTAAAATGTGTGTGTACTATAGGTACACCTCTGCCCAACCCTTTACCCATACAGGCGTCATGTTGTGTTTCTTTCAAAAGTACCAATTGAAATTATGCAGCATTACAAACGTTGTATTTTCAGAACACCATTACGAAATGGGTGTTTTCTTTAAGTTACAATAGTTTCACTTAAGGATTTTACATAAGTGCAAGGCGCTTATGCTTGTCACTGTTTATAAACAATATAATAGATCAACGATATTTCATTACAAACACATTTATTAGGTACAAAACAAAACCTATGGTACGGAGGTCAGTGTGAATTACTCTCTAACAACCATATTTACACGCAGGACGACGAAAAGAGATCATTAATTGTATTGTTGTTTTATAAATTAATCTTTGCTTTTTTTATGGTATATAGCCAGATGTGTGACCGTAAACGAAGCAAAAGGAGTATGTAAAGATCGTAGCAAGTGGCGTTCTGTAGTTTCTGCCTACCCCATGGCAAAAATGACGTGAGTTTATGTATTCATGTTTGTATCAAAACCGATTTCACTTTTTAGAATCAAAACATCGATCAATCTCATTCATTATGAGATTGATCGATATAATGTAATCGATTGACTAACAAAAACAGCTTTTAAAAATTAAGAAAATAGAACGTAGAGGATAATACAAGTACAGTCGAAAACAACGTAAACATTAAATTTAAATAATAATAATATGTACAGAATTCAGCATATCAAGCTACCCCATGTGTCAAATTTATTTGATAGGTTTTCAACTTTATCACGGAAAAATATGGTTCATATTCAATTGGGAAAATCTGACAGTTTGGGGTAGCTTGATGTGCTGGCCTCTGTACCAACAGCAAAAAATGATATCAATCAAAAATCAACGAATCAATCTTCAGTGGGACTAAAATAATATTGCTTTGTTACATATTGTTTCATCCGAGTACTGGCGATGACAGAATCGTTAATTTTTTGTTACTGGACAAAAAGATTTGAACAAATGTTTGTACGATCTACAAAGATTTGTTCCGGGTGTTTGCTATGTATGGTAAAAAAAAATCCAGTTATGTTATGTACAGTAAAATGGGGTGAATAGAAACGCCGGGGTGAATCGAAACAAAACTTTGAATGAGATTTAAACGTTGATTGATCATTAGTAATTACTGACAAGGTGTTGAAATTATTCATTTCGATTCCTTAAAAAAAATAAGAGTCTTTGTAGTAACAAACAATGTCAAACTAACGCGAAAATGATCTTCAAAGTTTTGTTTCTACTCACCCCAGCATTTCTATTCACCCCGTTTTACGGTACTGTATTGAGTATATCAGTCATCTAGTACCCATAACACAAGCTCTGCTTAGCTTGGGGCTAGATGATGGTGTGTGGATTGTCCAGCATTATTTTTATTATTATTTTTACAAAACAGATCGGCTGACTTAAAAAAAACACTGAATAAGTTTTTACTTCTCGCTTTTCAGTAGGTTGGTTTATAGTTTATCTAAGACAAGAGCCTTGTGAACATTTGAAAATGGTAAATGTATCTTTGGTATATCCAAGTCATGATGGCTCAATGGATTAAGCGCTTAGGCTAGTTTTTCTTTACCGATATCAGTGATGTCCAAGATAAACTTAAAAAGTACATATGAATTGGTAATTGCTCAGATTTTAACCCACAATCTCGTGCACAAGAGGCGAGGCCTTATTCATCACGTGATGGCCCGTGATATACATTAATCAATTTTATTCGCGACTCCTCATCTGCCTAGCCTTTTCCCAACTGTGTTGGGGTCAGCTTCCAGTCTAACCGGATGCAGCCGAATACCAGTATTTTATACGGAATTAATGCCGATCTGACCTCCACAACCGAGTTACTGGGCAACACGATACCCCTTGCTAAGACTGGTTGTCAGACTTTCGGTTTTCTGACTTACCGTAACGACTGTCAAAGATCTACAAATGACAGCCGGGACCAACGGCTTTACGTGCTTTCCGAGGCATGGACGAGTCTCGATATGTTACGAACGGTCTCCCATCCACAGACTGACCTTGGCAAGCGTAGCTTAACCTTCGATCAACCCGTGCGGCTGTTTTTATTTAGCCACGAGCTCCTCGTAGAATTTTATTCCCGACTGTACCTACCCAACGAAACAGTAATAATTATATTTTCTGCGCCATTGATGGTGTGTTATTACCTGTTGAAATAATTATATTGTCACTCTGTTGGTTATTTATTATGGATGTGGTGAATAAAATATGGCTACCATAAAGAATGATCCGTTATTTCTATGTTCGTGGATGACGTCTAAACTGATATTTTCTATAGGTACATCTAGACAAATAAATAAAATTTAAGTGTCTGTTTTTAATGGCAAAGAACAGCTTTTTACTTAATGTTTTTTTACTATATATGATAGTAAAACCAAAAAAAGCCATTTATACATTTTTTGTCCGTCTGTTTGTCTGCCTGTTTGTGTGATTTTCACTGGTAGTAAAGATCAAAAAAGCATTTTTCGCGATTTCTTTTTTTTTATTTGTATGGATATAGATGTATAGATGACCGGTTTGATTCCTGGGTTGGGACAAGTGTTTTTGGGTTTATTATCTGGAATTTTGCGGTAGCACCCCGGAGCTTTGTGCCCGGTTGATGGTAATAGGCTCATCCTCTACTTGTCGAACTTAAGGATATTTGGCGAAATGTGGGTGTACTGTAAGAACGCCTGTCCAAAAATTTTGCATTTTCTTCTTTTTGCCATTTCAAAAACAATCAAAATCAAAATACATTTAATCTAATTAGGCTGAAAATCAGCACTTTTTGATCGTCAAAAATGACCTCAGACTGTCCCGCAAAACGCCCACCCTTCACCACTTGTTAGTGTTTTTGCTGGTAAGAAGAAGTGGTGAAACAAACTCTCCGTCCTACCATATATTCTAATTTCGACCACAACGACACACAAGCGCAGGAGGATGATGACTCAGAAATGTGTCCGTCTTCAATAACTATATCAGCTCTTAGCAGTAACATACTAGTAAGTAGCCATATTTGGTTTTGCATTTTAGGGAAAACCTTTTTAAACATAGTTCAGAAAAAGGTCGAGACAGCCAAAATCTTATTTCAAAATAACCTAAAAAGCTCTTAGAAGATCACTCAAACAAGGCAGTAAAGAACGAGTCCGATTTGCCCGCCAAGGGTTCCGTATCTAGCAGGCAAAATGTTTTCTAAATTTTTGAAGATAAAAAAAAAATATAAAATTGCGACCTCAAAATTAAGTTTGTTGGTAATGGGGTTTTGTGAGAAAACAGCAAATGATTTCTGTTACTATACAGAAATTATTTTATTTGACACCCCAACCATCTTATTTCGGCTTCTCTTGCAATGAACGTAACACTATTTTCTCAATTCTTTTACATGCTATGTAAGTAAACAAGCATTTTCAATGCCTTTTTTTGTTTTCTTTGGGACAAGCCCGCCACACTATTCCCGAAACACTGCAACTCCTGAAAACCAGAATCAACAGTGGCGACCACCAGAAAAGCGTCGATACAATGAAGCCCGACGAGTCCCGGAGAAACGATTCAACTGTCCTGGATCCCGCAACGAAATTAATCAGAAAAGAACAGTGGTAACACCTCCTCTGTTCTTTTCTTGAAAAATACATAATTTCCACTTCTACATTTTTTATGCCTGTTTCAAATTTCAAGTCTTAATTTTAGTTCCTGAAATATGAAAACGAAAGAAAGGTATAGCCAAATTCACCATTTTGGCACGGAACCCCAAAAACCGGTAAACAATAATGACTTTTTCATACCACATTACACTGAGATTCTTTCCTCTTTTTTTCAACAAAAATAGCCTTTATAAAAAAACTTGAACATTTCAAGTAAAAAACTCTTTAGTGAGACGTCTTCAGACAACTTGACCTTGCCGATGGAATTCTTGTAAAAGTGAAGTTATACGAGTACCTAGCTGGATCTTCAAAGGTGTTAGTCGGTTTACAAAATTTATTAAATTGTTTTAAAAACAATCTTAGTTGGGCGGCGGCTTGAAAACAAAAAGGCTTTTGCAACGAGTTTTAACTGTCTCGTTGGTCTTGTGGTGGCAAGCAGTACAATCTACTGCTGAGCATGAGGTCCTGGGTTTGATTCTCAGGTCGAGCAGTGTGAATTTATCAATAGCAGCCCGGAGTTTGGGTTAGTGCCCGGGGACCCCATGAGCTTAAACAAAACACGAAATGTGGGTGACACAGAAGTGTGGGTGTGGGCGTTCTTGAGTGGCTGGATGGAACATGGTTGGAGGTGAATCACTGTGTAGCCCAATTTCTCACAGGCAAGGCAACTTTAAGTTCCTAAACATACTATGCCGAAGTTACGCGACCGAAGTTCAGCACAATTACGCCTGCAATGCTATTTTATTTACTGACTACACACTACGCCGAAATTACGTCGCGTCATAGCGTACAGCCTAACTTCGGTCGGGCGTAAGTTCGGCGGCAACTTATTCTGTGAGCACACATTATACGCGACCGAAGTTCAGTTCGATTGCCGACGAAGATCCGGGGGCGGGGGGAGCAGAACACTAACATCCAACACTGAAGTAATTTGTTTTGTAAGTTTGTGGTGTTTCTTTTGTTGAAATAACTTCCTTAGTTTAGACTGTAGTAACAAACCGGTGCCGATTCCCTTGTTCAAATACTAAACTTAAATTAGAGAACTGACGTCTCTTTCTGACATATAGCTCTAGAAAAGGACAGCGACAGTTTCTTACTAAGTTAGAGATGTCAATTAAGTTTATGCCTTGAGCTTTACCATGTTTTTGGTCGATGCCTTTTAAATGTCAGCTAAGTTTGTTTGGAAATTTCAGATCAACTCAAATTGACAGCTTATATAGATGTCCGTTCCTTTCTGGTGTTATAAGAGAGAAAGAGATGAAAGTAGCATAAAATTTAGTGTCGGAGCTGCGATGAGGTACAGCTCGATGTTGGTCTTCGGCTTGGGTATCTTCAATTAAACCAGCGTTTATTGGTATACATGTGTTATATTAAAGTCGTTACAAGTTTGGTATTACGGCGGGACGCGGACTTAACCCTTTCGCCGCCCAGTAAAAAATACGATTTAACTTGTATGTCATAATGTTTGGAAAATTACATAATACATGCTCTCCTGAACTCAAACACAGATCTTGATGTGTTTGCGGATGAATGGAAGGTGATAATGTCGGAATGTTTGAATTTTTGTGAGAAGGATGCATGACTGAGTTAAAATTTATTATAAGTTTTTTTTTTTTTTTTTTTAGCAAAACGTTGCCCCACACTAGGAATTTCTCCTGTATCGTGGGTGCGTATACAAACATTCAAACTCACATACACAAACAGCCAGACCCGGAACAACTACCTGTAGGTCATACAAATATTTGTTCCGTGCGGGAATCGAACCCACGACACGCGGCGCAGCAGTCGATCGCTCAGCCACTGCGCCAACCGTGCCGTCAAGTTAAATAGTTTAATTGGCTTCGGCCGTTCTATTTAAAAATAAATAAATAATGCGTAGGTACATGGTAGGGGGTGATGGGCATGTTCACATCTCATCTACAGCTTTTTACATGTACGACTCGGGAAGCGAGTTCTGGGACATGAACAAACTTTTTTCGATCCGGGAGCCGGGTGCTGGGCACTAAAAGTGTTCAATTAGGCGTCGTCTCGCGGCGGTGGTGGTAACGCAGTGTGTTATCGAGCGTCGCTTGCGACAGGAGCGCTAGCGCCTTCCCCGCGCCCCCCTCTGCTCCCGCTAAGTTGCGACGCGTTCATTTAGTTTATTTTGTCAACAAAAGAATTTAAAAAAAAGACGACTATCTTCCACACCTAAAATCATTACCTGCCTTTTTAACTACACCGCAATCGAATAAAACACGGCACTCTGTCTAATCACACATAAAACGTATTAACATTCCCATTAATTCTAAGTTAAACAGTTCTACGTGAAGAATAGTAAAATCGAATTGTGGCGTCCGTTGGGCCACAAAGTAGACTGAATTATGCCGCCATTTTGAGCCAAAGAAGCGACAAGCCGGATAAAGCCAGTCGTAACCGGCTCTAGAATCGACCGGAATCGTAGCTCAGGAGCGTGGAACGGTTCTGAGCCCAGTTTCAGGGTTTTCATTTCAAGGGCTGTTTGTCTAGTTGTGTGAAGCACAACTCATGATCTTTCATGCGGCTCAACCTGTGTCGACACCCTTGCGCCATCTCATGTTTCAAGCATGGCTGGCTGTGCTGGCGCTGCCGCGGTTGCTGCTGAGCTACCTTACGTACCTTATAGGTAAGTATAGTTTTAAGCCATTTGGGGGTGAAACGCTCGGGTCATGGGGCCCGAGTGCACTTCTCCTTTTCAACCTATCTAGCTCTGGAGTCAGGGTTTCGTAATGACTGTAATGTATATTACGAAAAAAAAAAGATTAACTACATTTCTCGAAGACTGATCGACACTTCGCGTGACTAGAGGGCTGGCTCAATATTTACCTAAAGAGTTAGTATTGCCATCCAACGTGGCAATACTGTCAGTCTTCTGGGCACGTTTCAGCGATGCGGAGGAGTATTTTGACGCCTGAGTCTCTTGGTCGGCTTTTTATTTTAACTACTAGAGTAACTGGATACAGAGAGGTCTAGGGGTCAGATAGACTACTGTCTATATATCCCAGTATCCAGTTACTCTAGTAAGTAGGTTTTCTATGAACTTAAAAACTGAATATAGAGCAAAGTCTTAAACTTGAACTTTCTGTGTTACCTACAAAACATTTAAGAAAATAAAGCAGTTTTTATTTTTCGCCTTTGACTGACCACTGAGTCAGTTAATAATTTGTTTAAATTAAAAATCACTGGGGGACAAAACAATCATCCCCTATTTTCTAAACTTAAGGGTGGTGGTTGGGGGTTTCTACAAATTCAAATTTAAAATTTACCAACTTTCAAGTATACCCTATCTATAAAACAGAATCATCAAAATCGGACTAAACTGTAAAAAAGTTACTCATAAGAAAAAAAAAACAAAAAGAACACACGTGTCGAATTGACAACCCCCTCCTTTATAATCGTCAGTTAAAAATACCATAGACAAACTCTCCGCTTCGACTAAAAAGTGACGTAAAAAGTAGCCTAATATAATTCACATATGTTAAACCCATCCAGACTCCCAAGCCACGCTTTAAAGCGACCGCGGTACATAAATCAGGCCAGGAACACTTTTCCATCCCCGACCACCCTTATATATTTGCAATTGGCCTGCGATAAATTTGAACCAAATTAACACTCCGAGCTATATTCGATGAGATTTAATACGATTTTTATGTACACCACCCTGTTTTTGCCGCTAAGATATTCTAATTGGTGACATTTTTTCATTAGTTTTGGATTAAGAACATTAAGATTTAAATTTGACTGCCTCAGAATCAGAATCAGAACATTTATTTATAAAATAAATAAATTATAAATAATGCTGGACAATCCACACAGCGTCATCTAGCCCCAAGCTAAGCAGAGCTTGTGTTATGGGTACTAGATGACTGATATACTTAATACAATACATTACACAGATAGATATTTTTTATTATACATAGCAAATAACCAGAATACCCGGAAAAAAGCTTTTAAGATCGTACAAACATTTTCCCAAGGCGGGAATCAAACCCGCAACCTCCTGCGTCGCAGGCGGACCTTCGCCCCCTGCGCCACATAGGTCGTCAATACAATCTTCATCAGATTTTGAACATTTACAATGAGGTCATCTTAAGCAATCGTTGAAGGCTACTACAGGATACAGAGAAGAGAAACAGCGTCCACATCTCTGCCAAGAAAAACACACAAAAAGAAAAACTCCATTGTATTGTATACTACATTGTGCCCGCGACATTGTCCGCATGGATTTCGAACTTTAACATCCCTTCCACCCCCCTTAGAAATAATAAATGTAGCCTATGTTTGACGCTGATAATATAGCTTACTATATTTGAAATAATTTTTAAAATCGATGAAGTATTTTTTGAGTTTATCCATTGCAGACAAAAATACGTACATACAAACAATCAAATTTCTCCTTTTTATTATTTACTAGCTGTGACCGCGACTTTTGTCGCATGTAACCCTAATTCTTTTTTTTTGAATAAAGGTACCCTTAGTTACTCCTTATAAGTTCAGCTATCTGCTAGCCCCGTCAAAATCGATTCCGCCGTTTAGGAGATTTCATCAAATAAACAGACACAAAAGATCACAGATCACCTAAACAATGTCTTGTTTAGGTATTGCTGCTTACATATGGATTTATTAAAAAGCTGTTATTTTGAAATTACTGTCATAATCATCATGTCAATGGTAGTCTAAAAAGATTTGGCCTAGAATTTTTTATAGACTTGGTGCCATCAGAGGTGGCTATCAAATCCTACAGTGTGTTAGCATCAGATCATGCAAGACACGATATCAGGTGTCCCATCGTTTTTGGAACAGCACCAGGCTAGAGTCGTCTATTAATCTCTACCTGAACAGGTTCTACATTACGTACTTGACATATATTTTGCATCATCCAAATAATGCAAGGCTTCTATTCACATGTCAGCTTTCAAAAGCGACTCTTTCTTGACAAACTTAATAAACAAATCAGGCTATTTCCATTGTTTTCTCTATAACGATACAAAAAGAGACGGACATGTTCAAGAGCTGTCCATTTTGGTTGAGTTTAGTTGCTTTCGAACAAAAATAAGTTGACTTTTTAGAATGCATCAACCAAAAACACTGCTAATTTCAAGGTATACATTAATTTGACAATCTAGCTATTTTCTTATCTGTCAATATTAGTTCAGTTTCTAAACAAGGAAATTAGCGCCACTGGTGATCACAACATGTTTCAGTTACCACCCAAACTCTAGCAATGCTTACATTCACCCAATTAAAATACCTTTTTCATTCCCAAAATCAAACAAACCACCTCATCAAAGCTCGTTCCCAAGTACAACTCTTCAATGTCCATGTTTGAACAGGATACCCAGGGTAGGAAGACATGGCATAATTCACACACTCATAATAAATTCTGCACATGTCCCGACCTGGGTCACTTACAGAACAGCACAGAAGGTTGGCTCCATACAACGCGCTTATGTGTAGATACGCTTTACTTACAGCGATCGTAAAGGGGAAGCAAGACTAAAGAGACCGAAGACGAGGACACGTGTCAGACAGGGAAGATCGGGACATGGACGTGACTTTTTAAATTACATAGAAGAAACGAGACGACATCACCGACATCAGCGACGTTTGAGACTCGTGGTATGCACAACGCGCTCTATTCGCACCCCTACTACATCTGTGCACTGTCCTCGCCCTGCCTGCGCCTCGCCGCCTTTGTGTGTTTTACAATATCAAAAAAAGCAAATCAAAATGCAATGATTTAAATTTGGCTAAGAATCAGCACATTTTGAACGTCAACATTTACAGAAGACAGAGCCCCAGAACGCCATTCATCGATTACTAGTATTTTGGGTACGAAGAAGAAGTGTCGCAACAAACCAGTTTTTTTTCATAATTTAGTGTCTTAGGTGACATTAGATTCTGTGAAGTTACACCAGCTAATTAAAACTCGTGCTATATGTGATAAACTGCGAGATGCCCATTACAAAAAAAAAACAACCGTCGGGCAGTTGCCCACCAGACACAACACCCGTCTGGCCGAAGGGTCCTCCCTTTTCTATGGTGGATGAGGAACTTTACACCTGTTCCTCATACCCCCAAATATATGCGTGTTATTTTGGATCCTTGTATGCAGTCGACCTTTTGTAGTTTTCTATGCAATTACTCGGAGTTTATACTACCGAATGGGTGTTTAGTTTTAGAGTGTAAATGTTGACCTATATTTTGTCGAGGATCATAGTTCATTTGCAAGGGAAATAAGAATGTGATAAAATATCTTATCACACATACAGACAGGGTGAAAGAAAGTGGATGAGTTATCAAAAATAATTAGATTATATACATACTTTTCAATTAAAAATCGCATGGGGTTTATAGATCATGATATTTTATTATTTACAGTAACAGAAACAGCAGAAAAGTTCGTAAAAATATGAAAAAAGCCAACGATGATTTTCAATCGTGAGGTGTCAGAGTCATGTTCTAAAACATGGTATCAGTTTCATTCATAAGTTTCGTTAATATCTCTTCGACACTGATTATTATCCGAAGGGTTAGGCAGTGATGAACCTGGGACAAACTCGCCACACAATTCCCAAACTACTGCAACTCCTGAAAACCATAATCAACAGTGGCGACCACCAGAAAAGCGTCGAGAAAATGAAGCCCGACGAGTCCCGGAGAAACGATTCAACTGTCATGGATCCCGCAACGAAATAAGTCAGAAAAGAACAGCGGAGGAGTTAGAGAGAGGTGTACCTATAGTACACTTACGTTTCGATAGTTATGATTAAGTACTATAAATATTAAAGTATGCGAGGGCGAGCCTATTGCCATTAACCAGGCACGGATCCAAACTCTGGGCTGCTGCTAATAAAATCCAGATGGAAAAACCCAGTAACGTTTTGTCCGGCCCCTCAATCTAAACCAAGACGTCATGCAGCAGTAACGCTTGCCACTACAGTCTAGACCAACAATGTTGAGTTTTTAAAGTTAAACTTTTAGACAAAAAAAATAAATGACTAATGTCACTCGATGTTTTCATTTATTTTACTTCTTTGAGATAACATAATTTATTTGCAATTCTTATGTTTATTAAGACAATTTAATATGTTTTTATTTTTTATTTCTTGAAGTATTAATTATTTCAAAATGAGCGGGGAATCCCGTGACGGCCATGTTGTTTTTACTGTCATTGTTGGCGTCCCCTGACGGTATATTTTTTTCCTGTAGGTATTGCGACGATACCTTATTTTAATTACAATCTAGCCTGGTGAGCAAAGAGCAATTAATTTCCAACCTTAATTGCTACGTAACTTATTTTATAAAAATACTTGCAATAACTTTACTTAGCTAATGAGAAATGTACTTTCTCATGTTATTTTTCAAATAAGGATTTTTCTTCTGTCACCATTCACTGCAGAGAGATTACTTAGAAATGTCATAATTTTGTGACGTTGGATATTCAAAAATATGTAAAATAATTAAAATGAATGTTAAAGACAAAGATATATTTTATAAATATATATTTCTTTTCACTTTACTTTTAAGATATTGCACCTGCCACTGTTTGTCTCTGCATCACCCAAAGATTGACTGGTAGAAAATGCCTATGGCATTAAGTCCGCCTCTGTACATTTGTGTGCTTAAAATATTAAATAATAATAATATATTAATATTTATTAATAAAATGTCTCTTGGCCTACCAGCCCAATTCCTAACGAAGGGTTCCACAGACTGACCTCAGATGAACAAACAAAAGCAATGCCTTCTAAAAACCACTACAAAATGAAAATTTACTTTACTTTCTAAAGTTGCAAGCAATCAGACCCCGGCAAGCGTAGACTAACCTTCGATCAACCCGAGCGCCTTTTGTTATTTAGCCACGAGCTCAAAACTCTTCAAAGATGCTCACTCAATAAAATTGTTACCCTAAACAAAACAATATAATAAGTACAAGTGACACTGTACCTTAAAAAAGGTATACTTTTAACGTACGTGGGTAGCACAATAAACGTACCTTTTTCAAATGGGACGAGTCCGCTGAAGTATGTGTGTGTAACTAAAGTAAAGAGAGAAAGAAGTGGGGGGTCACTTACAATGGGTGCACTTTACGTGGTTTTGAGGGTGACCTCTTTAAAGTACAGTAACATGGCGTTTGAGGTCCATGATAAATGTTGCAGGAACTATAGCTTACATTAACTTAAGTGCGTTCAAGCGTTTGTGACATACCTAATATTGGAATCAAATGTTACAGCTCATCGTTTAGGACCCATTAATATTAGTGTTAATTTTAAACCATGGTGCTAGGCAACTGGGCCTAACCCAGTTGTAAACGTCCCTTTGTGCCTATTGGCCTACCTCTGTTCTGTATCCTGCTTGATATGAAAGGAAGACAAAATTATGTATTTTTTTAACTCCGCTTTTCTATTCAAATTAATTTTGTTGTGCGATCCAAGACAGTTGAATCGTTTCCCCAGGAATCGTCAGGCTTCATTGTCTCAATGTTTTTCTGGTGGTCACCACTGTTGATTCAGGTTTAGAAGTTTCAGAGGTTTGGGAATAGTCTGGGGGGCTTGAGGGTCGGGAATCTAACCCAAGACTGGCATGCAAATTCAGCAGTGGCACTTGCGACCTCTAGACCAACAAGTCATTCTAAAGCCAAAATAATCTTTTCTTTTTTTGGTAACGGGGGGAAACCTTCAAAAGGCGCCAGGGAGTGTGGGATTCTTACCTCACGAAAACCACCCCAGTGATCACCATCAGCACATGGAAGGGGCCCCGTTACCTCTTAAGAGACCATTCCTTTGCAACGCCTGTTAGGGCACATCCCAAGCCAAAATAACCTACAGCAGAATGTTTAGAAATCAGCTTTGTATATTTTTATACAACATTCCCATCTAAAACTAAATTGGTATACATAAAAGAAATCGTATGCAAACCGACATGCTATCAGCAATATAGTGTGAAGAGGCACTAAAACAGACGCACTATACTCGTAAAAGGCGTCAGACGTCCAGGACTAAACTCGGACTTTTTAGACCTCTGCGGCAAAATATGACCTTGAGGACAAATAAAACAGATGTAGGAGAGATGCAGTTAAAGGTTCCTCTTCAAATAATAGATCATCATCATCATCCTCCTGCCCTTGTCCCAATTTATTTGGGGTCGGCGCAGCATGTTTTCTTCCTCCATACATCTCTATTTGCCGTCATCTCAAGGGTCACCTCTTTTCTTGCCATATCATCTTTCACACAATCCATCCATCTTTTCTTTGGTCATCCTCTACTTATGTAACCTTGCACATTCATACTCAAAATTTTCCTCACAACATGGTCCTCATTCCTTCGCATCACATGCCCATACCATGACAACGAATAGATTCAAATAATAGATGACAAATGATATTTATTTCTGTAAATAGGTTTTTTAAAAGTAGCAAAATCTACCACACACCACAACCACCATCAACTACCTACCCCTAACTAGTAAGTTTTTAAACTAGGTCGGTGTTACCCTATCTGACTCTGAGAAGAAACACCGGAAGAAATTACGAGATCACAGTCTCTTATAAAGTCCAGACATTATCTTGGTCAGATTATGTGAGGACCATGAAGATTAGTGTGTGAGATAGTCTTCCAAATAGAGTATAGTAATAAAACATAGCAGAAGGGGGATAGCGGCCTCGAAAAGCTGGTCATTCATGGCAATACCGAAGGTAGGAGAGGACGAGGCTGGTGGCCCACACGATGACAAATGCTTGCACCAACTGGGCAGGTCCACTCATATCTGTGTGGTTCTTTCCTCAAAAGACCACCTCAGACACTAATCTGCATGGTATTTACATGATCTGACCAAGATAATGTGTGGACTTTAAAAGTGACTGTGACTTCTGAGTTTGTTTATTCTACTTTATGACATCTTAAAGTGCTCTTTTTTAATTTATTTACAGAAGTTAATATCATTTCATTTTGGTGGTCTGACCAAGTGACAGAAGCTATGTCCTTAAACATATTTCAGCAGGTGTTAATGGCAACTTTAGACAGGAGTCGATGTAGTTTGTCCGCTTTAAGGGGCCCAGTGACTACGATCCTCAGTAATAAAGGACCGTTTGAAGAACGAGAGTAAAACAATCTCCTAAATAATCATCATCATCCTCCTGCCCTTATCCCAATTTATTTGGGGTCGGCGCAACATGTTTTCTTCTTCCATACATCTCTTCTTGTCGTCATCTCAAAGGACATCTCATCAGCCATATGATCTCCTAAACAATACCACAAAATAAAGTACAGTTCGAAAGCCACGTTCGCTTTGCCACACGTGAATCTGTCACTGTTACCTTAAGCTGGACTAGCATAACACGGACACCCAATAGAATTCCCGGCCAGCTTATACTGGTTTTGGTATCACTGATGTGCGACCCACTGTACGTGTTGAATAACACCTAATCAAGTTTTTATTAAAAAATCAAGTTGTATGCAATTTGTTTAACCCTAAAAAAATAAAGTCTTACAAAAGGTAACCTATTTTCAAAAGAATAATATATTAACCCTCAAAATATGTCGAACAAAAGTGTATCTTAAGAAGAGAAGAAAAAATCTGTCTCTTAAATCCTAAGTTATGTAAAGAGCAATAACTTTAAAAATGAATATTTTATATAAATCAAGGTTACACTGGATAAAAAAGCGTATGCTTTAGAAGCATGAATTATTTAAAGAGGGTAGTAAAATCCCCTACCACGCAAGAAGAAAGATAAAAAAGATTATTCGTGAGTTTCTTCAAAATTTAAAATAGGTTACTCAAATATTTATTGTCTGGTAACGTAACATCATGCCTGTAATCCTCGTAGGGTGAGGTAGAGGTGAATTTATAGAAAACTTTTATTTTGCCAGTTATGTTTAACTCCAAATTCAGACTCTGGGATGCCACCGAGAAGTTTCATATGGAAACACCTATTAACATTTTGCTCCGGACCCCAGGAACTTTTTTTGGGACAAGCCCCCACTATTCCCAAACCACTGCAACTCCTGAAAACCTCTCCTTTTCCCAATTGAACATGAACATTTTGCTTTAGGAATTAAGTTCAAAAACTATGTATAAAACAAGTTGTCAAATTGGGGTAGCTTGATGTGTTGGCCTCTGTGCCCACTACCACATTTCGCCAGTTATGTTACAGTACTATGTTATGAGGGGACTGGCATATTTTTTGTAATACAAGTATGCTTTCATTTTCAAAATTGTTCCTATCCTTTTTTATCTCTGCATAACCAAAAGGTTGACTGGTGACATTTAGTCCGCCTCTGTACATTTGTGTGCATGAAGAATTTAATAAATAAAAAAATAACGTTTTATATCTGCATGCCTTTTTTATTTTAGACATGGTTAATGTCTGGGTATATTAAAATGGAGGTCAATCGACAGCCCAATCTCCATACATTAAATAAAATATCTGCATTACGTTAACAGGAGTGCAATGCAAATCGATTTTGTAATTTACTATTTTCCGGTAAAATTTTAAGACATGTTTATAATTTCACAACTATTCAACCAATACCTATCTTATATTATTAAAGTCTAACAATAGACTATTATATTGCTAATATGATAATAATGGACAGAGGTTAGCACATCAAGCTACCCCAATGTGTCAAATTTCTTTGATAGGTTTTCAAGTTTATTGCAAAAGCATAAGGTTCATTTTTTAATTGGTAAAATTTGACACTTTGGGGTAC
Source organism: Phlogophora meticulosa (assembly GCA_905147745.2). Classification (NCBI taxonomy): domain Eukaryota; kingdom Metazoa; phylum Arthropoda; class Insecta; order Lepidoptera; family Noctuidae; genus Phlogophora; species Phlogophora meticulosa. The sequence continues at coordinate 11,073,641 of LR990543.1, read as the reverse complement.
CTACCCCAAAGTGTCAAATTTTACCAATTCACACAATTTCCGTGTACACATCACATTAACCCTAATGTGCTGGCGTCTGTATTTATTACTTACACGGAAATTGTTTTGAAGCATAAAAGTTCTCTGTGTCGACGCACCTAGTTTAGAATTCAAAGAAAACCTTTAATCCACCAAAGCTTCTTATCCCAAACAGAAAATTTAACATGAAGATAAGTACAAAAAAAATACGAATAACCTCTCACCCCAAAAACATACATCACTACCTTAAAACCCCGTAAACCGCAAATTACATTCTTAACACAAAAATGTTAACAACCCAGAATCCCGCAAAAAGAATCCCGTTATCAATTTGACATCGTTAATTCCCAGGATTTATAAAAAAGAAAGAACGATAGAAAACGAATTCAAAAATTTGAATTTCATGAACGCATTCGCCTCCTTTTGGAATTAGAACGTGGAATTCCATGTTCAAACGTAATTCCACGTAGAAATGCGGGCGTTGAGAGCGCTCTTAGTGGAGCAAGTAATTTGTTTTTAATTGGTCAGCCAGGCTTTTGAAAATTTTAAAATTAAAAATTACGTATGCGGGATTAAAAATGTCTATCGGCGGTGACGGGTTAACGTTTAACGGCTTTTTTATGGTGTTGGTAAATGGTTTCGTTGTAAACTAAACATTGGTATTGCTTGGTCAGAAAATAATGGTGAACACAAAGCCATTATATGTGATTAGAATAGATATATTTATTTGCTATGAATTTTGATACAAAAGATCAGTTGCAAAATATTGATTATATTTATTTATTTCTAAATACTATTTTTATATAATAATAAAAAAATAAAATCTGATGAGGTGTGTGTTTCCTATCTGACTACTGTTGAGATAGAGGTCCTTAGTTCGATTTCCAGGTTGGGTTAGGTTAGTTATTTAGTTTTTCCAATCGAATATTTCTCCTACAGCCCGGAGTCTGAATTTGGGCCCGGTTGATGGCAATTGGCTCGCCCCCTATTTCATGGGACTTTAACATAGCTAGTAAGATGTGGGTATATTATAGTTACATACAACTCTGTCTAACCTTTTGAGGAATGTAATCGTAATAATATGTTACGTGAATTTGGTAACGATGACAGATAGATCCAGACTAAGCAAGTCTGGATACAAACCCAGTGAACTAATCCTTGAAACTACCACGTCCCTCTTCAATCACTAAGAGGCATTATATAAAAATATCATTAACATAATGGCGGGAACAGAGGGGAGATAAAAACTAAGGAGCAAACGGAACACTGGATAATAATACAGCCTCTAGACTACGGGAAACACGCAAATGAGAATTTTATGACATGTCCGCGTTTGGGGGTTAGTTCAGAAGTGTGGAAAGAGATTTCATACACACACACACACACACAAATAGATATCATCTTGAGAAGAGCTCCTTGCTAAATAAAAACATCGTCGTTGAGGTACAAAAAGTCAAAGTCAGTCTGTGGATGGATGATCGTTTATTACAGTAAAACGGGGTGAATAAAAACGACAGGGTGAATCGATTAAAAACTTTAAATGAGATTTAATCGTTGATGATTATTACTGACAAGATGTTGAAATTATTCATTTCAATTCCTTTAAAAAAGATAAGAGTCCTTGTAGTAACAAACAATGTAAAACTAATGCGTAAATGCCCTTTAAACGTTTTGTTTCTATTCACCCCGTTTTACGGTACATATCGAGACATCTCCGTGCCACGGAAAGCATGTTAAACCGTTGGCCTCGGCTGTCATTTATAGATCTTTGACAGTCGTGACGGGTAGTTAGAAACCTGAAAGTCTGACAGCTAGTACGACCAGGGTAATACGGCCCCCTGGTAATACTGGCTGTCAGAGGTATCGCGTTGCTGATTAATTGGGTTGTGGAGGTCAGATAAGCAGTCGCTCCTTGTAAAATACTGGCAGGAAGATGATGAAGCGGTTGACGCAGTGGCTGAGCGACTGGTTACTGCGCTTCGTGTCGCGGATTCGATTTCTGTACGGAACAAATATTCGTATGGTCTACAGGTAGTTATTCCGGGTCTGGCTGTTTTTGTATGTGACTTTATAAGTTTCTAAACGCACTGACGATACAGGAGTAATTCCTAGTGTAGGGAAATGTTTTTTTTTCAAAAGAAAAAAGAACAGATGTTGTGATTTTACTTAAACAGCGCTCAAAAGGTTGATCGAGATAGTTATAAGAGATAGCTATAGTTAGCGAAGGGGCCGTATATTGCAACACCCTATGTAGCTCTTAAATTTATGATTTAGTAGTTTTTATGACGTCCAATAAAGCGGATTCCATTTCATTCTGAAATTTGCTAACATTGCAAGTAATTTAGATTTTCAATGGGTTCCCTTGACGGCTCCTCCTTAAAGCTTAATACTGAGTACCTGGTTCGCAGAACTCCTTCTAAAAGGGCTTATTTGAGGAAATGGTATGCATCGACGTCTTGTATAGATATTATATTCCTAGTTAATCTGTTAAGCTGCTTGATTCGATTTCCGCTTTGAAGATTATAAGCAGGTACAGTACTACACTAAGCTAGTTGGGAGTTTCAATAGATCACGAGACCAACTTATACTGGTTAATACATGTTTAAGCAAGAGTGTCAGACGGGGCTTCATAGTGGTATTGGCTGTCACCATCCATCGTGGGCGTTATATCGGCAGGAATATAAAAATAACAGCACACTTTTACTGTCGAAAGTTTTTTTATTTCATTGATACACAAATTAACACAAAATCACTATCAATAAACAAGATGAAAATGGATTACGAGCCAATAGGTTAGAAGCCGTGCGCCTCGTGCGGCAGCTGTTAACCGAATGACGACCGCCATTACTCGTGACGACATCCACTACTCTATTCGGGGTTACCCGCTCTTATTAAAAAAAATTAAACTTTTAATAAAAAAAAATGATTTTGATAAGAATGAACTAAAACAATATTAACAATTCAAGTTATGATTAATAATTAATTAAAATCGTAATTTTTTTTATATTATTAACAACTATTTTTTTTATTTCATTAAAATTAAACAATTATTAATATATGAAGAAATAAAATAAAATAAATAATCATAGGGCATCAAAAAATTCATCCGCATCGTTGTCAACGGGAAAAGTGCCCAGAAGGCTGGCAGCATTGCCACGTTGAATGGCAATGCTGATTCTTTGGCCAAAAAAAAGGCCAGCCCTCTGGTCACGTGAAGAGTCGACCAAACGTTTCGCGATTTCTCGAAAAAAAAAAATCGTAATTCAATAATCAGCGCGCCGTCATATAAATAATTGTTGTGAGAGTGTGTATTGAAATGACGGCATAGAAGATAGGAGGAAGAAGAAGACATGCTGCGCCGACCGCAAATACATTGGGATAAAGGCAGGCAGATAATAATGATGACTGATTATAATGGTCTTAAAATAAGTTGCTTATTAGTGCAATTGTAAAAGGGGTAACCCATAAGATCTATATAGATCTTTAAGGATTCACACATTGGTTTTAAGTTACAAGTTGAAAGAAATAAAAACTTCAGAAACTTGCTTAGGAAAGCACGTTAAGTCGTTGCTCCCGGCTTTTCGTGTAGATCTTTGACAGTCTTTACGGGTAGTCACTACTGCATTGGCTGCGGAGCAGTGGCAGTGATCTTCTGAGCATTGTTGCTAGTAAGACTGAGGGCCGCCATATGGAGCATCAGTGCATAATGCATGTACTGTTGCCAGGTGTCTCAATGAGGTGGCGTAGTTAAAAGTTATTACTTATTGTGTGTTTTAATCTATTATACTAACATAGGTTAAGGAATACTAACACATTTATGGGTTCTATCTTATTTAAAGATATATATATAAATAAATAAGACCGAAAGTCTGTCAACTAGTCTTACTAAACAGTATCGTGTTGCGTGTTAGTAACTGAGTTGTAGAGGTCAGATAGGCAGTCGCTCCATGTAAAATACTAATAAAATCTCTGTATACGCAAATAAATGAACTTTTCTTATCCGATCTTATCTATAAACTAGCTGCCCCCCGCGGTGTTACCCGCGGTTCAAATTCACATTCATCTAACGCGTGAATTGTCGTTCGGGCGAAGTTAATAGTAGTGGTTAAGTTTTCTTAATTTATCTAATATTCTGCGCATCTTTCTTAGTTTTTTCTTACATAAGAACCTTCTCCTTATAATAACGAACACATCAAAATAATAATTAGCGTAATTATCCCAGCCGTTCACCCGTGATACCGTGACCAAGGGAAATAGGGATTCATTTTTATAAATTACTAACTGACCCAGCAAACGTTGTTTTGCCATATAAAATGATTGGGGTGGACCACCCTTACATTTAGGGGGATGAAAAATAAATGTTGTCCGATTCGCACACAAAACCGGTCGAGCCTTTTCGGAGGAGTTTGATTACGAACACCGTGACACGAGAATTTTATATATAAGACTAGCTGACCCGGCAAACGTAGTTTTGCCATAATAAGCCAAAAAAAAGAAAATACGACAAAATAATTAAGGGTGGTCCCCCTTAATATTAAGGGGGATGAAAAATAGATTTTGTCCGATTCGCAGACCTAACCGATATGCACACGAAATTTCACGAAAATCGGTCGAGCCATTTCGGAGGCGTTTGCAAACACCGTGACACGAGCATTTTATTTATTACAAAGATTTTCATAAAATCCTCTTCCACTCCAACCTCACCATTATATTTTTGCGTTGACCGCAACAGAGTATTATTAAAACATTATTTACGTCGGAGAAATGTATTTTTAACTACGAAACGTCCCGGGTTCGTTTACATTTCAGCCTAAAACTTTCGTCTGTATTCAAGTGCCAAGTTGGCAGAATAGTTATATTCCTGCGGTTGAGAGTACGTCATGCTCACTCAAGTGTCTGTCTGGTGGTGGCGCATGTGTTGGTAGTGTCCCTCTGATTTTGGGTTTCCCCTAGTTAAATAAATAAAATAAATAATGCTGGATAATCCACACAGCATCATCTAGCCCCAAGCTAAGCAGAGCTTGTGTTATGGGTACCAGATGACTGATATACTTAATACAATACATGACATAGATAGATAGATTTTTTATTATACATAGCAAATTTTATTTTATTTATTTGGCTCACCAACAATTGAATACACTGATACAATAATATGATACATCCAAGAGACTTATGAACTAGTGTACCAATTTATTATAGGTAAGCACATCATGCATATTAAATATTAATGTTGAGCGTAGCTCAAAGTAGGTGAGTATATACTCACTCTAATTAAAATTCAAATACCCAGAACATCCGAAACAAATATTTCCTTAATTCCTAAATTTATAACATAACATCACGCCTATATTCCCCAATGGGTTAGGCAGACGTGTGCCTACAGGTCACCCACAATTGGCGCTCTCCTCAAGCCGACAACAATGCTACTGATAGAGCAATCAGACTAATCAGTGAGTGCCTTCGGTATAGTCTAGATGCAGACATATTATGTTTTGACTCAAAAATTGAAATTTAAAAAAATATTTAAATGTTAAAAGTATTTTTTGTAGTTCCTATGTGTTGTCAGTTACAAATTTTATCTGTTTATTTTCTGTTATGTTAATTTTTGTCAACATAGTATGTATAATAGTATGTAATATTTTTGTAGTATAATTAACATAAATATAAGTGATTTGGTGTAACACTGTAAGCATATATTATATGACATCATAACATCACGCCTATATTCACCAAAGGGATGGACAGAGGTGCACCTATAAAAAAAAAAAAAAAAAAATGGGCTCTAAATGGGAAAATTCCTAGTGAAAAACTCAATAACACTTTCCCTGACCCGGGAATCGGACCCAAGACCTCACTCTCTTCTGAATATGCTAAAGTGAATGAATAAATGAATATTAATAACTACGTGGGTAGGTACATAGGATGAAGTTGCATACATCTAGGCTCTCAACTGAGTGAAGTCTAAACGCAAGTGAAGTTTAGGCGAGAATTTAGTTATAACATAAGTTACAACAAGTTAGAAACTTCGGCTGTAGGGACTTCAGTCCGTCATACGCGTCACACCTTGGCGTGACTTAAACTTGTTTGAAATTGAAGTTACAAACAACGATAATATGATTAGATTCCAAACATTCAAATTAATTATTGAATATTATATGTATGTCTACCAGAGGAGTAATTGCCGTATTTTAAAGATTGTTCACATTCTAATCTCATTCAGTATACATAATAAAGAAATAAATAATGCTGGACAATCCACACAGCATCATCTAGCCTCTAGCTAAGCAGAGCTTGTGTTATGGGTACTAGATGACTGATATACTTAATACAATACATTACATAGATATATATTTTTGTATCATACATAGCAAATACCCAGAACACCCGAAACAAATATTTGTAAATCGTACAAACATTTGTCCTAAGGCGGGAATTGAACCCGCAATCGATTACGGATTACGGAACCCTTAAAAGAAGAAAAGAAAGCTAGATATACGTGTTACACAAACCTATTACTTAATCACGACCCGGTACCATAACTACTGCAAAAGCCACCCATCTCACAAGGACAAATGGACACAAGACCCACACAAAACTTCACAGACTAAGATCTTGTAACCCACTTCTAATCAGACCTAACTTTGACTCTTGAAACCCTTCTTCGGGCTCAAAGGCAGCCCGCATAACATCGGACCTATTATACCACCCAATTTGAAACTATAGTATATAAATGACGACCTATGTGGCTCAGCGGGCGAAGGTCCGCCTGCGACGCAGGAGGTTGCGGGTTCGATTCCCGCCTTGGGACAAATGTTTGTCGGATCTACAAAGATTTGTCCCAGGTGTTCTGGGTATTTGCTGTGTATAATAAAAAATATCTATTTATGTAATGTATTGTATTAAGTATATCAGTCATCTAGTACCCTTAACACAAGCTCTGCTTAGCTTGGGGCTAGATGATGATGTGTGGATTGTCCAGCATTATTTATTTATTTATTAAATCTTTTCTTTCCACTGCAAAGTGTAATCAGATTTTGTATGTTTATCGGCGGGACATGGTTTGTACAATAGACATTTATATTTGAAAACACCTGTAATCACCTACGTTCACAAAATAAATAAACGACGACACGGTTGGCGCAGTGGTTGATCCATCGACTGTTGCGTCGCGTGTTGTGGGTTCGATCCCCGCACGGAACAAGTATTTGTATGGCCTACAGGTAGTTGTTCCGGGTCTGGCTGTTTGTGTATGTGAGTTTAAATGTTTGTAAACGCACCCACGATACAGGAGAAATTCCTAGTGTGGGGCAAGCAAGTGTGGGTAAAAAAAAAAAAAATATTGAATGTTATGGTTCAAGAGAAGATGAAGTCATGAAAATTGTGAAGAGTATGCTTAGATGGTTTGGGCATGTTGAGAGGATAAATATAAGACAAATGAGGTTGATATGATTGGAATCACAGGTCGAGGACGCCCTAGAATACCTGGATTTACTGACTCTATTAGTTCTTCGCGTGGAATTTAGCATAACATGTGTTTTTATTTTTATTTTGTGAATAAAAACTTGAGTGGTGTCACGGGACACCCGGATGGAAAGAAGTTCTTTTCGATTAATTAATTAAGGAATTGTAATAACATTTAAAACCATTAATAAAATAAAAATGTAATTAATTATTTTAATAATGAATAATTTACTATAATGTAAAAAATTAATAGAGAGAGAGAGAGAGAGAGATAGACAGAGAAACACGCGCATGCCGCACGGCTTACAACTATAGCAAAAACTGTCTTTAAAACTTTTGGTCTTAATTTTTTCCGTCTAGCCCCCTTTCACAACGCGCGATAAGGAACTTCGTTCCAATAAAATAAATAAATAATGCTTTACAATCCACACAGCATCATCTAGCCCCAAGCTAAGCAGAGCTTTTGTAATGGGTACTAGATGACTGATATACTTAATACAATAAATTACATATATAGATATTTGTTTATTATACATAGCAAATACCCAGAACACCCGGAACAAATCTTTGTAGATCGTACAAACATTTGTCCCAGGGCAGGAATCGAACCCGCAACCTCCCGCGTCGCAGGCGCACCTTTGCCCGCCGCACCACATCTGTCATGTGATCATCATGATGATGCTGTGTGGATTGTCCAGCATTATTTATTATTTATTTAAACACAGGTCCAGGACCCTAGATATACTGACCTTGTTGAAATATGTTTTTATATTTTAAGGTCAGATGCCTGTCAGATATGACCAGGAACGAAGCAGAAGGAGTATGAAATTATCGTACCAGGTAGGTTCTATAGTTTCTGCGTACCCTCTTGAGAAAAATGTATGTATGGATGAACTATGATAAACAGGAAGTGGCCATAGAAGGTAGAATACACTGTTGATTGAAGTTCCGGCGGGCCGGCCGGATATAGCGAGCCGACAAAGGGGGATAACTGAAACTTTGCTTTCAGTACTTGTTTCTTAAAGATAAAGGTGGATGGTTGACCTCAATAGCAGTGAGTTGGGGTCAGAAGGCTCAGCCGTTTGTTAAGGTTCAAAAATAAAAGACTTTAAAAAATCTTGACACACATCATCACGCTATATTAGTCCACTGCTGGACATAAATGACTCATCAAGCTATCGACCTCGACTATCGAGTGATGTAGCGACATCTATCTCGCCACAAACGAACTAAATCGACGTGTCCTACATCGCGATATTAAAGTTATCTAGGCGACCAGACACAACACTCGTCTGGTCGGAGGATCCTCCCTTTTCTATGGTGGATGAGGAACTTTACACCCTGTTCCTCATACCCCCAAAGCCGTCTTCTAATGAGTGCCATAGAGCCCTGTCTTCAGCTTGTCTAAATCTTGACACATAAATAATAATTATTAACAGCCTCTGCACCAACCGTGCCATCAAAATATATAATATTAAACAGAACACACCACCAGAACAGAACACCTTAATTTTCACCCCTGAAGATCGTAGCTTGATGTCAAATAGTCTATAATTTCCCTTAAGAATCTGGCTATCACACGCAAAATCATTTATATACATCCGACTGGTAGTTTTAGAGATTAGTGCTTTCAAACAAACAAACTCTTCTACTTTAATACATTACTGGCTGTTTCCCGCGACTTTGTTCACGTGGAATTTGTCAAAATTTCATGGGTATTTTTTTACGGTACCCTATTTTTTTTTAAAGTAGCCTAATTAATTAAGTCATCAGCTATATCCTAGTGAAAATTGGTCAGGCCGTTCCGGGCATTATCTCAAACAAACAGACAGATGGAGATTTTTTTTTTAAATTATTTATAGTACCGTGTAAAATTTCAAATGCAATTATTAAAAAAAAAAAATTGTAATGACATAAAGTATAGATTTTCCGTGTTGTACAGACTTGGCTTACTGCATCTATTCTGTGAGATCATTCTTTGTCGGGCACAGTGTTCAGATTGTGTTTTTTTTTCTAAGTAATGGGTTTGTTTGAGTATTTACTTCGTACCTACTTCTTGAGTCTACGTTGTTCTAAGAAGTTAGTGTTTGAGATAAATCTCCTTGTTTTTAAGGAGCATTAGAAACCTATGTTGGTCCACAGTTTGACTGCAAATCAAAATCAAAAATAACATTATTCAAATAAGGCTGAGAATTAGCACTTTTTGAACGTCCAAAAGTCCGACGGGATGGATAGTCCAATGATGTGGCAATGGATGACCAGTCATCGTGCTTCATTTAAATATTTAAAATAAGATGTTTAGTGTATTGTGTTTATTATTATTATTTATATATGTATTGATGTTTTGTGTATAATATTGTAATGTGTGTTTTTCTATGGACTTATGGTCTGAAATAAATGTTATTATTATTCTCTTTATTCTTGGTATAAACATATAAATTACATTTTTAAATATTTAAATATAAAAAATACAAAAACATTTAAAAATATAAAAAATAGTAGTCCACCGATGGCAGGAACAGGGTCCAAGCTACCGGCGGTTAGGGTTGCAGAGACAGGAACCTCCTCACAATGCGAGCCGTATCGAGGAGTACTGCCTTCTGTATCAGGCCTTTGATCCAACCGTGTAACGAAAGCCTCGACAGATGGTCGTCAAGGCTTTTAGCCAGTAGGCCATTGGCCGTAACTACGATCGGCACAATGACAGCCGAGTCCACATTCCACATGTCGACAACCTCGTGTGCTAAGTCAAGATATTTAATCTGTTTTTCTTTCTCGGCTTTCACGAGGTTCTCGTCATGTGGGATGGTGACATCCACTATCATTGCGCGGCGCGCTAATCGGTCTATCACTACTATGTCAGGCTTATTGGCAACAATAGTCCTGTCAGTAATGATAGACCGATCCCAGTACAATGTGACATGGTCATCTTCGAGAACTGGGTCGGGCACATACTTGTAGTACGGTACCTCAGATTCCACAAGCTTGTACCTCAAAGCAAGTTGCTGATGGATAATCCTGGCCACTTGGTTATGTCTGTGCAAGTATTCGCCGTTAGCCAGACGAGAACAACCAGAAATAATATGTCTGATGGACTCACCCGGACGGTGGCATGCCCGACACATGTCAACCGTCCCGTCCTTCATAATATGTTTCCGGTAGTTGTTCGTCAGAATAACTTCGTCCATAATCGCACAGACAAAACCTTCAGTTTCCCCAAAGAGGTCACCGAATCGTAGCCAGGATACGGACGCTATGAAATCCACATCGGGCCCATGAAGAGCCCGATAGAAGCGCCCGTGAAGCTCCTTGCTTTGCCATACCTGCTTGCGGTCATCGGTAGTAAGCACTACAGGTTTGCGCCAGTTCTCTTTAGCCATGGACAGCGGGGTGAGTCCCTTGTCAACTGCGACCACATCCCGATGCATACCCACTTCGGTTTTTAAAAAATAATCCCTGAGGTTGCACACCTCGCGGTTGTAGAGTGTCTTAGCATTTAAGAAGCCTCGACCTCCACATTTCCGCGGGATGTACAACCTCATTACCGATGATCGTGGGTGATGCATCCGGTTTGCGGTCAGCAGTGTACGGACCCTTCTATCCAGGGCGTCGAGTTCGGTCTGAGTCCATTTGAGTATGCCGAAAGAGTACATTAAAACCGGCATGACCCAACCGTTGAAGGCGCGCACCTTATTTCCGCCCGATAAAAGGCTATTTAAAACCTTTTTCAGGCGGCCAAAGAAGCGCTCCTTCAGCGATTGCTTCATGTCAGTAACATTAATGCCTAATGCTTCCGACATACCCAAATACTTATAGTTATCGGATGAGGAGAGGGATCTAAGCTGTATGGAATCCGGAAGTTGAATACCCTCGGATTCCACAATCTCCCCTCGCTTTACATGCATGACCGCACATTTGTCCACACCAAATTCCATCCTGATGGTACTACTGAAACTTTCAGTTATTTTCAGTAGTTCCATCAGTTGTAAATTGTTGGAGGCAAAGAGTTTTAGGTCATCCATGTAAAGGAGGTGGGATATGACCTGACCACCTCTTCTCAACCTATAGCCTAGACCTGAATCCTCCAGCAATGTGCTTAGCGGATTCAGGGCTAAGCAAAACCAAAGGGGACTCAAACTATCGCCCTGGAATATTCCCCGTTTAATCCATATAGGTTCATCATTCCCTTGAATTTGCCGACATCCTGGATATCGAAGGACCGTCCTCCATTGCCCCATACATGACTCAAGAAAGGTGCGTAGAGTTGCATCTATTTTGTACAACTCCAACACCCTCATAAGCCATGCATGCGGCACAGAGTCGTACGCCTTCTTGTAATCTATCCAACATGTCGACAAATCCTTGTGGCATCGACGAACCTGTTGGCTAATGGCCATGTCTATGAGGAGTAGCTCCTTAGTACCACGGGACCCGTTCCTACATCCATTTTGAGAGGCAGACATGATAGAATTACCAACTATATGTTCGGCAATTTTAGCTCTCAAAATGGATGTAAGAAGTTTATAAACCGTCGACAAACATGTGATCGGTCTATAATTCTTGGGTTCCGTGGTACTACCTGATTTATAGAGCAGGTGAGTAATACCAGTTGTGAGAAACTGGGGTAGCGAACCAGACTCTAAACATGACTGGAATTGTGATGCCAAGCGCGTGTGTGAACTACCAAGCCATTTTAGCCAGAAATTATGCAGTCCGTCCGGTCCCGGTGCTTTCCAGTTCGGTAACGGACGAACTGCTCTGGCCACGTCTAATGGTGTTATAATAATTTTTTCCATTTCTGTTATGGTTTCACACACGCGTTCGACGTCACGAATCCAGTGAGCTTCAGTGTGACAGACGGGCACCGACCAGATGTTACGCCAGAATGTATTCGTGGTTGTATCATCCGGGCGGTGCACGTCCGCCACATCCTGTTCAGGTCGCTCCCAAGCTCTGTATACCCACCTCTCATCGCTCTGGAACATGCGATTCTGTGAGTACCGGTCAACCCGCCGTTTATACCGCCGAATACGGTTCGCCCATGCATAAACTTTCTGCTTCAGGAAGTCGATGCGCTCTACAATGCGGGACATGTATTCGCGAGGACTGATTCCAGTCCCCGCAAAAGCCCGCCTCACAAAGCGCATCACTCGAGGTCTTGTATTGCCCTCCCTGAAGCAGTATAGTTTGCCGATGAGCACCCTGGCCCCATCGATACGGCGCTCAATCCTGCTTTGCCAGGCTGGTACAGCTGGTTTTGGTCGAATAGCTACGTCATTATTTGGAAACTTGACGTTAGCTAAACGACATGCCGCAACAGCCGCGCAATACAAGATTGAATGTGTATCGACGAGGTCTCCGCTGCTCTCGAATAAATCCTTAAGCAGCGAATCCAAGTTACACACCAGCGCTCTATTTTTTTTGTGCATAGGCAGCCTTGGTAACCGGGGTCTAAGTTCGGTCGGTGTGGACCTATACTCACGAAGCGCATCCTCCAATGCGCTCCTCAGTTTTTCATTGCACTGGCTACTTACTGTGACAACCCTATCATCTGCTTCTTCACTGACATGGTTGGACGGCGACGGTGTTGCGTTAATAATTGACGCTTGTACCGCGGTCTGTGTCGAAGTCAAGACGATGTGGTTGTTCAGCACCTCTGAACGCAGCCTATCAAGTGCGGTATCGTCCAACCTGTGGTTACGTTGAATAACCCGCACCTGATCCGACAGTCGTTGGGCCGAGACGTTAACGGTTGGTTCCAATACCTGAAACAGAGACAGCATCCTAGCACGGTACGCAGTGAGGTTAGTTCCCCCCTCTGTAGACCCGTAATATGCGCGCATGACGTTCTCGTTCATAGACTGAGTCCATCTCATGCGCTGCACACAACCACCGGTAGCGGGGACCTGGCTCGGGGCCGGTTGGCCCCTGGATCCCAAGCTCTTCGGTGGCCGGCCTCTCCCTTGCCGACGTACAGGTGTTGGCGACGTCGGTGGGGAAAAATACTCGTCGCTCGAGCTCGACGCGGCTGCAACGGCGAGGCGGAGCTGAGCGGCGAGTCCGGGGATGGTGGGCGTGCGCGTCGCTTTGCTGCTCTTGTTAGCATTTTATTTCATCATCGTCAGTTTTGTAAATTTGTATTGTATTTTGTGTGACATCTGTCACCTGTCGGACTGCTTACATATTTATAGGTTTTCGTATATACAGGTATCATTTTTTGTGTTTTCTACTATTTACATTAATTTATTTGGTTTTGTTTGGTTGTGAATGCAATTTGTGGTACTCACACTGGTATAAACAGATAAAATTCAGAAATTAATTGGAGGAAAAATTTACGGACGACATGACATGCTTAGAGTTGCCAGCTTATTATTATTATTATTATTATAATAGGTCTTTACCTATGAAATTGCCGTTTTGTATGAAAAAATTTAAATGAATTTTTTTCATGTATTTTTTATTTGTATTAATCGAAGTAATCACCCATGCAATCAATGCATCTTTGCCAACGCAGTGGCAGTTTATTGATGCCCTTCTTAAAGAAATCAGCTGGACGGGAGGCAACAAATTCTTCAAAGGCATTTTGTACTGCCTCTCGGGTATTGAATTTTTTTCCCGCCAAGAAGTTATCCAAATTCTGGAAAAAGTAGTAGTCTGTAGGCGCAAGGTCTGGTGAGTAGGGCGGATGACGGAGAGCTTCCAACCCCAGTTCTTGCAACTTGGAGACCGTCTGCTGTGCAGTATGAGGTCGCGCGTTGTCGTGCAGGAGCAGCGGAGACGAGCAATTGACCAATGCCGGTTGGAGATGTGCCAGCTTCTCCATCATTGTGTTCAATTCTTCACAGTACACATCTGCAGTAATGCTCACCCCGTTTGGTAAGAAGCTGTGTTGAATCACACCGGCGCTAGACCACCAAACAGTGACCATCACTTTTCTTGGGGTAAGTTTTCATTTAGGGCATTGTTTAGGTGCTGAACCAGGATCCAACCAACTTGCTGAGCGCTTGCGGTTATCAAACAGAATCCATTTTTCATCGCAGGTAACAATGCGGTTCAAAATTCCTTCATTTGTGTGTCTGTTGAGCAGTGCAAGGCACGTCTCGACGCGTACTTCGCGCTGGCGATCATTGACTTCGTGGGGCATCCATTTGTCAAGTTTTTTTACCTTGCCAATTTGACGCAAATGGACCAATATTGTTTTGACGCTAACGTCGAAAGCTGCTGCTAATTCAGCCGTAGATTGTGTATCATCAGCTTCCACAATCGCCTTTAATTCGTCATTGTCGACCAAAGTCTTCGGACGACCGCGAGGTTCATTTTTCAGGTCGAAATTTCCAGAACGGAAGCGAGCAAACCAATAACAGGTAGTGCGTTGGTTTGTAGTGTTAGCTCCGTAAACGTCGTTGATGTTGCGTGCCGCTTGTGCCGCGTTGCTGCCACGACGGTACTCATATTCCATAATTACTCGAATTTTTAACGTATCCATGATGACAAAAAAGATTTAAATGCGATGAAAATGTAACACTAATCAATAAACAAATGACTACTTTAGGAAAAAAAAATCCATGTTTTTAAAATAAAATTAATTTGAAATTAGAATTCTTAGCCAAACAAAAAATATTTTGATTTGAAATGGCCAGTACTGCAGAACGGCAATTTCATAGGTAAAGACCTAATATTAAAAGTACTGAAGACAGTCCCCAAAGACCCACCCTTATCCATCTAGTGTTTTTGCTGGAACATAGAAGTGGCGCAATAATTTCCCGAACAACACATCAGTGTGATAAGTTTAAAGGACATCGAACTATTAAGCAAAGTAGATTATATTATTATTGACAATCGATGTGGCGCGGCGGGCGTAGGTCCGCCTGCGGCGCAAGAGGTTGCGGGTTCGATTCCCGCCTTGGGACAAATGTTTATACAAATATTTGTTCCGGGTGTTCTGGGTATTTGCTATGTATAATAAAAATATCTTTCTAGGTATTGTATTGTATTAAGTATATCAGTCATCTAGTACCCATAACACAAGCTCTGCTTAGCTTGGGGCTAGACGATGCTGTGTGGATTGTCCAGCATTATTTATTTATTTTATTTTTTATTTATTTCTAGTCATTTCATATCTTGTAAGTAAATTCAATACAATTTAAGAATCTGTTTTTAACTTGCAATTGTATCTATTATGGGTCATGGCCTGAAAATAAAGATTTATTAGTATTAATGTTACCTGAAAAGCAATGGTAGGTATTTGTGGCTTAATGTGATAAGCGTCTTTAATATTGCCAGGAAACCTGGATATACCTAATGGTCTGACAACCGTGAAACAAACCACTCAAGCGCAGTTAATGAAAGTGTCGCGAGAAAAGCTGGAGTTAATGTTCTGAATCGCCCAAACACAGTGCGATAGGGTGACGACCATTGTACGTTACTTCTCTTTATGAGAAGAAGAGAACGTTGTTCTGGAGACAGTGACCAGTACACTGAAATACTGATGTCACAAAGTGTATCGACTTGGGAGTCAATTCGACTCGTATACCGTGATGGAAAAAGCATAGTTCTTAGTGGTGCGTGCATCAACCAATCGCATTGCTTGAAATCTCTACTCCGCTTCAGATAAGACATTGTGATTGGTTAATTCATGCACTGCTAACCTCCGCTCCGCACAGCTCCGCCTCAGTGGGACCGCAGCCTTATGCCGTCATGACCCCCACCGCTCTTTCATCGTCTGCCTGCCTTTTCCCAACTATGTAAAGGTCCGCTTCCAGTCTAACCAGATACAGCTAAATATTTTACATGGAGCGACTGGAACGATCCATATATCCTGGATCCCGCAACAAAATTAATCACAAAGACTAACTGCACCCCGCGGTGCTACCCAAGGTTAAAATTCACATTCATCGAACGCGCGAAGGTAAAATAGTCCTTAAGTATTCTGATTTTCCTCGCGCAGTTTTCCAAGTTTTTTCTTTCGTGAGAACCTTCTCCTTACAATAACAAAGACACCAAAAAAAGAATTAGCTAAATTGGTCCAGCCGTTCATGCATGATGGAAATATGGATGGAAGAGTAGTGGAATACCAAAAAAAGATGGATGGATTGTGTGAGGGATGGTATGGCTAAAAAAGAGGTGACTCTTAAGATGACGGCAAATAAAGATTTATGGAAGAAGAAAACATGCTGCGTCCCCAAGTATGTGGCGCGGCGGGCGAAGGTCCGCCTGGGACGCAGGAGGTTGCGGGTTCGATTCCCGTCCTGGGACAAATGTTTCTACGATCTACAAAGATTTCTGGGTATTTGCTATGTATAATAAACAATATCTATCTATGTAATGTATTGTATTAAGTATAGCAGTCATCTAGTACCCATAACACAAGCTCTGCTTAGCTTGGGGCTAGATGATGCTGTGTGGATTGTCGAGCATTATTTATTTAAGGGCAGGAGGATGATGATATATTATTATGATGATACATTCTCTCGCTAGATTTTAACTTTTGCCCAAGGATAAAACTGAATGATATTTGTCAATCGGTCCGTTTAGAACTCTTAGTAGATCCTCATAAAATTGTATCTCGAGGTCTACGCCCGCTATATCGAGCTCAAGTGCACTTTCAAACGATATTCCTATCTTACACTACTAGCGTTGAAAATAGATTCTTGGGTAAATGATTTTTATGCAATATCTGGCTTTATTGCGTACGATTTATGGCCGAAAATTTTGAATTGTGATTCGTTTTGGTGTAAATTTATTGGATGAGATTATTTTTTGAATGGGTAAGCTTGAAGATTTTATGTACCTATGTCTCTGGCATATAAAAGAAAGAAAACACACCACAAAAGTTTAAAAAATAACATTGGCCCAAAACTAGGGCAACCGGTATCTTGGGTACAAAATTGCCAATACATTTTCTTTAATAAATAAATTGAAAACAGTTAATCGTATTTTTTTTGTGTAAACAAAACAAAAAAAAAAACAATTCAGTCGTTTCGGAGATTACCTCAAACAAACAAACAGCCATTTTTTTAATGAGTTCCTTGGTATAACTGCCGTATAAACAATAATTATGTATTTATTCATTAATTTATTTCAGACATTGTCCATATGTACACAAAATTAAGATCAAACCAAATAAAACATTACAAAATAGACATTAAAATTACATACACATTATTACATACAATTCAATGAAATACACAATGTCTTTCATATAATTAAATTAAAAATAAATGAAATAATACACATTAACATACAAATTAGAATAAAACAATAATTAATACACACCGTGAAAAACAATACGAGGAAAAGCGCTAGTATGAAGCTGCATCCACCTCAGCAACAGGGACAGGTCTTACCGCTCGGAAAACACCATCAGGAGACTGTTTGAGTTGCTTCGTAAGCGGCTATTTCGTAAGTAGCTGTTTTCTGTCTTACTTTTTTCTAAATTGTTCTTAAAAACAAAAATGTATCAACTATTGTACAATATGTCTAAATCAATTTACTTATCAGGGTCTCTGTCAACCTGACCTTTAAATTTTAGACACCCAAAACTCTGAAACTCAACATTTCTAAATGATTACTTACAAAAATCGCTCTCTATTATATTCAAATTAACATTTATAGAAACAATAAATCTCCATCTTGTTTTCTTAAAATCATAAATGTACAGATATAACTCGTGTACTTGTAGCTAATATAATTGAATTGAAATAAATAATACTATGTCATTCTTTTATAGTAAGTAAGTAAGTACGTGAATAAAACTTGAATGGGTCCTTCAACTGCAAATAACTATCAAAGATTCTTCAATCATCTCAAAGTAGGCACTAAAAATAAAGTTATAGAATACTTACTCAGAAACCCTAATATCGTACTCCGATAAGTCATAATAGCTACTTACAAGTGGGGTCGCGCTGTACCCCAGCGGAGTGCAGTGCTAACTGATATTCCATGCGATTAAACCCGGGGCCCAGTCGTTTTTCGAACGGTTTAACATTATTGACCCTTAAATTGTCTGGGTAACTCGGTACGGGAATTTGGGAATATATTAAAAAAAAAAAACTTGAGAGGTGTCGAAAGGGACCCCCGGATGGAACGAAGTTCCTTTTGTTATTATTTATTATGTACAAAAAACCTGTATACACTCAACAAAAATAATCGTCGCGACACCACACTGTTCAATGCGAAATAGGAAGACGAAACGAAAATAAATGGCTTGTTTTCTATGAGAGAGAGAGAGAGAGAGAGAGACAGAGAAAAACGAGCACGCCGCACGGCCTACTACTATAGCAAAAAGTGTCGTTACAACTTTTTGTCTTATTTTTTTCCGTCTAGCCCCCTTTCGCAACGCGCGATAAGGAACTTCGTTCCAATAGAATTGTCGCAGGCGGACCTTCACCCACCGCGTCACATCTGTCGTCAAAAAGAAATCCAAGAAAAAATACGAAACGAAATTTTCATGTATCAATAGACTGAATTTAAACGCAAGAGCACTTTACACACTTCCATAAAACTATATTCCACATCATGTGTACCGCGCAACGAGTCAGAAATCTCCCAACGATATTATTAAAACAGCAATACAATGAACATTCGTGTTTTTACGAGAATTTACGATATTAACTTATAAACTATTCGGAATGGAATCAATCGGTAACATATGGACTACACTATGTTACTATGATCATTTTATTTGGTCGTAGATTTTAATACACAACGTTGAAATTGTAATTTGGTTGGGAGATATTATGCACTTGTGGGTCTTTCAATTTTGATGATAAACGGAGTTGAACATAACATCATGCCTTTAATCCTATAAGGGTTTGGCAGAGGGTACAGAAGTAGGCTAATTCCTCAGCCACAAGGGAGCCAGAGACTCCTTGACGACACGGTTGGCGCAGTGGTTGACCCATCGGCTGCTGCGCCGCGTGTTGTGGGCTCGATCCCCGCACGGAACAAATATTTGTATGACCTACAGGTAGTTGTTCCGGGTCTGGCTGTTTGTGTATGTGAGTTTAAATGTGTGTAAACGCACCCACGATACAGGAGAATTTCCTAGTGTGGGGCAACGTTTTGTTAAAAAAAAAGAAGAGGCGTACAGAGGTACACCAATTCGTCAGCCACAAGGGAGCTTAATAACAAATTTATTTAAAAAAGACAGTCTATTGAAAACATTCTGCTTGAACGACTGCTTTGTTGGTCTAGTAGTCACAAGCAGTACTGCTAACATGAAGTCCTGGGTTCGATTCCAGGGTCGAACAAAGTGATATTAAGTTTTTTATCTGGAATTTCTCAGTATCAGCCCGAGCTCAGAATCTGATCCGTGCTCGACGAAACTTCATGGAGCATGGATTTAGTACTTTCCCTTAGAACTTTAACATACCCTCCACTCCCTTTAAAGCGTAGTTTTGTATTTAAAATACATCCTATGATAATGTAGGTACCCATAGGTGAATTATTTTAATTAATTATTAATTAATCTTAATAGTGTTACTTTATATGTTCGTCATTTTCTTGTGTAATAATAAGAGATGGTGGTCAGCTTTGTCAATTGTCAATTTACATGGGATATAAACATAACTGGTAAAGTGTGGATGTACAATTAAAGACCCATCCGTGCTCCATCCTTGCCCGATACGTGGATGGTGTGAAAAGGTACACCTGTGCCTATCCCTTTGGGTACTAAAAGCGTAATATTATGTTTTTGAAATAGAATTTCAATTTATTAAGCAACAAGGTCGAAAATCTATCACTTTACAAAAACGTGGAGCGATCAATACAAAAACAATTGGTTTTCATTCCCTACAATTTAAAAAGAAAACATTATTTTCTGAGTACACTCGCAGCAGTGTGCGATTTCCCAGGCGGTGCTTGAGAGCCCTTTTAGACAAAGGCTTTCCTAGCGGCCATTGCCTGTCTGAGGACTGGATGGAAACACACGTATTTATAGTTGATTTTATCATTAATTTAATGTGTCTGGGATAGAAGTTTCTGTCTGCATATCGTACTGGTAGTTTTCAAATGTGAAAGTGAGCTGTACGTACCTTAGATGGCAATAGGCTCGCCTCCTATTGCGCTACTGCTGGCCGAGAGGTCCGGGGTTTGCTTACTGAGTCGAGCAGTTTTTTTGCAATTTTCTCTCAGGAACTCATCAATTCGTAGTCTGGGTTTGTGCCTGGATGATGTCAAGAGCCACGCCACTATTAGGTATATCTGCCTTACCCCTCGGGCAATGCAGGCGTGATGTTATGTTTACTGTAAATCCAGTTTATGGTAGTTTTATTACTACAGACGGGCAGTTCACTATATCTGGTACTAAAATTAGAAGTTCTTGTGAAAGACCTCGTTCGTTGTAGTACTAGTGATGATAAGTAGTATTTAAAGCCCATATTGATAATAGCCTGGATTCCCAAACTTTAGGGCAAAGGCAAACTCTCCTTGTCCTTGTGTCCATGTCTCCATAGCCATCTATTCGGGACCAGTCATTGATAGTCAGGAGACCAGTCATAGATAGATAGTCAGGAGTCTAGCATGTCCAGCCAGTCACCTGGGCCTGCTGCGATACCGTATGGCAAAGGACGCATTCGGTCATGCGTTTGGCCTTCTAACACACACACACATCCATATTATATACAGTAGATATGTCCAGCTTTTTTACGATATTTTCACACTTATCGATAAAAAATAAACACCCCCATCTCAAAAGGCTAGAGTTCAGAACTATAAAAAAATACAAGACCTATAAAAACAGGCTCGTGCAAAAAATATTGTATTTATTTAATAGTTTAAGCACACAAATGTACAGAGGCGGACTTAATGCCATAGAATTAGGATTAGGATTATTTGTTTTTTGTAATATATGTATTGAAAGCGAAATCAATACATTTTAATAATATCACAATGAGGACAGACGAGAGGATGGCGGTTGGGGGTGAAGGTGACTTCTGAGATGTCAGCAAATAGAAATATATGTAAGAAGAAGACATGCTGTGCGGACCCCAAATAAATTGGGAGAAGGACAATGATGAAGGAATGTGGACCTTATTGTGAGGAAAGTTTTGAGTATGAATGTGGAGGGTTACAAGAGTAGAGGAAGACCAAAGAAAAGATGGATGGATTGTGTGAAAGATGATATGGCTAGGAAAGAGGTGACCTTTGATATGACGGCAAATAGAGATATATGGAAGAAGAATACATGCTGCGCCGACCACAAATAAATTGGGATAAGGGCAGGAGGATGATGATAATTATATCGATATGTTTTGAACGTCGACATACAAAGTTGATACTAAGAATTGGTGAATAAACTTTTTGTTAGAAGAGTACAGCAATATTTTTTGGGTCACGTTCCAGTGAAAATAAATTTATTCTGAACGTTCAAGATCAAAACAAAGTCCCCTGTATTACCACCTCACCTTGTTCCAAAGAGTATGCAAATTACCCAAAATGTACTTACAAACGAAATAGTTTCTTTTAATTCGTAAAATCGCTCCGTTTGACATGATCGTGAATATAATTGTAATTGTGGGTTGAGGTCAAACCGGGCACTTTACAGAACGGGCTAGATAAATATGGCATACAACGTTAAGGGTTATTGTAAATAATAGTCTTTTTTTAAATAATTTATTATAGTATAATAAATAAAACTAGTCTATTATTGTCCCACATTGTCCATGCTTCTTCTCGCACACAGAAGAGATGAACATTGATCATCACGCTTATGTAAGGTGGATCGGTGATTCCAGACTAACGTTTTCTTCAGCGAAAGTAAACTAAGAAAAAAAAATTGGTTGTCTGTAAAGTCGGTTTCCGGACGATAGATTTACATGATAACGTCATAATCATCAGAGCCGCTACATATATGTGTCACAAGCCAACGCTTAGGCCTCTCTATCGTTTGTTTTATCGTACCTCTCTATCGCTTGTTGCGCGCTCTCGCTTGCACGCACAGGCTCAGGTGGAACGTTACGCGGAACGTTACTATTTTTCATGAGTGTTGCTGGTATTCATCAATTTATAAGATATTATCACGTCAAAAGTTGATACTTGCCTGGATTTGTGTAGGCGTGATGTTAAATGCCCTGCAGTAGTAAGAGACGTTGGTGCAGTGGATGAGCTATTGGGTTCGATTCCCGCACGGATAAAATATTTGTATGACCTACAGGTAGTTGTTCCGGGTCTGGCTGCTCGTGTATGTGAGTTTAAATGTTTGTAAAACGCGCCCACGATACATGAGAAATTCCTAGTGTAGGGCAACGTTTTTCAAAAAGAAATGAAGGAAAAGAAAAGTAAGAGTTTTATGATATTCTGAGGGTTTCAGGCGGTTCTGAGGTAAAAGCACACAAAAATAATTCCAGAAAGTAAACATTAACAGAACTGTCGTTTTTCTTACGAGTGCAGTGAACATTACAAGGGGTTGGTTTAAAAAAATAATATCCAATTTTCTGATACGACACCATTATCGCTTATTTATTGTATGCTTAGACAATTCGAGGTAAGTAAGATAGGAACATAACATCGCGCCTGTGTTCCCCGAAGGGTTAGGCAGAGATGCACTTATAGTAGCACCCTCATTTCGCCAGGTATGTTTAAGTCCCTTGAAAGAGGGGGAAAGCCTATTGCCATCAATCGAGCACAGATCTAGACTCCGGGCTGCTAATGAGAAAAATAATGCTGGACAATCCACACAGCATCATCTAGCCCCATGCTAAGCAGAGCTTGTGTTATGGGTACTAGATGACTGATATACTTAATACAATACATTACATAGATAGAATACATTACATTATATTTTTCATTATACATAGCAAATACCAAGAACATCCGGAACAAATCGTTGTAGATCGTACAAACATTTGTCTCAAGGCGGGAATCGATCCCGCAACCTCCTGCGTCGCAGGCGGACCTTCGCCCGCCACCGAATGTATATTTGAAGGTTACGAGCTACTGAGAAATTTCTATACATGCTAAGGGCAGTCACCCCTTCTTAATTTAGCCATGCCATTTGTACTCGTACAATAATATAATGAGTATCAAAGCGTAGGCCAGAGAGTATGAATAATTATCATCAGAGATGCACTAAGAAATGACGCAGAAGCCTCTTTTACGTCTCGCTACTAACGTTAATGATATTTTCCCGTCGCTTGATGAGCTTTCAAATGGATGGCTCTATGCAACACGTGATGAAGAAGTAATTTCGTTTCTTCTTTTTCAGAAAAAAAAACGTTGCCCCACACTAGGAATTTCTCCTTTAAATAAATCTTTAGTTCAGTTCATGACCCATGAAGTAATTGCTATTAAAATTAAAAACAGATTCAAAAATTGTATTTAATTTACTTACCAGATATTAAATGAATTGAAAAAAAATATTGTAAGTAAATTCAATATTATTTTTGTGTTTGTGTTTCTATGTCGTGGGTGCGTTTACAAACATTTAAAGTCACATACACGAACAGCCAGAATGCAGAAAAGTAAATAATTTCATACAAAAACTATCTCTTGTCCTTGCCAGGGTCCCAAACGATCTCTATACCAAATTTCATATACTTAATGAATTAAGCCTGAAATAGTAACAGACAAACAGTCACTTATACATGCATTTAGTTTTATTTAAATCCAATATTTTATGCACAAATAAACTATAAATGGAATTCTATTTCGTTCAAAAATTCAATAGAGTACTATGTAATCTATTAAATTCCATATCAATATAAAAATTGGTTTGTGTTATTTGGTACCACGATCACAAACACACCACTAGTTTTGACGGCTGATTTATCTAACTATCACGCCTGTATTCCTCGAAGGGATAGGCAGGGGTGTACAGTCACGAGCATAAATACCTTACATTAACTCAGTATTTAAAATAAAATTGGGATAAGCGCAAGAGGGTGATGATAACTCAGAATTTAAAAGCGATTTTCTACTTTATATTTATTCATTAAAGTTACTTACTAAGACATTTTAAATTTATTTTTTAAATTTCAAGTATTTTCATAAATACAATTATGACATAAAACGAACTATATTCATCACCGCATCGCTGTCATCTGAAAGCGTGCCCAAAAGATTGGCAGCATTGCCACGTTGGATGGCAATACTAATGTTTTATTTTCTACTAATACAGTATTATCGAAACCATACTATTATGAAAAAGGGCTTTCCTCAATATTTTAATCGTTATTGCACCAGGAAATCACTCTTAACCTTTGTATCAGGGTAAGATATATATATTACTAGCTGACCCGGCCACGCGTTGCTGTGGCTAAAGTTTTTGTTATATTACATTATAGTAAACAATCTAAGAGGAACAATAAGAGAACATCAGTCACGGAGTCCACTATGCTTTTTCACACAGATAGTATTTGTAAAAAAATATGGTGATCTCCTTATTTGACTTTCTACTGCTATAACCCTTTAGTACAATGAAGTTATTTACGAACAAAGACGAAAATGTTGATGTTGGTATACAAATTCACTGGATTGAGATTTGAAGGGCAAGTACGTTGAACACAATTAATTAAAATGTTCTTACACTTGATATTAAGCAGAAATCAATAGGTACAAAATTAAAATTTATCAGATTTATTATTTCCATTTAATTTTATAACAAATATAAGTATATTACAGTATAATATAGTAAATAACATGTGACGCTTAAACTCATGAATGAGGTAGGCAAGGCAGACAGTCTTAAACTTTTAAACATTAATATCTATTTTTTTGAATTATAAATACTTTCAATTTCAATTTAATTTAACACCAATCGGTGCACAATGTTTTTGGTTAACCTGTCTTTAGCTAACACAAATAGATTCGACGGTTTCCCAACACGTGAACACGCAACATATAGCCCATGAGAAAAACATGGATTTTCCAAATCTAAACCACAAATGGACATTGTTTGACCTTGAGATTTATTTCAAGACATGGCGAAAGCTAAACGAATTGGAAACTGTACCCTTTTGAAGGGTATGGTAGAATCTGATGGTATCATCGGAATACGTGGCAGCAGGACCACTTTTCCTTTAAACTTCCCAGCCAAAATGGTTGCTTCAAGAATGTTTCCGGTGATCTTTTTGATGACCAAACGCGTACCGTTACATAATTGAGGTGGATTCAAATTACGGAGGAGAATAATAGGGGAACCAATCTTTAATCGAAGATTATGTGGTGGCATTCCAGGGATATCTAATGAATTTAAAAATTCAATCGGAAAATTTACACTTTCATTTTCATCAACAACAGTATCGATTGATTTAAAAGACATCAGATCGCCTGGTAACAACTGTTGTATCTGGAAGTTAATTTCGTCAACATCAACGTTTTTGGCTGCCAAAATCGCCCGTTGACTAAGCCATTCATGATTCAAATAATTATTCTGTATATCCGGGAAAATACTCTGAATCAATTCATTTTTATCCTGAACAACAGTGCAAACATTGTCTGGTAGTTTAATGCATTGCGTATTTGGTTGCAGTTCTATTTTACCGTTCCCAATATCTAGTAGTTGTTCGGAAAATATTTGTGCTGATGGATCATTTTGCCATTGTACTCGCATATTTATGGTCAATCGAAGTGTTTTAACACTTCGCCATAAGAATGATTGTTTCAAACATGCATTAATCTCATCCGCGAAAGTAGAGCGAGGTATAACCGGTAAGGTCTGCCGGAAGTCACCAGACAAAAGTAAGATAGCACCACCGAAAAGTTTATTATTGCTGTTTAAATCTTGCATAGTTCTGTTTAATGCTTCAAGTGAATATTTGTGTGCCATTGTGCACTCATCCCAAATTATTATAGAACTCTTCCGCAACACTGCAGCTATTCCACTATTCTTTTTGATGTTACACATTGCATCTGGTTTATTATGAACGTCCAATGGCAGCTTGAATGTTGAATGTGCTGTTCGCCCACCATCCAGTAAAGTAGCCGCAATGCCTGACGATGCTACTGCTAATGCGATTTTTTGTTGCGACCGTATTTTGGCAAGAATCAACGATATTAAAAATGTCTTACCAGTTCCACCGGCAGCATCCAAGAAAAAAAAACCGCCTTTTTCAGCAGCAACAGCCAGCATAATCCGATCATAAATAATTTTTTGTTCTGCTGTCAGTAATGGTTCACTGTTCATGATAATTGTTGCTAAACTTCCATGGTCATATTTATTTTCTCGTTGTAAATCGGTATTGACTAAGTCGGTGGCTGGACGATTAGGTGATGGCATACCATAATGATTAAGTGGTAAATTTGAAATAAGAACACATAAATCCTCGATCAAGACCAATGCTTCATTGTACATCTCTGGTGTATAATCTATGTTTTGGCATTGATTTGTTTGTCTAATTCGGTGCAAGATGTCTTCTGTCATACAATTTTTTATATTTTTCCCACAAAGTTTGTGCTTGCGAGGGATAACATGTCGTCAAAATAATTGCAAACAACTGGCGAATGTTATTCGGTGTTGATGTCAACGCAGCATCAGCAAGCGTTTAGTCCCAATGGTTATCGTCTTCTAGCAATTGCAGTTCACGACATGCATCCTGGTATGTATTGAATACTCGACCATTAACAGCTGTTCGTAAAAATTCAAAAGACGTTGGTCCGGGAACATTCACCAATAACAAACGTAAATAGAAGCACTCGCGTTGCTTTGGATGTACCGTGCTGTACTGTAATGGAAGGATGTGGTTTTCCTTGTTTCCGTGGCTCCCATTTTTTACTGGATTTGTTCCATGTGAAATAACGTGGAACATCACCATACACCAATGTCTTCGCGAATTGGCCAAAAACATCAGGTTTTTGACACAATGTAAAAAAATCAGTTAGAGTCGTTTTCGGAGCTTCGAACGCTCTTTGGAGAACATTTTCTTCAGTGAAGTATACACGTTGACCGTTTTCAAGATGTATTGCCAGATGTTGGACAGCAGGATCTCTTTCGTGGATGGGAAAGCTGAGAATCTGCCAAATAGCTTCATTGCTGCTAATGTATCTGCCCATTTGGTATCGTGCTATTTCGTCATTTTTATTTATGTTTTGTACTTCAAATATGGCCAAATCACTGCCTTTGTTTACATATTTACAAATATATTTAATTGATTTAACAGAACTGCAAAGCTCAACACTGATATGAGCTTTGTAAGTTTTTGAAAGTAGTGGTGAGTATGGTACCACCCACTGATTATTATAAAACTCAACTTGACTTGGAAAGTTCGGCAGTCGCATTGTAAATGACATGTACATATTTAAATTTTAGAGTTTAAATAATAATTTCAATAAGAATTGAAATACTAATTTAATCGTTTAAATATAAGAAAAAAAATCTGAAAAACTTATATAACACGTTCGTAGATTTACCATAGCAGCGCCATCTATTGATTACTTACTCAACCCAGTCGAAAGGTATCGACATCTGTTAGAATCATTTGGAGTTAACTGATAATTGTGACTGTCAAATAATAACAGACAAATAATTAGCAATAAATTAAAATTGCGACTATAATTTGAGATTTAAACTATCCTATCTCTCAAGTTGGATCGAACTGGACATGGTGTGCGAATTTTATTATAATCGGTTAAGTGGTTTAGGAGTCCATTGAGGACAAACATTGTGACACGAGATTTATATATATTAAGATTATTATTTATTTATAGTTAATCAAAACGGTACAAACGCCAATTACAATAATTATAATAGAAACATAATATAAAACAAAACAAAAGTAAAACATACAGTCAACAGCGTAATTGAACTAACAGCTAACACGGAACAGTGGACACTCTTGCTTACTTTCTCTCACAGAACTATATAAGATATGGTCGTGACTGTACGAGTACATAGTAATATTGGTTGGTTGGGACAGCGACACACAAACTGATACCAGCAGTTCAGTACATGATTCTGGAACATTCAATTTACGTTTTTAACTGATGTGTTTACATTAAATGTTAAGATTCTCATTCAAAAATTCAGACTAAAGAGGAGCTCGTGGCTAAACAAACAGCCGCACGGGTTGTATGTGGATGGGTAACATTATCTAGACTCCTCCGTGCCTTGGAAAGCACGTTAAGCCGTTGGTCACTGCTGTCATTTGTAAATCTTTGACAGTCGTTACGGGTAGTCAGAAGTCCGAAAGTCTGAGAACCAGTCTTACCCATTTAGCTGCATTATCCATCAGTAACTTCCTCTAAAATACAATCTTGTAGAATCAGAAGTGCCGTACTACAAGTATGTGCCCGACCTAGTTCTTGAAAATGGCAGTCTCACTTTGTATTGGGACTGATCCATCATCACTGACAGGACTATTGTAGCCAATAAGCCTGATATAGTGGTGATGGATCGAATTGATTGTTGATGTAACGGTTTCGTATGACGGGAGTTTTAATTTTAGTAGCTTAAGCTTACTTACTTACTTGCCGTTGGGGCAAGAAAGTTCTCGAGTGGCGACCGCGCGCCGGAAGACGCAGTGTAGGCAGGCCTCCCACACGGTGGACCGACGACCTGGTGAAAGTCGCGGGAAGGGCATGGATGCGGAAGGCGCAGGACCGGTCATTGTGGAAATCCTTGGGGGAGGCCTTTGTCCAGCAGTGGACGTCTTTCGGCTGAAATGAAGCTTACTTTCTATTCATTTTCATCCTTCTGCCCTTATCCCACTTTATTTGGGGTAGCATGTTTTCTTCTTCCATACATCTCTATTTGCCCTCATCTCAAGGGTCACCTCTTTTCTTGCCATATCATCTTTCACACAATCCATCCATATTTTCTTTGGTATTCCTCTACTCATGTAACCATTAATTGTTAAGATAACATTTTGAAGGTTTCTGAAACGAATTATACAATAAAAACACTATAAGGAGCTGGTGCGGTATGTTAGAATCTTATCTTTTTATATTGTGGCTTGCCGCATGTCGCAGAACACCATCCAACTGTAACCGACTGTATCCGTACAAATTAATTCTGTTACTTACTTCCACCTTGAGCACAATCGTCGCCCTGCTCTTTGGACGAGCATTTAACATATTTAATGAGTTAATGCAATGAGCATAAAGATGGACTGTGCTCCCTTAATTAACTCATTGAACTTTGACCCGGAAGTCACCGGATATAATCGATTTTTAATTGTGTTTACGGACTTTATGTTAAGGATCGAAGTAATAATGACATTAAATTTATTTGTGTTCAGTGTTTATGTAGGAATATGCACACAACAATCAAAACAATGATCTTGTAGAGGTGTCTACAGTTTATAAATTTAGACGACCGTTGTGGCGTGGCGGGCGAAGGTCCGCCTGCGACGCAAGAGGTTGCGGGTTCGATTCCCGCCTTGGGACAAATGTTAGTACGATCTACAAATATTTGTTCCGGGTGTTCTGGGTATTTCCTATGTCTAATAAAAATATCTATCTATGTAATGTAATGTATTAAGTACACATATCAGTCATCTAGTACCCATAACACAAGCTCTGCTTAGCTTGGGGCTAGATGATGCTGTGTGGATTGTCCCGCATTATTTATATTTATTATAATATCAGCCTATAAATGTCCCACTGCACGGCAAAGGCCTCTTCTCATACAGAGAAGGCACAAACATTAATCACCACGCTTGCTCAAGACCTTGGCAGAGCTTAACCTGTCAAGGAATACAGGCGTGATGAGATGAAATCTTCCGATAACATCAAGTAAAGAGAAGGATCTCCTGCCTATATAAACATAGGAAGTACGGGTCGATTGAAGATTCAGCCATGATTGCCGAGGTCCAGACTCCGGATGAGTGACCGTTATTTACATATCGAGACTCCTCCGTGACTCGGAAAGCACGTGAAGCCGTTGATTCCGAATGTCATTTGTAGATCTTTGACAGTCGTTACGGGTAGTCAGAAGCCCGAAAGTCTGACAACCAGTCTTACCAAGGGGTATCGTGTGGCCCAGTAACTCGATTTTGGAGGTCAGATAGGCAGTTGCTAGATGTAAAATTATGTACTGGTATTCAGCTGCATCCCGTGGACACTGGAAGCCGACCCGAACTTAGTTGGGAAGGTATATGATGATGGATAATGCTCATATTCAACGACTACTTCGTGAAATAAAGCCAGTGACGTGACTGTGGCCATATTTTAGTGAGAACTGACAGATATTTTATGTTTCTTTTTGTTGTCAGTGTTAAAAAATATTGGTTTTATGATCTTCATACGATTCGGTTCAATCGATACCAAATAAAACGAGAGACTGTGGACATGAGTATATCCTTTTGATTTCAATTTGATATAAAACAAAATATATACATTCACTATATGTTAATATAATGGGTTCCCTCTATCTGGCAGAATTTTGATGCTCCGAAATTTATTTGGCATAACACACTTGGCATAATCTTCTTTAAACGAATATATATATGGCATAAAAATCATTTAATATAATTATTGTTTGGCCGAATGTTTATACGTCCGAATTTACAAAGGCATACTTTTAAGATGGCAGAATTTTATTTGGCATTATTACTTTTGGCAAAGCTTAATTTCGCATAATTTCGTTTCACATAACGTTTATTTAGAGCGACGATTATTTGTAATATGCTGTGCAACAAAAGTTAGTCACAGAACCGAATTGCTGCAAAACCGACTTCACGTAGTCTTGTTTGTCCTACCCCTAGAGTGTTATTTCAAATCGCGTAGGCGCGTGGGGCCGCCGGAGGGCCGCAGCGCCGGAGCCGTCCCAGAAACCCTGCCTGCTGCATGCTGCTTGCTTGCTTGCTTGCATGTGGCATGCTTGCTTGCATGCTGCATGCTTGCTTCTAAAGATGATTCTGACTTACAAAATTATGCCAAAAGACGATTCTGACAGTGAACTTTCTGCAATATGATGGTTCTACTGTTTAATTATTATGGATATGAAATTTATGCCTAAAGATGATTCTGACTTACAAAATTATGCGTTTTTAATGTATTGTAAATGAGTGAATGCCGAACGATTTTCTGCGAAATGAAGTTTATGCTATGCACTGTTATGCTAATTAATATTATGACATAAAAAGTTCTGCTATAAAGGGTAGACCCTAATATAATATGTTTTACCCTACGTATTTGACACTTCCTATTTAGTACTATATACATGAAGAAAACAAAATTTTTAACTTATTACAGTACCTACAGCATATAAAAACCACACTCTTCCTTACCTAACACCTAACACACAAAATCATACACATAAATACATAAAGAAACATAAATAATCAAAATATATAAATGCAACTTACCTAGTTATAATAATTACTGCAACCATATAAATTTACTAATAAGATAAAAGTTTAATTGTATCACAACATTGTACCGATTTTTAAACGCGATGAAATAGCCACTGTGTCACGGTAATATTATAATACAGTATTGTAACTCGGCCGCATGTCAGAAATAAATGCCTACAGCCGCGCGGTACGTAAACATGCGTTAGGGCTGCCCGTCTCCAGCATTTTAATTACATTTGCCTACTTTCTGTTTCTATTTAGTTTTGTGGTTGTAAATATCCTTTTTATATAAATAAATGAAATACTTTGTATATTGAATAGGAAGTGTTCAATAAAAATGCGTGTTGTTTTTTGATTGGTAGATATAATTAAAGTAAGTAGGTTGGTACCTACCGTATCATGATTAATTCAGAACCGCATATGACTACCTATTTCACTCGTCTCAATAACTTTCCGTTACTCTATTCGCTTTATTTGTTAATCCAAACACCTTTTTTATCGTGAGATAAAAGGAAATACGTCTCCATTAAAAAGACACACATTATGTACCTACCTACTAGTAAGTAAAATTATTTTATAGTCTTACCTTTTTTCCAGGTAATTTAAAAAAACTTATGTCTGGATGCGTTATTGACGAATTCAAACAACCAAAAACAGCACAATATTTCCTACTCGTCATATTAACTGATTTTTAGAGAAAAAATCGCGCGGTTATTTTAAAAAAGCAACACACCGTCCGTTCGACACTGCGGTATAGCCGTGACTGTCTGCACCCCGAGCGCAACCCAGGATCGAGGCGCGTAGGTATAGCTCGCGTTTCGTCCGTTTGTATGAAGTTGGAATACTGTATTATAATATTACCGTGACTGTGTCATGGGACTTAAAAACATGTATTGTGTTTTCTATGACTGTACTCCTCAGCTCATGCACTTCTACCCACATTAGCGATTCTCATAAGATGTCGTGCACTTATTTCTACAATTACCCTACCTTCTTTTTTTTTTACGTGTCTACTAATACTGTTACGAACTGATGTTATTGACTTATTGTACCAATCCACTACGCAAATCGGCCTCATGTATTTATAAATTATAATATTGTATTTTCTCTGTAAGTGATTATGTAAATATTTTGAGAAAATAAGTGTCTAAAACTGATTTCAACTCGATACCTCCACGCGTTCCCGAGATAAAGGGTCTTGACAGACATACGGACGGAAGGACAACAAAGTGATCCTTTAAGGGTTCCGACTTTTTCCCTTTGAGATATGGAACCCTAAAAATAACACCAAATACTAACGACCGATGTGGCGCGGCGGGCGAAGGTCCGCCTGCGTCGCAGGAGGTTGCGGGTTCGATTCCCGCCCTGGGACAAATGTTTGTACGATCTACAAATATTTGTTCCGGGTGTTCTGGGTATTTGCTATGTATAATAAAAATATCTATCTATGTAATATATTGTATTAAGTATATCAGTCATCTATAGTACCCATAACACAAGCTCTGCTTAGCTTGGGGCTAGATGATGCTGTGTGGATTGTCCAGCATTATTTATTTATTTTATTTACTAAATATACGACTCCCGAAAAATCGTTTATTGAATTGAAAACAACCATTTTTTCTGTAATAAAATTAATAGCCAAGGCATCCGTTTACCCCGTACCCATTCATACTGGACTCATAAAATTTAATTACTCCATATAAAAACACAGTTAAGCCCGGTATGTTAACGATAGAGCCGGGCGCTGTTAAAATAACCTACTTATGGAACTTCACGGTTAAGTTTCAATATAGGGTAAGCAGTTAAGTTTGTTGTGGGTTGGATTTTTTTAAAGAACTGATGTGAATGTCTCGTTGGTCGCATGTTGGTACTACTGAGCGTGAGGTGCTGGGTTGGATTCCCGGGTCGGGCAAAAGTGGTATTGGGTTATTCTATTAGAAATTTCTCAGTAAGTACCAACCCAGATACTGGATTTGGACCCGGTTGGAGGCAATTTGACGGCACGGTTGGCGCAGTGGCTGAGCGATTGACTGCTGCGCTGCGGTCGTTGGTTCGATTCCCGCACGGAACAAATATTTGTTTGGCCGACAGGTAGTTGTTCCGGGTCTGGCTGTTCGTGTTTGTGACTTTGAATGTTTGTAAGCACCCACGACACAGGAGAAATTCCTAGTGTGGGGCAATGTTTAAAAAAAAAAAAAATGGGGTCGTCCCTTTTACATGAGACTTCAATATATGTGTCGGTGTACTAAAAGTACACCTCTGTCTTACTCTTTCGGGGAATACAGTCGTGATGTTATGAAAAGATTTTAAATAACTCGACACCAATATACACAAAACTAGGATATTAAATTGATAAAAGGAGTTTCTCTACACACCATAAAAGTATACAAAATCCTACATAATTAAAATTACGTGTCTTCAATACATTACGTATTTTAATTTGACAGTCATACCGATTGAATGAGGGCTTTTCAAAATGGCGGCTTACAAAATGGCGCCGATACTCTTCACTCCTCAAATAATTAATCCCAAGCGTTTAAACTCCCATATAATTGAGAGGTCTTGGGGTTTTTCTATAAGGCTCGTTATGGAACATTGAAAGAGTCATTGAAAAATTAATTGATTTTAATGGTCTCGGTATATTTTCGATCAAGTCAAAGTGGTATGGTATTTTTCTAACTCCTCCGCTGTTCTTTTCTGATTAATTTCGTTGCGGGATCCAAGACAGTTGAATCGTTTCTCTTGGACTAGTCGGGCTTCATTGTCTCGACGCTTTTCTGTTGGTCGCCACTGGAGTTGCAGTGGTTTGGGAATAGTGTGGCGGGCTTGTCCCATAAAAAAAAAGTAAACATAGTGAAGTATCGGTTTGTCGTAAGTATCAAAAATGAAACTTTTTATAAAAATATTCAATCGACTTACAAACAAACCACTAAGGTGTGGCTTTGATTGTTTTGTTTCATTAATTAATTGCCATCGACTTTCAAAATCAAAGTTATTTAACACCTTTTAGTGCTTTTTGAAGTCGGTTTATCTTATATATAAAATTCCCGTGTCACAATGTTAGTTACCATACTCCTCCCAAACGGCTTGACCGATTTTAATGAAATTTCATGACAGTCCCCCAAAACGCCAACCCTTCACCACTTCCTAGTGTCTTTGCTGGGAAGAAGTGGTGGAACAAACTCCCCAGCAACAACCTTAATCTGTGTACAGTAGGGACCTACATAAACACTATGGCTGTTTCTATTTAGCCACGAGCCCCTCCAAAACTCAACAAATCTTCTACTAATCATATCACCAAGGCAAAAATAAAGTTGCCCACTCATCGCATCTTATCCACAATCTGAAAAGATAACTTGAAAACCGTGTACCAGTGAGTGAGCACAAATAAAGGTCTGTAATAAGCGTCGTCTGAAAATATTTTCGTTTATAGCAAATATAGGGAATGTAAAAAGGCTGACCTAAGCAAGGGACCTCATATTGTTTCACATAAAGAACTTCTGACGGAATCTAAACTAAGCTTTTGTGGGGCGATAGCAGAAAAAGAAGCAGAAAGAAAATGTTTAATTCAATTCCATTCAAACATTTATTTCGGATATTATCCATATCAATTTAAATACTCCTTGGTATTTAGGTAATCAAAGGATAGTTTATACATTTATTCATATATACAATTTTAATATAATGCAAAACCAACTATATACAAAAACAAAATAAAATAAAAAGCCGACCAAGACACTTAGGCGTCAAAGTACTCCTCCGCATAGCTGTCATCTGAAAGACCGCATTGCCACGTTGGATGGCAATACCAAGGCTTTAGACAAAGAATGAGTCAGCCTTCTGGTCACGCGAAGTGTCGATCAGTAGTCGAGAAAACGTATGAGTATTGACAACTCATAAATTATGTTAGTAGCACTAAAACTAGACTCGACTATCTCATAGCATATTCATATCAATATTTTGCATGCCGTAAGGTAAAATGTATCGGGACACTTAATAAATATTCCAACTTATATAGTTATATGTATACCTACATTATCAGCAAATAAATGATTTCTTTCTTTCTGTCAGTTT
The DNA here is from genome assembly GCA_905147745.2 of Phlogophora meticulosa. Classification (NCBI taxonomy): domain Eukaryota; kingdom Metazoa; phylum Arthropoda; class Insecta; order Lepidoptera; family Noctuidae; genus Phlogophora; species Phlogophora meticulosa. The sequence goes on along the minus strand of LR990543.1, from coordinate 11,037,855 downwards.
ATGTATGTTTAAGCATTATTTTTTTCAATTTTCGTCACTACATCGTCTTTTAAAAACACAACTTTTTTGTATAAAATCATTCCACAATATATCAAAAAAATGTAATTTGAGACTACAAAAAAAATCCGGGTTGTAAGTTAAGTTTTTCTGCTAACTGTCCCCGTATTTCATCACAGATAGGTAGGGAGGAATGGGCAAATACGAATGCCCAACGTTTATTGGATGCGAAACCGGCACAGACAGGAATCATATTTTATTGGTTCAAAATAATAATATTATGATAAATATTGGCGGCTTCTTTTATTTTTATACTTTACGCGTGTTTCATGTTAAGGGGTCAAAAGTTTTTGTAGGTTTTAATACTGTACGCTGCGTCGTATTTTATGAGTGTCATAAAATGGAAAGGGATTTATCTGTGTCGAAACTCAGTAGTAAGTACTGTGAAGGTTGTACGCAATAGCGGAACTCATTGCGTATAGGCTGGTTTCAATCACTCAAAATATTTGAAAATTGTTTTGAATATAGAACATGTCACTTGTCTGAAAGAGTAGAAGGTTTTTTCGATGTAACGTGAGAAAAATTAACGAGTTTAAGTTAGCGGAGCACTTATTTTTGAAGTTATAATCCCCTGTACTACAGGAGTCTTCCTTCTATGACGTCTGTATGGTCCGCTTGTATATATATATACATACGTAAAGTCTCGCCTTTTTCCTATCGGGTTAGGCAGGAACACCAGAACGCCACCTGCTACGATCCTTACATACAACAGGTCAAACACGCACGCCGGTTGCGAGTACTACGCACCTGACCTTTTTGAAGAACAAATTTTTAATATAGGAAAATACAGGCACAAATTAGATCCCAGCTTACCCCATATATAAGGGAGCGGCATCATAATATTGGGGCACGAATGACTTATTTGTTGTTCTCAGATAAATCTTATATAAATCTTGATTTGTTTGCCGTAAATATAAGAAAAGTGGAAGGAACGAGATAATACGATAAGTTTGACGTTTCGGGGTCGTGAGAGCTAAATATAGACTCCTCAATTTCTTTGGTAAGAATACCTTTACTTATGAAAAAACTTAGGTACCTAATTTAGTTATAACTTTACCTTGACATGTCGTGACGGCACTTTGGTAACGGCCTAGCCTAGCATACACGAGGTTGCGAGTTCAAATCCAATGTGACTTTTTAAATTCATAATTACAAAACATGTTTCACACCCTTGTACACAGTTACTGCAAGACGTCACGTATCCCCCTAAAATTCTTATGATTGTTATAATTTTTGTTAATTGTTACAAATAATTTAAGTTACATTGTAGTTTTGAACAATGATGAAAGAGACTGGCCTCCACGACACAGGGAATCCTAGTGTGGAGACCAGTGATCTGTCTGACCTAAATATGTATTTTTCTGAACAATAAAAGATTATTATTCTCTTTATGTACGTACTAAATTTATTTGATTGCCTCGTTGGTCTAGTGGTCCCAAGCGCGACTGCTGAGCGTAAGGTCCTGGTTTCAATTCCCAGGTCAGGCAAAGTATCAATGAGTTTTTCTAATGGAAATTTTCTCAGCAATCCGGAGTCTGGATTTGTGCACGGTTGATGGCAATAGGCTCGCCCCCTATTACATGGGACTTTAACATAACTGGCGTAATGTGGGTGTTGCTATAATTGCACCTCTGCTCAACCCTTTGGGGAACAGGCGTGATGTTATGCTAAGTTTATCTACGATGAAAATTACTCACGGACATACCGTTAGGAAGCCTGGACTTATAATTAATATAAGAAGTTTGACGACCGATGTGGCGCGGCGGGCGAAGGTCCGCCTGCGACGCAAGAGGTTGCGGGTTCAAGTCCCGCCTTGGGACAAATGTTTGTACGATCTACAAATATTTGTTCCGGGTCTTCTGGGTATTTCCTATATATAATAAAAATATCTATCTATGTAATGTATTATATTAAGTATATCAGTCATCTAGTACCCATAACACAAGCTCTGCTTAGCTTGGGGCTAGATGATGCTGTGTGGATTGTCTAGCATTATTTTATTTAAGTCTGAAATCACCAACCCGCCATGAGCAAGCTTGGGGATTAATGCTCGTGCCTGCTCTGCAAGAGAAGAGCCTGTGCCCTGCAGTGGGATAGTTACAGCCTGGTATTATTATTATCTCGCAATTCGTGATCATTAGTGCTTTAAGAGCTACACAAAGGAATCATTCATGTATGAGACATTGTAAAGCCTCCTCTACACGTTGGCCCAACGTAAGCCAATGTACGCTACAGCATATTAAAACTAATATCAGTATATTGACTACCGTCATTTACGTAAATTGTTCGTTGTAATATAATATATAGCTGTCTCGGCGAACTTCGTACCGCCTCAAAAGATAAGTTACCCTGCTATCTGTTAGAAATGTATGGAACTTATTATAGGAAAACATTTAACATGCAATAAACAAAAAATGAGGTTAAAAATCGAAATAAAAACTGTCCTATCTTTTAAGTTTGACTTAAACACGCAAAATTTTATTAAAATCGGTTCCTTAGTTTAGGAGCCCATAGCGGACAAACAACGTGACACGTGATTTATACATATGAAAGATTACACGTTGGCCGAACAAGCGCCAATACTGGCCATAGAATGTCTGTGGCCAATATTGCCGCATTTTGGGCCAACGTAAACCTATTTTAGTATTGTAGGAAAATCGTTTTCATCATCATCAAGAATTCCCTAGTAAAGTTTAATACCTTCTCTATCAAAATGTACTGAACAGCTGGTTATAGATTTTTTCACTATGTTCAGCTTTGGTCCCAAAGTGAAAGTTATTCCGTATTCATGAGTGACAATATTACGTGTATACAATGATGCATCTTATATAATTTTAGAATATAATGATTTTGATAACTGATTTTATAAAATGTTGTATAAATCTACGTATTTGAAAAGATTAAGTGCAAAATCAAAAACAAAATTTATTTATTCAAATAAGGCTGAGAATCAGCACTTTTTGAACTTCAAAACGTTTACAAAAGACAGTCCCCCAAAACGCCCACCCTTCACCACTTCCTAGTGTTTTTGCTGGGAAGAAGAAGTGGCGGAACAAACTCCCCAGCAACATGTCTGTCTGATAGGTTTGAAGAACTTGAAGCTATACAGCATACGTAAAAAAAAAATATCAATCATCTTTATAACCCATTATATTAAATAATTTGCCACATGTTAGCTAGCACACACCAATATGCCAAAAAAATAAAATAAAAAAAATATTTACCAAAATCGACGATTAACTCAAGCAAAGCTTTCTGAACTGAATAAATAAAAAGACTCCAAGGCAGTCCAAGGGCGTGCCCGCTGACATGTGCAATGCTGGATTAAATATATAGTACCAGCCTATTACTGTCTCACTGCAGGGCAAAGGCCTCTTCTCATACAGAAAAGGCATGAGCATTAATCACCACGCTTGCTCAAGACGGGTTGGCGATTTCAGACTTATATGAATTATATAAGTCCAGGTTTCCTCATAAGGTTATATATGTATATAGGGCAGTGACTAAAGTCACTAGACTGCAGATCAGAAGACAGATTTTCTTACCCATTCTTCTCCACACAAAACTACCTATAGGAAGGATAACTTGAATCATTTTAGTATTTCATATTTTACATACAAATTTGTTGTTAAAAACTGCCGTTTTTGACTTTGACTAAGAACATTCTGTTAAGAAGCCTTTAGCTTTCTCGTTGACCTCGTTAAAGTTATGACCTTCATTTTATTTTAACAAACAACCCTTCAATACCAAATTTTCACACCTCAATAAATTCAAGCCTGAAAAGGAGGCACTTACCTAGATCTTACCTAAACGAAAAATTCAGCAGAAATTTTCAATAGTCATCAGGTGTCGATTCGTGTCGCGGTTCACCGCGTACGGAACCCTAATATCTACTACAGGGTTTAGCTTTTAGGCAAGTTGGAGTTGCAGCCACAAATATAAGTGTAAGTGAGGTGTGTACCTAGATATTTGAGCTCAGTTAGAGGGGAAAGAGTTGGAGAGATTTTAGTTTTTTTTTTTCGTAGCCTGAAAATGAAAATGATTTTTTTGGACGTTAGGTTTTTATTTATAACTAGCTGTGCTCGCGACTTTGTCCGCGTGGAATTTGACAAAATATGGGTTGTCATTTTTTGCGGGGTACATTTATTTTTCTAAAGTAAAAATAGTCTTAGTTACTCCGTTATTGAAAACCGGACAATATCAATAAAGGATCTGAGATTATACCAAAGAAACAAACAGATAGACAAACAGACGGACAGATAGACATAAAGATAAATATGTTAAAAATGACAGTTTTGGATAATAACTACCGTATATACTTTTATGTGCATATAGTAAAAAGTATAAACAAATTAGTAAAGTATAAACTCTCGGTAATCTTTCATTTTAACGTTGACTGACTCCTTTGCCTTGCGGTCGCATTCACTACTGGTGGCCAATCCAGGACCATGAGGTCCTGGATCACTGGGTCGAGCAGTGTTTTTGCAATTTTCTCTCAAGAATTCATCAGTCCGGGGCCTGGATTTGTGCCCTGATGATGGCAATAGTCGCGCCCCCTATTAATTACATGGGACTTAAACATAACTGGCAAAAGGTGGGTGTACCTACTATCAATGATACACCTCTACCTGCTAAAAGCGCCGTGCTATGTTTTATAAGGAAAGTAAATAAACGCGTACATCATTTGTCTCTCACTAAATCTTCATGAAGGCCTTCTGAAGAGGGTTTTCCTTTATCGCAAATAAAGCAGGTGCTGAAATGGTGGATTCACGAACAAGTGGTATGTCTGTGCATCTCGTCCCGCGTAAAGCAAAGTCGCGTGTATTAATTATGCTAGGTACCAATCTATTTTTCCCTCGGAGATGCTTGTGGCTAAATAAAAACAGTTGGAATGGTCGACCGAAGGATAAGCTATGCTTGCATAGATCAGTCTGTGGATGGGTTAGCGTTCATTACATATATCGAGATACCTCCGTGCGTATCGTATTGTAACTAATAACTGGGTTGTGGAGGTCAGATAGGGAGTCTCTCCATGTAAAACACTGGTATTAGTGAGCACATTGACCACTTTGAGGTTTAGTGCCAAACAAAAACTAAGGTTGTAGAATGTAGATAGACAGATCTGCTGAATCCTGATAACATGCAGCTTTTTTGGCTTCGCACAGGTCCCTTCATTGTTTATTTATTTTTTAGTTATTTGGTGTTTATATTACCGTGGCCCAAATAGATGTTTTTCTTTCTTTTTTCTTTATAACTTGACACAGGCCGCCTGCACTGCACGCTAGCTTACATGCTTTTTATAGCAATAAAGAATATCATTCACACTTCATACATGAAACGACGTTCATCCCATCATATCCATACAAAACCCACTTCAATGCATAATATGTTTAGCTATGAAACAAACGGCGAGGTATGAGAGTGTGCTCCCCCCGCTATCGCTCCGTGTACGGTACCATTAACATATCAATATGGCACTGAACTCATACGTTTTGCTGGTCGTGGTGCATGTTAGGAGCGGAAGCGATATAACGTAGGTTTACTTTTGTTGGTGTTGGAATTAGATTCTTTCCACATGTTAATTATTTGAGAGCATTTCTATCCGTAGGTTTTTGTTAAGTAGTTTAAATTAAACAATTCATTTATAAAATAATTAAAATAACAGTGTATTACTGTTCCACTACAAGGCAAAGATCTCTCATATATATCTCTACTCATGCCTTCCGTATATTTTTTGACCCGGAACAATTACCTGTAGGTTATACAAATATTTGTTCCGTGCGGGGTTCGAACCCACAACACGCGGCGCCGCAGCCGATGGCTCACCACTGCGCCAACCGTGTCGTCGAAATGAGTCTATACGGAAGGCATGAGCATTGATCAGGTTGGCGATTTCAGACTTATGTATATTTTTAAGTGCGGGTTTCCTCATGATGAACCTTTATCGATATTAAAAGGGATATTATTATGTGGCGCAGCGGGCGAAGGTCCGCCTGCGACGTAGGAGGTTGGACTGAGACAAATGTTTGTACGATCTGCAAAGATTTGTTCCGTGTTTTCTGGTTATTTACTATGTATAATAAAAAATGTCTATCTATGTAATGTATGGGCACTAGATGACTGATATACTTAATACAAAAGTATATCAGTCATCTAGTACCCATAACACAAGCTCTGCTTAGCTTGGGGCTAGATGTTGTTGTGTGGATTGTTATTTTTTATTTATTTATTTAGTACAAAAAATTAAGTAAAAGGATATGGAGGGATTTATGAAGTGTTGTGTAGTGTTTTTGGTGCATTGTGTGTGGTGTTTGCGTATGTGAATTAGTGTACGTGTTTTTGTGTTTTTGTGCTTATAGCTGTATAATACAGTACTCTTTGGCAGCAAAAAATAATACTAACAATAAAGAAATTAATATCCTACCTCGAAATAATTGTAGTCTCAATTATTCGTCTTACGCATTCAGACGGAAAATCCTTCAGATTTCCGAAATATTCTATTTCATTAGCAAATAATGGATTTAAATTATAACACTTCAGTGAATAAACTGAAAGGGGTGTTATCTAAATGTTCTTAAGTGATCGTATTGTTGAGTAGATTGGCGAAGAGTATCGACTCTGACATAATATCTTACTATTGTCTGTACGCTACCTATTATATAAAGGGTAGTTCGTGGCTAAATAAAAACAGCCACACGGGTTGATCGAAGGTTAAGCCACGCTAGCCGCGGTCAATATGTGGATGGGTGACCGTTCGTACCATATCGAGACTCTTCCGTACTTCGGAAGGCACGTTAAGCCGTTGGTCCCGGCTGTCATTTGTAGATCTTTGACAGTTGTTACGGGTAGTCAGAAGCCCTTAAGTCTGACAGCCAGTCGTACCAAGGGGTATCGTGTTGCCCAGTAACTGGTTTGGGGTGCGAGGTCGGATAGGCAATCGCTTCATGTAAAATATTGGTATTCAGCTGCATCCGGTTAGGCTGGAAGCAGACCCCAACAAAGTTGGGAAAAGGCTAGGCAGATGATGATCTCTACAATAATAAAATAAAGAGTTTGTTTGTTTTGTTTTGTTGCAAGGTGATCATCACTGGAACTATCAGTTGGATTTAAAAAGTTTATTATGCATTTGATAGCACAATTCTTGACCACATTAAAATTAATTTATTCAAAAGAGTCAACACTTTTTGTACCCACGCTTTTTGACTAGTGTTTTTGCTGGGAAAAAAGAAACATTTCCCCAGCGGCAGCATCAAGTCTGTCTATGAATATAAGTTAAAAACATATAAATTTATTTTACAATATTTGACTCATGTTAGGGGGAACACTACAAAATGCAAAAAAATAAACATTTTAAACCAAATTTGACTACTAAACTCAAGTAAAAACTAGCAAAAAATGAATAAATAAAAGCCTCGAGTGTGAAGGGCGTGCCCTAGACACTAGTGCAATGCTAGATTATATCCATAGGGCTGTGGCTAGATGTTACTAATAATAAACTAGGACCATCAACAGTTATTTTTTATTACAATAAAAGAACAATAGAGACAAATCTTATAAGCTATTTGACACTAAGATAGGATTCTGAATTGTTGATAAATCCGTGGGACACAGCAAGTACAGACAGATATTTTGAACGCCCAAGACTGTGTTTCTTAATATGGGCTAATCTTCATAATATCAAGTTGAGAGCTATTTAATCAGGTAATTGACAGGTTTTTCTTGAAATTGGATTTCCAATAGATACAGTGCCAAGCCCGCCTGCTCAAACCACTGCAACTGCTGAAGACCAGAATCAATAGCAGAAAAGCGTCAAGACAATGAAGCCCGATGAATGTTTTGGATCCCGCAACTAAATTAATCAGAGAAAAACAGCGGAGGAGTTAGAAGAGTACATAATTTCTACTAAAAACACAAAGAGATTCAGTGAGTGTGAAGTTGGATAAAAAATAATTACTATCTCTCTCTCTCCCCCTCTCTCTCTCACCGCCAGCCGCCCGCTACTCATAGCTTGCACCACACAACACAGAGATCTGCATTTGACGGTAGACCTGTATTTAGCATATTAGGCACGGATTTACACTTCCGAATTAACACGAGTAATTCCCTTGGCTTTCTGAAATTATAATTCACCATTTACAGATTTCGACTTGGAACGTATTTCGTAGGTACGAATTGTGTAGTGTTTCCGTGGAGGATTAGCTGGTTATGGCTTTCGGATGTTGAAAGTATGTGGTATTGCTACGGGGGTATTTAAATATTGTATTTGTAATGAATAATCACCTGAAAATCTGGCAACCAGTCTTAGCAAAGGGTATCGTGTTGCCCAGTCACTGAGTTGTAGAGTTCAGACAGATAGGCAGTTGCTCCATGTAAAATACTGGTATTTAGCTGTTACCGGTTAGACTGGAAGCTAGCCCAACATAGTTTGGAAAAGGCTACGTAGATAATGATATTTGTACTGTACTTTAAACTGTAAAAGGTTATGAAAATATCATACAAGACACACTTCTGCGTACCCCTATAGATCTAGACCAAAGGCGTGATGGTCGACAGCTTTGTATACACCATGTTATATTTCATCTGCGCTGGAAACACTCTCTCTATTTCTCTGGGGTCGGCTGCTAGACTAACAGGATACAGTTACTGGGTAACACGAAACCCCTTGGTAAGACTGGTTTTCAGAGTTTTTGGGCTGCCAAGTTCTCGAAGCAACGGAAATAGTCGCGATGATGTCGCTAGTCATATAGCTCGATACGTTAACACGATTCTGAATCGCTATAATAGCGATACAGTATCGATCCACTAAATAAATAAATAATGATGGACAATCCACACAGCATCATCTAGCCCTATTATAAGTGTTGTGTCTCGTAAATACTGTACATGCGTAACTTCCAAGCTACGGCGTAGCGCGAGCCGTGCTACGGCGTAGCTCACTCTGTGCGTAACCTGTAGCGTAGTCTTCTCTACTAGTAGACGGCACAGTGGGGTTCGATTCTCGTACGGAAATAATTTTTGTATGGTCTACAAATAGTTGTTACCAAATCCGGCTGTTCGTATATGTGTCTTTAAATGTTTGTAAACACACACACGACACAGGAGAAATTCCTAGTGTGAGCAACATTAAAAAAACTAAGAATATGTCTACACCAAAAGCGTATGACCCTTTTTAAAGCGTCATTGGTTTTATCGTATACATTACCTGTCATTTTAAAAATGTAATTTCAAATTCAAGGTTTGACAAAGGGTGATGGCACGTAGCGTATTGGGTATTAAGTAAGATCTGCAATGGAATATGTAATACCACGACTGGCTTTCGTATAGTAAACGCCGATGTACGTAATAAGGCTCTAAGCTAAAGAGAGATTTGGATCAGGCCATGTATGTAGAATGCATGAGGTTAGATAGGCCAGAAATGTGGCGAGGGTGTACTAAAAACGTTTGTACTGTGAACTTTTGCCAATGTCTTTTAGACCATATCGTTATTTTAGTGACTTTACTTAAAGTAATATTTTTTAACCTAATACTAAATAAATACTGGATATTATATAGTCATTTAAATTCATCAGCTTCAATTATCAATTCTTTATTAAATTCCTCCTGCCCTTATCCCAATTTATTTGAAGTCGGCGCATCATATCTTAATCTCAATAAATCTTCTTCTTCAATACATCTTTGTAGTCCGTCACCTCCGTTCTAGCCATATCAGACGTAAGTATAATGATACCGGCCGCTGTAGTTGCGACGAATAGTTCTCGCTGCTGAGGACACCAGCATCAGTAGGTCAGGAGACCAACTGCCAGCCAATTTAACGACCGATGTGGCGCGGCGGACGAAGGTCCGCCTGCGACGCAGGAGGTTGCGGGTTCGATTCCCGCCCTGGGACAAATGTTTGTACGATCCACAAAGGTTTGTTCCGGGTATTCTGGGTATTTGCTATGTATAATAAAAAATATCTATCTATGTAATGCATTGTATTAAGTATATCAGTCAACTAGTACCCATAACACAAGCTCTGCTTAGCTTGGGGCTGGATGATGCTGTGTGGATTGTCCATCATTATTTATTTATTTTATTTATTTAGGACTTAGAACCCATCAGCTGACCCCACTCCTGTTGCAAGTGAGCAGGGCATCAAATGGACTAGAACAGTAGGTTCAAGCCAGTTGTTTCCAGAAAAAACACTAGGAAGTGGCTGGACTTGAGCACCGTCTCATTTTATGGCATAGTGTGCGTGCTTGTGTGTGTGTGCGTCTGTGTGTGTTTATTTTTCTTGTCTTTTTTGACATCCAAAAAGTTTCGATTCCCAACCAAATTTGTTTTTTTTTTCTGGCTACATTGATTGACGGCCAATTTAAAAACTGCTGCTTCTGATCCGCTCTCTCAAGGTTACAGATTGCGAACTCGGCCAGTGATTGGTTACAAACAAAGATCGATCTCTAGATTGGGATTGAGATACGTTATGGAAGTCGTTTAAATTAAGGGTAAATTATTAAAAGATTGTTTTAACATATACGCTTTAATTCAATTTTATGCTGATTACACAAATGAGCTTTATGTAAGTACGTAATATCAAAGTCACATTTTTTTTTTGGAATTATAGAACAATTTACAACCTTATTTATTTAACGATTGGGTTTATTTTACAATGAACGCTGAAGATGAAGTTATCGTAATCTGAAATATTATGGTTTCACCAACTTGTTGTAATTTTTTATTTTGTTAACTAGGGAAACCAACTAAACCATGAAAAAGGTTATTTTTGTAAATAAAATTATTAAAACCTTTTTCTTTGTAAACAAGTTGGTAAAACCTTAGAGATTAATAATAATTTTATTTAACGATATTAAATAATTAGAAAATACTTTTTTCAAAGACGTGGATCACTCCAAAAATTAAAAAAAAAAACATTGTTAATATATTAAAAACGATAGTTTAAATTACGTAGATAATTTTAATCAATAACCACATCTTTTTCATAATTATTAAACTGACGATTATTACCGAAGTTTTACATTGACTTGTTTAATTAATTAATTATTTTAATTATCTTACTCATATTGACAATATGTTTTGAACATTCGATTAGCACTTACCACTAGATGACAAGCTCATATATTTTTTTTAAATAAAATTAATAAAATCATCAGCAACGAAACAATGACAAAAAAAATATTTTCACAAGAGGCCTTCGTTATGAAAATAAAATAATTTAAAATTCGAGACAGGGTAAAAATTAAAATAAATCACGCTACTTTTTTCTTATTTAATTGATTAAAAACGCAAAGCCTCGATGTTTTAACGACGAAAATTCAAGAAACATTTAATGAAAAGAATGCACTTATTACTAAAAAGTTCGTTTTTTTATATTCTTTATACTAAATTGGCAATATTTAAAGTGATATTTTATTCTCAAAATGGCGTAAAAGTATAAGGCACGGTTTTAATATTTTACTAAATTTACTTAAATGTAGAAGGACGTCAACCCAGCTAATATTTATTATCTAAATGGTTAGTTACTCGCGAAAACAAGACCTGCTTTGGCACCTCCTCAGTTCATCAAACATTTTGTTAAACAAAAATAGAAAAAAACAAAAGGTTTTCTTTTCCTCGATTGATATGTTTTAATAATTGGATTTTCATTAAAGAAGGAAAAAAAAAGGAAATTAAAAGGAACTAAAATAAAACAAAAAAAAATATTATTAGGTTTTTTATTTTTATTCGAAATGTAACAATAGACTTTTTTTTTCTAAATATAAAATCGTATTTCGTCATTGGATGGACTTTTAAATTTGGAGAAATAATGAAAAAGAATTGACAGTCAGTCGAAACTTTGAAGAAAATCAATGCGATTGTTACAACTTCGATGTAAAGAAAATATAATAGAAAATAATTAAGTAATCTTAATAACTTAAAGTTTAAAATTAATAAAACTTTGGCATGTGTATTATGACCGATTAAATTTTGGGGCTGAAATGCTATTAATGTAAAAAATACAATTAGGTACATAATATTATTTACATAGAATCAAGATGGACATAAATTAAAATTAATTGAACTTATTTTTATTGTCAGTTCGCGCTTGGAGTATTATTATTTTTTCTTATTTACATCGTAAAAATGCAGAGAAAAGTAACTTACGAGTAAAAATTTACAAAATAATAATATAAACTGTAAATATGGATACAGTTATATTTTGTAAAAAATTACAATTTACAGTTTATAAATGACAGTCGTTCAATATTTGACACATTACGTAATGGGGTCTTTTATAATAGTTTAGTATTTAATTGAAAAGTTTTAAAACGTAATTTCAGAAATAAATGTAAAAGTACGAAAAGAAAATGTTAGTACAAAATGTAATTTACAAAAATATCTCAAAATTAATGAGAAAAAATCGTCAGGAACAACTTTTTAAGTTTCGAAAACCATTTGTAACATTAAAAATGTATTTTACATTTTCTAGAGAACAATTTTAAGTAAAAAACGATGACAGGACAAAATTCAAAATTTTTCCTGATTCAATAATTTCGTGTTTTTTTCAAAAATCGTATTTTATAACAATCATAATTATCTTAAAAACTTAATTAAGAGAGATCCTTTTATGGAATCAATAAAAATTTGGATTCGCATTTAATTAATTTGTTCGACAATTTGTTAACGGTTTTCACTAGAAAACTTAAAAAAAAACCCTTTTCTTAATATCCCGAAATTTTGACAGTTTCATTAAAACTGTCAGAAAATAAGAACACAAATCAATTACGACTTTAATCATAACTCACGATTTTATGGTAATACCTAATTTAATTTTCTTTACAATCTAGCGAAGTCAATCAAATCAATAAACCACCAAATTGTCGAACAACACAAGATCCAGCCTTTAAACGACAAATTAAAAAGAATAAAATCGTACATTTACCTTCTAAATGTATTACCTAAAATGATTTTACAATTGGACATGAAAAAAATCATATTTTTTGTTCGCTTATGTCATTTGGACGTATTACCTATTACAATATGATAAGTCAGTCGAACATTTTAATACAACCCGACTAGCCCAAAATCTAATTTAGGCAACATTGTCATATCTATCTACGAAATGGACACTAATCGTTTGAGAGTTCGTACGTGTATCACATTCAATTATTTTAAGTCTATCTACAATTTTATCTAGTCCATTTATTTACACTTCACTTCAAAGTTTACACTCATAGCCGACTTTACACTTTTAGTTTTGTTCACTTTACATTTTTAGTACCTACGTCACTTTACGTTTTTAGATTGTCACTTTACATTTTTAGTTTGTCACTTAAGTGTTTTAGTTGTCATTTTAGACGACGTGTGTTTCACTTCGTTTGTTATAAGATTCGTCGATAGTGACGTTTTGTTTTTTGTTTTCTTTTTTAATGGTCCCGTACTGGGGGACGTCAGAAGTCAGGTTCTGAACTGTGAGTATCTGATTGGAGTTTTGTGGCGTGCTCGATGATATGGGGCTACCGTATTGGTTGCCGTATTTGTGGCGCGATGGGTCCTTTAGGATAGACTGAGGTTGCTTTGGCGCTGGAGTCTGGACTAGATGCTGTAACAAAAGAGATCTGTTAGAACGAGTTGGGAGAAGTGGGTGAACAATGTATCTGTATAAATAAAAATCAATTGCCGCATGTGTGAAAGATCATCATTTGCGAAACGGTTCGACTGATTTCGCTGTCTTTTTTGTTGCGTTTGTAATTGTCATTGGTAAGGTAAATAGGCGGTTTTTTTACCGAATTAGAACGATATCATTCTACGTTGAGTACACACTTAATAAGAAGGAGTGTTTGCTAGCTGGGGTGGTATGCTAGTAATTTAGAAAAAAATTGCTACAGGGCTATTAATGAGTACCGATTTTTCAGCTTTGAAAGAACAATTCAACCGAGTCATTTGATATCTAGATATTTAACAAATATTTGACGACTATTAACTTAACTAGATATTAAAACGCCTATTTACGACTTATTTTTAAAAAGCCCTTTCACAAGTATCTGGCTTCAAAGCCTCTGGTTAAATCAGTTTCGATTGAAAATCGAAAGCAACAAAATTTACAACTAAATAGTCCAGTTCAATTAAGCCCAATATAAATTGAATCACGTATTTTATCACGGCATTTACACAATTACGTTCTCGGCGTAAAATGACAAAGTTTCTCAGCAAAAACTTGAGGATTTTGGAATCCATTGAAAACTTCTTAGAGATTGGAATTTCAAAGCTTCAGCAAATTCTCCCTCCATTGGGAGAATTTGTTGTTAATTAATCTTTAATTATGAGACCGTTCATGCCTAACTGGTTATGTACAAGTATTGTGAGCGAGACGAAATACTGAAAATTTGTTCAAAGTTCAAAGCATCTTATTGGCGTAATTTTTGGAGTAATTTGTCTTATCACAGAATTGTCACAAACAGTGTGTCTAGGACGAATTCTTGACGTAAATGTACTTAATGTCAATTCAAAATAATTAAAAAATTGTTAATACCCGTTTTTAAATATAATACAACCTGTAACAGAATAAATGCAATGCCTTATAAGGGACCAAGCCCGAAATTGTGAATCAGCTGTTTAGTACATTTTGCCGAGTTATGCGCACATGAATGTTTTGGGGTATCGTTTTTTTTTCTCGCGATTTCTTGTGTTGGATGATTTTTTTGCTGATAAGTTAGTATGATAAATATTTGGGGGTTTTATCTGGCGATTTCAGTTTTCGTTGATTTTTTCGCTGATAGGTTAGTATAAGTTTGTATTTTGAACCAACTGTATAAAAATGTGCGTGCTTATAATGCGGCAGAGTGTGTTTGGAAACGCTTACAAGATGTATCACCTAATTTTGTACCTACAGAAGAACACAGGTACAGACGCCAGCACATCAAGCTACCCCAAACTGTCAGATTTTCCCAATTATTAATCATGAACCTTATATTTATGTACTAAATTTGAAAACCTATCAAACAAATTTGACACATTAGGGTAGCTTGATGTGCTGGCCTTTGTACTTATTTTGTTCTAAGTGATTTGTTTGTAACTAACCGAAATAACCAAACGAAATGATATTTAATATAAGCTAACAGTTTTTCGCTTATAATTTTCCCAATTTCACTCATGTCAAAACAATACAGTATAAGAACACAAGATATCCCGAATATACCGTCCCAGTATCTTCACATAGATTGTCTCAATAGGTTGTTGTGTAGTGCCAAGGGTCCGTTGGCTATTTGTCACAACTCACCCGAGGAAGCTAAGGTTCCTAGAATGTAAGATGACCTATCTGTAACCATTTGTATGGGAGATGAATGTCGTAAGCGGTCGTTTGGGTTTAAGACTTATCGAATAATCTAGGTCAAATATGGGTTGTTAGTCTATAATTGAAAGAAAGAAAAACATTTATTTCGGTCATGCACAGAAAATGTAAACACTAAAATCTAAAACTAAACAAAGTCATCATCATCATCATCATCATCATCATCATCATCATCCTCTTGCCCTTATCCCAATTTCATTTGGGGTCGGCGCAGCATGTCTTCTTCTTCCATACATCTCTATTTCCCGTCATCTCAGAAGTCACCTCCTTCTTAGCCATATCAACTTTCACACAATCCATCCATCGTTTCCTGGGTCTCCCTCTACTCTTGTAACCCTCTACATTCATACTCAAAACTTTCCTCACAACATGATCTTCATTCCTTCGCATCACGTGTCTATACCATGACAGCCGATTTCCACACAACTTCTCTGTCACAGGCGCCACTTTCAGACTTCCTATTATATACTCATTTCTTATTCTATCCATTCGCGTAACACCACACCCTTAGCATTCTCATCTCAGCTGCATGCAACTGCCTTTCATTAATTATTTTTGCGGCCCAACATTCTGATCCATACAAAACAGGAGAAAACAAAACTAACTAAAAAAAAGAAAGAAGAACCTATGCGAGGCCCAAAAGGTCAACATAATCTGTAACATTTAACAAAGAATGACGAAAAAAGAAACCTAAATTGTGTTTTAAAAGTGTAAGGCCACGTTTAGATGGCGTTTACCAGAACGCCGTAAATGTAACAAGAGTAAGGCAGATGTGAACCTATAGTACACACACATTTTGCCGCACGCCCACGTAGTGGGTGAATTTATCTATTACATGATATTTTACACACTAAAGTATACAAAATCAACAGAAAAAAATTGAAAGTTTTTTTTTTAATCAATTAAGATTTTTTTTTTTAAGAGTGGCAGTCCAGAATCATGTACCAGATTGTCCATAGATATCCTTTACACTAAGTACATAATTTTAGGATCACAATAAGTCAATTCAATACCACACTATTTAGTAAAATAGATTTATTTTAATGTTGCTTTTCATACCTGTCCGCAGTTTCCCTGATGCAGGACGGTGACGTCAGGCGGTGGCACGGCGGCCATCTTGTCCAGTCTCTGTCGCCTCAGTGTGCCCCCAGCCGATTGTCTGTCTAAAGGTAGAATTCTTTATTGTTTAATGTATCTGAGCTCTTTTATAACTAATTGGTTCTCAGTTACTACGAGTTAATTGAATGAAGAGACTACGACGTTTACTAAGAAGTTTGTGATTTTGCTAAGGGCGAATTTTATCAGGTTTCATAGGCAGGCTCTTTTAATGTTAGTTAATTTAGTGGGAAGTTTATTTTTTTTAGATAACATGTAAATATAACATAACGCCTGTATTGTTAAATATTATATTGATAAGGTTTATGCAGGGGTGTTCCTATAGTAGGTACACCCAAATTTTGCCAAGTATGTTTAAGTCCTATGTGATAGGTAGCGAGCCTATTAATTGGGTCCGGGCTGGTACTGAGAAATTACAGATGGAAAAATCTAATATCTTCGATACTTTGCTCGACACAGGAATCATACCCAGGGATTCATTGTCAGCAGTAGCGTTTGAGACCACGAACTTAACAAGGCAGTTACGTACAATAAACATCATCCTAATAATTACTCTGAAGAGACGCAGACATCGTCTTTTTTTACCTTCTAGAAAAGTCCATCCAAAGGTCGTCTGCAAGAGATCGCTTTTAACGATAAGGCCGCCCATTGTAACGCTCTTTGTAGCTCTTAAAGTTACTATTGGTACGCTTTTAATGATGTACAATAAAGAGTATTCTATTCCATGTTTTGTGAGAGAGAGCAAGCTTTAATCCACTACATTGATGACACAGTGCGAGTTGGTGGGTATCACATGGCTTCGAATCCTCATCAATGTCTAGCAGATCGAGTCAGAGTGAGAAAATGTTGGGTAAGATCGTGGCAGACCCATGTGACGATGGTGTGATGACAGGATCGGTCCACACTAGTTCAGGACTGGGAGAGAGAAAGTTAGCCCTTTGCCCTGCAGTGGGAGTACATAACCTAAAATTCAAACTGTCTGCCGAATAATTCATTCATTCATTTCAGTTATCATCCATCGGCTTCCTGCGATCAGCAGGTCTACTCACTCTGCGTCTTCCTTTACGCAGTCGCTAAATGAGAACCCTTTCGCCCAACGGCCATTGGTTCTGCGAGCAATGAGACCCACCCAATGCCACTTAAGTTGGCGATTCTTCGGGCTATGTCGGTTATTTTGGTTTTCGTAGAAAGTCCAAGCATAGTTTTGCCCTAGCGAATAAGAAGTGGCTCTGTACAAGATGGAAGAAGAAGAAGTGGTTATGTAACTTACCATCGAGCGCGTAGCTGTGCGGCGGGCTGGGCAGGTGTGAGGGCGAGGCGGGCGGCACGCCACCGTTCATGAGCAGCGACTTGCCCAGCGCCGCGCCGTACTGCTGCGGCCCGAGCGCCGCGAGCGCGCCGTGCGCGGGGTGCGGGGGGGTGGGGGTGCGCCCCTGTTGCTGGGGGAGGGGGGGCCGGTTAATTAGATAGTCAAAATATGGTGGTCAGAGTCGTCAAATTATTTGTTTCAATAAGACCTTTGAAAAAAACACTCTAAAACGTCAAAAAAACGTCAAAGTGCACAGATCATGTCTACAACATATTTGTTTTGTAGTTATCTTAGTTGGCTTTGTCTTTACGTATTTGTTAATAAGTTAAAAGAGAATTGTCAATTTTGGTACATATTGGGTTTTATGTATTTTTTAGCATATTGGTGTGTGCTAGCTCATATGTTAGAAATTGTTAAAATTATTGATTATTAAGATGATTTTTATTATTGTTATAATTTTTAGACTTATATTGTATGAATTCAAGTTCTTCAAACTTATAAGACAGATGTGTTGCTGGGGAGTTTGTTCCGCCACTTCTACCCAGCAAAAACACTAGGAAGTGGTGAAGGGTGGGCGTTTTGGAGGAAACTCTAATGTAATTTTTGACATTCATAAAGTGCTGATTCTCCGTCTAATTTGAATTTGAATAATAAATTGTTTTACTAGATTAGATTTTAGAAAATGTTGTTACTAATCCTAGTAGTAGTAATAGTCCTTGGCTCTTAATTAAGATTTTTTAAAGATATTAGGTATAAAATTATTATTTCATTTTAAATACACCGATCTCAATAGTCACAAAAAAATTTTCCTTGTTTGACGTATAGAAGTGTTTGTATAAACCAATTTACAGAAGTAAATATTATTTTTCGAGATTTATGTGATATTTTTGATGGCACAATAAAATCGATTGCCGTACCTAATTACAGGAAAACCAGCATTCTAGTTGTTGAGTTTTATTACTGAAGCCAGAGCTATCAGTGTCAATATTACACTGCAATGATGACCGTGTGCGGACCGTGTTCAGTTAAATTCTTACCTGCTGCAAATATTCACCAATCAGCGGTGGGTATGACAGGTAGCGGTCCGACGCCATGTTGTAATACGAGCCGTCCATTGGCGGCATCGGACTTGGAGCCGGCACGTAGTTGTTCTTGCCTGGTAACAAAAACAAAAGAATGGTTAATGTAAGTCTACATAGAGTAATCGGTGAAATATTTACTTCTATACTTCTAAACGAATCCTAATCTGTCACTGACTGGACTGTAAAACTTTCCCGGCTTCTGACTAGCCGTAAGGTTTGTCAAAAATCTACAAATGATAGCCGGGATCAAAGGCTCTCCGTGGCGCGGAGAGGACTCGGCAAGCGTAGCTTGACCTTCGATCCACACCTGGGCTGTTGTTGCGGTGTTGAAATCACGAGCCCCTATTTCTAGCTTTATGTGTCATATATTTACGCACAGGTGTTGTAATTTACATGACAGCACGCCTGTGTACCCAAAGAGTTAGCCAGAGGAGTATCTATAGTACACAAACATGTCGCCTATTCTGTTTGAGTCCTATGTAGCATGGGCGAGCCTGCCATCAACCGGGTACCAATTCAGAACCCACTATGCTATTGAAAAAATCCAGAGCGGAACACCTCATTAGACCTGGGAAGCGAGCCCAGGTCCTCATGCTCAGCAGTAGCGTTTGCAACCACTAGACCAACGAGGTATTACTTCCCATTATTGCAGTCATAAACAAGTATTGACCTAGAACTTCAGTACACAGTTTTCGTAAATAAAAAAGAACACTGTTTCTTGCACTCACCAGCACTTCTTCCTAGGGTACTGTGTCCACTGATATCCTTGTGTCTGTGAGGATGCGGCAGAGTCCTGGCATGGTCACCGTCGTAGACCGCATAGTTAGGAGGAGGGTAATCCAGTGGCGGTGGGATCACCAGGCCTTGGTCATCCATAAGGAAGGCATCTGTCGTCTGTTGGGAGAGATTATGGTGGTTAATTTCAAGATGGGGTTTAACTTTGGGGTGTGATATTCCTGCCATTATTTCCAATTGGTTAAACGGTTTCTCAAACGACATTCTTACTTCAGAACCCCTGGTTATACATTGAACTCAACTAGTCCTTATGACTCCCAATATTTTCGACTTTTTCCTAAAATCATTACCAACTATAAATATAAGAACATAAAGTTATAATTGATATGAGTATGAATTTGCCAACCCGCCTTAGGGAAGCATTGTAAGTAATGCTAGTATCTTCTCTGTATGAGAAAAGGGCTTTTGCTCTGTAAGGCAGTAACAGTCTGGTATTTTTATTTGTATATTTAAATTAGGATTGAATCCAGATGTTCACAGCTTCAACAAACATAAAAAAAATCCAGTTAAAGTCAAGTCTTCCTTTGTTGATTTTTCGGATATAGATCAGAAATTCCAACTAGGTATATTTTTTAAAACAAAACACTACCTTCAAAATATTCTTACCTGACTTAACATATGTCTGGTCGGCATGGATGGCACCTCAGGTATCGGCGGCGGCTGCCTGTCATCCTGGCCATCATCCTGGGAGTACGTCTCCGACTTCTCAGAGACTGAACTGAGGGTCTCTCCCGTCATCGTATCATTGTATGATGACGGTGCATACATCTCTATTGTGGCTGACTTTGAAGCTTGGCCTGCTTGTTCTGTAGATGGAGATGGGAGAGAGATATAAGTGATGTGCAGGGTGATGTAAACGAGAATGATATACAGGGTGGACGAGCCATTGATGCACAACCTGATACTATCATTTCAGTATTGTTTTATTTATTTTATTAGATTATTATTTATATTAGAAATTTTGATATTTATACTTTTGTGTTACATTCAATTCGAATCATGTAATGATATCAGGTTGTGCATCAAAGCCCCTTCAACCCTATATATGTATACGGGGTGACTACTAGTACATTGGAATTATTAAAAGGGGTGATAGTACTAATTATCTCTACCGTGAAATCGCGGATAAACTACTTTAAATACTCAAAATTAGTAGATATGTAATCTGTTTCTCTTAGAACATTGACTTCAGAACCAATGTAGATTTAGTGTGTAATGGAAAAGTATTATTATTAGTGACTTGAGTCTGAAGGTAGTCAGACATATGTCTTTTAGTGCTTCTAAAATAAATAAGTTTTTTGTATAAAAAATCAATGAAGACTAAGCTCCTAAATTGGCAAATTGGCTATTGTGAAAACGTTACAGTAACCAGTAAGATTAATTATACCAAACGATTCAAAATGTAATATGTAATTG
The DNA here is from genome assembly GCA_905147745.2 of Phlogophora meticulosa. Lineage (NCBI taxonomy): Eukaryota > Metazoa > Arthropoda > Insecta > Lepidoptera > Noctuidae > Phlogophora > Phlogophora meticulosa. Next base: position 11,016,752 of record LR990543.1, on the reverse strand, counting down.
AAATTAATTTAATTGAATTAATTACTACAAATTCGAGCAATAATGACAAAGAAAATGAAGCTCATTCAGCACGAAACCGAATGACAATGGCCATATCATTAATAGTTATTGATTCAATCGGAAACTTTAGTACTACCACTATATTATACACTGTTTTTGCGTCAAGTAAAACCTTCAAGTATTATTCATGAACGATGTCATGATGGCTCAGTGGTTTAGGCCTCGCCTCAAGTGCACGAAATTATGGGTTCAAATCTGGGTAAGTACCAATGTGACTTTTTCAATTCATATATACTTTCTAAGTTTATTTAGACATCACTGGCATTGGTGGAGGAAAAACATCGTGAGGAAACCTGGACTTATAATGAATATAAGTCTGAAATCGAAAACCCGTCTTGAGCAAGCGTGGTGATTAATGCTCGTGCCTTCTCTGTATAAGAAGAGGCCTATGCCCTGCAGTGGGACAGTAATAAGCTGGTATTATTTTTCATTCATAGTATTCAGTACTAATTTATGGCCTCTTCTATCGTGTTATACTGATGATACATGATTTTCGAACGCATTGTTCAATTTTGGGTACAACACCGAATTGAATTTAAAAGATGGCAATGGACCCCTTGGCCACGACCTACACTCTCAAGTGACTCTAGTCTTGTGGAAAAAGCAAGTAAAAGAGCGTGGCACGAGTCACCACGCCACGACGGAAACAAATGAGGAGTATTCGCCAGGAATTGGATCGAATAGCGCAGTGAACACAGCTTTTATAATGCTCGACAATTCACACAGCATCATCTAGCCCCAAGCTAATCAGAGCTTGTGTTGTGGGTACTATATAACTGATATACTTAATACAATACATTACATAGATATATTTTTTAATTAAACATGACAAATACATAGAACACCCGGAACAAATCTTAGTAGATCGTACAAAGATTTGTCCCAAGGCGGCAATCGAACCCGTAACCTCCTGCGTCGCAGGCGGACCTTCGCCCGCTGCGCCACATGGGTCGTCAAAACCATGCAGCCCCATTGGACTGGACTGGTGCCTTCCTTTGGCATTCTTCCAGCAAACATGTTACCGTACCAGTGTCGGGAAGAAGATATTAATTGCGATGATTGAGGTTGATTTTAGTTTAATTCATTTGATATTTATATGATCGCACGCACGTGTCTCTTGAAGTGAAACGTGTCGCAAGTTGTCTCATCAAGGTCGTAACCGGAGCCCCAGTAGCCATTTGGTTTCTTCAAACATTATCTTTCTGAGAGCACTAATTTGTTGGCCAGTTTCTTTGAAGGTATTTTGTTCTAGATCTAGCTTATTTGTTTTTATGACAATATAACCTTAAAATTTTCCTCTTACTCCAAAAACCACCTTATCATTATACTTAACGAGTTAAATTTTTGCCAAGAAATTCAAGTGACTTATATGAAGATATTAATTTACAACAAGGGTTATGTTCTAGCAAGAAATTAATTACGTAAAACAAGCAGAATTTTGTTGAAAATATTATGTTATTATGTGCGAATTTATAGACATGTTGTCCTTCAGGGAGCAGACTAAGCCTGGAGCTAATGAAATATATTTTTGTTACTTTATAGGTCACGTAACCACGCAATGCCTGAATACGTTGCTAAAATATATTACTTAAGATTTTAAGGTTGAAAAAGATCTTTTTATATCGTATTCACCATTTCTCGTAGAGCAATCAATCAACTGGTAAGATGATGATGTATCTAGCCTAATTATCGTTATAAAAAAATCACCACTGATCAACTGTATTGATTAAATTATCATAATTTCAGCCAAAAGACGTTGCTGGAAACAGGTAAATTTAAAACAGCAGTGAACGATGCTAAGAGATGTCAGTTTTATTTTGCGGATCCTACAGATTGCCGAAGAATAGGGATGTATCCTAGGTAAAAATATAATAAGTCTATTTAGTCCGTCTGTTAGATTAAAAAGAATATTGGACTCGTAATTTTTGTTTACTCGAAATCAATAAAAATCGACAAAGATATAGCAAAGTTCAGGAGAAGGGGTTTGAGACGTTACTCTTACATAAAAAGTGTAGCACGGCGTGACAATTTCAACGCACTATATCGTCGACATTTTTGGTTTACGTGACAAAAGAAAAAATACGTGTCCAGTATTTTTGAGTGCAAGTGAGAGAACAACCGGCCGTACATCTACACAAAAACAACATCAAAAATAAACTAACAACACAAGTAAAAAGCAAAAACAAAAAACAGCCAACTCACCTTTCAGTCGTCTAGAGCGTCTTTTCAGTACAAAACATGCAACTAAGGCAGCGTTTATCAATACTAATACGACTCCAGTGATTGATACATAAATGACTACAGATTTCGATACATCAGCTGTTTCTACGAACTCAGTTGAGACAACATTCAGCTCGCCTACTTCTGAAGAAGCTTTAAAGGGAGAAAAAATGAAAACAGTTAGCAAAATAAAAATAGTTGAAGCAAATAATTTGAAAAGAATTTGGTTTTGTGTCAGTAAACAAGTTCTTAAAATTGATAAATATAACTATCATGCCGGTATTCACATTTTGGCATTTATGCTTAAGGTCCATATAATAGGCAGTGATTCTATTGCCATCTACCCACAAATCCACACGCAAGAGCGTGATTTAGAAAATCTAGATGAAAAAACCCAATAACACTTCCCCGACCTGATAACTAAACCCAGGACTATATGCTCAGCAGGAGCGCTTGCAACCACTACACCAAAGAGGCAGTTATTTAAAAGTTAATTTCATATGTCCATTTCCGATATACACAATGTAAATAGTGTTTTTAACAAGCTGGGTTTTTATAAAACATAATGTTCAGTTCGTTTTTGTTTTCGTAAAATTGTTGCTGAAATTTTTATTCGTACATCTTTTATTCGTTTTCATAAAATATGAAATGTAAATACACCCTCAGCTTTATATCACTGTGCAAAACAAAGTAAAACCACAAAAAGAAACAATAGTATATTTGACAATTAATCTAAAAATCTTCATCTATCTCAGCCATGACAATCACAAAATTCTTTTTAACATTGACAAAGCCAACAAAATAATAAAACATTCTTATTTTATTTAGCAGTACTCAGCAGAATTCATCTTTTGTGACACTACCCTCACTGAAACTGAAAAATGTACTCTGTCTAACGAAATTTAAGAATAAGTTACTATTTAAGTGAACTTTTCATGTTGCCCTTGACTCTAATATAATTTTCACGGTCGCTCTTTGTAACTGAAAGCTTCAGAGCCTTCGTTTCAGTGGATACACTTTTGACGTCGTATTGAAGTAGCACTGCCTTGCTTCACATTTTTTGTTTTATGTTTTAAATATTATAGCGTAAAACTGGAACTGCTTTTAGTGAAATACTCGGAAATTGTTCATTTATTTTGGAGATAAAACAGTAAAATGTGAAGGATGTAGAATACACTATAAAATAAATATTGTTATTGAATGATGTATAACAAAACAATTTGCCCTATATCAACCAAACTCTAGCTACTGTAATGAAAGAAATACCGAGCATTATCAAATTTAAAAATCTACCAAAATTTATAACTACTGACACACAACCAAAATCATTACAAGATCAAAAACAAATCTTAAAACTAACATCTAAAAAAACATCGATTCAAAAGCGAACCCAAACCTCGAATCCTCTTATTGGTCCTTTTATGAAGACAGAATCCGATCAGCAATACATTTAGTAGGATCAAAGCCGTTCCAACTATTGTACCAGTTATTATGAAAACTCCCGGTACATTGTAGTTATATTCTTCAGAGGAAGATTGTATTGATGAGGGGATCATATCTGAGCAGCGTGAAAAGATTTGGTTTGGATTAGGCTGAGTACAGACCCTGAGGAACCCCTTCTAGAATTGGACTTGGGAGTCGAACCCATGGTAAATATGTACATTTTGTTTTTGGACTATATTTAAAAAAATGTGACTCAATTAATTATTATGGTTATTATAGAAGACATGTAAGACAATTCCAAACGTAATTTGAAATGTGTTACGCATTGCTGGGTGTCAAAGGCCTGTCTGTAATATTCATACATCTTAATATCTTCTCATGTAACGCATGTATTCACGCATTTGTTTCTTCTTTAACTAAAAATGATTAAAATACAAAATTTTATTATAAACTTACTTAATGTCGTCACTTTGGTGTCATCAGGTCTATATTTACTTTGACCAATTTTGTTGATAGACATGACGGAGAAAACATAGTCAGTGTTTCGTTCTAGACCACCGATTGTAAATGTGGTGGCATTTCTGGGTACCACGTCTTCATATTTGTATGATTCTTCGAAGATTCTCCTGCAAATAAGAATCGGGTTAAACTTTTGGGATTTACGATTGAGATTATTTAGGTTTAAGACCCAGCTAGTGGCAATATTCTGTTACTTTTAAACTAAACTAGTTTATTGTAGGATATTGAATATATTGTCCAGGGACTAAAGTTATTAGTAAAAGGCAATTAAAGGGACTCGATAAAGAAAAGTTTTCACTTTTAGAAATGTGCATAAAGATATCTATCACGATGGAATATAAACAGAGAATAATAGTGGTAAGAAGAAGGCCCGGTAGACGTGAAACACCAAAATTGGATGTTATTGACGGCATAAGAGAGTCATGCTGTTTACTGTCACGGCATACGAGTTGGCTATACTCCCAAAACACCTCGAGATATTCACATGAATACATGGTTTATCGTTCAAATAAACTTACCTATACCGTACCCTAAACCAGGATTGTAGCCCCCCATCGAACCCGGGCACCCATTGTAACGTCACAGTGTTATGGGTCACATTCGTCACCATCAGTGATATCACTTGATCTGAAACAAACATTGTTGGTTTTAGGATTATCATCATCATCGCGACTACATCCATTGATGGTGAAGATAGTGTATTATAAACTAATACCAAGTAATATGGCTAGCAGGACTGAGCTTCGTAACACAAACATAGTTATAATACAGTAAAAAAAACAAACTCGATATACATATTTCTCATGACCGTTCGTAACATATCGAGACTTCTTCGAGCATCGGAAAACACGTTAAGCCGTTGGTCCCGTTTGTCACTTGTAGATCTTTGACAGTCGTTACGGGTAGTCAGAAGCCCGAAAGTCTGACAACCAGTCTTACCAATGGGTATCGTGTTGTCCAAATGGGTTGTGGAGGTCAGATAGGCAGTCGCTCTATGTAAAATATTGGTATTCAGCTGCATCCGGTTAGACTGGAAGGCGACCCCAACATAGTTGGGAAAAGGCTAGGAAGATGATGATATATTTCTCACCTGGGGCACTAGTAATATCCAGCTTAACAGACGTCGTAGAGAATCCCAAGTCGTTCCTAGCTCCACATTCATAGGACCCGTAGTCTGAGGAGCTAACGTCATTGATGAGGAGCACGGAGGTGTAGGTGACGGGATCCAGCTTGTGGTACTCCGCAAAGTACTTGGTAGAGGTGTTCACTGGGAGCTTGGCTCCGTTCTTGGACCAGGTGAAGTTTGGTGCGGGAGCTGATTTGCATCTGGAAGAGAGGTGAGTTTTAGTATTTAGATCTAAAGGGTAAGGAGTCCATTGCTGGACATTGGCCTTCTATAATAATTCCACAAAAATCGATTTGTGCTGCTTTTATCCATCGGCCTCCGGTCTTCACCAGATCGTCGGTCGACCTTGTGACCTTGTGGAAGGCCTTGCACCTTATGACCTTCTATGTACCCATGATGCGTCTTCCATTAATCGGTCGATAAACGAGAACCCTTTCACCGCAACAGAGATCGGTTCTGAGAGCAATGTGCCCCGCCCAGTGCCATTTAAATTTGGCGATTCTTTGGCTTTGATAGAAGAGAATAATTTTGTGTGGATTTGAGCGAACTTACTATTTGTAGATGAACTGAGAAACAATATCTTCTATTATCATTACGTTATTTGTTCACATGAGATTTTTATTTGTCAACGAAGTTAGGATGCTATAAATTCTAGTGCGTTTCACGATTTCCGATTTCGAAAAAGAAAAATCTATGTATGTTATATTGAGATTTATTCTTGTAACTTATTGAGAACTAAAATTCTTTGGAAACTGATATTGTAGATAACATAATCATTACGCTTCTACCGGGGAAGGGCAGAGTTGTACCTATGTTACACCCACATTTCTCCAGTTATGTTTAAGTCCCATGTAATAGGGGCGAGCCTATTGCCACAACAGAACACTAAGCTGAAAATTATAACTTTATCAATTATACACTTTGGCGTTTTGAGCCTCTATCACGGTATTAGGCACAGGTGTACTAAATCTAACTGCCTGAACTAATCCTTAGTTAATTAAATCGTAATATAGTAACGAGCAAATTCATGATTGATGAGCGATGATACTCAGTATTAACCCTGCTTTTAGATTACTAGTGGTCTGGTATGGATTTAGTGATCTCATTAACCCTACGAGTGATTAAAACATGTTTGTACTTAGGGCGTCAAAATAGTGCGATCGATTTTTGTAAAATTGAGTCCCTGTTTCCCATTGTCACTTCATCACGCGTGAACTGCTGTGTTTGTTATTCTTTCTTTCTTTCTTTTTTAAACGTTGCCTCACACTAGGAATTTCTCCTGTGTCGTGGGTGCGTTAACAACCATTTAAACTCACATACACAAACAACCAGACCCGGAACAACCTGTAGGTCATACAAATATTTGGTCCGTGCGAGGATCGAACCCGGGACACGCAGCGCAGCAGCCAATCACTCAGCCACTGCGCAAACTGTGTCTTCAAATTTCGTTACCGTGTTGTTATTGTAAGGAGAAGATTCTTATGAAAGAAAAAACAACATTAGAAAGTTTCAGAAAACTTAAGGACCATTTTGACTTGATGAATGTGAATTTTAACCGCGGGTAACACCGCGGGGCGCAGCTAGTGGTTTATAAAGACTATTCAGCGGTTAGAACTCGACCGCCTTCAATTTTTTTAGAGAAGGCTATATAAAGCGGAGCGCCTCTCTATTAAGTCGCATACGAAGTAGCTCAAACAGTCTCCTGATGGTGTAGTCCGAGCGGTGGGACCTGTCCCTGTTGCAGAGGTGGATGCAGCTTCATACTAGCGTTTCTCCTCGTATTGTTTGACCGTATTGTTGCAATGTGTATAATTTCATTTATATTTAATTAATCCTATATATGACATTTTGTATTTAATTTTAATTGTATTTATGACATTGTGTATTTAATTTAATTGTGTGTGTAATAGTGTATGTAATTTTAATGTATGTTAGTTGTAATATTTAATTTTAATTTTGTGTATGTACATAATATGGACATTGTCTGAATTAAATGAATAATAATATATAAACTTTAACCATGCCAAATGCGCGCAATATTCTAAAAAGGGGATCCGAAGTTCTCGCTTCACGTATTTATATAGGGTAGGCGAATACGCAAGCAAAAACGAATGTTTTACGCAGTACGAAAGAAAGTTAAACCTAGAAACCAGGCTAGTTGAAAATCTTCCCATTCATATATCTTCCCCTCTGACAGATCACGTCTCATTTGATCGTAATAACTCAGTCTTAGTCTTCCTTTCTCACTGTCCTTTACATTCACAATCTTTTCCCTTTTACGATAAGCTGATTCTGTTAGAAATCGTTAAAAAGGTGCAATATAAAGGCCTCTTCTCATACAGAGAAGGCACGAGCATTAATCACCACGCTTGCTCAAGACGGGTTGGCGATTTCAGACTTTATTAATTATATAAGTCCAGGTTTCCTCACGATGTTTTCCTTCACCGATGTCAGTGATGTCCAAGATAAACTTAGAAAGTTCATATGAATTTAATAACTCACATTGGTACTTGCCCAGGTTTGAGCCCACAACCTCGTGCACTAGAGGCGAGGCCTAAAACACTGGGCCATCATGACAGTTTTTAGCCATCATGAGTGTTTTTACTTGATCTACTCTAATCCAACAAATGATCTGTTTGCGGATGAATGGAGGACAATTCTATCGTCATGTCAGGAGTACCGTGAGAGGGATCTATGAAAGTGTTACTCGTACTAACTTTTTATTTGGTGATTTAATGTTTCAACTTTTATGTGTACAAACTGAATTTCATTTCTGTAATTGGTGTTAAACCGTTTTAATTAAATAATAAATAAATGCACGGTTGGCGCAGTGGCTGAGCGATCGGCTACTGCGCCGCGTGTCGTGGGTTCGATTCCCGCACGGAACAAATATTTGTATGGCCTACAGTTAGTTGTTCCGGGTCTGGCTGTTTGTGTATGTGACTATAAATGTTTGTAAACGCACCCACGATACAGGAGAAATTCTTAGTGTGGGGCACCGTTTTTCAAAATGAAAAAAAATAAAAATAAAAAATAATTATTTAAAAATCAACAGTTTTACAGGTCGTAGCATGAGCATTAAATAACTTATAACCTTCCTCAAGAATAGGGCTAATAAATGTAAAAAAGGTGATTCAAATCGGACTGGCAGTTTAGACGAACAAACTCTTCAGTTTTATGTAGGTAAGTATTGAGAGAAAAGTCACAAGTGATAATTGAAGGAGAGTCGAAATATGTAAAATTAAGTAGGAAAACATGGCCCGTAACCAATTTATTTTACACGTGTAAATAAGCCTTTAAAGTGTTCCAATTATTTTCAAATAATAACAGTTGAAATCTGAATGAATAGTTTTGGAAAAATACTGGAGTTTTATTAACTGTTATTGAGTCCCTATTCATCTATCATAAAATTGGATTCCTAGATCTTTCTAAGATGCTCTAGATTTGTGGAAAAATCTAATAGTATACGACCTGTGGTTTGTACCTTGGATTTGAACTGTGACGTCGCGCTGTAGACCATACCAAGAATACAGTCTAGTCATGAGTGTCTTACTTTTGTATTTGTATAATACTTTAAGCACAAAAATGTAACTTTGATGTTTTCTAAATCTATAGCAATGGCTATGTTTAGCTTTTAATTTATTAATATGTAGACTTTTCTGACAAATATATAAATAAATAAATAAAATAAATAAATAAATAATGCTGGACAATCCACACAGCATCATCTAGCCCCAAGCTAAGCAGAGCTTGTGTTATGGGTACTAGATGACTGATATACTTGATACAATACATTAAATAGATAGATATTTTTTATTATACATAGCAAACACCCAGAACACCCGGAACAAATATTTGTAGATCGTACAAACCTTTGTCCCAAGGCGGGAATCGAACCCGCAACCTCTTGCATCGCAGGCGGACCTTCGCCCACCGCGCCACATAGGTCGTCAAAAAATTAAACCCACTCATATTTTGGCAAGATATTATAGCGATGGCCCTCAATTGCTGCCTAGTATACACCTACGACGAAAAAATAAGTAGCAGAGTTTATTTCTATGTTAGAAATATGATTTACAAAAATGCTCTTGCTTTTTATTTCAGATTTGCGAACAACACAAAAATCCTAACAAGTACAATTACAGAAGTCTCTATTTATTTCAAGCTTTGGAATGGCTAATGAACCAACTTTTGGGTGATGCAGAGACAAACAGTGGTAGCTGGAATTCCATAAAAAATGTACGAAATGTTTTGTGTTTGGAGTCAGAAACAGGACGTTTGAAGTCTTTGGTCGAACTAAAGACTTCAAACGCCCTGTTTCACCGTCATTACCAAGTAATACAATATCACTTACTTGCAAGTCAACCTCCCAACTTGACCAACGTTTGAAGCAGACTTCATCAGGCTTGGAGAGCTGTCCAACTCCGGCTTGAACTTCACCACCAACATTACATCTTGCCTCGATTCACTCCCAATACCATTGTCTACCACGCATTGGAAGTTCCCTACGTCTTCTCTGGTCGCGTCTTTTATGGTTAAAGTACTGGTTTGGTTACGAGGTTCAAATGTTACATGGCTGGGGTTGATTTTGTAGCCCTTTCTCTCCCATCGTATGTTGTCTGCTGTAAGCGGGTTACCTGTGAAAAAGGATTTGTGTAAGGTGGGTTTCTTATTGAGTAGTTGTCTGTTGTCATCTGTTAACTTGGGTTCGAGTCCCGCCTTGGGACAAATGTTTGTACGATCTACAAGGTTTGTTCCGGGTGTTCTGGGTATTTGCTACGTATAATAAAATATTTATCTATGAAATTTATTGTATTAAATATATCAGTCATCTAGTATCTTGGGGCTTGATGGTGCTGTGTGGATTGTCCAGCATTATTTATTTACTTTCAACATGATTGTGCGATCAGCATTGGAAGTGAAGTTTATAATTTTGCTGTCTTTAAATTCTTGATTTGAAAAGTCAGGTCGAAAACGTGAACTAGATTAGTTCACTTTTCGACCTGATTTTTCTTCAAAAACACGACGAAGTTGCTGCAAATTGTTATGAGACTTTTTTGTTATGGGACACGCCCGCCACACTATCCCCAAACCACTGCAACTCCTGAGAACCAGAATTAACAGTGGCGACCACCAGACAAGCGTCGAGACAATGAAGCCCAACGAGTCCCGGAAACGATTTCACCGTCTTGAAATTAATCAGAAAAGAACAGCGGAGGAGTTAGAAAAATACAAAATTTCCACTCCACTTGTAATGAGACTACAACCAACTCACCATTAGCAGTGCAAGATATTGAAGTATCTTGATTAGGACTCAGGACTTCAAGCTGCGACGTTGATTTTATACTCGCCGGATCTGCAATAAGGTACTCATTTAGTCTCATTTATGTCATAGATGCTTCGCAGAGAAGATTCTCTATCATAATAACCTTCAATAAATATATAAAATACAAATACTTGAAGCCAAATCTCCAATATGTATTGGAGATACCGTAGACATCAATTTAGTCCGTAACTAGATAGATATGAACGAAATAATAACTCATATCTCTGCCCTCAACAATATCAAACAAAAAGCCGTTGGTATAAACCCAAGTACTACAATAAAATCGACACAAAGAACAACTTAGTACGACCGTTCACGACGTATATTAAATCAAGACAAACCTACTTCTCCGCGCACAATTTAATAAACTACGTAGAATGTTCTACTTCTGGAAAGCATTGAATTTCCAACAGGAGACGACCGCTTAAACGAATTAACTATTGAAGAAAGATGCAATTAACCTGTGATACCTTTTACTGAAAGACGAGGGTTCCTAAAATACTTACAATTTGTAACCCTTCACAACTTCCATCGGTACATTATTGACAGTAGTTGCTTAACAATTCCGTTTGAGGAGCTATGAGGTTTAATACTGAGGGTATTAAAGAGCCATCATTACGTTTTGAAGCCAGCAGAGAGCTTATTTTCGTCAAAGTTGTGTTAAATTCGATATTATGTTGTTTTATTTCTCGTGGCATATATTGTAAGCCTTCGAAGTGGATATTTTAATAGCGTTGACTTTATATAGTAATGAGTTTAATCAGAGGGAATGGGGTTGAGCCTTTTAAGCTAGTTGATGTCCATATTACCGAATACATACGCATATTGACTCAGCAAAATTTTGGCTTTATAGAGCATCTTCTCTGTCGCTCATACCTGTGTCTCTTTCTAAACCTTAAAACGTCATCATTATTTGCTTTAGTTAAAAGAATATATATTGGTTCTCGTCTTAAGATTATTGGAAATAAGATTATCGACGGCACAGTTTTCGCAGCGGCTGAGCGATGGACTGCTGCGTCACGTGTAGTGTGTTCGATTCCCGTACTGAATAGTTGTATGGACTACATGTAGTTGTTTCGGGTTTGGTTGTTCGTGTATGTGACTTTAAATGTTTGTAAACGCACCCACGACACCGGAGAAATTCCTAGTGTGGGGCAACGTTTAATTTAAAAATATAAAGTAAAACATTGCCTTAACTTTTATACATATCTATAAAATACTTACAATGAACAGAAACGCTGATATTAGCCACAACCGCGCCCTGAGAGTTCACAGCTTCACAAGTGTAGATGCCAGCATCATGCCGTGTCAGCTTTGTCATATTCAGCATACTACCTTCTGATATTATTCTGTCATCTAGATGAAACAAGAAAAAAAAATGTTTGTAATAAAACATCGTCTAGGTAGGTACACAAATAATATTTTTACCGACATCGATCTCACGAATTTAGAAATATACTAGCTGACCCAGCAAAGGTTGTTTTGCCATATAAATGTATGGGGTGGACCACCCTTAACATTTAGGGGGATGAAAAACAGATGTCGTCCGATTCGTATACCTAACCGATATGCACACAAAATTTCACGAAAATCGGTCGTTCCATTTCGGAGGAGTTTAACTACAAACACCGTGACACGAGAATTTTGTACATTAGATTTTGCTTGTTTGACGTGTAAAAAGTGTATGTAAAATACAATTTTAAGCAATAAAAAAGTTTGTCTATTATATATATATATATATCTATTATATATATAATAAAAAATTAAATAAATGTGATAGTTATGGGTATTTGGTTATAACCAAGGACGATATCCACTTTGTAATCCCAATCGTTTCTCATAATTTTTAGTGATATTTTAATTTTTGTTTTAATTCACATGTTAAATTTATAATCTTTTATTGTATTTGTAATTTTAATTGGCTTTATACGTTGTAATTTGTATATCAGTAACGACAAAACATAGTCAGAACCTTTACTATTGTTAAGATCCTTAATGTTGATACCTATGTTTAACAAATAGATAATTCTGATTCTTCTTCAGAAGCTTTTAAATTCATTATTCACATCCTTTATGTTCCTTGCTAGGCAACCCGATAGGCCCGCATGCACACATGTTAGGCAAATAAGCGTTTGTTAATTTCCCCAACTGTTTCAACTTTCATTAATCATATTAGCACTCGTTAGATCTAATTATTTCTTATTTTTGTAATTTTGATCCTTAGAATGTTCATCGTCGTTATCTTCAATCACAACAGCTGTCATTTGTTTTTTTTACATAACTAGCCTGTATTACCCGGAGGTACAGGTACACCTATAGTTACACCCACATTTCCACACCCATATGTTTAAGCTCCATGTGATAAGGGGCGAGCCTATTGCCATCAAGAGAGCACAATTCCTAACTTCGGACTGCTCATGAGAAAAGTCCTATTGGAAAAACTCAATAACACTTTGCCCGACCTGGGATTGCGACCGCACCCAGGACCTACAGAAAGTCGCCGCCACGCACACCGCTGCATGATGCGGTGTGTGTCAATCGCTATAAGCACCTGTGTCAAACACTTCGAGGAATACTATACTACTATAGGTGTAATGTTATTTTGAAACCAAAGCATTGTTTTTATCAACCACATTTACTCGTATATGGAAACGATTCACCACAACCGTTTGTTGTAGCTAAATACTATACTAAAACTAGTTATTATTTTTGCTAAATAATACAGTTAATCACAAAACAAACTTCCATTGGTTATCAATGGGTTGATGATGGTTGATTAAAAGCTTAATACACAGTGTTTGTGTGTTGGAATTAAATTGTTTGGTTTATGTATTTTTGAGTGTTTATAGTGAATAAACTTTTAAAACTAATTTGTGTATCGGTAATTGATCTGTTGCAATGAAAGTGGAATTAAAATCAACATAGATTTTATAATTATGATTTCTAGGGACATTATGTAATCGTAGTTTTGGGAAGTTTTATAACAAAAATTGTTTAATTAGAACTGTAGATCTAAGTTTTGTGCTATAATATAAAGAAAATAATAATTGTAATTTCGTTTCGAAATTGTAATATTTTTCTTATTATTTTGTCAAGGATTCTAATTAATAAAATTCTAGTTCAACTATGGTTTTTAAACGAAAAAAGCTCAAGATTTCGCTTTTTATTGAAATATGTTTCTGAAACAGTAGTTTTTTAATTAAAAAAAAAACTAATTAAAACTACGTTTTTAATTAATTATCGACGACTAGAGTGGTTTAATGAGAATTGAATATAATAAGAGGAAATAATGGATAATGGAAGAGAATGGCCCTCCAAGTGATGGTTACCCATCCACGAATGAACCTCGGCAAGCATAGATTAACCCTAAATTAATCCTTGCGACTAATATTAATTACCTGAAAGACCCTCATGGACCTTTATTGATGTAATGGTACTTACTTCCCGTACTGTAAGAAGATTGCGTGATAGGCAGTCCATCCTTGGTCCAGGTGTACGTGATGCTGCCAGGGTTACCATCAGCTCGTAACACTATGATCAGAGGCTCATTTTCTACTCCGACTGTTGTATAGGGTGTCGTTTCATCGAATATTGGCGCATCTAGAAATAATAGTTTAGGTTAGTAAGTTGTAAGTGGTCGCTGAAGGTGAACCAGTTTTGAACCTTATTACTGAGGACATAAGGTTGAAAAGTGATTCACACCAAATGTACATGGATAGTTGTATTGATTACCAATGTGACTTTTTCAAAGTATATGTACTTTCGTTTATCTTAAACATCAATGACACTAGTGATGGAAAATATCTTGATGAAATTGGCACTTATAAAGACTTCTTCTTATACAAAGAAGGCACAAGAATTGATCGCGACGTTCGCTCAAGGCAGATGGACGATTTCAGACAGATATGGATTATAAATTCTGGTTTGCTGATAATATTTTCCTTCACTGATGTCAATTGTACAGATGCCAGCGCATCAAGCAATCTCAAACTGATAAATTTTCCTAATTGAACATAAAACTTATTCTGCTGTAATAAAGTTGAAAAACTGTCAATTTTTCACCTGGATGAACTGGAAATGTGACAGATTGGGGTAGCTTGATGTGCTTGTCTGTGTACCGACAGACAAAAAAAAAGTGATATTCCAGGTTTTTCTTTTTTTACCCGTTTTTTTTCCTCACACTTACATAAAACTTTCAGCGGTAGCGCATCATGGACACTCCTCTGCAGAGCCTCGTTCATGGCCTGACAGGTGTACACAGCCCCATTCAGCTCCTTCGTGATGGAGAGCTTCAGTTCTATCGTGGACACCGTCCCTCCGTGGAGGCCTTTGGTCTTCTTTGGTGGTAGACCTGGGAACAAGAATAAAGCTGGAGATTTTGCCAGTAGTGATGAATTATGATGTTGGTCACTAATGAGGTGTCTCATCGAGATGTCATCACTCGGTCAGTCAAAGACAGCATGGGAATAAGCAGTAACATTAAATTAAATGGTGTTTCAGAACTTGGTCGTTAGTCAACTAACGATATACTTCTTGTGTGGATAGCCACACCTTATACAGAACGCGAAACTAAGCAGTTGACAAACAAACAAATTCTAAGACACCAGTTTATCTTTTATCACTGCTATTTGACACTATTTGACGACTAATGTGGCGCGGCGGACGAAGGTCCGCCTGCGACGCGACGACAAAGCTGTGTTCTGGGTATTTGCTATGTATAATAAAAAAATATATCTATATAATGTATTGTATTAAGTATATCAGTCACCTAGTACCCATAACACAAGCTCTGTTTTGCTTGGGGTTAGATGATGCTGTGTGGATTGTCCAGCATTATTTATTTATTATTATTTAATAATGCTTACACACACACACACACACACACACAAATGCACTCGCTCACTAACAAAATCTTAACTTGTTAAAAAAATAAAATTATAGTAACACAATTAGAGGGGATCGGCAATGTTACTTCTTAATACAGGCTATTTCATAGCCTAGCCTAGATCAGCACGTCACCCACATGATTACCAGAGATTCAATACCATACATTTTGTAAAAACTGTTACATGTACTGCAATCTGTTTCTATATAAATAAAGATTATTATTATTATTTAAATTCTCATACTGTTTATGTGAATACAAATACGCACCCTGTGAAAATTTCAACTGTCTACCTATTGCGATTCATGAGATACAGCCTGCTGACAGGCAGACGGACAGACGGACAGCGGAGGCTTAGTAATAGGGTCGGCACCCTTTGGGTACGGTTACCCCTCAAAAATAAAACCAGTAAACTCAAATTTAAGAATCATTCGATTCAATTTAAGCCACACATAATTTGCAGTTACTTGGCCTCGTACAATGCGGCAAGCAGTGGACTAGTATAGCCTGATGATGATGATGGCCTAGTACTAAGATTCAATATCCCAAAGGTCCTACCACAGGTTGTCTGTAAAAGATAGCTTTTAGCGATAAGGCCGCCCATTTTAACACCCTATGTGGATTTTATACTCATTATTTGTAAGTTTTCATGGTGTATATACACAAAAGAGTATTCTATTCAATATAAGCATTGGTCATAGCCAAAGATCCACAAGTTTTCTGTAAGAGATCGCTTTTAGTGATAAGAACGTCCATTGTGACACCCTATGTAGCTCTAATACTCATTATTTGTAAGTTTTCATGGTGTATATACAATAAAGAGTATTCTAGGGCCTAAGACCGCCCATTGTAACACCTTATGTAACTGTCATACTTATTATCTGTAAGTTTTCATGGTGTATATACACAAAATAGTATTCTGTTCTATTCAATATTAGCATTGGTCATAGCAATACTGGTACAAGATTCCAGGAAGTGACAGACAATGTCAGTAACTCTACAAGCTACATATTGACGACTTGCTTGCCCGACGCGGCCATGTAGCCGAATCGATTTGCCACGCACGACTAAATCACGAATGTGTATAGACAAGAGATTTACATGCAAAACAGTGCTAACATCAGCCTCTATTGCTTTGGTAAATTGTCAACGAAGACTCGCTTTAGGTCAGTAGGACTGTATAAATAATTTACGGAATCAAATTATAAATAAATAAATATACATAAATAATGCTGGACCATCCACACAGCATCATCTAGCCCCAAGCTAAGCAGAGCTTGTGTTATGGGTACTAGATGACTGAAATACTGAATACAATACATTACATAGATAGATATTTTTTTATTATACATTGCAAATACCCAGAACACCCGGAACAAATCTTTGTAGATCATACAAACATTTGTCCCAGCAACTTCCTGCGTCGCAGGCGGACTTACGCCCGCCGTACCACATCAGTCGTCAAACTAAGCGCCAATATTCGCGCTAGGCACACACATTAGTATATCCCATCTTACCTTGCACGGGTATCCCGTCCCGCCACCACGACAATGTCGCAGGAGGGTTGCTGCTGGCCGCGTCACAGAAGAGAGTGGCTTCGATTCCCACTTTCAGCTCCTCGGGTTCAACTCGTACTTTCACAGCTTCAGGTGCGACTGGTGAAGAAAATCAAAATCAAAAATCAAAATTCATTTGTTCAAATAAGGCTGAAAATCAGCACTTTTTGAACGTCAAAACGTTTACATAAGACAGTCCCCCAAAACGCCCACCCTTCACCACTTCCTAGTGCTTTTGCTAGGAAGAAGAAATGGTGGAACAAACTCCCCAGCAACACGTCTGTCTGATAGTTTGAAGAACTTGAAGCTATACAAAGTATACAACACATGTCAAAAAATAATAATTATGTCAGTCATTTTTATACATCTCAAAATTCAATAATTTGCTACATGTTAGCTAGCACACACCAATATGCCAAAATCAATAAATGAAAAACTATATACCAAAATCAACAATCAACTCAAGCAAAGCCTGCTGAGAGACATTTTTAAGAGGTGGTCTCTACAAGTCCGTCTTTTGTTGTGTGTTTTGTGGGGGACTGTCCTATGTAAATGTTGTCGTTGAAAAAGTGTCTATTCTCAGCCTAATTTAAATAAATGAGTTTTAATTTGTATTTCCAATCCTGGTAGCTTCCGTTACAGTACTAAGCTCATTTGAGTTGGTTTTGACTAAAACTAATAACACTAAATTCAAAAGCTCGTGCTATATTTTCAAATTTACTCATACTATAAATGCTTTCAAGTGTATTGACAATATTTTTTTTTTTTTTTTTTTTTTAAAAACGTTGCCCCACACTAGGAATTTCTCCTGTGTCGTGGGTGCGTTTACAAACATACAAACTCACATACACAAACAGCCAGACCCGGAACAAATACCTGTAGGTCATACAAATATTTGTTCCGCGCGGGAATCGAACCCGCGACACGCGGCGCAGCAGTCAATCGCTCAGCCACTGCGCCAACCGTGCCGTCGATATAATTGTTACTAAGCTCAAAATCAAAATCGTCACTAAATATTTGGTAATTTATTAAATAGCTATCAGGGTTTATGTAAGGTATTCGCAAACTCTCAACTACGTAGTTACAGAAGTTTCGACTACTTATAAATTATAATATGTAGGTTAACTTCAGCATATACCCAATTTGTAGAAGCAAAATCAGCTGTAATCTTCAGTCAGTCCTAAGTAAACACTTAGATGCGGATCCTCTTGAATAGTAAGAAGCTAAGATATTAAGTTTCGTGATATCCCTTACCGTAGGTTATCTAGTTATTCGTCCTTAAATTTAAGTTTTTGATACACAAGCAATTGACCTATTTTATTGTTTGTCGGTGGCAAAATAATATCTACCGCTCAGATCGATGGAAGGTGTTCCTACGCTTGCCTAAGTCAGTCCGTAGATGGGTAACCATCCAATATACATAGAACCAGTCCATATCTTGGAAAGCACGTTAAGACGTTGGTTCCAGCTGTCATTTGGAAATCTTTGACAGTCGTCATGAGAAGCCCAAAAGTCTGACAACCTTGGCAGTGTAACAAAGGGCATCGTAGGGTAAGGTAAGGGTAGGGTATCGTATTAACAAGTAACTGGGTTGTGGAGGTCAGATAGGCAGACCGTTGGAGTGGCAGACAGATAGACAGATTATGAAGAAAGGCGACACGGTTTTGACGACACAGTTGGCGCAGTGGTTGAACCATCGGCTGCCGCGCCGCGTGTTGTGGGTTCGATCCCCGCACAGGAACAAATATTTGTATGACTTACATATAATTGTTCCGAGTCTGGCTGTTTGTGTATGTGAAGTTTAAATGTTTGTTAACGCACCTATGATACAGGAGAAATTCTAGTGTGGGGCAAAGTATTTTTTTTTTTTTTAAAGGAGTAGTAGTAATACTTACAATAAACATTCAAGGTGACCGTCTCAAACAGAGGTATCTCAGTAGCGCTGTTGGTAGCTTCACACCTGTACTGGGCCTGGTTGTCAGTCACATTGGTCAGGATGGAGATCTCGGCAGACACTGAACGCTCAGTCGTCTTTGTTACCGAGTGGATCTGGAAAAGAAGAAGTTTTTTAATATTCTGATGGTTTACTTGCAGATGAACATGACCTCTTTTATTAAGTCATAGTATAGGAAATGGGTTGCCATGTGATACCGAGAAATGAGGATCGTGTTGTGAGGGAAGTTTAGAGTAAGAATGTGGAGGGTTACAAGAGTAGAGGAAGACCAAAGAAACGATTAATTTAATGTGGTAAAGATGATTTTACTGTAAAGAAGGTGACTATTGAGATGACGTATCTTGGCAGACAAGAAGGCGATGCTATCCTTCATGTCATTATCCTTTTGTCAGATTTAATGGGCATGATGTTTTCTGTCCATATCTTTCATAGAATAAATCGTCTATTTGATCTTCCCTTAGTCTTAGAGACTTTCCCATTCATATTATGACGACACGGTTGGCGCGGTGGTTGAGCCATCGGCTGCTGCGCCGCCTGTTGTGGGTTCGATCCCCACACGGAACAAATATTTGTATGGCCTACAGGTAGTTGTTCCGGGTCTGGCTGTTTGTGTATGTGAGTTTAAATGTTTGTAAACGCACCCACGATACAGGAGAAATTCCTAGTGTGGGGCAACGTTTTTTTTAAAACAAAAAAAATATATATATATACGGCAAGCTTCTGCATCACATTTCGATACCATGACCAGCCACTACTCTTCGGTCATCGGAGACATCGGTGATGAACAACTAGATATGTCAAAGAGCTGAAAATGGTTTTAAGCTTTCCTTTGACATATCAAGTTCTACATAAAATGAAATATACTAGCCAATATTCGCTTCGCATACAGCAATATTAATATTTTTGGACCAAAATAATTTCGCTTGAATATCGGAACTGTGCGGAAGCTCCCATTGTTTCACTATTAAGAATAGTTAAACGGGACGGAACGGTACTGATATTGATACTCGAATGAATTGTATCGATTGTTATTTTATATACTATTTTGTTTTACATCGATACTCCTCCGTGCCTCGGAAAGCACGTTAAGCCGTTGGTCCCGGCTGTCATTAGTAGATCTTTGACAGTCGTTACGGGGTATCAGAAGCCCGAAAGTCTGACACCAGTCTTACCAAGGAGTATCGTGTTGCCCAGTTACTGGGTTGTGGAGGTCAGATAGGCAGTCGCTCCATGCAAAATACTGGTATTCAGCTGTATCCGGTTAGACTGGAAGCCGACCCCAACATAGTTGGGAAAGGCTAGACAGATGATGATACTATGTTGTTAACTATGTTGTTTGAAATACTCTACTCTCTTGTCTGTATGGGTTACACCTAAAGGGTGGAAGGGACATAATCGCTCAACGCAATACCACGAGTTCAGTACATGATTCTAGAATTTTCCTGTCAGACTTTTTGATTAGCCGATCTTTTATGGAAAACCAACATACAATATGTAGAGTGAATAAATTTGGTTAACTTTATTTTGTGAATGTTTCAAACATGTTAAACAACAGAACTAACGAAATTATCATTTTTTCTAATATTTTAAAATTGCATACATAGAAATATAGCATGCATAGAAACCTGGTACTCAATCTAATTTTGAGAATGTTTAACGGCCGATTTCAATAACGAATCTCAATCCCAATCTAGAGATCGAACTTTGTTTTTAACCAATCAATGGCCGAGTTCGTAATCTGTAACGAGTAGACGGCGAATCAGAAGCAGCAGTTGAAGATCGCTGAGAATTGAGATTGGGATTGCAACGTCATTGACATTGGGCGTTAGTGAATCGTGAAAATTACATTTCAATAAATAAATATGAGCCAGTTTCTGATAATTCGTAAACTTACCTTTTTATCATTCTTGAACCACGTAAGAGTAGCCAAAGGGTTTCCTCCTGACGATAAACACGACAAACGCTGAACGGTACCAGCAGAGAGCGTGGTCCCAGGGATGTAGCCAGTGATCATGGGTGCTGTTGGTGGATCTGTAACAAGAGAGGGTGAAATTAATAAATAAATAAATAAATATTGCTGGACAATCCACACAGCATCATCTAGCCCCAAGCTAAGCAGAGCTTGTGTTATGGGTACTAGATGACTGATATACTTAATACAATACATTACATAGATAGATATTTTTTTTATTATACATAGCAAATACCCAGAACACCCGGAACAAATATTTGTAGATCGTACAAACATTTGTCCCAAGGCGGGAATCGAACTCGCAACCTCTTGCGTCGCAGGCGGATCTTCGCCCACTGCGCCACATCGGTCGTCAAATCAATTAGCGGTCGCCCATCATTTTCTATTCCTCTGTGACGGTTGTGTAAGTTAAGTTACATTTAGGGGAATTGTTTTAATGATATGGAGTGTAGATTTAAAATTGTTTCGTCATTTAAATTCACCATTGTGGTTTTGTTAAACAAATATAATATTTCTGGGTTTGTCAAATAAAACGTTTGAAGAGAAGGTTATGTAAATAGTTTACTTTTAGTCAGTTTAGCACGTTAAGCCACAGCTGTCATTTATAGAAATTTGACAGTAGTAAGAAATTCGAGAGTCTGAGAAGCAGTCCTACGAAAGGGTATCGTGTTACCCTGTTTGGTTAGGTGGTCTGATAGACAGTCACTCTATGTAAAATCATCATTCAGCTGCATTGGGTAAGACTGGAAACCAACCCAGCATGGTTAGGAAAAGGCAGTAATGAGTCTACCGAGACACACCAGTAAGGTTTCTATCATAATTATCCTTATTCTACTCCATTAACCACAAATTAGCCTCCCTTTTAAATTAACCAAATTAAATACCCCAAGCTTAACGCTTGAGTGGTCACCCATCAAAACACAGACCTCGTTCGTTCAACTTAACCCCAAGATCGAAAACACAATTTAAGGAGGATCTCTTTCATTGCCCTGTCATTCCTTTCCCTTAATTATGTAGTTAATAATCATTAATTATCAGAATGAAATGACAGGGAAGTAAGGGTTGGTTTACACTCGCGTCTTGGCGATTAAGTCGTACGAATTTATCTTTTTGAGTGTCGTGTTATTTTTATTACATTATACCACGCCTGTAATCCCCAAAGGGATGGGCTGCGGTGCACCTAGTAACCACATTTGGCCAGTTATGTTTAAGTGCTTAAGTGATTTTAATTATTACTACAATTTTTTTTCAAATGTATATGATATTGAAACCTATTTGAAATAAGTTACATGCTATTGGATTATGGCGGAAAGTGTTCCACACTTAAAATATCTGTAACATCTTTTACATAATAAGTATATCAGTCATCTAGTACCCATAACACAATCTCTGCTTGAAGCTTAGGGCTAGATGATGCTGTGTGGATTTATTTATCTTTTATATTCTACCATATTTCATGCAATATGCACTTATTTACTTACTCATCAGGTTTTGAACGATGCCAATATTTAGAGAAAAGTAAACATACTGGTACTGAGCATATAGATTAGGTATTCAAATATGTCAGTTTTTATTTAGAGTGTTTTAATCCCATGACGAGTGGAATTAGGTCTACCAACGACTTGCCACCTCTTTCTGGGGCGGCCTTTACGTACATACCTATTAAAATATTTGATAACAATGACTTTTGACATTAAATTTCATAAAACAAGTCCATTTTTTTACCATAAAAAAGATTTTTTGTGACAAACAAATATTCCCATGTAACAACTTAGCCGCGAGTCGGTAACAACCCTTACAATTATAAATTATAAGGAAGGGTCTAGTCACGGAGTGGTGATTAAAATAATGGGTACAGCCCTAGTTTAGGGTTGTCACTAATTGGATACCATGTACGTGTTTGTATAACATTGTAATCATACTGTGAGCTTCACTGAGTTTATTAGTTTTAGGAAAATGGCAACATTTCCTGGTATAAGTCGGCAGGTTAGGTGTACAATGTCAGGATTGGTTGTAGTACAGAACTACAGGGAGCCTTTCGGCTATATTCTCCCATTAGAGGGACCATTACACCACACCATTACATATCGTTAAAGCAGGCTATCAAAATTAAATATATATACAAAAATTTGGGTTTGTGCTGTTGACGGTTCAAGTGTTCTTTCATCTGGAGCCAATCCTGGGTGAAGAATCAATTTGTACGTACCATTAAAATCAATGGTCATCGGAACTGAATCAACATGTAAAATTTCAACTCAGTAAGATAAGAGGAAGTGGGTCCAATTTAACTAGCAAGATTTGATTACAGTCAGACACAAACCAAGACAAGTGAAACTAAAAAAAGCTTGATACGGAACACCATGTCGTTTAGGCCTTCCCAGTCATCTGTATTTGGTACTTGTTATTGAGTTTATACCGTATTGTGGGTGGTCATAAGCCCGAAAGTCTGACCACCAGTCTTCAAGCCAAAGGGGTATCGTGTTTCCAAAGTAACTGGATTGTTGAGATTGGATATGCAGACACTCTGAGAAGACCATATCTATTAGTGTCAACTGTCAAGACATTTTTTGCTGGAAAAAGTCTTACACGCACGTCGGTTGCGAGTACTACGCACCTGACCTTTCTGACCAAAGAATATCACCAATAAGGTGTATGTCTTTCAAGGGAGTCGTGAGCACGAGATTCTGGGTTCGATTCCCGGGTCGCGTTAAGTGTTTTTGGGTTTTTACATCCGTAGTTTTTCAATAGCAGCCGAGAGATATAACTGGCGAAATGAGGGTGTATTATACTTCTGCTAAAAAAATTGTGAATATAAAAGAATTGTATAAACATACATACAAAAGATTAGATTAAAATACTCTACTAAATAAAATCTATAATTCTTCAATCAAAAACCAAAAATCCTTACCACAAATCAAACCTAACCTAAACAGCTTCAGCCGACTACATAACCAGCCGAAATAACTAGAGATTTATCCAATAAATAACCGTTCGCCGTATCAGATAACGGTTACTGTGATATTCTCGTCACGTGCCCACTGCAATCAGGATTCATGCGACAACCTTCGTGGAATATACGGGAAGAAAGTTGGGGAGGGCCGGCTGGTGAGTTTTTGGGTGAGCTTGGACTCAAATTTAAGAAAACTCATTGTATTCGTCAAAGTTTCTTATTGGTAGCTAATCGATTCAATTGTAGTTTCTTTGGAAACACCACTACTACTAATATTTTTTTTGGAGTTCGTTTATCAATCTGTCTACCCTTTCTCAATTGAAACGGATGCAGCTGACTATCAGTATTTTATATGGAGCGTCTGCCTATTTGACCCTCACAACCAGTTACGGTTTAACCATTGTTTAGACTCGTTATTAGAATTTCGGGCTCCTGCCAAAGATTTACAAATGACAGTTCGTTCAGTAATTTATTTATTTATTAAGTTTTTAGGAAAACTTACAGCTAAACAGATAGTAAGTAATAGTTTAGACAAAATATGGCCAATTACAAGTTTCCACATGTTGTATATAAATAATATGGCATCAAAAAAATAATAAGACTATATAATATAAAACCAAACAGAAAATTGACTAAGTACACGCTCGAAGAAGCTATTAGATAAAATCTTATTCAAATTAGCGATACTAGTATTGAAAATGTCGATATCAGCTGGACATAATATTATGACATTTAAAAAAACAAAATGTTGTTATAAGACTTAAAGCTATTTTGTATAGCTTCTGGATGAATACTCATACGATATTGAAGATATATATCGCATTATGTACTGTTTTTTTGTTCTTTATTATATTTATCGTTATAAAAAAACGTGTTCAGAACTCAACTTACACTCTCAAACTTCGCACCCGTATGTTTACATCCACTCACAAAAACTCGCGATCCTAATTTGCCCTCGCTCGTAAGCTGTTTCAAGATACTCTGTATTAACAAGAAAACTGTCAGAGGCTGAAACAGGTGACATTGAGGACTTTCAAAGATTTTTGAACTCTAAGATGAAAATGATATAATTAAAAAAAAATGAATTTTTACATTGTTGGCAACTTGAATTTTGAACGAATGAATTAGGTAAAGTGGCAGTTTTTGGAGATTTTATTATGATCACGTATAGTAAGGATTAAAGCGTAGGTAGAAATGTAATAAGTCATTTTTTTATTTTATTTAATGAAGAGAAAAAGCAATTATGTGGTATTTTATAAAAGTCGTGCTTTGAAATAGGTTTTATTTTTTATTTAATACTTTAGGCACACATGTTCAGAAGCGGTAAAAATCCTAGTGTGGGCCAACGTTTTTATAAAAAAAAACATCGAGAGTCTAGTGTTAGTATTTTGTGATTGAGAAACAAAAAAAAATCATATAGCAGTTGATTATTTATTAAAAATAAAGTAAACAAAATCTTAATTTAAAAACTATGCCACCACAAAACCGTGCCTAAAAACTAAACTATGCTTTGACATGATCTTATTAATACCCTAGAGTTATGAGATATCAAAAGGGACTTTGCAATTGTACACGACATCACAACTTAAACTATCATAAACGCAATATAACTGTTAATAAATAAGCAAGAAATCTTATACAAAACGTAAGTGTTGACATTCCTGTATGATTAATGTTTTTACACACATATACAGGAATCATTTGTATAGAAATAGAATGTATAGAATGATATGTCATTAGATAGGATTGAGGAAGTGAGCGCATAACACTTCTTCAGTTTGTGCGTATGGTTTTTTGATGTTGGAAACTGCTTGGCTGATTTTGATATAAGCAGGTGGAAATTTGGCGACCGATGGATGGGACAAATGTTTGTACGATCTACAAAGATTTGTTTCGGGTGTTCTGGGTATTTGTTATGTATAATAAAAATATATATATACATGTAGAGTATTGTATTAAGTATATCAGTCATCTAGTACCCATAACACAAGCTCTGCTTAGCTTGGGGCTAGATGATGCTGTGTGGACTGTCCAGCATTATTTATTTATTAAAGGGTAAAACGGGATACTTTTACTATGACTCCGCTGTCCGTCCGTCTGTCACCAGGCTGCATCTCATGAACCGTGATAGTTAGACAGTTGAAATTTTCACAGATAATGTATTTCTGTTGCCACAATAACAACAAATACTAAAAAAACAGAATAAAGTTAATACTTAAGGGGGCTCCCATACAACAAACGTGACTTTTTTGCCTTTTTTATAGATAATTATGAGGATCCCTTCGTACGCGAGTCCAACTCGCACTTGGCCGGTTTTTTTATTTGAATTTCATTTTAACGAAGTCAATAAATGACGAGATGTTCATTAAAAGTTACAACTTCTTGGTGCTAACCAACATACGTATAGAATTATGAGTCTTATTCTAGTAGGCATAGCTTTTATTTTTGAAAAAATAACATAAGGATTAATGTTTGACGAGATAAGTGTAAGCGGGTAATAATAATATACTGATAAATATTTAACATTTAATCTTATAAAAACTCACACCTTTCTCCCATGAGGGTAAGCAGAAACTACAGAACGCCACAAGCTACGATACTTCACATAAGTACTCCTTTTACTTCGTTAGCGTTCATAAATCGCACAACGGTTGCGAGTATTACGCACCTGACCTTTATGAAGAACATCACCAATGAGGTCAGTGTACGTCCTACCCACCATTAAGGTCAGTGTATGTCCTTCTAGGTCGTTCCACTTTAATCTACCTAATAATAACCCTTTATTACTAGCCTTTCATTCATCCTCTCAATGTGACCATCTAAGTATACTCTTTACAATTCTTGTTGCTACAACTTCTATCTCCTTTCCTCCATCTAAGTTTACCGTTCTCTCATCACAATATCACTCCTAAATCTGTCATTCTACTACCGTGTAGCGACATCTATCTCGCTACGTACGAACTAAATCTGACGTTTCCTACATCGCGATATTAAAGTTATCCGCGCAATTGAACATATTATGTCCAAGAACCCGACAACAACCGTCGGCCAGTAGTCCACCAGACACAACACCCGATCTGATCGGAGGATCCACTTTTTTCTATAATGGATGTGGAACTTTACACCCTGTCCCTCACACCCACTGATATTCATATTCATATTTATTTGCGTTCCACAAGGTATAAAATAAGATGTTAATGAAAGGCTTAAAAGCTAAGAGCCGTTGTAGACCCCGACAGGGCACAGCAAAGTAAAAGTAAGTAGGAGAGAGGAGGAAGAACACTGTGTGTTTAATTATAGTAAATAAGTAATAGGTGAGGTATAATTTATTTGATACTGACACTGTTAGCCTGCGTCATCCCACTGCTGGGCAAACACCTCTCTCCGTGACTTCCAGTTGTTTCGATCCAGGACTAATGTGGGCCACTGTTCATTGGTTATGTCCAGCTCCTCCTGCCATCTTTTAAGAGGCATCATACCCACATACCGTTATATTTATTTTAACTTTTTGCCTCCAACTGCAAGGGAACCCACGTGCCTCTAGTAGTCATACCATAGTACCAGCCTATTACTGTCCCACTGAAGGGCAAAGGCCTCTTCTCATACAGAGAAGGTACGAGCATTAATCACCACGCTTGCTCAAGACGGGTTGGCAAATCAAATCAAATCAAATTATTTATTTGCATGGCGATTTCAGACTTATATTAATTATATAAGTCCAGGTTTCCTCACGATGTTTTCCTTCACCGATGTCAGTGATGTCCAAGATAAACTCAGAAAGTACATATGAGTTAAAACTCTCATTGGTACTTTGCCCAGGTTTGAACCCACAACCTCGTGCACAAGAGGCGAGGCCTAAACCACTGGGCCATCATGACGCTTCACACTCATACTACTAGTCATACACTCAACCTTATATATTTTGTATATTTGCCACAATACCGACTAATGCGTTTACTATTTTGTGACTAGAATATCTAACTCACAAATAGTATTTTTATTCGACCTAGTTTCCCGGCCTGTTCTGTTAGGCCTGATTTATATGTAGACACCGTTTTTAATATCCTAATGGCTCAGCCCATCAAGATATCGCCTCTCATGTACGAGATTGTTGGTTCTAATCTGGGGCAAGAACCAATTTACTTTCTTTCACAAGTTCAACTTAGACATAACTAAACGTCGTTAGACTCGCCCCCTAAGTAATGTTTAAGTCCCATGTAGTAAGCGACGAGCATATTACCTTCTATCGAGCACAAATCCAGGTTCCAGGCTGCTACTTAAAAATTCCAGATGAAAAACTCAATAACACTTTTCCCGATCCGAGAATTGAACACAGGAATTCATGCTCAACAGTAGTCCTCATGCAACTAGATACAATAAAATATTAAGAGAAATCTCGTCGTTAAAAAGATTAACCCCATCAAATATCTACCATGTCAGCTTATCTCATAAAAAATAACATGCCATATGTTATAACAATCACAATCACGAACCGTCTTCACTTCTCAATCGGGTATCAAACCCGCTACCCTGTCATGTTATCGATATCATTAATCATGGGGATAACTGGGTTATCCTCGAGGGTATCAGCTGATATGACGGACGGGTTGTACACATTGATATTGATTGATACATGTTTTAGGTGATAAGTGGTAATCAAATGATTATTTTGATAATACTGTGAGTGTCTTGTTGGCGTATTGGTCTCAAACACTACAGCTGAGCATGAGGTCCTGCGTTCGATTCCCGGGCCGGGTAAGTTGTTATGCAATATCATCTGCCTACCCTTTTCCCAAATGTGTTGGGGTCAGCTTCCAGTCTAAACAGGATGCAGCTGAATACCAGAATTTTACAATACGGGACGGCCTATCTGACCTCCACAACCCAGTTACTAGATAAAACGATACTCCTTAGTAATACTGGTTGTCAGACTTTCGGGCTTCTGACTACCCGTAACGACTGATACGGATGTACTACAAATTACAGATAGTTACCCATCCACGGACCAACCTCGGCAAGCGTGACTTAACCTCTAATCGACACGTGCGGCTAATATAGTTTAGTCTCAAAACAAACCACAGCAATACTACTTATTTAAATGCAGTTTACAGCCGCTTTATCCTGAAACTTTACAGCTCAAAGCGCCATAAAAAAAATCTATAAAGAGGCAGCTTTTAAAAAGCCATACAGCGCTTTTTTATATGCAAAAATATAAACACGAACAGCACACAACAAAAGTACATTAAAACGCGAAATTTCAGGGCTGTCCTGCAACAATTATAGCCACACTTGTGCACGTCTAGGGTTGTCACCGCAGGGAGCTAACAGTTGAGCAATTAATTCGTGCGATGTCCGCAGTCTCATTACTTTAATGAGGGAAACGTGCTGGACGGCACAACCCTACATATAAGGCTGTGCACACAACGATTTAATTTAAGTAATGGAGTTTTTTAGTGCTGAGATTAGATGATGTATTCCGCCTTTTTTATGTGTGTGTGTTTACGTAGATTTAGTACACTTTTTTAGCTTTGTTCGTTGATAAGGGAAAACGAATTAAATAGAGTGATTTTGTCGTAATTAGCTATGCACGATCAATCTTTTATTTTGTACTTAAATATACTGTTAGATTTTGTGTCTAGTGTGTTGTGCTTATTTTTTGTCTACTTGCAGTTCGCCTACGATTTTCGCCACGTTTATTTCTTCCCTTTGAAATGTATCATCCCCTCCACCACCTATCCAGGGTTCAGGGTATCCAGGTTAATTTTGATACTAGAATATCATCATCATCAGCTGAGCCTTTTCCCAACTATGTTGGGGTCGGCTTCCAGTCTAAGCGGATGCAACTGAATACCAGTATTTTACATGGAGCGACTGCCTATCTGACCTCCACAACCCAGTTACTGGGCAACACGGTACCCCTTGGTGAGACTGGTTGTCAGACTTTCGGGCTTCTGACTACCCGTAACGACTGTCAAAGATCTACAAATGACAGCCGGGACCAATGGCTTAACGTGCTTTCCGAGGCACGGAGGAGTCTCGATATGTTAAGAACGGTCACCCATCTACATACTGACCTCGGCAAGCGTAGCTTAACCTTCGATCAACCCGTGCGGCTGATTTCATTTAGCCACGAGCTCCTCCGAGCTTTGATACTAGAATATAACCTATGATATTCGCTGATAGGTAGCTTTCTCAAAGTGAGAGAATTAAAAAAAACGGTTAAGTATCATAATTGATCCACTGCTCACTACTGCAGCTAACTGCTTCGTTAGTCTAGTGGTTTCAAGTGCGACTACTGAGCGTGAGGTCCTGAGTTTGATTCACAGGTCGGGAAAAGTGTTATTGAGTTTTTCCAATAGGAATTTTCTTACAAGCTGCTCTGAGTCTGGAATTTGAGCCCGGCTGATAGCAACAAGCTGTCGTATGCTCATCACAATAAAAAGGGTGAAGGCTACGCACGATGATACTAAGGGCAAAATTCACATATCCCATTTTACTTTAGTAAGTAGTAATAAGCTGTCGTGTCACACGAAAATAAGCCTTATTGGCATTTATGGCTTTGTCATGTCAATATGGAATACTCCCTCACATTTGCTTATACAAATACGGTTGACATTCGTATGAAAAGCTAATTTTACTTCTTACCTCTGCTACGATAACTTGCGAACTAGCTTATCTTTTAACCACTCCAACTAAATATTCTCGAACAGCTAGTGCTAACATGAGAAAAGATTCGAAAAAAAGCTTCAGGATTTACTGAATTTCATCATCATCATCATCTTCATCATGCTATACTAGTCCACTGCTGGACATAGCCCTCTCCTAATGAGCACCATAGCGCCCTGTCTTCAGCTTTCCGCATCCAGCAGCATCCTCTACCTGCAGTCTTTCGCAGATCGTCATCCCACCTGGTCAGAGGGCGTCCTAGACTACGTATGCCGAGTCGCGGTCTCCACTCAAGAACACGTTTACTGAATTTACTCATTCATAAATACATGACATTGCAAATCATTTCTAAACCATTTCACAATTTTCATGGCAATTAAATACGTCTCGAGAAATATTAAAAATATACTCATACAGGTCCTTTATAGCTACGCCCCATTTTAACTGGTTATACATTGAAATACATAAAGTCTTCAGCGTTTATCGACGCGAATAAAGTTGGTATACTGGTCAAACGTGTATCCAATTCAAATATTAAAATAAATTATTTTTAATTGTTCTCTGTTTGTTCTGGCTAATCTTTGAAATGCTGGAACGATTTTGTAACAAGGACTACTTATATTTAAGTTTTAGAAAAAGTATTAGGGTTCCGTGATAAAAAAATGAAACCTATAAAATTGTGAACAATATCTGATTGAAATAGAGAAGTACATTCCCGACTTAAATGCGGGCGAAGGTGCGGGCAGAAGCTTGTCTTAAAAAGACTCGTCAAAATTATAACCACCATTTCTTATTTAACAATTACACAATACCCCAATTTTTACTTTCACCCAACTTATAATACACCCATAATCAAATAAGATCTCTACAAAAACTAGCGTCTATTCAAACCGGCATGAAAACGCGAATGTATACAAAAACCGTTGTATGTATACAAGTCGGGGCAAAAAGGGGGGTATTATCATAGTCCCCCAAGAAAGGAGGCCGGTAAACAACATGTGAATAGGTTTTTTGCATCGTCACCTTGGCAGTGGCCTAAAAACGTAAGGTTTAAGTTGGGATCTGAAGCGAGAAACTTGACGCTTTGAAAACATCTTTTAGTTTTTAAGTCTTATTTTCAGGCATATATATATATATATATATATTTAATAAAACGTTGCCCCACACTAGGAATTTCTCCTGTATTGTGGGTGCGTTTACAAATATTTAAAGTCACATACACGAACAGCCAGACCCGGAACAATTACCTGTAGGCCATACAAATATTTGTTCTGTGCGGGAATCGAACCCACGACACGCGGCGCAGCAGTCGATCGCTCAGCCACTGCGCCAAACGTGTCGTGTCGTTTATATAAAATCACGCTTCTTTTACCCTAAGGAAGGCATAGGCAAAAGTACTTACAGTACACCCATTTTTCGCTGGTACTTTTAAGTCTCATATCGCACTGCTAGATTAAAACTGAGACAACTCAAAATACGAGATTGTTTAGTTACAACTCCAAAATACTAATTTATCAATAGAAAGTACTGATTCCTAGCCCCATTTAATATGCAGTGACATTCTACAACATGTTAATGACCTACTATAAAATTACGTTTCAACTTGTCTTACAAAATCTAGAAAAATGTGTATTTTTCATCTGAGTACTGAAAAAAACAGTTTTTGGAGTTGTGTCAGTTTTGATCTAGGTGTGCGATATAATAGGGGGCGAGCTTATTGCCAGCACCCGGGTGCAGATTCAGACTCGCTACTTACTGAGAAATTTCAGATTTAAGACCTGGGAATCGAAACCTCTCATGCTCAGCAGGCTGTAGCGCTTGCAACCACTACACCGAGAAAGCTGAACATCTTTTAAAACAAATGGCTTGAGAGATTTTTCAAGCAATATGGCCGCCATTTTTCTGGTAACAAAGGTTATTCAGGGGACGTCCACCCCACATTTTGACAACACAGACAAAGTGGCTTGAAATGGCTCTTCAATTATGACAAAACAAAAGGACAGTTGAAAGAAAATCAAGGACGTCTGAAAATACTTTATTTTTCTTTATTTTGGTTTCGTTTTCACGACTACAGTAACTACAGAAATATGGGAATATGAGACTATTCGAAATTCTTAAGGGACTAGTTTATTATTTTGGAATGAAAAGAAGAGATAGATCATAAGAAATTTCATCCGAATTCGTTCAGCTGTTACAGCGTGAAGGAGTAAAAACATACACACATACATATTTTGACTAATCAAATCCATATTTCCAATTGACGTTATTTCCACTAAACCAAAATGACAACTTTACTGTCGTATTTATTTATGTCGTTTTTACAATATCTAGTACTATTGAAAACCTTTCAATTTATTTGAAGTGGTAGCGCAAATTGAACTCTATCATTCGAGGATTAGAGTTACTTTTTGATTTAACTTAATATTGTTTACGTTTTTGGAAGCTTAAGTTTCAGCGTAGAATAATTTTGGTCCAAACTCACTATACTAAAATCATTAACACACTAGTGCGAAGTGCCAAATCTCTAGTTTTACTCTCATATTAAGATAAA
Source organism: Phlogophora meticulosa (assembly GCA_905147745.2). Lineage (NCBI taxonomy): Eukaryota > Metazoa > Arthropoda > Insecta > Lepidoptera > Noctuidae > Phlogophora > Phlogophora meticulosa. The sequence goes on along the minus strand of LR990543.1, from coordinate 10,983,524 downwards.
CGTTATCAGCATACGTTGATCTGTTTCCTGGCCCTATCTCAAGTGTGTGCTGGCCAGTGGACCACTGATACATTCTGCTAATCTGTTAGACAGTGGGTTAAAGGAACAGATTAAGCGGAGTTGATGGCCCAGTTGTTTAGGCCTCGCCTCTTGTGCACGAGGTTGTGGGTTCAAGCCTGGGCAAGTACCAATGTGAGTTTCTTAATTCATATTTACTTTGAAGTTTATCTTGGACATCACGGACATCGGTGAAGGAAAACATCGTGAAGAAACCTGGACTTATACAATCAATATAAGTCTGAAATTGCCAACCCGTCTTGAGCAAGAATGGTGATTAATGCTCTTGCCTTCTCTGTATTAGAAGAGGTCTTTGCCCTGCAGTGGGACACTAATAGGCTGGAACTTTGCTTTAAGCGGGGTAGCGTTAAACCGAAATTGGGGAAATACGTAAACTATTTAAGAGTTTAAGAACAAAGTACTTACTTGAAATATTATTATAAAAGCACGAAAAATTGTTTCTTTTTTTTCAAATAAAGGTTTTATTTTTAATTAGGATAGGCAACACCATTCAATAAATCATAATTATATTAATCAGTACAAATATGATACAAGATTAATTCATCAACTCATTTTAAAACCACAATCCCCCAATACACTTTAAAAATCACAGTCCCCCAATTCATTAAACCGCCGTCCCCCAACTCTTTACACCAGCTCCTTAAGAAATGATTAATGTAGGGCAGATAACAACTTGGCTACTCTCTGCATATGTTGAATGAGAGACAAGATTTGTATAGCAATGTTTGTTTAACGGGTGGACCTTGGGGGACCTGGGCTTTGAGCTAATTTTAGAAGGTGAATTATATTTGCTCAGTCAAAAGGTAATGGTTATAGACTGTGAGTAATAAATATTTGAGCTTCTTTGTTCTGATTTGAGCTTTGCAAATTCTGACCAATGCTTGCTCTGACTGTGTGGTTCTTTCCTCAAAATACCATATCAGACACTAATCTGCATGGTCCTCAAATGACCAGGTTGTGGAGTTCAGATAGGCAGTCACTACATGTAAAAAACTGGTATTCAGCTGTACCTTGCTATCTAAATTGAAAGCCGACGTGTCTAAATTGAATGCAGTTGAAGAATATATTTGCGATGTCAGTCAAATTATTAATATTTAAATGTACATACTTCTTAATCAAGGAATAGATGTTTTTATTTTAATTTATTACATCGTTATAAACGAAATAATGGCTTCAAGATACACGTAAAATAATAATTCCAGCTTTGTTTTCATAACTTACTTGACAAGACAGAAATAATTATATTCTGTAGTAATTTGACAAAGAAGGGAACTCAGTATTTCTTCGATCCTAACAATTCCTTTATACAATTAGTGGGGACTAATTTAAATTACAATTATTCGTTCTAAATACTGGTCGTTATTTAATGTAGGCATTGACAAAAATAACAAGGGTAAGGTTCACGCTATGTTGATAGATGAGCGTGAAATGAGTAAGAGAGCTAAAGAGATTATAATCACTCAATGCAATGCTAAAAATCTACTACATCACGCTTGTATTCCTTACAGTATGGCATTTATGATCAAGTCCCATTTAAAAGGAAGGGAGCCGATTGCTATCAACCTGGCACAAATATAGACTGCAGACTTAATCCCGACTTTGTCCAACTCGGTTATCGAACCCAAGACCTCAAGCTAAGGAGTAGCGCTTGCAACCACTAGACCAATGTATGGTCTAAAAAGTAATGAAGTAAAACATACAATTCAAAAATCTATTCGCTTGAGGAATTTAAAATGGATTTTGTTTTATAATAACATCTTCATTGTAAGAGATTTGAAAACAAATTAATTTCGATTTGTTGCTTGTATAAGGTAAAAATCCGAATCTGTGACAGCCAGTCTTATCAAGTGCTATTTAATTGTGATGTAACTGGGTTAAGGAGGTCAGATAGGCAGTCGCTCCATGTAAAATACTGGTATTCAGCTGCATTGGGTTAGACTGGAAGCCGACCCCAACAGAGTTGGGTAACGGCTATGCAGATGATGATCTCTTAACTTCTTATTGCATGAATTGTAACGGGCACATACTTCCCTATGTGTATGTTATCTGTAGCTGGATATCAGCGTCAGATGGTACCTTGTGTAGAACAAACCCAACAGTCCGCCTGCGACGCAGGAGGTTGCGGGTACGTTTCCCGCCTTAGGACAAATGTTTGTAAGATCTACAAACATTTGTTCCGGGTGTTCTGGGTACTTGCTATGTATAATAATAAATATCTATCTAGGTAATGTATTGTATTAAGTATACCAGTCATCTAGTACCCATAACACAAGCTCTGCTTAGCTTGGGGCTAGATGATGCTGTATGGATTGCCAGCATTATTATAGTATATATATTACAGTTGGGAAAAGACTACCCAGTAATGAAGCAGTTCAATAACCTAGATACACGACACACAAATAATCCATTCATCTCACACAACTCAAGGCCAGAAACAGCTTGTGGAACACCCAAACAGCTCCAGGCGTACCTATTCATTCGCTGAAACGCAACCATTTCATGTGACGTCACGACCTGACCTCAAATCCAACATGGCGCCGAATTAAACATTCAGAGGCTACACTAGCGTTATGTTAATGACGAACGTAAAATAACAGCTTTTCAGAAATGTGACAAAAAGGTATGTTATTAGGTAGTTGCCTTGCCTAAGGGAAGAGCCTATGTCAACTTAGACTGGGTTAGGTAAATAGATCGTGGACCTTTTAGTGTACGAAAGTTATGTGTGAAACTTGCATATTTATAGTTTCTTTACAATTCTGACTTTGAAAAGTTGTATACCTATCTGAAGGTCATAAATATGTATATAAAAAATAGGTAGAAACAAAAGATTGGTCTCTCTTTTGTTTATCTGTCTGTGCGTACGTACATAAATTTGGGATCGGATTCTGCTATCAGATCTAATATTGGTAGTCTGAAGAACAGAGTATGTGTTAATAGTTAAACAAATGGGTCGAAACCTTATATATATTTAAATCATAAACTGCCTTTGGTGTAGTGGTCGCAAGCGCTACTGCTGAGCATGAAGTCTTAGGTTTAATTTCCGGGTCAGGCAAAGTGATATAGAGAGAGTAGTAGAGTAGTCCCCGGACTTAAAAATAACAAGCGAGATGTGTACTAAGTACACCTCTGCCTATCTCTACGGCGAATACAGGCTTGATGTTATGTTGTGTGTTAAATCATAAATTAAAGCTCGCCCGCCGTAATTCAGATGTTTTTGTACAATTCAAAATGTACTTAGCAATTTTCACAACTTTTCCCAATTTTATAGCTAACTCACACACATGGTCTCCCATTTCCCCCATCCCGCCAAAACCCTGGTACGCAAACTTTAAACCACTAAAAAAACGACAGCATAAATCCGTTGCTGGAAAGAGAAGGCTAATAAAAACCTATAAGGGAGAAAGAGACGGCACGAGTAGTTTAAAAAGCTGTTTAATCCAACCTAGGGTTTATCGCGTTAGGCCGACGGAAAAAATACTGGATGTAATGAATTTACAGTCAGGGTTCCGTAGGATAAAGAGATTAGGGATCGATTGGTTCTCTATACTGATTTTTGTCTTATTGACTCTCAACTCAAATGTAAGAATCAAAGGAACACTTTAAATTATGGTCTTAAAATAGATATTAATAGTTAATAAGTATGTAGGTACATAAAAATATAAAGACTGAATCATAGAATATATGTATACCTACGCATCAATTATCCTATATTTTCTACATTTAGGGTTGGATTTTTTTAAGTTCATGGGACCACCATTGAGGTTAACTAACCGGTTTCAAAAGAACTATCGAATTCGGAATACACTGTCAAAAAGTTAAGCGTGGTCAAACTTTTTCTAGACGAGGTCTGTGTTTCATAACAGACTCCACTCAGAAGAAAATAGTACTATAAACTCAGATGTCAAGTGTCATTATTACTGTCAGATTCGAGAACTATGTATACAAGCGGCCTTAATCTTCAAAATATTTTTAATTCCGATCTAAAGGCAATACGATTCAAATGTTAATTTGGCAGCCACGAGATTATACTATAAACATCTGTCGAAATAAACTCAAGAGTAGCGTTGAGCGCTCGCCAAGCCCGATCCCGATTTTGGTGCTAGCGTCGAACTAGGGATGTGTCCTAGGAAAAAATAAAATAAGTCTATTTGGTCCGTCAGTTAAATTACCAAAAAATATTGGACACGTATTTTTAGCTTACTCAAATCAATAAAAAGTGACAAAGAAGGGGCTTGTGACATCAATTTTACATAAAAAGTGTAGCACGGCGTGACGTCAAGCAAAATTTCAATACACTATATCGTCGTCATTTTTTGACATTTTGTGACAAAAGAAAAAATACGTGTCCAGTATTTTTGAGTGCAATCCAACTTGTGGGGAGCACCCCATAACGACAAAAAAAAATAAATGTCATGTAATTTTTGACGTCCAAAAAGTGCTGATTGATCTGCCTAGCCTTTTCCCAACTATGTTGGGGTCCGCTATCAGTCTAACCGGCTGCAGGTGAATACCAGTATTTTATAGTGACTGCCTATCTGACCTCCACAACCCAGTTACTGGGCAACACGATACCCCTTGGTTAGACTGGTTGTCAGACTTTCGGTTTTCTGACTACCCGTAACGACCGTCAAAGATCTACAAATGACAGCTGGGACCAACGGCTTAACCTGCTTTCCGAGGCACGGAGGAGTCTCGATATGTTACGAATAGTCTCCCATCCATAGACTGACCTCGGCAAGCATAGCTTAACCTTCAATCAACCCGTGCGGCTGTTTTTATTTAGCCAGGAGCTCCTGCTGATTCTCAGCCTAATTTAAATAAATGAATTATGATTTTGATACATATAGGTTACCAGGTGCTCTCTTGAGGAATCAGTAAACAGATTTCCCTATTACAAGTTTAACTTTCTCTCTAAAACAAAAGTAATCCATCATGCTCGCCCCACCTTACAAAACCCATGTATAATGTATGTATCCAAAACTACCACAATGGATTACGCGATTTCCCCACCGAACCCCAAAATGCCGGCAGCGGCCGTGACGTCAGCTGCGTTTCCGGTTCCGCAAATATTATGATAATTCGCACAACCGGACGTTGCGTCCATTGTTTATATAGCAATACTTTTATCATTTTATGTTTAATATTGTAGATAGTTGGATGTGTTCCATGGCTTGCCGGATTTTACGGTTGAGTAGCTTTTATGTCAGTGGGTCAGAGAATTGTATTGTGTTTTTTTTGGTGTAAATCCAGGGTATGTTTAAACCTTGGAAAACTACTTTGGAGAACTTCATACATAGGTTAATAACACCAGGGACCTTACTCGACACTACGCCACTGACAAGCCCTTATATTGTATTATATTGGAATTCATGATTGAGAGGAGCTCGTAGATAAATAAAAACAGCCACATCGATTGATCGAAGGCTAAGCTACGGTTGTTTTTGCGAGGCCGTTCTGTGGATGGATGACCATTCTTAACATATCGAGACTCCTCCGTGCCTCGGAAAGAACGTAAAGCCGTTGGTCCCGGCTGTCATTTGTAGATCTTTGACAGTCATTTCGGGTAGTCAGAAGCCTGAAACTCTGACAACCAGTCTTACCAAGGGGTCTCGTGTTGTCCAGTAACAGGGTTGTGGAGGTCAGATAGGCAGTTGTTCCATGTAAAATACTGGTAATCAACTGTATCCAGTTAGTCTGGAAGCCGATCCCAAAATAATTGGGAAAAGGCTAGGCAGATGATGATGGAAGTCATGATGGCCCAGTGGTTAGGACCTCGGCTCTCATACACGAGTTCAAATCCGGCAAGAACCAATATATAAAATAAACCCAGAACCATAGCTTAGTTAGCAGATGCGTCTGTGACACACAGTATGGATCGAATGTCACCTAAGACATTTAGTGTATTAGGTGACAATAGATCCTGTCAAATGAGAGCGCCTTTGGTCCTGCGCCTGACGTATTCACGCTCGTGTCTATTGCTATCCCAACAGACTATCCAAGTTAATGATCAGGGTGTACACCAGTGTTTGCGCACATACTTGTATAATACCTCCTGCATCCTTGGCTAATCTTCGTTGAGGATGGCCGCCGTGACCGACATGCGGTCGGGAGGATATTACTTAATTACCAACATCGCTGTATACGTAAACTACGACTTTAACCTCGATGCAGTTTTTTTTTTTTAAACTTTGCCCCACACTATTATATGTTTGTGTATGTGAATTTGAATGTTTGTAAACGCACCCACGATACAGGAGAATTTCCTAGTGTGGAGCAAAGTTTAAAAAAAAAAAACTGCATCGAGGTTAAAGTCGTAGTTTACGTATACCCTCACCCTCAAAAAGGACATACACTGACCTAATTGTTGATGCCCTTCAAAACAGTCAGGTGCCTAGTTTATAGGAACATAAACGAAACAAAAGGAGTATGTGAGGATCGTATCAGGTGGCTTTATGTGGTTTCTGCCTACCCCCATGGGTACAAGCAATGATACTGTTGGTACCAAAAATAGCACACTAAATAATTTGCACCCGCGTTTCAAGATACACAGTCTATACCAAAGATCGCGTACAGCCACATACGATTTACAAAGCACCCCTTGACCACAAGCGGTACTAAGGGGTCTAACCCCCAACTAGAAATGATTTAAAGGGTAATCTTAGTTACCACGAGGGCGTAAGGGTTAAGACCACAAGTGATGGAGGGTTAGGTCTGTGTGGCCATTGTATTACCCATGGTCAAGTTTTGATTCGTGTTTTCATTGTTTTAAGATGAAGTGATGGGGTGGTTAGGTTTTAATTACAATCGTCCAACCGTGTCTTTAAAGAGATTTTTTTCCCCATATTTTTCTTTATTGGTTACTAAACATTGTTTTTCATTTCGTGGCATACAATTTTGTTTTACTGGAAAAAATCTTCAGATTATCTGCAGCTGTAGGCCTAAGATAGCTAGGACAGGGGAAGATTGCAGGACAGTTTGAATGGATTTAAAAAAAAATGACGTGTAAACACTTGGGGGGGGGGGGGGGTGTCTTTATCCAGCAGTGGGACAGTTACCTTCTTCTACCTATTAACAATACAGCAGATAAGTTAAGATCAAAATCAATTAACAATGGACACACAGTCTCACAAACCAGTGCTAAATAAAGAGCAAATTCCGAAATCCAGAAATCTTCAGTATCAAACGAATAGCTAAACAACAATAATTCACACATTTCTCGAAAAAAATACAACCAACATGGCCGCCAAACGAAATGCTACAAAATATTGAAAGAATTTAAAACCTCAAACTCGTACACGTGTTAGGCGAGAGGAATTGGAGAAATTCTCTTAAAAAGAAATGCTGAAACGTCGGCCATTGCATTTTACAAAATATTTTCAGCTTCACGGTGGTAAGTGGAGCGTTATATTTCCAATTATTTTAGTGAAGGGCTTTCCGTTTTGGTGAAAGGAGGTTTTAAGGGTTGATCTCTGAAGAAAAAGTAGGTTATTTGGGTGAGCATTTGTTGCTATTAAATAGTAATGTTTCACGGGACAGTTTCCTCACTCACGTCTGACCACGTCACAAAAGCCTATTTATGAAACATAATCATCACGCTTTTATTCCTCAAAGGGTTAGGTAGAGGGGAACAGGGCGTCTAGTTCGTCATTCATCATTGAAAATTAAAGATCCTATGACAAGACGAGACGATTGTTGAAACAGTTGTTGACGGGTCCTTGTATATATGTAGGATACGTCAGATTTAGTACTTATGTGGGGAGATAGATGTCACATGCTTTAGTCTTGATACAAGGTATGCGCCTTTTGCTATGAGCCAGACACAGATCTAGACTCCCGGGTGATACTAATAAATGCTAACAGGAAAATCCCAATAACACTCCCCGAACCGGGAATCGAATCCAGGACCTGATGCTCAGCAGTAGTGCTTGTGATCACTAGACCAACATGGCAGTGACTACGGCCCCTTGTCGTAAAATTTTTGAGTTAAAATCCAGGCAAGTACCGATGTGATTACGAATGTACTTTTATAAGTTTATCTTAGAAATCACTGTCATCGGTGAAAGATTACTTCACGAAGAAACCTGGGTTTATAATTCCCATAATAATGCGTCAAGCGAAAACTTCAGATCCCTTTTTAATTAATATTACTTCGAGCACGGACGAATGTTAGATTTTGGCATAGTTAAAGATTATGTGGAGAAGACACACAGAAAGCTAAAACAACCTCTTTCTTTAAACCGCCTTGAGCAAGTGTGGGGATTAATGCTCGTGTCTTCTCCGTATAAGAAGAGGCCTTTGCCCTACAGTAGGACAGTTACATTAGTCATAAATCTTCAGTACAATATTTCTCCTCACATACTCTAAAAGGCGTTACAAGTCCCTCTCAAACTTAATATTTAAAAGTCACCTCACTACTCCGAAAAATGTCCTCCGCTCGTACGGCGTGTATATAATATACAGGGTGGTTCTAGATAACGCCACAACACGCTGTGAATAGCACTATGCTTCCAAGTCACGTCTCCTAAGGGTTTCGAGTCTCGAGTTATTATAAAGTCATATAGACTCCTGATTAAGTTACTATGTGTGGGGAAAAGTGATGGAAATTTGGAAAATATGTTATGGTTCGCATTTTTGTGTTATTTAATATGGCTCCATGATGTGGGTTACACGAGGAGCTCGTGGCTAAATAAAAACAGACGCACGGATCGATCGAGGGTTTAGCTACGCTTGACGCGGTCAGTCCGTGGATGGGTGACCGTTAATTACATATCGAGACTCATATGTGTCTTGGAAAGCACGTTAAACGATTGGTCACAGCTGTCAATTGTAGATCTTTGACAGTGGTTACGGGTAGCCAGAAGCCCGAAAGTCTGACAACCAGAATTACTGAGGGGTATCGTGATGCCCAGTTGCTTGGATGTGGAGGATTGTGTCAGCTGCATCCAGTTCGACTGGAAGCCGACCCTAGCATATTTGGGAAAAAATACTCTCGTCAGAAGAGCAGCTCAGACACTGCATGGTCCTCACATGATCCGACCAAGATAATGTCTGGACTTTAAAAGAGACTGTGATCTCTGAGTTTGTTTGTTTTGGTACTTCTTCTCAGTGTAGTCAGATAGTGAAACACTGACCTAATTTTAATTTTAATTTATTGATTCCATTTGATGGCGTGTAAAAGTGTTTTTTTTTGCACTGTTTGTTTTTTAAGGCATTGATGTTACACTTACTGATTTTATGGCAAGTACTAATGTGAGATTTTCAATTCATATGTACTTTCTAAGTTTATCTTGGACATCACTGACGTCGGTGAAGGAAAACATCGTGAGGAAACCTGGACTTATATAATTAATATAAGTCTGAAATCGCCAACCCGTCTTGAGCAAGCGTGGTGATTAATGCTCGTGCCTTCTCTGTATGAGAAGAGGCCTTCGCTATGCAGTGGGACAGTAATAGGCTGGTACTTGTCTGTAACACAATAGCAACCCGGAGTCTTTAATTGGAGCATTTACTCCAATTAAAGACTCCGGGTTGCTATTGAGAAATACCACATGAAAAAACCCAATAGCTTTCACCCGACCTGGGAATCGAACCCAGGACCAATTGCTCAGCACTAACGCGTGTAACTACTAGACCAAGAGCTAGTACTAAAAGTCAAAAAGTAATAAAATTGCAAAAGACAATTTCTACAAATTAATTTCACAACTAACATGTTGTGACAAGTGGTAAGTCCTAAGCTTCCCCCCACCCCCTCCACTCTTGTTCATAATAGTCCAGGAGCTTGTAATAGCTCAAGAAGTGACAGTTAATCCTTAGCCCAGGAGCTGCGCTATTAATTATTCCCTTTACTTGGCACTTGAAGTTTGGTACGTTCTGTTATATCGATCTATGTTTCATAAATACATAAAATTATGAAGTTGGATTGTGGAAAAGTTGTGAGTTTAAATTGGGGACAGTTACAAGAGTAAAGAAAGACCGAATAAAGGATTGTGTGAAAGATGATATATAGAAAGGAGGAGAGTATTGAGATGATAACAAATAGGAGAAGAAGACATGATGCGCCAACCCCAATTTATTTGAGATTTAAGGGTCGGAGGATGATGGTAAGAATAAGAATAAGAATGCATTTATTTGTACACAAGTAATACTCGTAGTTCAAAAATATGATCTTATAACAAAACAATTTTTTCCGTAATTTAGTAAATAAATAAATAAATAATAAATATTGCTGGACAATCCACACAGCATCATCTAGCCCCAAGCTAAGCAGAGCTTGTGTTATGGGTACTAGATGACTGATATACTTAATACAATACATTACATAGATAGATATTTTTATTATATATAGCAAATACCCAGAACACCCGGAACAAATATTTGTAGATCGTACAAACATTTGTCCCAAGGCGGGAATCGAACCCGCAACCTCTTGCGTCGCAGGCGGACCTTCGCCCGCCGCGCCCCATCGGTCGTCAAGTGTGTGTCAAGTGTTAGGTAGGTACCTAGGTTTTTCCTCAAACTAGGTACCTGTCTCTTGGGAACCTTATGTATATGTGAATAAACATATTAAATTGTTTGCGATTTGCAATTTGAGAACTCGCTGGTAATAAACTAAGCAGGGGCAATATTTAAAAAGGAAATTGGCATAATGGAATGGCTGTCCAAGTAAAAGGAGGATGGCGTGATTGGACCCACATTATTTATAAACGAACGAAGTGTCGTTCACTTGCAAGTTAATCATAATTATAATTAAACGTGTGTAAGAGGCTTATATAAAAAATATTGACTCACTAGGTGATGGGAATTGAAAGTTAGAAAAGATTTTATTTTATTAAAAATAGGTTAGTTTGCAGATTTGAGACGCACCGTGCTTTGTATTATATTCCAACCTACGTAGGATTTACATGCCTACACTTGTCAAATAGAAGTATACACATATATAACAAAACTTGTAAAATATATAAAAAAATACAAAAGTTAATATTAAAAATGCAGAAACATTTTTATAAAAAATGTAAAATATCATAATTGTTTTATTTCTGAACGGAACGTTACGTTGTCAATAGAGGTTGACTCATTGACTCTCACTGTCAAAAATTGCTATGGATGTTATTCCATTTTTGGTTTTCAACGCCTACCGTAATCTTCTACCTTGTATATTTTTTTTCTCCCAACTTCTATAGCTTACTGCCCATTTGATTTTTTACTAGTTTTGAAAAGTTCTACAACAAGATATAAGTTACCATACTGTACGATACTCCTAACAGTGGGTCCGATTGTACATGAAAATTCGCCATCCTCCTTTCGTCACGACTCAATCAACCGATGTCCGGAATATCTAGATAGGGACACGGATCCCAGGGCCCTAGTGTTTAACTCTAAGTGAGGTTGTTATATTTTTATTCAATAAAAACACCTCTATTATATAGACAGAAATAACCCAAACGTACAAATGATAATTTCACTGACAATAGTCCCAAACTATCCGAGGGAAAACAAATGACAGCGTTCCGTTTCATTCTAACAATTCCGATTTTAAAACTACGCTATATTTTCAAGATGGCGCCAACTTACTTCAGATAAATAAGAGCCTGACATATTTCATATTAGAAGTTCTAAAAATCTTGTTAACCTTACGGTATCACGATATATATTTCGTGCATATCAATATGCTTGGAGCCCGATTCTGTCGATGACAGCGTTCTAATCAAATAGGTTTTTGATGGAAAATCCTTCGTGTTTACCAAAGTCATGGATTATCATATTTTGTTTGGTAATGGAATTTTCGATTTCTGTTGCCTTAGGTTGGTAGAAAGTGTTATTTGTTTTGATGTCGATTTTGAGGTTTTAACCGACGAGAAAGGAGTAGGTTTTCGATTCGACACGTATATATTTTTTTTAAGTATAGGTAAGACCACCACGTGAAACTTTTTACAGTGTCCTCTGATTTTGATGTATTCCTTTTTATTGGATAGGGTATACTTCAAATCTGATCCAATTGGAAATAAAAAACCACCTGTAAGTGTAGAAAATAGGAGATGATTGATTTTTCACCTACTGTATTTTTGTAAAACGTAAGGAACAGTTGACTTTAAGCTATTGTAACTTTATATTATTAACAAAACCACGAAATAAATTTAACCGCAACATAATTCTTCCATTGGTTGCTCATTTGATTCATAATTTGCCACCGATTTCCACAATTATAGTTATTTTAAGTTATTTTCGGAAGTCGGTTTAATTTGCGTTTTTTTTTTCTTCTCTCTTTACTTTATTGCAAACCATCATTATATTACATATGTAAGTGTAACATATGGGTAAATAATAGTAGGCATTAATTATAGACCCTGTCGGGTACAGCAGTTTGTAGGAGAGAGGAGGAAGAGCGCATTAGATATTTTTTTTTTTTTTTTTTTTTTTTTTCTTTTTTTTTTTTTTTTTTTTTTTTCTTTTTCTTTTTAAAACGTTGCCCCACACTAGGAATTTCTCCTGTATCGTGGGTGCGTTTACAAACATTTAAACTCACATACACAAACAACCAGACCCGGAACAACTACCTGTAGGCCATACAAATATTTGTTCCGTGTGGGGATCGAACCCACAACACGCGGCGCAGCAGCCGATGGCTCAACCACCGCGCCAACCGTGTCGTCTTGAATTGAGATACAATACAATTGAAGTAAGCATAGACATATGTTATTCAATTTGCAGTTAAGTATTATTTCAAGTCATTGTGACATGAGTGTATTTCCTTTTAGTTTGAAAGTTAAAATATTATCTTGTATATTTTATTTTATAATTTCTGTAAGTTATTTTTTCTGCAAGAAGTCATGCTGAGCTGGCCACGAATAAATTGGGATAGGGTCCTCCTACCTGGGCGTAGTAGGACCCTATCCCAATCATTTAATCTAATATTATCGTCATCATCATCATCAATCTCAATTGATGATAATGATGACGATATTGAATGATTACTTTTTTATATAGGTTTAAAATGTATTTCTGTTTATTTTATATCAGGAAAATAATGTATTTGACATTTATGTAGAACTTGAAATAGGTTGAATGCCTTCACTTTATTTTTCATTCTGATGTTTTTATAATAATATACGAGTATTATTAAATAATCAGTGATTTATTAGTAAAAATAAAATTGGTATCGTTTTTTCAACCTTAGATTTTTAAAAGAATTTCTTTTGAAATGCTTGTCATCGCGAAATGAACATGTCAATACAATATTTTAAATCTCTATTTTCTAGAAGAGGGTGGACATATTTTTATGAAAAAGTAATCTGTCATCTGATATCTTATTTATTTCGTGCAATATATCTTTTTCTTTTTTGACGAATGATTATTACTTCAAAAATATATTTGGTAGAGGTGAGCTCTTAAGAAATAATTTTTTGAAAAAAAATACTCAAATGTTTACTTTAAGCCGCACATTCCTATACAGGGTCGAAAGGACATCAACACAAATCTTAATACCATAAGGTCAAAACATGATTTTGGACCCCCAAACATTGAAATTTTCGCCAGCTTATCCTAATTTGTACGTTTAATTTTCTGGTTGTGTTTCCGGGTCTGGCTGTTAGTATATCTGACATTAAATATTTATAAACACATCTACGAAACTGAAGAAATTCCTAGTGTGGGGCAACGTATTGAAAAAAAAAAGTTTTTTTTTTTTCATTTTTAAAACCTAAAAATTAGGAAAACTTTCCACACTAGGGATTCCAGAATCATCAATTGAATTTATTGTTTCAGGTTGAGCGTCGATGTCCTTTGAACCCCGTACCATGTTTACCACCTCTATAGATAAAATGCGCCGTGGATACCATGTTACATGAACGAATTCATGGACGCTACCGATGGCAGCAAGCGCGTGGCTGATTTCTGCGCTCACGCTGTATAGATTGCTATCGACAGCCGAAAAATATGAGTAACTAATACTACAATACTTACATAACACATTGATGGTATGCGTAGCAACGACGTTTTCAGTAAGTTGGCCGTTGATACCGTGGCAGACGACAACTATGGACCTCTTGTTGGGTTCCACAACCACGGTGATGTTTGAGGTCGTAATCCAGCCTCCTGGGAAGAATAAGAACACGTTGAACACAGCATTTCATTTCGAGTTTTATCACGATAAAAATATGATACACCTAAAACCCGAAAATGTATTTGATAAATTCTTGAATGTTGAAATATTTAAAATTATTTATCAACACCCTAACTTTAAGTAAAGTAAATAAAATAAAATTGTTTTTATTATTAAATAAGATACATTTCTTTTACCACACCTTTTGCCTTAGTGGTCAAAAAACAACATGTTAATAATAAACATCATTTGAAGCATTCGCATTACTTTGTACGATAAATTTTCAATCTCTGCGCAATATTCTTTGAACCTTCAAATAGGTCAAAAATTCCTAGAACAGCTTTGTATTTTAAACGTCCCAATAGCTTTATCGGCTTCCCTATCGACCTTCGGCGATTCAATCAGTTCGTCTTCGTACCTATAACCGAGGTCTTGTTCCCAACATCTAGGCCAAGGCTTCTACTAACTGCAGCCCTTGAATTGAACATAAGGTTCAATTTCCAGTAAACATTTTCAAACTACGATAAACTACCTTGAAAGTTATGAATTCGCCAATATTTTTCTGAAAATATCTGGGAATAATTTTTGTGTGAAAAGCTAATATGGGCTGTCGGATATCAAATAGAAATTGATTTAGCTAATATTGGTTCCTATCTGCATCGCCATGGTGTTTGTAGTTACATTGGCGATCTTGATAAATGTATAGTCGACAGAAGATAACCTGCCTGAACAGCGCCACCTACTGGGTCCAATTTTAAATCTAAACCATCCAAGGCCCCACTCAAACAAAATACCTATATTAAAATTGATCCAGCGATTTAAGAGGAGCTCAGTGACATAAAATATATATATCAAGATAGAATATGCACGTGCAAATACAATTGAAACAATTACATAAAAGTCCACAAGTTAAATGGCGTTTGAGAAATCAACCGTTAAAGTCACAGCTGAAATATGTTCATCAGATATTCTATACATCGCATAATTCGACAAAATGTAAGGAACCGCAACATTTTAGCAATTTCAAGATGAGTCCTATACAAAAAGTTGTTCGTAATGATGAACTTTGAAATATGATCACCCCTTTCAAATAAGGTTACTAACACACTACTAATCTTTCACAAAGAGTCCCGCAAAACTACCTATTTAAATTCTATAAAGAACAAGTTCTTACCTTCAGGTGATATGACAGTTCTGTTACTAGCTTCCTTGTGATGCTTCCCTAGTACCAGCCACTTGATATCAGCTGCAGGGTTTGAAGGTGCTGTGCTGCAAGTCAAAGGCACTGGATCTCCTACCCTGGCTTCTGATGGTCCGGAGATGGTGACATGTGAAGGGGCAACTGGAAGAGAAGAAATGGTATAAGTATTTTTTTCTACGAACCAAAACTGCTTTGAACTCCTTTTAATGTCAAACCGGCTAAAGTAAAGCTTGAATCAAAATATGCAAGAGGCTTGCATCCCTATGTACCATACCAAGTTTTGGTTGGTGACGACATAATTTTGTAAGATGTAAATAGCATGTGTGTTTCTGGCTTATCGCAATTTTATTTTAAAGGGCAGATAAAACGATTAGATGGGAGACCAATTTCTAGTAATGGGGGGTCATTTTTTTTTTTTAAACGTTGGCCCACTCTATGAATTTCTCTTATGTCGTGGGTGCGCTTACAAACATTTAAATTCACATATACAAACAGCCAGACCCGGAATTGACTGATGATGCAAACGAGGATTTTACCAAAAAATTGCTTGACAGAAATATTGCACATCTAAATATTGACAGACTACAAACATATCACGTTGATATACAAAATCTGAAAGTAAGAAGAACACTCCCGAGTAAAGAACACAGAAAATTGTGAAGACCTAGTTCATTTGTTTACAAAATATAGTCAAATTAATATATGTATAGAATTTTAACAGCAGCGCCTGACATTGAATAAATTAGATAGCAAAATTCTAAAGCACGATAATTTAATGCATCAGTAATATCACACTGAGCCCCGTAACCGCGGTATCATGCGAAATTTATTACATTTTGAAAGCGTGCACTTTGGTACAGCGAGTCGAAAGCCTATGTAAAATCAATCGCTAGAGCAATCTGATTTATTTAGAAGACTGATTTGATTTTTATGAGCAGACGATGATATTTATTTTACTATAAAGAGCTCGATATATTTAATTCTTCCTTTTTTTTAAACGTTGCCCCATACTACGAATGTCTACTGTATCGTGGGTGCATTTTCAAACATTTAAACTCACATACACAAACAGACGCAGTTGAATAACCAATAACACTTTGTCCGGCCTAGAAATCGAACCCAGGTACTTAAGCTCAGCAGTAGCGCTTACAACCTCTAGACTAACGAGGCATCGAAAATAAATCCTCTCCATTAACTTTTCAGTCGAGTAACTCTCTAAGAGCGACATCAGATGTGTTTTAAAATTTATCTTTCATTACAATGTATTCAACCGTCCATTAGAATTTCATCAATTTTCAACCACAGCAAAGTAGCACTTCAAATAAGAATTCAGCCATTTTCTGAAATCTAATTCAAGTTTGATACTGTAGGTGTCCTGCCGCTCTTCAGACAACCTTTGACAAAGATATCTTACTAAGCATTATATAATGAATTCTGCTCATACATCAGACGTTGACTTTTACTAATGTCAATTAAATTGCACACTTTGTTCTTACTTACGCGATGTACTTGATTAATTTGTTGAATTATTCAGCAGAGAATTAGAAATAATCATAATTTAATGGTCGGGCCAGTAATTTTGGGGTCGATGACTGAAATATGGAGGAGCTCGTGGCTAAATAAAAACAGCCGCACGGGTCCATCGAAGGTTAAGCTACGCTTGCCGAGATCAGTCTGTGGATGGGTGACCATTCGTATCATATCGAGACTCCTTCGTTCCTCGGAAATCACGCTAAGCCGTTGGTACCGGTTGTCATTTGTAGATCTTTGACAGTCGTTACGGGTAATCAGAAGCCCGAAAGTCTGACAACCAGTCTTACCAAGGGGTATTGTACGAATTGCTCAGTAGAAACCCGGAGTCTGGAATTGAGCCCATTTGATAGCAATAGGCTTACCACCTATTACATGGGAATTAAACAAAATTGACGAAATAAGGGTGTACCTCAACCTCATCCATCATCGAAAACAGGATTGATGTTATGATTATGTTTTTTAAGAAGAATTAATTAAAAAATGAGTTTAAGTCCAAGAAAAATCTTTACTTTTAGGTCGGTCGTATTACTTTTGTACAATAATTTCAGCCAATAATAAAACACTCAAAGTTGAGACAATAAAAAACAATAAATAATAAATTTCTATTACAAACTATAAGTAGGTACGTCTAAATGTTAATCCAAATATTGCGAGCGACATTTTCAGTACAAACCACTTAAAAATATAACATTTCAAAAAAGAAAATTCAAATTCTAGTATACATTTCGAAATGGGAACGATAGAAGTAAGAGTTTAACGTAAAAATACGTTCAGCAAACTTCTGGGGGGCGTCAATGGAGTCGGAACAAATTAAAACTTTGCCCTCTTCGTATAAATGTCAAATAAATTTGAATGCCGCTGTGGGTGTTGGTGATTTATGCTTGTATCATTGAGCTGTTTCGTTAAGGGAGTTGGTGAAACGTGAGGCGATTACTATTGTTTGTTGTGGGGATATAACTTTGCTGACATGTTTTGGATATGAGGTGAGATTGATAATCAGTTCAATATTGTTTGATTTCAACATTGGGATTAGTTTTATTTGACAGGGTGGGTTTAGACGTACAACCTGTTACCATGAGTTCAGTATATGACCTGAATCATAATTATACTGAAGACATGGTAATTTTCAAATTATTCGAAAAATATCCATTTGTTTTTTTCTTGTAATAAAAGGTTCATTGAGTAAGATAGAAAATGACTTTTTAAAGTCTGAAATGAAAGAAACATTGGAAAAAATGTGAAAACAACGACAATTTTTTTTATAAAAATAATCTGAATAAAAATTTCAACGTTGGGGTGGTCCAGAAAAATGTACTAATGCCATGGTACTAAGTTGAAAAGTATGATATTACTTTAAAGATTACTAATATAATATAACAGTAACTAAATAACCGAGGTTTGCTCGGATAAAACCACGTTTTCTGAAAATGAAACCTATCTAGACTTTATTTCTTTAAAATGATACAATTATTAATATATGAAGAAATAAAATAAATAATCACAGGGAATCGAAAAATTCATCCGCATCGCTGTCAACGGGAAAAGTGCACAGAAAGCTGGCAGCATTGCCACGTTGAATGGCAATGCTGATTCTTTGGCCAAAAAAAGGCCAGCCCTCTGGTCACGTGAAGAGTCGACCAAACGCTCCGCGATTTCTCGAAAAACTAAATGGGCACACGGACCCCATGGCCCTAGTGTTTCAACCCCAAACGGCTCAAACATATAACTTCCAGTTAGGTTGTTGTATTTTAGCCGTTTGAGGTTTTTGACCTATCTAGATCGATTTTTCGCCTCCGAAACCCCTTGCATACAAAATTTCATGAAAATCGTTGGAACCGTTTCCGAGATTCAGATTAAATATATACATACATACTCGTACATACAAGAATTGCTGGTTTAAAGGTATAAGATTCACTAGAATATAATCAAGAAGGTATTATCTTTAAGCTCCATACCTAAACATAAACACAAAAATCTAGAACATTATCTAGTAATTGCTTCTGCTTATCCCTTAGATAATACCCTTTATGATGCTGACAACACAAATTAGCTATTCTTTCAGCTTCGCATTCGCAGTTAAACATGTTTCATAAAAAATACATGGGGAGTAAGTTTTCTTTAGTTTTTACACAGTTGGCGGTACCGAAATGGTTGCCAACCCTTAGAAGCTTAAATAATATACGAGTAAGTTTCAGTTCACAGTGGCAAAAGGAAAACAAACGTTGCTATAAGTTTGGCTTTACATGCAGGCTTTAGAGTAAACAAAATGGTTTGTGTTCAACTTGAAATTGTAAACGGTAAGTAGTCATTAAAATGTATATACTCGCTTTCCCCAACTATGTTGGTGTTGGTAGTAGTAATTAACTTGGAGTGACTGCCTATCTGAGCACCACAACCCAGTTACTGGGCCACACGATACCCCTTTAGTAAGACTGGTTGTCAGACTTTCAGGCTTTTGACTACCCGTAACAACTGTCTAAGATCTACAAATGACAACCGGGACCAACGGCTTATCGTGCTTTCCGAGGCACGGAGGATTCCCGATATGTTACGAATGGTCACCGATCCACAGACTAGATATATAAGATAGTAGATTAAATATCAATAATGATAGAGACCCTAAGAGTAATATTATTGAAAACAGCGCATATAAGCCAGCCTAGAAATATACAAACCTTAGTAATTAGTATATCGGCCGAATACTATACTAACAGCCCTTTAACAAGGCTCCGAAAGTCAATTAAGTATCAATCACGCCATTATCTCTTAAGGGGTAAACAAAAGCCAATTAACACTAATCAGTTTGGGTATAAGCAGTTAGTAATCTCTAAATCTGCGTGGACTTAGATAGCGGCTTTCATCATGTTACGGTAGGGTATCAAAACTTTGGTCAGTGAGACGGTAATGTGTAGTAAAAATGTTTAAGGTATAAAGCTCGGGCTTGTAGTAAAAAGAAGCTGTGAAACACGTAGTTTTAATGAGATCATGGTACGTAGTGAGAGAAAATATTTTTATTTAGACGACCTTGTTATTAGTGGTACTAATAAAGGTCAGCATATTCTTTTGATAGTTTTTCTGCTTTATTACAAAAGAATATGGTTCATGTTCAATTGGGAAAATTTGACAGTTTAGGATAGCTTGATGTGCTGGCTTCTGTACGTTCTCATGCATTATTTATAACGATGGTATAATTAAAAGTACTAAGTACTGACCAGAGTCATTGAATATTACAACGTTGCATTTTTTATCAAAAACAATGACGAATCCACAAATTATTGTACTACACATACACACATACATAAACTCACGCCTTATCCCATAGGCTACGATCCTTACATACTCCTTTTGCTTCGTTTACGTTCATACATACACACACGCACACCAGTTGCAATACTATGCACTTGACTTTTTAGAGTTCATCTAAAAAGTCATCACTATTTAGATCAGTATATGACCTTCTAGAGCATCCCCTCCCGGCGTTTACGCTTACGATTTATAATAACATTTTGTTAGTCATCTTTCATTCATCCTCTCAACGTGACCAAACCATCAAAGCAAACTATTTTCAATGTTTGTCTCAACAACGTGGTTTTAGAACAGCATTCTTCAATTTCTGTCTGTCTTTTCATATTGTAATACGAAATAATCAAATTAAACCAAGAATCACATGAAACACCGCCTATCCCATCTATTATTATTACTAAGCTAAAGACATCATACTACAAGAGATCTTCGAATCGATCTTTAACTTCAAAAGTCTTTGACAAGCGAAGCAAGTGTGTTTTATACAACAAAAAAAAACTGGGCCCTCCACGGTTGGACGATTACACCTGACTACCTGCCTGTTCTTTGTAAATAAACAATAAGACGGGATTTGGGGGATACTCTTTTGAGACGTGGGGCAAGTTAAAAGAATTCTTAGAAGGTGAAAATATAATAATAATTTTGAAATATTTTCCCTCATAAATAAATAATGCTGGACAATCCACACAGCATCATCTAGCCCCAAGCTAAGCAGAGCTTGTGTTATGGGTACTAGATGACTGATATACTTAATACAATACATTACATAGATATTTTTTTTTATCATACATAGCAAATACCCATAACACCCGGATCAAATGTTTGTAAATCGTACAAACATTTGTCCCAAGGCGGGGATCGAACCCGAAACCTTCTGCGTCGCAGGCGGACCTTCGCCCGCCGCGCCACAACAGTCGCCAAATTAAATTGTTTACTGATTGGTTGCTGTCATTTTAAAAGAATAAAACAGTAATCTGCAGGAAAAAATCTTGATGTGATGTCACTTTAAAAACTGTAACATTTGTAACTTAAATAATCAGCGATTATGAGCTTATTCGACTCAATAATGGATTTAAAGATAAGATTGAATAAGAAGTCAAAATCTATCTCATCTAAACCATAATACATTCTGGTTTTAATTCTTCCACCCTATATTGCATTCAGCCTGATCTGCCAGTATCATGTATTGTATTTTTTTACTTAAAACTGTAACAAATCATGATTTGTACACCCCAAGTTTTTTTATAAAAGACTTGAATTATTTACTTATCAATTAAAGTCTCATGGGGTTTTAAAAAGGAATATATGTATAGAAATTCGTTAATTTTCCTAAAATTTTGTAATATTTGGAGCCATTTCTAAGTTTTTTCTTTTATAAGAACCATTTCCTTACAATAACAAACAACTAAAAAATAACTAGCAACATTGGTCCAGCTGTACACGCGTGATGCCGTGACCAAGGGAAATAGGAATTAATTTTATTCTATCTATAGATAGACAGATACTAAAAACAAAAGCAAATCATATCTATCATCCATAAAACTTGGACAAATTCAAAACAGCATTCCATTTATCCCTTGCACCACAAAAAGTAGGAATGACTGCGCTTTTTGACTACCCCGTACCTGATAGAGTTATATTATCAAAGGATTCGTTGGTCTAAGGGGATGGTCCGGGGCTGCTTAGAGAATATTATTTGTTTTGATATTGGACCATGGACTCTTTCCTCAGGATTAAGAGAAGATTGAAGGATGCGGTGAGCTGAGTTGGGTCAAGGTTTTAGTTATTTTGTTACAAAAATAGGAATTGGTTGTGAAGATGGACTGACATTTTGATTGGAAATATGTTGTAGAAGGTAATAATTTTAGAGCCAAATATAGGTACAGAGGCCAGCACATCAAGCCACTCCAATCTGTCAAGTTTCTTTGATAGCTTTTCAACTCTATTCCAAAAGAATAAGGTGCATGTTCAATTGGGATATTTTGACAGTTCGGTATAGCTTGATGAGCTGACATCTCGTTCGATTGGCAAGTAACCAACGCACCAAAGAAGAGAGGTATTTTGAGATTATAACTGTCGATGTTTATCTTAAGAATCATATTGAAATCACATCTTCGGTATTAATTTAATTAAACTAAGAAGAAAATCTTACTTAATTTCAACGGACCTGAAAATTGTACAAAGATTACAAATACTATCTAATGAAACACCTGAACAAATACACCATTTACAGTCACCTGTTATTACTTTGTTTCAAAATTCTCGATTGAACTCTGATTACACGGCATTACTTCAAATAATCCTAGTACTTAGCCCACTTCTAAAATAAATATCAAGTCCACAAAATGAATCCACATAATTTCAGTACAAAATCTTATTGTTCGTACATCTTGTGTTTATTGCTTTGCGATACAATTTAATTGCTTTGAGGTTGTTCCTGTGTATTTCCCAAAGGGATTTTGGTCTTTGACGCTTTCCATTCAAAACGCGATCGGTCCTTGTACATCTTATTGGATTCTGACAAATATTTTGTAAGCTTACAAGTTCAAGTTCACTTTGAATATCTTTATAATGTAGTATTTTATAAGCTTAGACACTGTATTTCGAAAATACAGGTAACGCTTTTTTTTTAATCTATCAGAAACGCTGCTCTTTGACATATTTACATATATACAATTATGACATAAAAGTAACTATATACATATTTACAGAAACAAAATAAAATACTGATCGACACTTCGCGTGACCGGAGGGCTGGCTCATTCTTTGACCAAAGAATTAGTATTGCCATCCAACGTGGCAATGCTGCCAGTCTTTTGGCCACTTTTCCAGATGACAGCGATAGAGGAGAGGAGGATGAGGAGTACATTGACGCCGAGACGACGAGTGTTTGGTCGGCTTTCTTTTTTATTTAAAAATAAAAAAGAAATTATTAACTTTTTACTATATAGTTAGTTTGTATATAATATGTAAATAGGTAAAGTTTAAGTTAATTTTCTTTTTTTTTCTTATTGTCAAATGCCCCACACTAGGAATTTATCCTATGTCGTGCGTGCGTTTACAAACATTTTAAGTCACAAACACAAACAGCCAGACCCGGAACAACTACCTGTAGGCCAAACAAATATTTGTTCCATGCGGGAATCGAGCCCACAACGCGGCGCAGCAGTCGATCTCTCAGCTACTGCGCCAACCGTGTCTTGTTACTATACTATATATATCCGAGATATATATGGCTCTCCAATTTTGGATGGAAGACACTTATTCCGTTTTTTCTTCACTTCTCTTTATAGCCCCCGCTTGATATAAAGCCTCCATATTGAGTTTGCTAACAACTAGCGGACTAACATCATCTCCATGACGTAATTTATAATTATACAAGATCTATCACTAAAAACAAAAATTAAGACAAGCATATACTCACATAAGACAGTCAGATCAATCTCAGCTTTCAATGTATTGCTGATCATCACATTCTTGGCTTCGCATGTGTACCGCGCCTTATTGTCTGACGCATCAGCTTTGAAAGACAATACGTTTTCTGACATCCTGCCGCTGGTCCTGTAACAACGAAAATATGGTGGATTATTAAACTATTCAACATTATGTCTTAACACCTTAACTACCAAACAACGAGACACAATAGAAAATTTATTGTTTGTCGGTCATTTGGCGTTTAACATGTTAATAAATGATAAAAGTTTAAAACATTCTGGAGCTCGTGGCTAAATAAAAATAGTTGATCGAAGGTATAAGTTGATCGAAGGTCAAACTATGCTTGCCGGGTCTGTCCGTGGATGGGTGACCGTTTGTAAGAAATCGGGACTTCTCCGCGCCTCGGAAAGCATGTTAAACCGTTGGTCTTAACGTTGTTACGGGTATTCGGAAGTCCGAAAGTCTGATAATCAGTCTTTACATTGGGTATCGCGTTGCCCAGTATCTGGGTTGTGGAGGTCATGTAGGCAGTCGCTCCATGTAAACTACTGGTAATAAGTTGCATCCGGATAGACTGGAAGCCGACCACAACTAAGTTAGGAAAAGGCTAGGCAGATGATGATGATAGTTTTAAACATTAGGCATTCTACATGACTTGTATTTTGGGTGAATCTACATAGTTGAATAAACAGATGATGAGTAGACGAAGACGAAAAAAACGATGGATGGAGATGACGGCAAATAGAGATGAATAAATGGACGAAAAAGACATGCAGCGCCGACACCAAATAAATTTGGATTAGGGCAGAACGATGATCTTGATGATTATGATGATGAGTTTCACAAATAGGTAATAATAGAACGAAGACGGAAAATCCTTTCATGATTGATGAGACTAAATACTAAACAAATCTTTTTTTTGGCCAAAGAATCAGTATTGCCATTCAACGTTGCAATGCTGCCAGCCTTCTGGGCACTTTTTCCGTTGACAGCTATGCGGATGAATTTTTCGATGCCCTGTGATCATTTATTTTATTTATTCTTCATATATTAATAGTTGTATCGTTTTAAAGAACTAAAATGAATACCTCTAAAAATAAATTGGCAGTCAGAGCCACGCCATAACTGACAGGACAATATTCTAATCACAGCAAAGATAATAAGAAAATAGACATGGTACTGAAAATGTGGTAAAATTGAGAAAGAATTTTAAACGTGTTTAATTTCTGGGCTCGCTTGTTTTATCGTAGACCTCATCTATCGCTTTTCATCAGACGAGATTCAGGTCAAGAGCTGGCGCATCGCGAATTTTATGAATAATCAGTAGTTTTTAAATACTATGTACATCCACGTTTCACCAGTAGTGTTTACGCCCATGTTATAATCCTCCATTTACTCGTAAAACGAGTAATAATCCCTTAACACAAGATAAATCTTACATTGGGTGTCAGATTTCATCGAAAACACTCATTTCTCTAGTTGCAACGCTGCATAGTGTAAGTGTTTTTTGTACAGACGCCATCACATCAATCTACCCCAATATGTCAAATTTCTTTGATAGATTTTCAACTTTATCACAAATTTATAAGGTTCATTTTCAATTGGCAAAATTTGACACTTTGGGGTAGGTTGATGTGTTGGCGTCTGTGCATTTACTGAAGGTAATATTTATTTTATTATATTATTAAAAAAAAAAAAAAATATAATCGAAAGCGAAACAATGATTGTCTTCTGCCAGTCACAAAGTCAAACTCAAAGCATTTATTTCAAATAAACCAATTCCAGGTACTTTTAAATTGTCAAAGAATCGGAAAAATGAAGCTAGTCGCCCATTCCAAAGCGTAGGTACCTATGGAGAAGAACGGGCAAGAAACTCCATGGCCACTCTTTTTAAGTCATGATTTTGTCAATATCAATCATATCACACATCAAGACTCCGAGCTGCTACTCAGAAAAACCTGATGGAGAAGCCTATTAACACTTTCCTCGACTCGGGAATCCACCCCAGGACCTCATACTCAGCAGTAGAATGAGGTCTCAGTGGGTGTATTACGTCTTCTAGTACTTAAGTGCAATTTAAATAATAGTTGTCTTCATCATTGTCTTCACAGACTAAATAATTAGACTGAAACATTTACTCTTCATCTATTTTAGTATCTTCAGCTAAATTCAACCTTTGGGATCATTTAAGTTTACTTGTTTCTCTAAACAACCATTTTGAACTTCAATGCTATTATTTGAAACGTAACCTTAGATCTGCAGATTAAATTCCTAGTCTACCTCTATTAGCTAGGCAGTTCCATCTAAATTCCTATCTACTATTACATTGCTATGCTATTTGAGAACTTTTAGTGTAATATCGATTATGCTTTCTAGACTTTGGTGATTGTAAATATGTAAAGTAATAGCTCGTGGCTAAATAGAAACAGCCGCATGGATTGATTGAAGGTTAAGCTTCGGTTGCCGAGGTCAGTTTGTAGATGGTTGACTGTTCGTAACATATCGAGACTCCTCCGTGCTTCGGAAAGCACGTTAAGCCGTTGGTCCCGGCTGTCATTAAGAGATTTTTGACAGTCGTCACGGGTAGTAAGAAGCCCGAAAGTCTGACAACCAGTCTTACCAAGGGGTCTCGTGTTGCATAGTAACTAGGTTGTGGAGGTCAGATAGGCAGTCGCAGTTGATAAGTAAAGTAATCGTAAGGCACATCTATACTATTATTATAAAGAGGTAAAATTTGTTTGTGGAACTATTGATCCAATTAAAACAAAAACAATTTTAGTTCCTGAGTGCTAGGATTATTGACAGAGAGGCTATTATTTATTTTTAAAACTACGCTTTTCAGGCGTTGGAGGGGATGTTAAAGTTCAAAGGGATTAATATTTTATTTAGTTACTTTATTTATTTAATACTTTAAGCACACAAAGGTACAGAGGCGGACTTAATGCCATAGGCATTTTCTACCAATCAACCTTTGGGTGATGCAGAGACAAACAGTGGCAGGTGCAATATCTTAAAAGAAAAGGGAAAAGAAATACCTATATATTTATACCTAATACATATTATTATAAACTATAAATATTTTTAGATATTTTTTTGTTTTCGATATCAAATATTACGAGTATGTCATTGTGTGCCTGTGCTAAGTCAATGTTTTGTTGGAAGTCTGTTTCTTTGTTTGATTATTTATTTGTCAACGACTTCCAAAATCACAGTTATTTTACACCTTTTGGTGTATTTTTTAAGTCAGTTGTTTTTTTTTATAAAAAGTTTTTGTTTCTCTGTTTTCAGTAGGTCGGCTTATAATTTATATACAATAAAAAATATCCTAAGATCAACTGCTTGTCACCTTTTACACAATTCAGTATGTTAAACAATAATTATATCTTATTTTCTACACTTAGGGGGTAAAGATATACGCGGTCGAACATCATGATCATCATCATCCTCTTGCCCATATCCCAATTTATTTGAGGTCAGTGCAGCATGTCTTCTTTTTCCATACATCTATATTTTCCGTCATCTCAGAAGTCACCTCCTTCTTAGCCATATCAACTTTTACACAATCCATCCATTCACAGATACGCGGTCGAACATTAAGAAAAAAATACGCATTGATTAGAGAAAACTTCCTTTTTCCCGTCGTTTTATAATTACATCATAACGACAGTAAAGAAAGATTGCATAAACTTCAAACACAAAAACAAAATCTTCCCATAAACAATATTTTACAACCAACCTCCTTGTATCCGTCTCAACCATTTTCACGACAAATAAATTAAAAAATATTGATAAAACACTCCAAGGGTAGCTCAAACAGAGCTTGGAAAACAGCCAAGAAAGGATCCATAATAGATTTTTATGAAACAAAACCATTATACAGTAGAGGGAATCTCGTATTAATATTGAAATTCATGGTCCGACAGACTTCCCACGGTTATAGATTGAAGAGAAGATACGATCTATATCTATCTCTTTCTTTCTTTTATTGTTAATTGTGTTGGAAGAGATGTCGGGTGGTTTCTTCATGTTTAAACTGGGGTGGTGAATGTTTTTGAAGGTTATGATACCTGGATGTTAGTGCTTTTGAGTTTAACAAATCTATTCTCCTATAATAAAGCTCAAGAGTTTGTCTGTTCGAACTTGCAAATCTTGGGAAGTATTTTTTTATTTATTTATTAAATACTTTAAGCACACAAATGTACAGAGGCGGATTTAATGCCAAAGGCATTTTCTACCAATCAACCTTTGGGTGATGCAGATACAAACATTGGCAGCGTTTGAATAATTCTTATTACGATTTGATTCTTATTCTTATTACGACCTATGTGCCGCAGCGGGTGAAGGTCCGCCTACGACGCAGGAGGTTGCGGGTTCGATTCCCGCCTTGGGACAAATGTTAGTACGATCTACAAATATTGTTCCAGGTGTTCTGGGTATTTGCTATGAATAATACAAAAATATCTATCTATGTTATGTATTAACTATATCAGTCATCTAGTACCCATAACACAAGCTCTGCTTAGCTTGGGGCTAGATGATGCTGTGTGGATTGTCCAGCATCATTTAGTACAAGTCCGCTCATGAAACTAAAAAATAATACCTAAAAACCGTGATAATAATCTCTTGCTAAACTAAAAATGCAATTAAAAATTCAAAATGGCGAACAAGGAACAGCGGAGATAAGCCAAAGTTAAACTTCCGGTCTGTGATATTGTTTTTCAAGTTCTTCGTGCTCTCCTTTTGAAGGTTTTTGACGTAAAGAAGATTTACCGGAATCAAGTTGTTTCGTTTCGCTTTTTGATGGCGAAAGCGTTTATGGATGAAATGGTATTAGTGAAGATGGAGATCGCATTTTTGTACCTCTTCTTTTGTCTAAGCATTCTTAAAAACTTATAAGATCACGGCACAAAATAAATAAATAATGCTGGACAATCCACACAGCATCATCTAGCCCCAAGCTAAGCAGAGCTTGTGTTATGGGTACTAGATGACTGATATACATTACATAGATAGATATTTTTTTATTTTACATAGCGAATACCCAGAACACTCGGAACAAATCTTTGTAGATCGTACAAACATTTGTCCCAAGACGGGAATCGAACCCGCAACCTCCTGCGTCGCAGGCGGACCTTCGCCCGCTGCGCCACATAGGTCATCAATAAACTTGGTCACATCTATATTTTTATTACGAGATCCGATAACTTTAGAAGGCCAATACCCGTAATTAAAAACATTCAAAATCTCTCAACCTCATCTCAGCGACAATCAATGTCAAAAACTGGTCTAAAATGTAAGTGTCGATAACTTTTAATTTAAATTACCGTGTTTGGATTATCTACATACAGACGTTGCAAAATGGATTCTGATAAAGGCCGTCCTGAGCTTAAATATTCATCAAATTGCAAAAAATAACCGGCCAAGTACGAGTCGGACTCGTGCATGTAGGGTTTCGTATCATTATCTATAAAAACAGCAAAAAAATCATGTCTGATGAATGGGAGCCCCCTTAAATATTTATTTTATTAATAAATATTTAAGCAAAAGAAATACATCATCTGTGATCATTTTAACTTTCTTACTACCACGGTTCATGGGTTACAGCTTGGTGACAGACGGACGGACAGCGGAGTCTTAGTAATAGGGTCCCGTGTTACCCTTTCGGTACGGAACCCACACATTTATTTAGCACACAATGACAATACTAAATATCGAAAAAAATAGTATATAGATGGGACTGTCTCATGCTGAGACACTGGATACGATTGTGCTTTGGTGACAGGGTAATAATAATAACGACAATTTGCAACTATCCCAACTTCGCTATACAAAAACAAATGAAAAGTATTATATGTTAACTTCAAGTCGTTCGTGGTGCGAGTTCCGACACACCATCTGGAGAAGTTCCTCAAGGAAGAGTTCTGGCCGAATGGTGTTGTGTATCGCCGGTTTCGTGGCCGCCTACATGACACTAGTCAGCGAAACGCGACGCCGACACTTCGTGTGCACTAGTTTTTAGTTATTATGTAATATATATTTACAGTATTTTTTAATTTTATTTTGTTAATATAGTATTGTATATGTTTATATGGGCCTTGATGCCTGAAATAAATGGATAAATAAATAAATAAAATAAATATGTTCACTCACCAATCGTGAACCAGCGTATTGATATTAAACACAAACAATACAAATTCCAAATAATTGGTGCGAACGTGGACGCTGTAATTATGAAATAAATTCTGTTTAGTAAATTATTAAATTCAAATTTGATTGTAGAATATTATAATAGATGTTTCGTGCATCCAATTTGTTCTCATTAATTAAGTGTCTGTTCTAAAACTAATAACGAACTAATGTCTGGTTGTTGGGCTCTCTGAAATAGAGTTGAGCTACACGACTGATGCATGCAGTACGCGGCACCGATCAGCTCAAAGCGGTAATGACTATTTCTTCAAAGGCCTTTCGCAAGCTTTCTTTACACTTTTAGACTATATATCTTAATGTGATATTGAATATTTTATCGTGTACTAGGAGTGAATTCGAAGAGTTCTATTTAATGTAACTAGTTCTGTAAGGTAAATATAGTAAAACGCTATGTTTGTGTTTAGGTATGTAAATAAGTTATGTTTAAAGTTTTATAACATTGATTTTAGTTGATATCTACACTGTCGCATTAGGTTAAGGCCTGTAAACATAGTTGTAGGGAGAGAATAAAAAAATAAATAATAATGTTTGAACTTTTTGGGTAGTGTTTCTGGGAGAAAATTTGTAATCAAATCTTATTCCACTCCGGTTATATCTTAGCCACCATTCTCGAAGGGTTAGGCAAAAGTAAATAAATAAATAAATAAATAAGTAATGCTGGACAATCCACACAGCATCATCTAGCCCCAAGCTAAGCAGAGCTTGTGTTATGGGTACTAGATGACTGATATACTTAATACAATACATTACATAGATAGATATTTTTTTATTATACATAGCAAATACCCAGAACACCCGGAACAAATATTTGTAGATCGTACAAACATTTGTCCCAAGGCGGGAATCGAACCCGCAACCTCTTGCGTCGCAGGCGGACCTTCGCCCGCCGCGCCACATCGGTCGTCAAAAGTGATCCTACAGTACACTCAGATTTTGCTAGTAACGTTTGAAATCCTATGCAATAGGGGGCGAGTCTATAACCATCATCACAGTACATTTCTAGCCTCTGGGTAGCCACTGAGACTCTTATCATCTGCTAAAGAGGAAAATATTTTATTTACTGAAATAAAACGGACGCATTTCATGTGCTTTTCTCCCATACAGACGTACGTTCTGTAGTCATACATTTTATATCAGCAACAGAAGCTTTAGTACCCAACAAAAACGAAATAAGGAAAATCATAACCCTACCAGTTCTACCTCTTAAATATTTACGTAAAAACAAAATACGCGCGTAAAAAACAAAAAAACAAAAGAATCTCGAAAATCTCAAACTTCCCCGCTCAGGTATTCAAAACTAAAAACATTGCGAAAGTTGCAAAAAACCACTTAACCACATCCTACCGAAGTCTATATTTTATTTTCTATAAATATTGTTGAAGCACCTCGAGCTCTGCCGACCCCTGTTTCAAACTTTGCCCGCTCCCGAGATGAATAATTTCCTCTTCGAAATTCTTGGGATGTTTAAATTTTAAAGTGTTCGGAGTACTGAGTAATACTGCTGTAGAATGACGAATTTTAAATCCAATCTTTTGGAATGTTCGCGCCTGTTAAATTTGGTTTGAGAAGGAATTTACGTGTATAATATGTGCGTGTAGACAGCTTTTCGGCATTAATTTCATTTCTAAGGATAAATAAATAATAATAATAAATAATGCTGGACAATCCACACAGCATCATCTAGCCCCAAGCTAAGCAGAGCTTGTGTTAAGGGTACTAGATGACTGATATACTTAATACAATACATTACGTAGATAGATATTTTTTATTATACATAGCAAATACCCAAAACACCTGGGACAAATCTTTGCAGATCCGACAAACATTTGTCCCAAGGCGGAGGATATGAGGAACATGGTGTTAAGTTCCTCACCAGCACCTGCACTCAGCTAAGTTGGGTTCGGCTTCTATCCGATAGTGTTTTACATGAAATAACTGCCTGCCTGACCTCTACAATCCAGTGTCTGGGTAACATGATACTTCTGGCCAAGACTGGTTGACAGACTTTCGGGCTTCTGACTAACCGTAACGACTGTCAGATCTGCAAATGACCGCTGGGATCAAGGGCTTAACTTGCTGAAGGTAGCTTTGAGGAACTCACATTTATCTCAAGTTTAAATCCCGGAAACTAACATAAAAAAAGACATTCTATATTCCTTCAATCTTTACTCTCTAAATAATTCATCTACCATTGAATAATTCAATACAAAATTGAACAAAACATCATACAACATCCAATCGACCGCATCACTTGTTATGGTACATAGCACCATAGACCCATTTTCCCATGGACAGATACCCATAACCCGATCCCGTGGGA
Organism: Phlogophora meticulosa; assembly: GCA_905147745.2. Lineage (NCBI taxonomy): Eukaryota > Metazoa > Arthropoda > Insecta > Lepidoptera > Noctuidae > Phlogophora > Phlogophora meticulosa. The sequence continues at coordinate 10,951,349 of LR990543.1, read as the reverse complement.
TACTTCAGTGACCACAGATCGTTTTTATTACCAACAACAATAGTTTAGGGTTACACTTTGGTGGGTGAGCGCGGGTTTTGTGGGTTCAACGGGACACTGTCCTTTTTCCATTTTAAATGACTTTGGGGAATATTGCTTTAGTTCGCGTCGTAGGTTAATATTATGATTTGAACAAATTGTTTTTTGTATATTTAAATACGGGTTATTTTCGTAATTATTTAATTAGGGATGTTGTTTTTTAAACGTTGCCCCACACTAGGAATTTCTCCTGTATCGTGGGTGCGTTTGCAAATATTTAAACTCACATACACAAACAGCCATACCCGGAAAACAACTACCTGTAGGTCATACAATTAATTGTTCCGCGTGGGAATCGAACTCAGAATACACAGCGAAGCAGCCGATCACTCAACCACTGCATCAACCGTGACGTCAAATATGTAGTGGACTATAAAATAGTACTTACTTATTAGTACTTTGTATTAACTTACGCTATTATTAAAACTTCCTTTTTGACCCCCGACGCAAAAATACGGGGTATTTTAGGTTTACATGTCTCTGTGTGTGTGTCTGTCTGTGGCATCGTAGCTCCCGAACGAAGGAACCGATTTTGATTTTGTTTCTTCTTGTTGAAAGGTGAATTAGTCAGGAGTGTTCTCAGCTATGTTTGATGAAAATCGGTTTAGCCGTTCAAAAGTTATCTGTATTTTGCTCTTTGAATCTGGGCTTTTTCGCAAGTTAACGTGTCATAATTACGTGTTTCTACTAGGTAGTTGTAGTCACGTTTTAATCGTAACACGATGATCAAAAATTTATTTCATGCTTTTAATACTACAGTATGCCTATACTGTAGTATTAAAAGCATGAAATAAAAATTAAATTTAAAATTTAAAAAACCCCCGTCACAAACACATATAGAAAGCAAAAAATAAGCCACGTACTCGCGTCGGGGCATCGCTAGGTAAATAAAATAAACTGATGTAAAAGTCGGCGATTCCCCGACGCCACGCCAGCTTATTTTTTGCTTTTTAGAGGTTTTTTTGCCGGTGTTTTTTTTTGTAATCTTTTTACCTATAACATTGTATGAAGTAGCATCATTATACAATGTTACTTCATACAATATTTTAAATAATGTATTTTATAGAGGAGCTCGTGGCTAAATAAATTTTGAAAAAAAAATAAAGTTGATCGAAGGTTAAGCTACGCTAGCTGAGGTCAGTCAGTGGATGGGTGACCGTTTGGAACATATCGAGACTCCTCCGTGCCTCGGAATGCACGTTAAACCGTCGGTCCCGGCTGTCATTTGTAGATCTTTGGCAGTCGTTACGGGTAGTCACAAGCTTGCAAGTCTGACAACCAGTCTTACCAAGGGGTATCGTGTTGCCCAGTAAACTGGGTTGTGGAGGTCAGATAGGCAGTCGGTCCATGTAAAATACTGGTATTAAGCTGCATTGGGTTAGACTGGAAGCCGACCCCAACATAGTTGGGAAAAGGCTAGGCAGATGATGATGAATGTATTTTATAGTTAAATTCTAGTTTCGTAAATACCTGTGTACTTGTACATTTGCATGCCTTATGGTAGGATATGGCTCATGGACACTATTGTTTGTTTAAGACCTTTTCTTTTGTACCCATATTTGCAAATGATGAAATGTTTTTTTTCAGCCAGCTGTTTTTAACAGCCAGACCCGGAGCAACTACCTGTGGGTCAAACAAATATTTGTTCCGTGCGGGGATCGAACCCACAACACGCGGCGCAGCAGCCGATGGCTCAACCACTGCGCCAACCGTGTCGTCAAATTACGATTATTATGATTATCAACAGATTACGATTATAATGATTATCCATGTCTTCTGGTGGCAAAAAGCTAGTTAAGTGCAACCACGAGAGTTGAATTTGCAATAATAACAAAAATAATTAGGTATGTAGGTGTTACCTAGTGTGGCCTTATAAGTCTAAAACTAGGGGAAACGTAGGACTTCATGTAACAAAAAAAATTATTTTTTTCGAACGATCTTTAATTGCTAAATACAACCCTAAATTCTCGTTTCCCCTAACACCAAATGTCACCCATCCCTCCACGACCAGTCACACAAATTGTCTTACAACCCGTTCAACAATCAAAGGGTCCTGACAACTTGTCAACAACCGGTTGCTGTAGGTACTAATTGTGACAACGACGGCTACCAATCACCCGTGCGTTCACATGGGCTAATTATTTGGTGTGTGGTGTGAGGTGTGAGAGGGAGCGGTTTGTAATTAATTAAAAAAATATTTAACTAAAGTGATATAAGGTGATATTAGATACTAAATTTAAAAGAAGGTTTATTAGTGTTTTAAATGAAAGACTTTGAAGAGGCCAAGTTTAAATGAAAGACTTTGGGGAAACTAAGTTTTGTTGTTTTTATATATGATATATATAAAAACAACAAAACTATATTATATTAATTCTTTCTGTTCTAAACAGATACAAACGCCAACGCGTATCACAATCTACCTCACCGTTTAAAAACTATGATGGAGTCGGCTTCCAGTCGTATGCAGCTGAATACCAATATTTTATATGGAGCGACTGCTTATCTGACTTCCACAACCCTCTAGACAAGATACCCCTTGGTAAGACTTTTGGGCTTTTGGCTACCCGTAACAACTGTCAAATATATAGTAATGACGGCAACACAAATAAACCATTTTTTCAGCTGAAATTTATCAGGAGAATCCTTGTCTGGATTTATGCCCGGTTGGTGGAATTAGGCTAGCCCCTTATTACACGAAACTTGAACATAAGGAAATACAGGATTGATGTTATGTTATGAGTTAAAAAAAAGAACCAAAATATTTTTTACACCACACGTATCCCAAACCTTCCACCGCAAAAGAAAGCGGTGCACACCACAGACTATAACACTTAAAACTGAATCAAGGAGTCTCATTCACAAGATACCCATCAATTCCCACGCTGCGCCGGCGCATGCCCTGAACCGTGAACGTGCATTCTAATAGATTTATTGGTGCAAGACTTTTTACATAAAAGTGCATGGGATCCTAATTAGTTTTTGTTGTTCAGTAATCTTAATTATTCTTTAATTATAAAATAATTATTTGGTAAGGTGTTCTATGTCAAAGGGGAACGATGGGAACATTCGTTTTCCAACATACAATTTTGGACTTTACGTAACTTGGTTGTGGAGGTCACATAGGCAGTCGCTTCTTTTGAAATAATAATAAATCAAGCTTCATTCGATTAGACTAGAAGCCGACCCCAACATACTTGTGAGAAGGCAGATAATATTGGTTTGCCGCCCGGGTCGATCAAAAGGCTAAGCTACGCTTGCTGAGGTCAATCCGTGGATGGATGACCATCCATAACACACGGAGATCCCGCTGTAGAAAATGCTTACAACAACTAGTTAGACTGGAAGCCGAACCCAACACACTTAAGAAAAGGCTAGGCAGATGATGTTACCTAATTTAAGATAACACAGATTTATAGTGAATCTTGTACAATATTGTTCTTGCTAGCATACAACAAGCCTTGTAAGTTCAAACAATACCAAGAGAGGTAATTGACTGACTAGATATTTATTAATCAATCATGTGTCTGACCCTTTTATTACAACGACCTATAATTGACCCTATAATTGTGGGGCAAAGGTTTCTTCTTAAACAGAAAAGGATTGATCACCAAACTCACACAATACGGTTGACGTTTTAATACCTTTAAGCAATTATTTCTATCGAAATGAAATGATACTTATTTGTAGAAGTACATATTCTCAGACACTTAAATAAAGAAAGAAAGACGAGAAAAAGCATGTATATGGGATACGCACAGGTAATAAAAACACAAAAAAGAAAAATAAAAGGACTTGTGCGAGGTCAAAAAGGCTCCTATCCTGAGAAAGAATCCTTTTTTTTAATTTAAGCACTATGCTGCAATATTTTAACAAGGAATAAATAACGCAGCGCTGTTCTTCCGATAGGGCGCGACTAAACGTGGGCGACTTACACGTTGACATATAGGATATTAAGAAAAAAAAAACATTGATGATACTGATTGAAATCCTGAGAAGAAATGCCTAAAATAACTGGGAGATTAAGGTCTCTTTTAAAATTAAAACATGATAGTAAGACCTTATGTGAGTCTAACGATCATCATCCTCTTGCCCTTATCCCAATTTATTTGGAGTTGGCGCAGCATGTCTTCTTCTTCCATACATCTCTATTTCCCGTCATCTCAGAAGTCACCTCCTTCTTAGCCATATCAACTTTCACACAATCCATCCATCGTTTCCTGGGTCTCCCTCTACTCTTGTAACCCTCTACATTTATACTCAAAACTTTCCTATGTGAGTCTAACGATGCAGGTGAAAAACTGGAAAGGTCTTTTGAAGAAAAACAATTGAATTGACCTATCCCGACAGACAGCATGCACGCATAAGTCATCATGTAGCTCAACTCACAGCTCAACAACCCGTCACACGACGCTACCAGATCTCCAGGACATTTGCGCTGGCTTCAATAAACGTACTCAAAAACCCCTGCAACAAATTACTTCTTCGAGTCTTATAAATGCATGGAATCTAAAACGCATAAAAATGCTTGATCAATATTGTCAAACAAGACAACGACGAACGAAAAATAAAAATTTGCATTGGCGCGAATCCAAAATTCATTCAACAACTGCGTTTTATACGCTTTCTTTTTTATAAAACACAAACAAAAACGGATCTTTTGTACGGCGAGTCATCTAAAAAGAATAGAGTGACAGGCTTTGACATTTTTATCTTTAGAAAAAGATAAAAAATCGAAAGCGTGTCACTCTGTATCAGACTATCAGTGTTCTTTTAACTTTAGTTTTATTAATAAATATGAAAGGTCGTTTCGTGAAATTTTTGTGAGTTTTTTAGTAATGTATTTTACCAGCTACTAAACATTTTTAAGACATTTAGTCTACTAGTCTTCAGCTTCATCTAGTTAAGAATAGAAGCCAACCCCGACATAACTAAAGAAGAGAAACACTCTTCCAAAATCACCAATACCCAAAATAGTGCCACACCATAAAAAAAACCGGTCAAGTACGAGTCGAGCTAGCACATGAAGGGTCCCGCAGCATATCAAACAAAAAACGCTGAATAATCTACGTCACAATATGTCACGATCAATATATTGTCTATAAATGACAATGACTATCTAATCTTAAAAATAAAACATTTTTTTAATTTTTGAACTTTTCCTTTATAGTAGAGCTAGAGATCTTGCTTCTTGCCAAATTTCATGTTTCTGGTTCTAGGTGAAGTATGAAGTGTCCTATGGTTTTGATTTCTTTGCGAGTGTCAAAATACATCACATAAATCGCCGTATTTTTTGGAATGACTTAGACTTAGCTTAACTTTAGAGCTCCATAGGAACGTCCACCTACTTTTTTGGTATTAAATTAAATTTGATAACTTCGGGCATCCTTAAGAAAAAGGGAATAGAGAAACATACAGACGGACAACGAAGTGATACTACAAGGGTTCCGTATTTTCCTCTTCATGTACAGAACCCTAGAGATCACCCAAAACATACAACGCACCCACTATTTATTTACCAAACTATCTATTGAGCTCTCAATAACGGACACGTCGAAAAAGGCCTAGTTAAACATCCCGTCCCCCTTGAATTCAAAACATTTTGGACCCGTGTGGTAATTCGGTCCTTTTCCATGAAAATACGGACTTCCGTAAAGAGGGTCCCAGTTCGACCTACATTTTTTTTTCTATTCGTGTTGAAAAGTTGAATCTACTGTATTTATTTTGTGCCGCTTCTTAGTGTAGGTTTTGTGAGAAGTTGCTCCCATATCTTATATATAAAATTCTCGTGTCACGGTGTTTGTAATTTAATTCCTCCGAAATGGCTGGACCGATTTTCGTGAAATTTTGTGTGCATATCGTTTAGGTCTAAGAATCGGCCGACATCTATTTTTCATACCCCTAAATGTTAAGGGTGACTACCCCTAAATTTTTTGTTTTTTTTTTTATGATACAGCATACAAAAATACGTACAACCCTTAATTATCACTCTTCTATCACCAAGCTTTATATGGAAAAACAACGATTGCTGGGTTAGCTAGTATATTTATATATTTAACTAGCTGTGTCTGCAGATCGTCCACGGGGATTTGGACAGGGTTTCAAGAGTTTTAATTTTTATGTGTGGAACCCTAATTATTTGTATAAAATAAAAGTACTTTAAAAAAATCTGCTATCTGCCAGTGAAAGTCCCGTCAAATCGGTCCAGCCATTTCAGAGATTACCTCAAACAAGCTGATAGACAGACAGTCAGGAAAATTTAAAATTTAAAAATTGTTTTTTGGCCAATCAATGAATCAATACAATACATAGACCAGGTAAGATCTTATTTGTCGTGGAATTGACACCAATTATGAGAACTACACAGTTGTTCTGAGAAAACTATCTTTGTTACAAAAGGAACTTGATCAATTCTCAATAAACGCGCAAGTTTCAGGAGCACTGTTCAAACCTCTTATTGTGGTTGTATCGCAAATATTGAAACAATTAACAATAGCAATTATTAACTTTTGTTAACCTGAAAATATCAGACAAACTTTCTTTTTTTTCGCTAAACTAATTAAAGAAGACATTGTAAAGATTTGTCATAGTTAACATTTATATGGAAATAGAGTGCATAAAGTTAAAACGGACGAATTTCGACCACTGAAGGACCACCGCCTCAGGGCACCTGCGTTTTACGGACCCACAGCTCGTTCAGTGTGCGACAAACATGTCCTAGCCAGTCCCATTCAAGTAGAGCAGACCACACACAGCACAGTTTTGACAGTCGTTACTGGTAGTCAAAAGCTTGAAACTCTGACAACCAGTCGTACCAAGGAGTATCGTGTTGCCCTTTAATCAAAACAGATAGGCAATCGCTCCATGTAAAATACTTGTATTCAGCTGGATCCAGTTACACTGGAAGCTGACCCTAACTTAGTTGGGGTATCATGTTACCCACTAACTGTGTTGTGCAGGTCCCATAGACAGTCGCTCCATGTAAAATGCTGGTATTAATCTGCACCCGGTTACACTAAGAAGCCGACCCCTTGAATACCCTTCTTTAATAAAAATCTCATTGGGTTTAATAGACAGCTGCATCCAGTTAGACTGGAAGCCGACCCCAACATAGTTGGGAAAGGCTTAGGCAGATGATGAGTCTTCACAGTGTTTTGAGGATCAGAACACGTTCAGTTAGTTTAACACCCAAAATACCGCGCTCCCTACCGTAAATATGAATTTATGTGTTGCAAGACTAAAATATAATAGCATTTATGTATGTAAGCCCCATTTCGACCGACATCTGAGCTTGAATACCAAGGTCAAACAAAATATAATTGGGTTTACCTGTTACAAAGTTTTCATTTGCAGACTTGTCCTTTATCACTTTGAAACCAAATATGTGAATACTACCTTATATAAGTGTATACGTTAAGATACCTTAACCTTCCGGGAATAGGGATGATAATCGTGTATACTTGTAATGATGTTACACTGGATATGGGTGCCCGATTAAATGTAACAGATTTTGCCTATGACATTATGCTTGGGAGATAGTCTTTTGTTACCAACATATCTTGAGTCAGTTTTTTTAAATGACGATGATATGGCTAGGAAGGAGGTGGCTATTGAGATGATGGTAAATAAGGATGTTCAGAAGAAGAAGACACGCTCTGCCGACTCCAAGTAAATTGGGATAGAGGAGGCTGATGAGTCCGTTTTTAAGATATCCAAGGTAGTAGAGATGCTAAAGAGTGGGATCTATCAATTAAAATAATCTAAAACAATGCCATAACATCAAGAGTCTTTTTTCCAAAGAGTTAGGAAGAGGTGTACCTATTGAACAACCTACGTTTTGCCAATCAAGTTTTAGTCTCATGTAATAGAAGACAAGCCTATTGGACAGACGATGGAAAAAAATCTCAGAAAAATATTTATGGAAAACTACACTTAGCCCAAATTGTAAATCGAACTCAGGACCCCACGTTCGACAGACCACTGGACAAACGATAATGATATAAGGAGCCTTCAAAAAAATATCTAAAGGCAAATGGCACAACCAAAAAAAGGCGTTGTTAATCTCTATATAAAGCAGTGAGATATCTTTTAGTTATTACGACTAATATAAATCAAACTGAACGTGTGGAAGACGTTGCAAGTACTGGAGTGTGTGGAGCGAGTTACAGGCGGAAGCGATTTGCGAATACATAACTGAAGACTACGACTTTAAAACAATATCTGTTCCACCATAGAAACGGAATCGGTCGACGGAAGAAAAGACAACATGACAGATTGTTGAAAGAATTCTACCTTCCCAAGCATGGCCATCCTAATTGCGCATCAGCTCTGTTTTAACGTCAAAAATTACGTAAGACAGTACACTAAAACGCCCGGCTTTTATCACTTTCTAGTGTATAGCTTAGCAAAGAAGAAAGTTTGACAACCTGGGTGTGCGTCCAGCATAGGTAGGCAATCACTCCATGTAAGATACTGGAATCCGATCCCAACATAGTTGGGAAGAGGCTAGGCGGATATGATAGTTTAATACGAATCATATAATTAGTTGTTTACGCGCCGGGAAAAGCAATCTAATAAATGTTTACTGCTAATCATACAACGGTACCAATTTCCTTTGCTTACAAACTAAGCTAATATAAGAGAATTGACGTCTCTTTCAGACTGGTAGCTTGAGAAAAGGACGGTGATAGATAATGTCAAATTAGCTTAAGCCTTGAAATTAGCCGTGTTTTTCTTTAACACCCTAATTGCCAAACAACGAGACACAATAGAAAATGTATTGTGTGACGGCCATTTGGCGTTTAAAGAGTTATATATTTTTATTACCAAGAATAAAAATCGTAGATCAATTTTTTTCTTTTTTTTTATATTTGCCCCTCACCAGGAATTTCTCCTGTGTCGTGGGTGCGCTCACAAACATTCAAACTTACACACACAAACAGCCAGACCCGAAACAACTACCTGTAGGCCATACAAATATTTGTTCCGTGCGGGAATCGAACTCACGACACGCGGCGCAGCAGTCAATCACTCAGCCACTACGCTAACCGCGCAGTCAATATCAAGGCTAAATTTAAAGAAAAACAAGCTTAACCTAAAGAACTCTAAAACCTTACAGCCCATAATAATCAGTGAACACAAAACGAAGAAAAAAGCGAAAAAGCGCTGCCGCTTCTAAATTCCGCTGCATTTTATAAATTTCTCTCTAAATTTTTCGAGGCGTTATTTATAACTTAATCTCGAAGCTCGGTAAATGTTTTAAGCGCTAACTGCTGAGGATATATCTTTTTAAGATCCAGTGAAATGTCCTTTTATTCGTTGGAGTCTAAGCTTTATGGTAGTTTTCTTTTGAGGGTAAGTAGTAGTGTGGGACTTGCACTATTTGTAATATGAACTAAGTAGCCATGGAGTTTCTAATCCGTAATTTTATGAAAAAACAGTGTTATGGAGTTGTCTTTTGTTTATTTATTCGTTTAAAAAGTGCTTATTCTTGTCTTACTCATATCGGGCCTAGCCTAATGATGAAATAACATAAATAACATCAAGCATAATATATACTCTCCAAAGGGTTAGGCAGAGGCACTTATAGTACACCCACATTCATCCAGTTACATTTAAGTCTCATGTAAAAAAGGCGTGTTTATTGCCATTAACCTGGCACAAATACAGACTGCGGGCTGCTTCTGGTAAATTCCAAATTGAAAAACCCAATAACACTTTGCTTGACAAGGGAATCGAACGTAAAACCTCATACGCAGCAGTAGTGCTAAGCCACTAGACCCGTGGTAGGCAATTATTTTTCACGTAAACTTTTTATAGTCTTGCAAGCTTATTTATTAGTTTTTATTTAGCACTGGCTTTTTCCTTCTGCCTAAGTTTAAACTTAAACTAGAAACAATTTAAAATAGAATAAATGCTTTGACTTCTAACCTGACTTAAAGCAATTTTTTCTACGAGATTGATACTTAACTCAGTATTTTTCCACTGAGTTTATTCTCAGTGTTTGAAGCTAAGTAAGTTTTGAAGGAAATAAAAATGCTGAAGATATTTCTTGCTAGTACTACCTGTAAGGTCTCTGAATGCACACTTTTTTGTAAAGAACTATGGAGCTGGATGGAACTTGAAACGTGTAGGGTTTAAGCTTTGAAGTCAAGTTGCCAGAAACACCTGGTATAATGAAGAAAGTCTTTGAAAATTTCTTTATAGAAGGGAAAATGTACCAGTCACTCCATGTAAAATACTGGTATTCAGCTGCATCTGGTTAGACTAGAAGCCGATTCCAACATAGTTGGGAAAAGGCTAGGCAGATGATGAGAAGGAAAAATGTGATATTCTACTAGAGGTTGACTCGTTGGTGTTGTGGTCGTAAACGCGACTGCTAGGCATGAGGTCCTGGGTTCGATTCCCTTGCCGAACAATGTGTTAATGGGGTTTTTCGTAAGGAATTTCACAATAGCAGTCTTGATAGGAGTCTTAATAAGCTTGCAACACTAATAAAAGGATTTCGTAAAAAGTAATTGCCTGCTTCATTGGTCTAGTGGTCGCGAGCTCTACTGCTGAGGATGTGGTCTTGGGTTTGTTGAACAATGTGATATTGGGATTTTTCATTAGGAATTTCACAATACCGGCGTCAATAGGAGTCTAGATCAATGTATGATAATGTGTACTCCAGGTACACCTCTGCCCAACCCATCGTAAAACACTGGCGTGATTTTATGTTTGTCTACTAAAAGTTTACCTCACAAATCGAGGGGGTTTTTTCTGTATTAATATCGCCTTAAAACACTATTATTTTCCTGTAACACGTAAAAACAAAAAAAAACTCCTGACGAAAATATACAAAAAGATACCTCGCGCCAAAGTCACACGTCGTACTCGAGATGCGGGTATCCATTAATCAATCTATCGTTAAGACGCTCCACGTTTTTACGCCGGGACAAGGTTACGTCGAGTGGGTCTCGAGTTGTCCAAAAGTTTTATCAAGTGACGTACTTGGAACAACTTTAGGGTGTTAGTTGATAGAAAGTGGGATAGTTGTGTTGATTGTTGTTTAAATATTGCCACATAAGGGGTTTCTTGTGAGATAATGTTATCTTTCCGTCGTCTTCTATGCGGTTAAAGGTTTACTGGCTTAAGAAGTGGTAACTATAATTATTTTGAAAATTGTTAATGGAAAATTGCACCTATTTATTGTACTTTTAGATTCATCTCGAGATCATCGTTACACAGGCACATGGCGGTGTTTTAACAGCGACAGATTATCGTTTATATAATTATATATTAAATCTTTAATAGATATATTTCAATTTAAAAAAGGAATGTCCTGTGCACAGGAATTTTTAATTTAATTAAATAAAAATTGTATATTACCAGTTGTAACCCCTCTGTTTCCTTTATGAGGAGTTATGGAATAATAATAATAATAAAACTACCAGCCTTTTACTGTCCCACTGCAAGGCAAAGACATATTCTCATTCAGAGAATGCACGATGATTAATCACCACGCTTCCTCAAGAAAGATTAGAAGCGATACGCCCTGTATACCTCCTACATTAAACAATTACTGTCCCATTCACTGCCCATTGCTCCATTAACAAACTAGAGGACCATTTAAGTAGCAACTAAAGCATCAATGGACAATAGGCAGACGTTAACAACGGCTATTACATACAGGGTACATGAGGGTCAGTCAATGACTATTTTAGTGGCCAGCAATGAGCTAGAAATAGCCAATCGTAGGCTATCAAAGGCTATCAAAGGCCTGTTAGTTAGCCAATTTGCTTCCATTGAGTTCTCATATTCTTAGTGAAAGATCAGTTGCCATTGGTATGTGCTGTTGAGGAATGAGGAACTGTTGTGAGGAAAGTTTTAAGTATAAATGTGGATGGCTGGAGAAGAGGAAGACCAAATAAACGATGGATGGATCGTGTGAAAGATGATATGGCTAGTAAGGAGGTGACTATTGGTATGACGGTAAATAGATATGATATATATATTATAGTTAGGAAGTAGAAGGAATGCTAACAGGGCCGTCTTTGATCTATTGGAAGCCCTGGGCACATTAGGATAGTGGCGCCCCCATGACTTCAATAGAGCACTATTTTTTATTGGTTATCGTTTGGTAATCTGGCAGGAACTCGGGGGCCCTGGGCACGTGCCCAGTGGGAGATAGGGGCCTGAATGGTAACCAAGGATAGTCAGAGATGTACCAGTAGTACAAATTTTAGCCAGTTATGTTTAAGTCTCTTGTAACAAGGGATGAGCCTATTGCTACAAGGCGACCACAAGCCAGACTCCGGGCTGCACTGAGAGAAACACTAGACGGAAAATCGTAATAACACATAATGGACAAAAATATGCGCAAAACAGTGGGAGAAGTCTCAGTATTAGAAGAGCTGTTTTCTTTATTCTTGAGACACTAAAGGGTGGCCCACTGGCGGCGAGCATTAAGGGATTTTTGTAATACAGATGATTTCGAATCTTATTTAACACTATTAACGCTCACTTTTCATCGATACGTCACAGCCTGCTTCAGCATCCTTCAGGGCGTTCAGGCATGCCGAAATGTGAACGCTAAGCATCATAAAATAAGATCTCAAATCATTTGCGCTTACAAACATCTCTTGACGTGCCGTGATACCAGCAGGCCTTAAGAAGTTTCGTTAAGAAAATCTCAGAGGTACATGACAAGACCACATATCACTGTATTTAGCTCTCGCTAAGCTCAAATGTCACTTATATTAGATAACTATGTCCTATGTCGCTATACACACGCAGTAGGCGTCCTTTGAGGCGGTAGTATCGCGCCGGTATTACACCGAAAGTAGTAAGATAATAGACTTTGAGATGGCGTGAGTGTATGGTGCAAGTTACAAGATTACAAGTTATATGTTTGAGCCGTTGTGGGTTGATATTTGTATTGCGATAAAGTTAAAAAACTATCGAAGTAATTTGACACATTGGGGTAGCTTGATGTGCTGGCCTCTGTACATTAGTATCTATAAAATATAAATTTTAACTACTTAATATTTTCGAGACATCGCGAAGCGTTTGGTCGACTCTTCACGTGACGAGGGCTGGCCTTTTTTTGGCCAAAGAATCAGCATTGCAATTCAACGTGGCAATGCTGTCAGCCTTCTGAGCACTTTTCCCGTTGATAGTGATGCGGATGAATTTGACCCTAAATAATATTGGAAAGGAGGGTGATGATGGTTATGATCTTCAGATCTGGTGTGTAATTTTCGCAACTGCCTGAGCCCTTCTAACAAATGTTAACACCTTAAATGCCTGACAACGAGACACAATAGAAAATGTATTGTTTGTCGGTCATCTGGCGTTTAAGTTGTTTGACGACCTGGTTGACAAGCGATGTGGAGGCGGGCAAAGGTCCGCCTGCGACGCAGGAGATTGCGGGTCCGATGCCCGCCTTGGGACAAATGTTTGTACGATCTACAAACATTTGTTCCGGGTGTTCTACGTATTTGCTATGTATATTAAAAAATATCTATCTATGTAATGTATTAAGTATATCAGTCATCTAGTACCTATAACACAAGCTCTACTTAGTTTGGGGCTAGATGATGCTGTGTGGATTGTCCAGCATTTTTTTTAAGTGACACATCAAATCATGACCCATTTTCAGTTAAAAAATAAACGCCATTTTATTATCTCCAACAGCTATGCAAGACTATACTCACAAGATCTCAGCAATCCAACACCACGTAGACTCAAATCGAACTCAATTTAAAGAAGAAATCGAACCGAAAACTTCCCGAATGAGAATAGTCTCCTTCTCTTATTACTTAACCCGGGGCGCGAGTTTAACGTCAGCCATTTTCCTTTGTAACCCTACACCAGTCGATCTCGGAATTCCCGGGAAACCGTCGCAGACGTAATCGCCTCTCATAGTTTTGATTTTCTTTGTAAGCCTGTCAGACAAAACCTAGACGGAATTTCGGATTGTTTTTGAGCTTCGTAAGACATTTTTTGAGGTCATGGTTTTTGAAGAAAAATAGTGAAATGTGGGTGATCCTGCCCATCACTCATCAAGTCTTTAGCTCTCATCTTTACTAATATAATGAGGCTGAAGAGTTTTCTTGTTTTTTGTTGGGACGCGCTAATCTCAGAAACCTCTAGTCGAATAAAAAAAAATGTTCTTGCATTTGATAGTCTAATCTTTTGTGAAATGTGGGTGACCTCTGCCCAACACTTTGAGGAATAAAGGCGTTATGTTATGTAATTTTACGATTTAAGTATTTAGCTCGATCTTTACCAATATAATGAAGCTGAAGAGTTTGCTTGTGTTTTATTTGGACGTGCTAATTTCAGAAACCTCTAGTCGAATTAAAAAAAAATGTCCTTGCATTTGATAGCCTAATCCTTTAGGAAGGTTATGGGCTATTAAGATCACGCTACAACCATCAGGAGTGGGTGAAACCACGGGGCACAGCTAGATAAGTGTTCATTGGAAACGCATTAAAATTAAAGGGAACTTCTTACTACTTTTCTATATATTAATACATGAAAAGCAAAAAATGAAATAAAGAATCACAGGGCATTGAAAAATTCATCCGCATCACTGTGAACGGGAAAAGTGCCCAGAAGGCTGGCAGCATTGCCACGTTGAACGGCAATGCTGATTCTTTGGCGAAAAAAAGGCCAGCCCTCTGGTCACGTGAAGAATCGACCAAACGCTTCGCGATGTCTCGAAAATATTTAGTGGTTACTAGTAGAATTTATATTTTATAGATACTAATTAATGTACAGGGGCTAGCACATCAAACTACCCAAATGTGTCAAATTACTTTGATAGTTTTTCAACTTTAGCCCAATAGAAATAAGGTTCGTGTTACATTGGGAAAATCTGACAGTTTGGAGTAGCATATTATGTTTTGCCCATTTCATACTCATTAGTCCAAAATCCTTCAAGATATTTTAACATTTCTCCGACACAATTATTTTCTAATAACCCCGAAGATTACCATCTTTTATCGTTTATTTAAATAAGGATCTAGTAAGCCATGCGCTGAAAACAGATCTTTATTTAGACTTTCTTTCTTGACCTTTTACTTTGTAAAGGTTTCTTAAAGGTGAAAGTTCGTTTCAGTAATATTTATAAACCGTTTGGCTGTGAAGATGCCCGACGTTCTTACACTCGCCATTTAAGAATTATACATAAAAAACTGAATAATCTCCCTTTCTACGACGACTGATGTGACGACGGGCAAAGGTCCGCCTGCGACGTTGGAGGGTGCGGGTTCGATTCCCGTCCTGGGACAAATGTTTTTACGATCTACAAAGATTTGTTCCTGATGTTCTGGGTATTTGCTATGTTATTAAGTATGACAGTCATCTAGTACCCATAACACAAGCTCTACTTTGGGGCTAGATGATGCTGTACCTACTCTTCACGAGACGTTACTCTTCGCGTGAGAGGGTTGGCCTTTTTTTTGGCCAAAGAGCATTGCCATTCAACGTGGCAATGCTGCCAAACTTCTGGGCACTATTCCCGTTGACGCGGATAAATTTTTCGATGCCCTGTGTTTATGTGTTTTATTTTATTTCTTCATGTATTAAAAGTTGTACCGTTTTAAAGATATAACTTTAAAATGCAAAAAACACCATGAAACAGTAAAAAAAAACAAAACCTATTAGATTCAAAATAAGCTGATAATTTAGCTATCACGACAGTCGGACAGGAGCCGACAGAATGATAAATAGGCTGAGATTAGGGCGGGCGTAAGGCCGGAGAGAGGGCAAGTCGCTGAGGTCTTCCAAATTTCATTACGGACTGAAGTTTTTTTTGAAATATGAGCCATGGTTTTAGATCACGATAAAGTTTTTTAGTGGTAGGGAAATATTGGGAAAAAACTATCTGAGGCTAAAGTTGTTACATTCAGCTAAGCAGTTTTGATAGCTTGCAATAAAACTAGTTTGCAAAAAAAGATGGCTATTGAAGAAGTTTTTAAATTGTCTTTCTCTTTTAAAAAACGTTGCCCCACACTGGGTATTTCTCCCGACTCGCTTGTGTGTGCGTGCGCGTCGAGCGACCACCACACGTCTGACTGAACACTTATAATTTTACTCCATATGTTCTATTGGTTTCCACCTGCATTCAGTAAGACTGAAAGCAGACCACAACATAGTTGGGATAAGACTAAGCTGATGATTTTTTGATGGCACGGTTGGCGCAGTGGCTGAGCGATTGGCTTTTGCGCTGCGTGTCGTGGGTTCGATTTCCGCTTGGAACAAATATTTGTATGGCCTACAGATAGTTATTCCGGGTCTGGCTGTTTGTGTATGTGAGTTTAGATGATTGTAAACGCACCCTATACAGGGGAAATTCCTAGTGCGGGGCAACGTTTAAAAATAAATTGAAACAGAACATAAAACGAACACAACAATACAACATCAATTTATTTGGATTCGACACAGCATGTCTTCATAATATGTAAAATATTACTTTCCTCCAAAAAATAACTAAACTATAATCACAGATGGACAAAGTTGTTTTACATGCACACAACAATCCACGAACATCTAATAATGGCGAAAACAAAAATAAATAAAACATATTTTCAATATAACTCGCGTAGTGACGCGCAACACGTAATATTTATCGACTGTCGATACTATTGTACCAACTAACAATGGAGCTGTGACATTTTTACGATGCCAAGGAACGTACAAAGTATATTTTGGCTTAAGAAACTTTTCAACTTTAATAAATATTGCTTTATGAGCTGTAAGACATTGTTGTTTACAGATTAAAAAGTATTTTTAATGCTGTGTCTCGGCATATTAAATAAAGATCATATTTTTATTAGTTCCTGGAAAAATATAACTCTCATCGCCGACTTAAGGATGTCGTCAAGAAGAGCAGCAGCATCTTCCTGCTGTTGGCAATCACCAATCGTGCTGATAATAACCTAAGCAACGTAATCTAAAGTTTTCTTTTGAATTTAGCAAAACTATAGAAACTTGTTCATCAGATTTTTTATTCTACTATATCGATCAATTAATATACGTAATACTAAGTTCAAATTAAAGCCTAAATACCTAATTATCACGTAACATGTTCACAAAAAAATACCTATATTGTATACCCGAGTACTATTTTTTTATAAATAGACCCGTATTATACGAGTATTATAAATAAAATAAATATAAAATTTACTGAAACCATACACGAATACTCAAATATTCTACAAATGATGAATGCTTTTGTTTTCGTGTTCATTTGTTTATGAACCTCACAATTAATTGTAAAACATAGGTACCATAGTGTTTGTAATGTGTTTTTTTTTTTTTAAGACTGAAGATTTTAGTTTTATTTATTTCAGAAGTTTTTAATTAAGACTTCTCTTTCTCTCTCTAAAATATCCAACTGCCATCCCTTTCAAATTGTATCACAAACACAATAAATACTATTGAAAAAATCTGGCGTCAACTGCATTAGTTTGTATTCTACGGTAATTATTCATTTTGATTTCGTAACAACAAAAACCAAATTTACAACCATTGCTTGACATAGACCAGTCGATATTCACCTCATGGATTAAAACACAGAAAACCTTAAGACGCTAAGGGGGTATGAAGAATATTGCATACACAGATACACGTGAAAAACAGAACCCTGTCTTTGCTGATAAAAGTCGGGTAAAAGAAAACATTAAACTCATCGCATTTAAAAAACATATTTGCGTGACATCTCGTCCCATCCCTAGCCAACATAACTATGTAATGTAAACACAAAAAAGAATGTACACATAGATTTCCCTTTCAACCAATCTATTCGTTCTGTTTACCCAATAAATTCAAAGCACAGTAGTCGATACATTCGCATCACTACAAACAAACATTATTATTCGTTAGTACCTTGTTTATATATGGATAATATTATTTATGTATGTTTTGTGTGTACAGAACAAAAATCTATCTACAGCGACGTCCCATAGGATTGTGGGAAGTATATTGAGTTACTCAAATGTCCATGTTCATTGAGTACTAGCTGTCTATGACAAAACATGGGTTTTCATTTTTCATCATCATCTACCTAGCCTTTTCCCAACTATGTTGGGGTCGGCTTCCAGTCTAACCAGATGCAGCTGAATACCAGTATTTTACGATGAGCATGGACATCTCTTTTTGACAGATAGCTCGAGAAACGGGCACAGTTAAGTACTAAGTTAGAAATGTGAAATTAGTTTATGCCTTGAATTTCCCCGTGTTTTTTGTCGATTTCTTTTAAATTTCAATTTTGTTTATTTGGTTGTAGTTCAGCTAAAATAGACAGCTCCTTTCGACATGAAAGTATAGTCTAAATTTAGTTACGAAACCATTGAGACATTCACTTTGGTGCCTTCAATATATTATTTTTTATCATGAGGCAACTTGTCCTGTTTAATATAAATAATAATAACAAGCTAAGCAGAGCTTGTGTTATGGGTACTAGATGACTGATATACTTAATACAATACATTACATAGATAGATATTTTTTACTATACATAGCGAATACCCAAAACACCCGGAACAAATCTTTGTAGGTCGTACAAACATTTGTCATCAAACCCGCAACCTCCTGCGTCGCAGGCGGACCTTCGCCCGCCGCGCCACATTGGTCGTCACACATAATATTGACAACATACAACTGATAATGCGAGATACATTTAATATATATTATACCTGGAAAAGCCAATGACATTACCTTGACCAATTGTCGGATTGTCGCCGGTAGTGTGAATGACTCTGAGCTAGCTTGATGATATCAATGGTTAATGCTAGTTCCATCTTTCTAAAAAAAAAACCCTTTCCCACCACAGTACTACAATTACGCCCCGCTATTATTATTCCTAAAGACGTCTGCTTACACCCTTTTAGTGAAACATGCTCCGTAATATTTCCTGTACACATTGTATATTCTACACACGTTCCCTTGTGCCAAGCTTCTTATATTAACGCCAATAATATGCATACAATTTTCAAGAGTTTTCTTTCCAAGGAAATATGGCGTCGTATTTTGCTTTGCTCTTAGCCTTGTGGTTAGAATAGGCTATAAGGCTATAAGTTATAGGGGGTGGGTGAGGTGGGGAAGGGCTCTTTGAGGGGGCAAATAGTTCGGTTATATTGGTTTTCTAATACTGTTAAGAGAGTACTTGCAAATAAGCTTGCTTGGAATTTTTACTAGTGTTTTAGAGAAGTCTTTTTGAAAAAGAAAACAGCATCACGGTACCTATAGTATCTCCGCATTTCGTACGTTGTTTAAGTCCCCTGTGATAAAAGGCAAGCCTATTGGCTTCCACCAGGTTGCTATCAAAAGAGTTCAGGTGAAGAAACTTAACACCTCAAAGACCAGGTCACTAACAAACAATACATTTTCTATTGTTGTGTTTTGTATTGTGTCGCGCTGTTTAATATCTCCTGTACCGATCCGGGATTCGGACCCAGAGTAACACGAGAGACGACCGATGTGGCGCAGCGGGCGATGGTCCGCCTGCGACGCAGGAGGTTGCGGGTTCGATTCCCGCCCTGAGGACAAATGTTTGTACGATCTACAAAGATTTGTTCCAGGTGTTCTGGGTGATAGCTATGTACAATAAAAAAAAATATTTATCTATGTAATGTATTGTATATCAGTCATCTAGTATCCATAACACAAGCTCTGCTTAGCTTAGGGCTAGATGATGCTGTGTGGATTGTCCAGCATTATTTATTATTTATTAACTATTATTAGTGAGTAGTAATCGGAGTAAAAGTTAGTCCTGCTGCTGCGTAGAAACTCAGCAGTAGCACTAAACAGACCAATGAGGCAGTCACTCGTGACTGCATTGTCTGTTTTTTTTTTATATTGCACATTTATTTTATTTGCGTGTATGACCAGTATTGTATGAACGTGAGCGAAGTGAAAAGAGTATGTAAGGATCGTAGTGGGTGGCGTTCTGTGGCTTCTGCCTACCCCTATGGTAAAAAGGCTGAGTTTATGTGTGTATACATGTATTTAAATATTTTTTTATGTTGTAATTTTTCAAAGTTTTTACTGTGCGTGTTTCAATCTCTTGTCAATAAATTCTTTTTCTTTCTATCTTTACTGTTTTATTAAATATTGTCTGCAACATTTACAGTCATCTCAGAAGCAAACACACAACATTCCAGAATGTTCCATTTGACTGTAATGAGGAAATTATAACATGCGTAATTTAAAATGGCGGCGTTGTAGTCTAGGGAGACCTGTCAAATGAAAATTGTCGCTCCATTACGCATAGAAATGTTGTAATTTTATTTTTAGCAAACTTTATCGCAATTTTTATCAAATTCATGACAATGGCTTCGTTTCCATAAACATATACTGGGAGATATATCAAATACTTGTAGGCAGTACATTTCATGTCAATTTTCTTTTCCGACGTCCATAGAGAGCCATGTCGACTGTATTTGAAGTATTTGACTTTAGCAGGTGTCTTTTGACATTGACATTTATCTTTGGACTTTGACATTGACAGGTGTCATTTTAAAATCAAAATCAAAATTCATTTATTCAAATTAGGCTGAGAAACTTTTTGAACGTCAAAAATGTTTACAAAGGCTGTCCCACAAAACGCCCACTCTTCACCACTTCCTATTGCTTTTGTTGGGAAGAAGTGGCGGAACAAACTCCCGAACAACACGTCTGTGTGACAGGTTAGAAGAACTTGAATCTATACAGCTGTCCATACATAACAGCATGACATGATTTTTTGGGGAATCATTATCATTTTTATGGACTTTTAAACTGCAGGGTAAAGGCTTTTTTTCTTCTGTTTATCCAGGCCTATTGAAGAACAGTCTTTATCGGAAGTGTCTGGCATGTACTGGTTTTGAAACCAGTACAAGCCAGACTAAACCAGAAGTGCAATCCTCATACTTCCCTGGATCAGTCTCAAAAAGCTCTCTCATCCCTCAACTTGTACAATTCTTGTAGACCCAACACAAGCTTCAACTTTGAAGGTAGCAAATAAAGCTAGTACACATGATTGGACACGTTTCTTTTATGTCTAGACCTGTTTTTCATGAACCCAGATAAATCCGCACATAATGTAAAAATCCTGTCACCTTTTTGCTGACAATATTTGCAAAGAAATATGAGGAGACATGATGTGTATACACTACCTTAAGAACGGGGATAGAATACTAATGCTTGAAGTAAATAACCATCTCGAAAAGAAAGGTTCCGCTTATATATATATATGTTAATAATGTAAGCATTTCTTTCAGTTTACAAAATAATTACTGACAAAATCGTGCACTCACTGGACAGGTCCGTCCTGTGTGGTTCTTTCCTCAAGAGACAATCTCAGACACTTATCTGCATGGTCCTCACAAGATCTGACAAAGATAATGAAACAACGTCTGGACTTTAAAAGAGACTTTGGTGTCTGAGTTTGTTTCGGAGTTTCTTCTCTCAGATTAGTCAGATAAAAAACCGATACGACGATAGATAAAAGACCTCACCTGGTTTTAAAAATTTGATTGACTTGTAAAAGTATTGGTAAAAAAAAATGCGGAAATAAATATAATTTGTCACCATCATTTATCATTTAATCTGGATGGCTTTGCTAACCGATTTCCACGAACGATTAAGAATTTAATATCATGTCAGACAAACACTAATTCAGTGACCCCCATTGAGTTGTGGTTAGGCATGTAAAAGTAAATACTATTTCCAAACAAATTATAAATTAAGGTTTTTGCTTTTACCTGGTCCTGAAATCATGTCAAAGTATTGCAAGCAAAGTATTGACATTGTTTCAGAAATGAAATGATATCTCATCATCATCCTCCTGCACTTATCCCAATTTATTTCAGGTCAGCGCAGCATGTCTTTTTCTTCCATACATCTCTATTTGCCGTCATCACAATAGTCACCCCCTTCCTAGACATATCACCTTTCACACAATCCATACATATTTTATTTGGTCTCTACTCTTGTAACCCTCTACATTATGTAATAATATGTATTATACAAAAATGCCCATTATTTTATTTCAAAAATATATCGTGAGTAAAACACAGGACATATTTGTACACGTGTCTGGAAAGACTTGGTAGAATCATGTATCACAATTTGTAAATGCGGAGAAACGAAACTAACAAACTGACTTCTTTGACAAAACAGTTTTCAAATCGCCACGTGTGATCAAAGTTTCGACAGCCTATCCCCATAAGGCAAAAATAAACTTTTCCCTTCAGCAACACCGTATACTTCCCCTAAGTCCTGACTTTACTACGAAACTAATAAATAAACAGCTTTCCCGTTAAAAAGAAAAGAAAATGTATAAAGAAAATTTTCTCATAAATTCTCTGTACTAAATAAATCGACATACTACACTTTAAGTCAGGTAAAAAAGTGAAGGGAAAAAGTAAAATATTATCGAGATAGGGCCACTTTTTAGCACTAGTGTTGGGAATTGATTATCGATAAAACGGATCAGGCTATTTTCCGCTAGGTTTGCGAAATACGTTCGCCATTCAATTGTTATTAAGGAATTGATTTGTTCCGTTTCAAAGCTTTTAATGTATTAGATGGGTTCGCGTTTTGTTTTCGCCGTCGGTTGAAAATATTGAAGTTACATTTTAAAATGTATTTTTGTGCTGTGTTGGAAATTTAATATTACAATGTTGCTTGAAACATATTGGTAATACATTAGAATAAACGATGGCCGTGGAGTAAAACTTAGATCCATGATGGTAAGGACCTGTTGGTAGAATCTGTAAGAACCTACGCTGTAAACTTGGTGATATAAGCAGTTACGTGAGCACTGATTTCACCTAGCTAAAGGATCACATTTACTTTCATGTAATAATGTAATTCTTTGTCAATTTCTATCCTCATGTGTCTAACAGCTCAAACAGCTCTAACAGCTCAATTTATCTTAGTTTTTACGACGGCAGAGGCACAAGAAAAAAATCCAGATTTTAGACTGAATTATCCTGGCATTTTTTTTTTTTTTTTTTTTTTGTATGCATTTTAATATAGATACTAATTGTTTAAATAGAAACAGTAAAACATTAGTAAGAGTAGAGGAAGACCAAAGAAACAATGGATGGATAGTGTGCAAGATGATATGGCTAGGAAGGATGTGACTTGGATGATGACGGCAAATAGAAATGTATGGAAGAAGAAGACATGCTGCGCCGACCCCAAATAAATTGGGTTAAGAGCAGGAGTAGGGTGATGAAATTGTAAAACATGAGCACAAATGAAAAACGAATGTTCCACAAAATAAAACCTAATGCAAGCTGGTATTTGATCATAAGCTAGTTAATTAAATCAAAATGAAACATCAAATAACTTTGCGAAGATACTTAAGATAATGAAAAATGTCATGTTGGAAGATTTTGGATGAAACAAATGTAATAAAAACAGAATTGGTATCATACTACCAGTTTCTTAGTAGGTCAAGTAATTTAATGATATAAATGCGAGGATTAATTATTCATTTTCACTTTCTCGGAACTAAAACACAAAACAATAAAAGGTATCCTTAGATATCTCATGAAATTGTAGAAAAGATAAACGGGGAGTTTACGAACTTTCAGCCTTGGTCAGAATAAAATTATAAATAACTTGGGAATATAACGAGAAATCTTATTTTGTTCTTTGACCTATTTTGTGTTGAATGTACACTGTCATTATTATTATCGCACTTCTTATCCATAAGCCTACAAGCAGAATCCTAAGTTACGTGAAGAATGGAGCAATGGAGGTACACCCAAATTTAACAAGTTAAGTTTTCAGGGCGCGAGCCTATTACCATCAAGAGGGCACAAATCTAGACTTCGGCCTGCTACAGAGAAATTCTAGATGGAAAAACCCAAAAACATTTTGTCCAACCAGTAAATTAAACCCAGGACCTAATGGTCAGTAAATAATGTTTTATATTCTAAACCTAATATAATCTGTTATTAACTAATTTCACAAATAAATTTCTTCGATGACCAATATTTCAAAAACAACATTCATGCGTACAAATAAATAATTCTGGACAATCCACACAGCATAATCTAGCCCCAAGCTAAGCAGAGCTTGTGTTATGGGTACTAGATGACTGATATACTTAATACAATACATTACATAGATAGATATCTTTTATTATAAATAGCAAATACCCAGAACACCCGGGACAAATCTTTGTAGATGATACAAATAAGAACCAATATGCCATATTATATTCAATTACCTATTGCGCTGTTAATTTCTATTTACTTGTGTACTTACAGAACTAACTCATTATACTACTACAAACACAATTATAGTTGGTAAACATTTCTATTGGAAACGGTTTAATCATTTTTCGATAGTTTAGTTAATTCTATTACTAAATTATCGATAGTTTTCAGGAAGCTTGTGGACAACACTAATCCAGGGATATAAAATCGTCAATTCTACAACATAAAAGATAGGTACCGATGTTTAAGTAAGGAAAAAAAGAGTATCAAATGTAGGTAACTATAATTCATCATCTGCCTAGCTTCAAGTTTAACCAGATGCTGCTGAATACCAGTATTTTACGTGGAGCGACGGCTTATCTGACGTAAACAACCCAGTTACTGGATAACATGACACCCCTTGGTAAGACTGGTTGTCAAACTTTCGCGCTCCTAACTACCCATAACAACTGTCAAAGATCTTTAAATGACAGCCGGGACCAACCGCTTAACGTGCTTTCCGAGACACGAAATTCTCAGTCTCTCATCCACAGACTGACCTCGGCAAGCGCAGCTTAACCATCGAACAACCCATGCAGTTCTTTTTGCTTAACCACGAGCTCCTCAAATGTAGGTTTATCAATAATTGATGAACAAAAAAAGCAATATATCATAAATTCTAGTGAAATGCTTTACCGACTATAGGTGGGCCATTTACCGCTTAAATGCAACCGTACTATACAAAGCTACATCACAAATACCAGCTGATTCATTTGAACTGTATTCATGTTAATCGTATTTCGCGGAACACGTGTTACCGAAGTTCAATTTGAATTTAAAACACCGTATTTTTATTTGTTTATCGATATGTGGCGCAACACTGGCGAGTGCAGCTAGTGAGGCCCATAAATCAGTTTCCGTCGCCCGTCTTAATACAATTTTATAAGTGACGGGTGCTAACAACGAGTACTTATCGATAAGATTTTGTCGATAGTTTTCACGGTGTAATTGGTTTTTGTTGATTCAGCTTTTAGTTTTATTTTCCTTGTAGGAAAATGTTATTTTATTTCGAAAGCATTTATTAATAACGACTAAGTGGGAAAAGCTCTTGCTAAGCCAAACAAATCTCCTATTAATTCCATTTCCCAGTAATTGTTTAAGCATAGTCGTGTCTTTAAATTTCTTTGTATGTGAATTCTTAACTGACCTAATGTTATATCCTATGGTTTGGTCATCTTGAGAGGATGAAGGCACCTTATGATAGGTATTAATAAGGCAGATGTGAGAGGAAACGCCGGGAGCGGCCCTAGAAGGACATACACTGACCTTATTGGTGATGCTCTTCAAAAAGGTCAGGTGAGTAGTACTCGGCGTGCGTATATGAATAGATTTATGAACGTAAACGAAGCAAAAGGAGTATGTAAGGATCTTAGCAAGTGGCGTTCTATAGTTTCTGCTTACACCCAAGGCGAAAAGGCGTGAGTTTGTGCATGTACGTTTCCCATATTTTTATAATAGTGTTGGATAATCCACACAGCATCATCTAGCCCTAAGCTAAGCAGAGCTTGTGTTATGGGTACTAGATGACTGATATACTTAATACAATACATTACATAGATAGATTTGTTTTACTATATATAGCATAAACTCAGAACACCCGGAACAAACCTTTGTAGATCGTACAAACATTTGTCCCAAGGCGGGAATCAAACCCGCAACCTCCTGCATCGCAGGTGGACCAGATATACTAGTAGAAAATGCCTAGGTCCTGTACGCCTCTGTACATTTGTGTGCTTTATAAATAAATCTTTTTAAGTTACGCGTGTATCAAGATCAGATAAAATGAGATATTGAATAAAGATTATGAAGTATGATATCCAATTATTTTTGGTACAGAAACAGAAACTTAGAATAATGGAACATGTACATCAGATAGAAAAACTAATCATGCATAACATTTGGAAAGACAGCACTAAATAAAATGATCAAAACGTGATCTGAATGCAAAAACCCTGCTTTAACCGCTACCAACATTATTTATCGACACTACTTTTGATGAATCCTCTTTTTGTTGGCAAAATATGAAGTAAATTTGCAAAAAAAAAAAACATTGCCCATTTACAATTTTATCGATAAGCCTGTCGCATCACTATGTTTCAGCTTACATAAATCATGAGGACATACGCCCTATCTGGTGCCAGCTTAATACGATCCCCCAAATAGGGGTGGGGGGGCTTTTTATAGGCAAAAAGCTGAGTTTGCGAGTTTGCCTCCGTATTGTATACTTTATATTGGAAATCTTAGAACGGTTATTCAGCAGATTTTAAGAAAAATTACATTTTTTTTGTTGTTGTCTCGTCTTTTTTTAACAACAGCAAAGTTTAAGCACTGTTATCAGTGATTGGGTAACATAGCCGCTTTTTGTAAAGAAAATCTTGAAGGAATTTTTAATTCTGAGATGAAAAATTTTGGACAAAGAATAATAAACTTAAAGTTTGTATGTCATTCTGAGTGTCTTTAAACATATACATAACATCACGCCTGTATATATCATTGGGTTCGGCAGAGGTGTATAAGATATGCTACACCCACATTTCTCTAGTAACATGTAACAGCAGCCAAGCCTATTGCCACATTGGCCTTGCATGTCCTGGGTTTAATTATCAGGTCAGATAAAGTGTTATTGAGTTTTTCTATCTGAAATATCTCCGTAGTAGCCTGCAGTCTGAAATCCAGACCGCAGGCTATTGGGACATTACAGATGTGCAACCTCAATAACACTTTATCCGACCTGGGATTTTAACCCAGGACGTCATGATGAGCAAGGCCAATGTGGCAGCCTTACCGTTCTAGATTACCATTGAAGAACTTTATACCACAAGTGTGGAGATCAATGCTCACGTGACCTCTGTATGAGACGAAGCCTTGGCGTTGTATGTACAGTAAGTCATCACCTGTACTCTCCAAAGAAGGGAAGGTTGCATTGATTGACACCCAAATTAAGCCAGTTACGTTTAATTCCTACGACGGCGAGGTTACTGCCGTCAGCCAGCCACAAATCCTGACTCTTATGAGAAAATTCCTATTGGAAAAACTCTATAACACTTTGCACCACCCTGCAATCTAACCAAGGACCTCACGCTCAGCGGTCGCACTTCGTACCACTAGACCAACGAGGCAGTTCTGCCTCTACATGGTAACAGGCATCAGCCTGTGTTGTGTAGGAGGGAAGGTTGCATCAACAGTAACACCCAAATTAAGCCAATTACGTTTAAATTCTACTTGGGCGAGTTTATCGCCAATAACCGGGAACAAATCCCAAATCCAGGCTTTCAAATTCCTGTTGGAAAAACTCGATAACACTTTGCACGACCTGGCAATCGAACCCAGGAACTCACGCTCAGCGATCGCACTTCGTACCACCGTTCTACCTCTGTATACTAACAGGGGTAGGTAAAACTTCCCCCCAACACACCAATACACATGAAAACTAATATAAGCGATACATTTTCCGCTCAAAGACTTTCCAAAAGCTGTTCCCGCATTGATTTTCAGGCAACGGAAGCAGGTTCGATGTTCGCGTCGCTGAATTTTTCAGTACGTTCGTATAAATATGTATGTGAGCCACACTTTCGCGCGGTTAGGTACTGAAAACGCCGTGAACAAAAAATCTGAAATAGACGTATGCTTTTTGTAAAGTAGGTCTGGGATCTTTTTTTTATTTTATAATTTTAGTTGTGGGTATTCGCGTAGAGTTATATCTAGGGGTACGCTGAAATGTACCTACCTCTTATATAAATTAGGTCGAGAGTTCTACTTTATAAGTTGTAACATCATAAGGTTGTAAATAGCTGCAGTGATCAAATGGATCTGCACTTTGATGGTTAGGGCAAATACAAAGCCAATTGTCGACACGGTTGGCGCAGTGGTTGACCCATCGGCTGTTGCGCCCCGTGTTGTGGGTTCGATCCCCGCACGGAACAAATATTTGTATGACCTACAGATATTTGTTCTTGGTCTGGCTGTTTGTGTACGTGAGTTTAAATGTTTGTAAACGCACCTACAATACAGGAGAAATTCCTAGTGTGGGGCAACGTTTTTATAAAAAAAAAACAAAAATCATTTTTTGTAAATATCATCATAAATAGATAGACCTTGATGTGTTTACATATTTTAAGTTACGCATAGTACAGGATAGTATAGTATAGTATTAATATCGTATAGAATAGTAATCTTTTCTGGATGGCAGAAGGCTTGACCGTAATTAAAAACGTTTAAACTTTAATTGCGTTCTTATCTCAGCGACAATGAATGTCAAAATGTATGTAAAAATTACATATTTTGACATATTAAGATTGAAATTAGAATGCGGTGGGATATCCACTCTCGTTATACAGATATCGACCTGTATAACAGAGTGGCAGTGACTTTTGCAGGCAGCTGGCGTCTATTATAGGTATCGATCCCATATTAAAATATATACAACAATTATAATACAAAAAATATTCACCATAAATGCCAAACAACGAGACACAATAGAAAATGTATTGTTCGTCGGTCATTTGGCGTTCAACGTGTAAAGAAACTTTTACAGGGTGCTGTTGTCTTAATAGACACCAGCTTCCAGCAGAAGTGCGTTTTTGTAATTGGCAGTTAACTACTTTCCGAGACGTAGAGTTGTACAGAGGCCAGCACATCAAGCTACCCCAATATGTCAAATTTCTTTGATAGATTTTCAACTTTATCACAAAATAATAAAGTTCATATTCAACTGGGAAAATTGGACACCACAAAACCGTTCTAATTTAATATATTAAGTTAAGTAGATGGATATTAATTAGCACTGTCCTACATAAAGTTGTCTATCAAAGGAAAAATCCAATTTCAGTTTAAAATTGAGATTCTTTTTCTTTAAAAAAAACTAATTAAACTAAGGTTTAATTAGACTGCTTGCTAATTACATTTTGTGTAATTAGATTCTTTTCAAAGGTTCTAAAAGATTTTAATGTCTTCTGAGGTTTCTACTTTAACCCTTTTCAACCCATCCGTGGACTGACCTCGGAAAGTAAAGCTTCATTTTTAATCAACCCGTACTGTTGTTATTATTTAACAACAAGTCCTTCATAGGTAATTCTTATAAGTATCAAATAACCTGTAAATATCATACATTTTTAGTGGTAAGACTACATATTTTCTGACTTACCTATAAGCCATCCGAATCTGTTCCCCATTCTTGTACCAGATGAGCTGGGCAGGTGGGTTCCCACCTCGACTCCTGCAGACCAGTTCCAAACTCTGACCTCGTCGCACGGTCTCCCCTTCAGCATAACCCTCGATGTACGGAGCTCCTGGAGGATCTGGGGAAGAAGATAATAAGATAAGCAAAAAGTAAGTATGGAGTTTCTTACCCATTCTTCTCCATACGAAACTATATGTTGGAAGGATTAAAGTTTCTTTAATTCACTACAATTTTTTTTGTGTATTTATCTATAGGTGTGCCTCGTGCTGGCATGCCCAGTCTCAACTCCTTTGTACATACAAAGGAGTTGAGACTGGTGTAACTGAAACTGTGTGTATAGTATGCTCACGCGCACATGCGTGAGCATACTATACACACAGTTTGCTGCTTACTATATGGTCCTTCTACACCGACAAACCGACCAACAGAACGTCTTCCTGACTACTATAACTAGTAACAACAACTTATAATTATCGTACACCACATTTATTTATTGCTTATCGGTCGACTTCCAGACTAACCGAATACATCTCAATACCAGTATGTTACATGGAGTCTACGGCCTTTCTGACATCCAAAACACAGTTAATGGGTAACACCATACCTCTTGGTAAGACTTGTGTCAGACTTTCGGGCTTCTAACTCCCCGTACCGTCTGTCAAGCCTCCTCTACATGTTGGGCCAACGTAAGCCAATATGCGCCAGAGTATACTGAAACTTTTATCAGAACATTGACCTACCATCATTTGCGTATTTTTTTTTGTTGTAATACAATAAACATTCTGTGCCCAATATTGGCGCATGTTGGGCCAATGTGTACACCAATCTACAAATGACAGCCGGGACCAACGGCCACACGTGGTTTTCGAAGAAAATTATGTAGGATGTTCTTTTATTTATTATCATTACATGAAAACTTGCTTTCACTTACTTGTTTTTTTATCAAAAGTGTGGTGAACAAAATATCTGATAATGATTTATGTAGAAAATGGGAGTGACGTCAGAACGTACAGGTGGGAACAAAAGTTTTATGCAAACATACATAATTTAACAATGGTAAGAGGGAGAACGTGTATTCATAAGACATAACATCACGCTCGTATACTCCGAAGGGCAAGGCAAAGGTGTAGTTAATAATAGTATACCCAGATTTCGATTGGCCAACAAACCGGTCATAAATTCAGAATCCAAGCTTTTACTGAGAAATTTCAGATGACAAACCTAATAATATTTTACCGGGAACCCAATACCTCATGCTTGGCAGTGGCACTTACAGTTACCAGACCAACCTGACAGTAATGTATATCTTTAAAGTCATGTACATTACATCATCCACCTTTTGAGACTCTCATTAGACGGTGGGATCAACAGCCTGATTCAGAGGTCAGTATTCCTCAATATGGGCTTGAATAGTGAGGCGGTTCCTGACTCTAGAGCCCTAACCACTGGTACCTTGAACCCTGCTCCTGCTGTCTGTGTGTCACAATTTTTTTATATTCAAACTAGCTGACCCAACAAAAGTTGTTTGCCATATAAATTGTTAGGGGGGGGACCACCCTCATCATTTAGGGGTATGAAAAATAGATGTTGGCCGATTCTCAGACCTACCCAATATGGTCCAGCCGTTTCGGAGGAGTATGGTAACTAACATTGTCACACGAGAATTTTATATATTAGAAGAAGATATTATAAAATGTAATTTATATTCCATAAATGAAGGATGTTATATTATAATTCTGTATGTACTGAACTTGACCTACAATTATTGAAATATACCTTAAAACCTTTTTTCGTTCGTAACTTATCGAGACAACCTCCGTGCCTCGGAAAGTACGTTAAGTCGTTGGTCCCGGCTGTCATTTGTATATCTTTGACAGTCGTTACGGGTAGTCAGAAGCCCGAAAGTCTGACAACCAGTCTTACCAAGGGGTATCGTGTAAGTCCAGTAACTGGGCTGTGGAGGTCAGATAGGCAGTCGCTCCATGTAAAGTACTGGTATTCAGCTGCATCCGGTAAGACTGGAAGCCGATCCCAACTTACCAATTTAGCACTGATTTCGTGGAAAAAATCTCAATTCACATAGTTGGTTTCCCTTTTATTTCTAGGTATTTTCAACAATGATATTAAATGGAAAATAAACGAGAAATGTGGGCTTGATTGTTTTGTTTTAATAAATTGTTATTTTGGCCTCATTCTGGCACGAGCAAAAAACACTTGGAAGTGGTGAAGAGCGGGCGTTTTGGTGGCAGTCAGTAAATTAGGCTGAGAAGCAGCAGTAACATTGGACAGTTCCTAGTTTGCTGCTGGCCCTCAGCCTTATTTGAATTATTGAATTTAGATTTTGAGTGACACCGAAAGAGCTGAAGTTCCACCATTTCTCTAACATTAAGGCATCAATTGGATCCCAACTTATACAGATGTGAATATAAATTAGTTTGTTACGCTTTCCCGGTTAAATTACTCAATCGATCATCATGAAATTATGTATACACGTTGTCTAGGCTATAGAAAAGGATATAAGGTACCTTTCATCCAGTAAATAGTACTGTTCCTTAAGGGTTGATAACAGCAAAGCCACGGGCAAAAGTTAGTAACGAAATACGAAAGATGAAAAATAAGGTTCCCGAATCGACTAAACAAGAAATATTTTATTCAACAAGGCATTAAAAACGGAACAGGTAGAAGAATAAAAGAAGAAATATAATAAAAAAGAAACTCAATGCTATCATCTTTCACTTTTCCCAGCTGACACGCCACGCATCCAACTCTTTTGTTTTAAAAATCCCTATTCGTAACAAAAGATTCTCGAAAATGATCAAAAGAAAAAAAAATACTCATAAAGATTTTTTTTACCACAAAGAAACACTTTTCCGAACGAGTGTACAGGAAAATTGCCTTCGACGAGAGTTCATTAACCCCAAAAACGGGGTTCCGTAACATTATTAACAAGGGTTCCTTAAGAAAAATATTAAAACGTCCGCTATCTTTGGGGTCATATCATTTGTTTGTGCGATTACACTGTAAATCATTTTGCGTTAAAAATATAAATTTGCCCGCTGACTGGGTTCATATTTTTGGGTTAAATTTTGATAAATGACTTCGCAAGGTATGATTAATATTGTATTTTAAGGAGAGCTCAGTGGAACTGAATCATGGCATTATATTCAGTGAATATAAAACATTAATTATATTTAACACTGAATGTCGGTACCCCCTTCAGTTTCCGATAAATTATAAACCAACTACCACCCCTTAGCAATAAACTACTAAGCAAGATAATTTTATTCTCACACTAGCTGTGCGCCGTGGTTTCACCTGCTTCTGCGAGTCGTAGCGTGATGTTAAATATCCTATACATTTCCGTAAGAATGGGGCTATCAAATACAAGAAGAATTTTTCAAATCCGACTGGTAGTTTTAGAGATTAGTGCATTCAAACAAAAAGAAACAAACTATTCAGCTGTATTATATTAGAAACATATATTTTAAGATTCAAAATTCTATTACACTCCTTTATTTCGACATCTGTATGTATGATAGCCGAAACACTTAAGTCCGTTACCCTTTTAAATACAATTGTTAATCTTCAGTAGCAATATTGGTAAATATGTGAGCAGAATGAGAGTCAATCCTTTTTCTTATTGCCAAGCAAAATTGATGTCGACATTATTCTGTTTATGTCTAACGTGCGTTGCAGAACCTCCTCCTTTTTTTTAGTCGGTAACTAACACCCATTGATACAATTGCAATCAATGTTAGTGGATCTTGATTGGTTAGTCTTGTATTAAGCCTTTTAATAATCAAGTTGAAATAACATATTAGACTTTTACTTAAACACTGATTAACACCGTATATACGTGAGATAGACTTCCGACTTCCTTAACTTAGTAACTTAAAATGGCGACCTTATTGAATAATCCTCTATTTCTCCCTTAACTACCTCTAAAAAACTCTAAACCGGCTCCATAAACAGCAAAACCTACTCTCAAGCGAGAAATATCTTATAACAACGTTACTATTACCTTCTCAAGTCACTATGAGGGTTAAAAGCGATTTATTTTTATCACGGAACCCTCGATATTTAAGGCTGAATAGTTTTATACGCTTTCTCGATTGGAGGGGTCAATTCATACGATATGAACCATTGGGTATATAATATTATGATGGGCCCTGTTTAGTGTATAACCCTGGATATAAGACTTTGTGTTGCGTTCCTTTCTGGACGATTTCAGCTGGATTGAATCAGGTTTAGACAGTGATGTAAGATAATCGTTCTTTATTAATGGAAGTATTAGGTACAAGATTAGAGGGATACCAAATAAAAGATGGGTGGATTGTGTGAAAGATGGTTTGGCTAGAAAAGAGGTGACTTTTGAGATTACGCCAAATAGAGATGTCCGGAAGAAGAAGAGAAGCTGCGCAGACCCCAAATAAATTGGAATAAAGGCAGGAGTATGATGAGGATGATGATTAATGGAAGTTTTGATTTTTTGACTCCTTGACTGCCCGCGGTTTTACCCGCTCCTGAAGATCATAGCGTAATGATAAATAGCTAATAACCTTCCTCAAAAATAAGACTATTAAAACCAAAAGATTTATCAAGAGATTTTCACGTTCATACAAATACACTCTTCAGCTTTACGTAAGCCTTTTTATGTATAGGTACATAGAAAGGCTTAAGAGGGTGCACTTAGTGATCGACTTCCATAATCAACCCCAAGAAGGTGGGTTAAAATTGTATACTCAAATGAAGTCACCGGCAAAAGCTACTGTGGGTTTGTGTACAGGGTAGGAATGTTGCAAAGTGACAATTAAAAGATGGAGTCTCAGATTCAACCCCCTTCGTTCCCCACCCCTCTCTGTAACATTCCATTCCCCTTAGAATAATTATGTTCAGGCGTGTAGGGTTGGCAGTCCAGAGAAAATTCTTCCTCGACCATTCGTTGTATAGAGATTTTAGTTGGTTGTTTGTGAATGGGTTACAAGAGTAGAGGGAGACCAAAGAAAAGATGGATGGATTTTGTGAAAGAAGATATGTCTGGGATGGAGGTGACTTTTGAGATGACGGCTATGAGAGATATATGGAAGAAGAAGATATGCTGCGCTGATCTCATATAAATTGGGATAAGAGCAGGAGGATGTAGATGGTTTTTTGTTTTCTCTTAAGGGTAAGACAGCGGTGTTTCTATAGTATACGATTCGACAATTCTGTTTCAGTCATACGTGATAGGGGGCGAGCCTATTGCCATCAACTGGACAAGATTCCAAATTCTGGATTGCGATTAAGAAACCCCTGATGGAAAAACCCAATAACGCCTTCGTATTGTATAAGTTTAGTTATATATTATAAATGTTAATGTTTTAGTTTATATAATTATAATCAGAATCAAAACTTTTATTTTCTATGTGTCATCATCTGCCTAGCCTTTTCCCAACTATGTTGGGGTCGGCTTCCAGTCTAACCGGATGCAGCTGAATACCAGTGTTTTACATGGAGCGACTGCCTATCTGACCTCCACAACCTAGTTACTGGGCAACACGATACTCCTTGGTAAGACTGGTTGTCAGACTTTCGGGCTTCTGATTACCCGTAACGACTGACAAAGATCTACAAATGACAACCGGGACCAACGGCTTAACGTGCTTTCCGAGGCACGGAGGAGTCTCGATATGTTACGAATGGTCACCCATCCACAGACTGACCTCGGCAAGCATAGCTTAACCATCGATCAACCCGAGTGGCTGTTTTTATTTAGCCACGAGCTCCTATTCTCCTATCCTTTATTTTCTATGTGTATTCATATGAAATAAATATTTAACCATGGGAATCGCACCCAGAACCTCATGCTCAGCAGTAAAGCTTGGACGTGGACGACAATCTAGCTTAAAACGATAATAACCATTATATCATCCATTACTTGGACCCAAAATCTGGTGGTGGTTTGGTCTAGGACCAGATGTTTGAAAGTAACGAAGCAAAAGGAGTATGTAAGGATCGTAGCCGGTCCGTTCTCTACTTTCTGTCTCATGGAACAAAAGGCTCGAGTTTATGTAGGTAGGTATGTATGTTTGACCTAAAAAAGAGAAAAAGATCGAAAAACAAATATCAACTGTCGGATCTAAACTCTTAAACTCATTTACCCACCAAACACCATAATAATCCCTCCAACTTTCCGAACCTTCCATGTAAATTCCACAACATGGTATTAATTCGTTTAAAACTTCCCCAATCCAATACGCTAACCCTATTCGTATGGCAAATCTCGCGTAGTACGCGGTACGCGGTACGCAAGTAATACGCATGTCAAGTCTAGCGTTTGTAATTAAGAGGGCATTGTACCGAGAAACGACGAATTTGTTACTTGTAGGACTCTTGTCACACCGAACTGTGAATGTAATTGAGTTTTGCTCGGGAAGCGAGCAGTGTTGAGATGTAAATTGGAGGAAATGTTAGAGATTAAGAGCAATGTTTTTGTGTTCTAAATTCAAATGCATTTTTGGGAGATACTACTCGTATTTACAAGCCGGGCGTCTCTTTCGGCATGTGATGCGGCAAAATGAGGATCTTGCTGTAAGGAGAATATTGAGTGTGAAACGGATGGATGGATTTTTGTGATTAAGATGACGGTGTATAGAGATCTATGGAAAAAAAATACACGAATTTGGATACAGGCAAGCGTGTGATGATGACGAAGATTACATACAGGTCGAGTGTCTAGACAAGAGTAGCTCAAAATTGTGTGTTTACTAAGATAAGGTAAACCACATATTTTAAATCTTTGTAGAGTAACAAAGAAACTTGAAGTTTTCATCTCTACTGGTATTTGTTTAAGACGCTTTCAAATCATTTGTCTTAGAATGAGATTTCGTAAACTTTGGTCTCGTTTATACAGACATTTTAAAGCAAAAACTACTATAGTAAAATAAAAGGTAAAAATACTTAACATTTCAATAGAAAACGTTAAGCGAACGCAGCTTATTCGAGCAACGGTAAATGGCAAATCGCTACGATCAATGTTTTCGTTTCATTCCGATGTTAAAACAGTAATTTGCATTATCAATACATTTGACACAAGCTCGTAGGTTGAGGGTTCAAAACCTGGTAGATAAAGGTCAATGACTTTTTGTTAAAGAAGAAATCTATCACCACCACAGAAAAGTTTTGAGTATGAATGTGGAGGGTTACAAGAGTTACGATGGATGGATTGTGTGAAATATGATAAGGCTAGGTGGTGGACTTTTGAGAAGAGATAATAATTTATAAATTAATAATTCCGGACAAACCACACAGCATCATCATCACTAGATGACTGATATAAATAAATTAATAATAAATAAATAAATATTGCTGGACTATCCACACAGCATCATCTAGCCCCAAGCTAAGCAGAGCTTGTGTTATGGGTACTAGATGACTGATATACTTAATACTATACATTACATAATTATATAGATATTTTTTATTATAAATAGCAAATACCCAGAGCACCCAACACAGATGCTGCGCTGACCTCAAATACATTGGGATAAGGGCAGGAGGATGATGATTTCGATCCAAAAGAAAAACATATATTTAGGCCAGACACATGAATCATATACGACAAAACGTAAAACTAAAAAGTGAAATAAAAATACCCCTGCGAGGTTAAAAAGGGTCTTAAAAAGGGTTATAAGAACTCGTACCAAATTTTAATGGCAATTACTAAAACAGTTTTAAATGAGGCTCGCGACGGTGTGACACACATCCATCCAAACACAATGTTACGCTGTAAAACTCGAGTCGTGTTTGGTGTGTTTAATTTTTATTATAATTCGGATAAAATTTGTTCATACGAGTCTTAAATTGTAAAGAACATGAATAATACCGCTAATACTGTGTTGGTATTTGAAGGAGTTTGTAGAAAAAGAAGAAAGATCGAAAAATCCTTTGGATACGTTGTGATATTAAAGGTAAGAACACACTACAGCTGCATCTGGCCGAAGCACTTTGTACATCAATCCAAAAAGCCAAGTACGGATTGTCTGGTTTATTTTGCTGTGTGTAAAACAGTGAACAGTCTGAGAACCAGTCTTACCAAGGGGTATCGTGTTGCCCAGTAACTGGGTTGTGGAGGTCAGATAGGCAGTAGCTCCATGTAAAATACTGGTATTCAGCTGCATCTGGTTAGACTGGAAGCCGACCTCAATATAGTTAGATAAAAGCTAGGCAGATGATGACGACAGCTTTTCAAAAAAAAAACTTCAACATCTTTTGTTTTATACCGTCTTCCGTACCCTGCCTTCTTCAGGTAATCCGTCTGTTTGTGATCAAAGCAATATCCTCCAAAAAGATTGAGAAATCTTTTGAACCTTCATCAAAAAAATAACACCCTCAAAATCCTTTTTAATTAAGAAAATAGCGCGAAAAATATAATCAAAATTTGTAAAAGTGTACTGTTATTGTACAAAATTATTACAATGGCAACGTTTTCCTCTCTGATTGGCTTAGGGCTATTTTACTTCGCTATCTATTCTCTCAGTGCAAAACGCCTTTGTTTTTGTGGGCATGTTGTTAATTTTTTATTACTTTATGTTATTTTTTTTCAAATATTTCACCCCCTACAGCGTTTGTGTGAAATAGAGGTGGGGCGGTGTCGATGAAATTGAATTTGCATTATCGATATTTTGGACAATGTTTAGGATAAATGTAATAATGTCCTAGGAATGTCCTAGTATAGGGGACATTATTCATAAAACTAATTGTAATAAAAAGAACTCATACACTTGTTGTGTAACAAATAATGTATGTGAAGGGTGGGCGTTTTGGGGGACTGTCTTTTGCAAACGTTTTGACGTTCGAAAAGTGCTGATTCTCAGCCTAATTTGAATAAATGAATTTAAATTTTGATTTCTTT
Organism: Phlogophora meticulosa; assembly: GCA_905147745.2. Classification (NCBI taxonomy): domain Eukaryota; kingdom Metazoa; phylum Arthropoda; class Insecta; order Lepidoptera; family Noctuidae; genus Phlogophora; species Phlogophora meticulosa. The sequence goes on along the minus strand of LR990543.1, from coordinate 10,912,957 downwards.
TGTCTGGGCAATAAATAATTTTATTATTATTATTATTTGTTTTTTCCACAAGAACACAATTCAAAAATCTACTATTGCCAAGAAGTGTTAAAATGAAGTAACAGTGATGCGTACAATCACGACGAACTTTTTTTTTAAGAGTGTAGTATATTGTTAGTCTTATTTTTTTCTTCCTTTAGTGTAAAGGCAATGTCTGTGTGCAGGATTACCTACATAATTCTATCTGTTAACGAAGCCCTTGAAAATAATACCCGACCTTCAAATATATCATCTTGTGATTTATTAACCTTTCAACTTGGCCGCCATTTTCTACATCTAGTAACAAAACTTTTTACATCCATCAGTCTTCGAAATAAGATTTGAAAAAAAGCCGGGAACCTTAACCCGGAGATTAGATCCATCCTTGACCTAACCGAAGTTATTTGATTTATTAATCCTGCCTCGTCCAGGACCCGAAAAAAAACCGGTCTAGTGCGAGTTGTATTCTTATACGTTGGGTTTCGTACCATCATTTCATCATCGTCTTCTGCCTATCCTTTTCAAAACTATATTGGGGTCAGCCTCCGGTCTAACCGGATGCAACTGAATGCTAGTGTTCTCATGGAGCGACAGCCTATTTGTCCTACACAACCCAGTTATTGCGCAACACGGTACCAATTGGTAAGACTGGTTGTCAGACTTGCCGCCTTCTGAATACCCGTAACGACTGTCACGGATCTAATAATGACAGCTGATAACAACGGCTTGGCGTACCATTTTTCACTTGGAATCGAACCCGCAACCTCCTGCATCGCAGGCGGACTTTCGCCCGCCGCGCTACATCGGTCGTTAATAGGACCCCCTTTGGGTACGGAACCCTGAAAAGTATTTCCGACAGCCATTATTTTTCAAGAGACCCCCGCAAAGTAACGCCTTATTCAATCAATTAGATACCTTGCTTCGAAAAAATAAAATACTCCAAAACAAAATTTAATTTGGAGTTTCAGTAGGTAAATCTTGTTACTTGTGGTAAGAAAAAAGGTTTTATTTCGTTAAAGGCTTTTTTCGGGATTTATAAAATGTCGCCATGGATACCGAATTATGTTCAAGATAGATGATCTTCTATAAAAAGGGATCAAGAGGTACAGAAACTAGATCGTGACCAAGGAGATTGGTGTAATCCTGTTGTCCTTCATTATATATCTGTATATGTACAATAGTTTTTATTTTATTTTGTCTAAGAAGAAAAAAATATTTCATATTATAAAAAAATACATTCTTTTTGATTTATTGGTTATTTTTATTTTTTAGAAAATATAATAATCCCTGGAACGGGACGCCCTAGAAGGACATACCCGACCTTATTGGTAATTTTCTTAAGAAAGGTCAGGCGTGTACCCCGCAACCGACGTGCGTAAATAACCAAATGTATGAACGTAAAATAAACAGAAGAATTATGTAAGGATTGTAAAACAAAATTAAGGATTATAATATTTATAATTGATCAGAACTTAAAACGTAGACAACCTAATCTTGATCTTAATTAAAATATCGATACACACACTGTCCCATCACTACGCTATGTAAGCCGAGCATAGGGGAAGAAAACAAAGTGCTCAATGTAATTTCACGATGGAATTTAGCAAGCTCATAATAAAACACCATGTATATTAATTACATAATTATTATACTTGAACTTTACAATGAATATTTATGAGTAAAAACTGTTAATAAAAGCTAATTTTCTGCGGTAACGTCTTAACTGTTATTTGGGATGTATTATTTTACAGTAACCCCCAACTAGAAATGATTTAAAGGGTAATCTTAGTTACCACGAGGGCGTAAGGGTAAGACCACAAGTGATGGAGGGTTAGGTCTGTGTGGCCATTGTATTACCCATGGTCAAGTTTGATTCGTGTTTTCATGGTTTTAAGATGAAGTGATGGGGTTAGGTTTTAATTTTTGACGACCGATGTGGCGCGGCGGGCGAAGGTCCGCCTGCGACGCAAGAGGTTGCGGGTTCGATTCCCGCCTTGGGACAAATGTTTGTACGATCTACAAATATTTGTTCCGGGTGTTCTGGGTATTTCCTATGTATAATAAAAAATATCTATATATGTAATGTATTGTATTAAGTATATCAGTCATCTAGTACCCATAACACAAGCTCTGCTTAGCTTGGGGCTAGATGATGCTGTGTGGATTGTCCAGCATTATTTATTTATTTATTTATTAGTTATTCCCTGTACGTAGGGCTAGTGGATTCATTATTAATTATTAACCGACGTAAGCACTAGCACTCCTGTTATTAATCCTAGAATATGCTAACAAAGGAGCCTTTTTGCTTTCGCACAGGTCCTTTTTTAGGGTCCCGTACCCGAAGAGTAAAACGGACGGACCCTATTACTAAGACTCCGCTGTCCGTACGTCTGTCATTAGGCTGAATCTCAAGAACCGTGGTAGTTAGACAGTTGAAATGTTCACAGATGATATATTTCTATTGCCGCTATAACAAAAAATAAACAGAATAAAACAAATATTTAAGGGGGCTCCCACTTTTGAACGTCAAAAATTACATAATACAGTCCCCTTCATTATCGGCTTTGGCGTAGAGCGATGCAACAAATACTTGCTGTGAGGAGGTGGTCATGACCCTCAGCGTTGAGAAAATCGAAGCAACGAGTCACCGGTCGATCTTTAAGGTTAAAAAACGTGCCTACAGCATCTCGTTTCAGGAAGCCAGATTAATCACCCTAGCCCTGTGGATTCTGGCCTCTCAGCATCTTTAAAAATCCTTTGGCGCAGTTAAATGATTTCTGTACCATTATTATACATATATATAATATATATTTATATTTCTGTAAAATAATAAAAAAAAATCCTTTTCGCCAATAATCTCAGGCGTCAAAGTTGTCCTCCACATTGCTGTCATTCAGAAGTCTGACAGCATTGCCACATTGGATGGCAGTGCTAATTTTGTAACCATACAACATTACGTCCATTGTCCAATGAAAAGGAGACATGAGCTATATGGAGCATGTGTCCATTTTCACACCTGCACTCTCTATCAAGCTAAAATATCACGTGTTTTTTTTATTAACTGTTAGCAGTTCATAAAAATCACGGGATTTTCATTCACTCCAACTCCCGAAAATCAGCGTCAACATAAAAAAAATAAAAATATTTGCAACAAACAAAATCCAATCATAATTTTCCAACAAATTACGATTTTGCAGGGTAGGTCGGGGCAAAGCAAACAGCCCACTCCAACGCAGCGACACGCTACCGAAGCGGACACGGACTTAGGGCCATGAATTATTAATTTTCCATTTAAACCGGGACTGGCAATGTTTGCTTTTCCCCAATGTCCCCCTATTGACTTTATCGCTATTCGATGGTGGGGGAATTAATTGCGTTCGGAGTCGAAAATTTTCAAGACTGATCAATTTCGAATGTAGCTTTTAGGCCTTTGAGGGACGTGGAGTTCTCTTTTTAAAAGAAAAATAACGGTTTTTTTTTAAGAACGCATTTTGAGATCGAGATATTGGTAGATTCGGTCCTGGTTTTAAACTTGGAGACGCCAAATTTATTCGGCGTAAGTGCGTAGCGTTTATACGCACATTTTTTTTCTGAACAATTTAGCTTCGGTTTTTATTTCGCAATAGAGAGAGAGAGAGACAAAAGTTGAACGCGTGTAAAATTAACAACCAATTCTGAAATGTCACAGGAAGTAAATGTGGCAAGAATACAGTAAAATACTCAACGTAACACCACCAGTAATTCAGGAAATTTCCAGCGAAACAAAGCAACAGAAGATACAAAATAGTTCTTTAAATAGTAAATCAGACGGTCTGTTTTCCTTAGAGTTGCACAATGAAGAAATAAGAATTTCCCAACGCAATTTCCAGTTCTAAAATAAGAAATTAAAGCTGGAGGAATAACAGAAGAAAACTTACATTCTCTATTCCGTTTTAGCCCAGTTTCCTCTATTTAAATTCTGAGTAAATTTCGGTGGAAACTATTAAGGAAACATGCGCCAACTTGAGTTACATGAAGGCTAAGATTTTCAACTTAATTAGTTTTTTAAAAAGAGTTTTTTAAGAGTGATTATCAAAATAAATACCTATTATCAAGTCCACGAATCTCGACACTTTTGACATATAATAATACTAACAAATTAGGCGTTATAATTAAATTTTTATCCATACTAATATTATAAATGGGAAAGTGTGTGTATCTGTTTATCCGTCTTTCACGCCTAAACCACTGAACGTTGATCGATAAAATTTGGCAGAGAGATAGATTGCACCCCAGGAAAGGACATACGCTACTTTCTTTATCAAGAAACCACGCGGGCGAAACCGCGGGCGGAAGCTAGTACAATATAATTAAATCTTAAACAGTAGCATTTGAAATAAAAAAATCTTTTGAGATACTATATATTTGCTTTTGAAAGTAAATATTTCTAGTACCTATTAGAACAGCTTTTTGATGTAAATTGAAAAAGATTTTGTCTAAAACTGCTCGTTGCACTCACTTTCGATTATTTTAGTTCACCAACACTTCATCATTATCCATACAATTTTTATATGCAAATGCATATAAAAATTGTAGTTGTAAAAATTGTAGTTTTTGCCTACACCCATGAAATCATGGGTGTAGGCAAAAACTACAGAAAGCCACCTGCTCCGATACTTACATAGGTACTCCACTTGCTTCGTTCACGTACACAATCACATCGTACGTACATTATCAGTCATACACTATGCCAGTTTCGAATACTACGCACCTGACCTTGATGAAGAACAACACCAATAAGGTCCGTGTATGTCGTACTAGAGCGTCTCCTCCCGGCGTTTCCATTTACCTTCAGTTGACCACACCATGACCAAACCATTTAAACATACTGTTTTCAATTTGCCCGAGTAGATATACTCGTAACTACAAATTCTTTTAAATCACAACGTGTAATCTGCATTACCACAGTTAAAAATAAGTAAGTTAAAAATATTACTAGTTCGGAGCGAAGCCTAAAACCGGAGCTGTACCCGACCTATCGTGTACAAAGAGCTAGCATCAAAATAATAAACAAACAAAACTTCCCACACTCGCAACTAGATGGCGTTGCAAGCCGCTGTAACATCCTCGAATGTAAACGTTGAACTAGCGGTCTCAATCGAACGGTTTATCAATAATTCATGTCCATCGGAGTCGTGTCGTTGGGAGAAAACAAACGCGCGCAAGTTGCGAATTTGTGAAACGATGTGGAAGTGTTGTTTTAAAGGAGATCCGAAGGCCTAGTGCAAGTTTATACAGTTACTCGATCGGGGGTTCTGTAAAGGTAAAGGGTTCTGGTCCCGAGCGTTGAAATTTTTCATAATCTTTTTCTGATATTGTGTTTTATTTGAAGTTTTTTTTACTTCTGAAAAAGTCATGATTTATAATCTAACCAAATGAGTTATTTTAAATTTAAATAGTGTAATATTATTTACTCACTCACAGAAAAAAACAACCAAAACTTTACCCATATTTGAATAAAATCATAATAAAAACCAATAATTATTATATCTGAATCATATATATATAATAATCATGTTGTGAGGAAAGTTTTGAGTATGAATGTAGAGGGTTACAAGAGTAGAGGGAGACCCGGGAAACGATGGATGGATTGTGTGAAACTTGATATGGCTAAGAAGGAGGTGACTTCTGAGATGATGCGGACGGGAAATAAAGATGTATGGAAGAAGAAGACATGCTGCGACGACCCCAAATGAAATTGGGATAAGGGCAAGAGGACGATGAACTATTATATCTGAAACAAGAATTTTCAATTTTTAAATCGTTCGAACTGACGCGGACGGTTACATCACAGTGTTCGCAGTCCACAAAGCTAGATGGCGCTACAACTCAATCGAACGTAACATTAATAATTCATGCGGAGCCGTCTCGGAGACGTGTCGTGTTGTTGAAATGAACCTTTAGCTTAGAATTTGTTTATAGAAGTCGCATGTGTGGGGAGCTTAACTTTCGCGTTGTTTTCGTTTATTCGTGCACGATAGAGAATGGAAATATTGAGCATACTGTATATGAATATACCTATGCTTATTTGAGTTTCTTTATTTTGGACCAACACTTCAAACGCGACTTTTCCCTTCAAACTTTACCATCCCCTACACTCCCTTTAAAGCGTAGTTTTGAAAATCATAATAGCCTATTGACGACCGATGTGGCGCGGCGGGCGAAGGTCCGCCTGCGACGCAAGAGGTTGCGGGTTCGATTCCCGCCTTGGGACAAATGTTTGTACGATCTACAAATTTTTGTTCCGTTTGTTCTGGGTATTTGCTATATATAATAAAAATATCTATCTATGTAATGTATTGTATTAAGTATATCAGTCATCTAGTACCCATAACACAAGCTCTGCTTAACTTGGGGCTAGATGGTGCTGTGTGGATTGTCCAGCAATATTTATTTATTTATATTTATTCTATTGCACTCAGGAATAATGTAGCTATATCACAGTGAAATTTTTTTTAGAATTGAATTAGTAGTAGTTTCGGAGATTACCCCCTAACATACAAACTTACAAACAAATTTGACGTGTTTGTAATATTAGTATGGATATAGATTGAGACTATTTTGTATGACACCCATTCTGTGCTCAAGATATAAAAATCCTTAGAAACTAGGAACGGTTTTCGTAATAACACGAGATAAAATCAGATTTTTGCGAAAATACTCACTTTATTCGGTACCTTGGTTGGTATACGTTATCCACAGACAGATCCACTAATTGGTAAACATCAACGTACAAGCCATGTTTTGACCAATCAGAATAAAGATGTTACGCATTGACTCTAAGAGACTAGCCAATCAGCAATCAAGTTTCAAAAAAACTATTAAGGAAACATGCGCCAACTTGAGTTACATGAAGGCTAAGATTTTCAACTTAATTAGTTTTTTAAAAAGAGTTTTTTAAGAGTGATTATCAAAATAAATACCTATTATCAAGTCCACGAATCTCGACACTTTTGACATATAATAATACTAACAAATTAGGCGTTATAATTAAATTTTTATCCATACTAATATTATAAATGGGAAAGTGTGTGTATCTGTTTATCCGTCTTTCACGCCTAAACCACTGAACGTTGATCGATAAAATTTGGCAGAGAGATAGATTGCACCCCAGGAAAGGACATACGCTACTTTCTTTATCAAGAAACCACGCGGGCGAAACCGCGGGCGGAAGCTAGTACAATATAATTAAATCTTAAACAGTAGCATTTGAAATAAAAAAATCTTTTGAGATACTATATATTTGCTTTTGAAAGTAAATATTTCTAGTACCTATTAGAACAGCTTTTTGATGTAAATTGAAAAAGATTTTGTCTAAAACTGCTCGTTGCACTCACTTTCGATTATTTTAGTTCACCAACACTTCATCATTATCCATACAATTTTTATATGCAAATGCATATAAAAATTGTAGTTGTAAAAATTGTAGTTTTTGCCTACACCCATGAAATCATGGGTGTAGGCAAAAACTACAGAAAGCCACCTGCTCCGATACTTACATAGGTACTCCACTTGCTTCGTTCACGTACACAATCACATCGTACGTACATTATCAGTCATACACTATGCCAGTTTCGAATACTACGCACCTGACCTTGATGAAGAACAACACCAATAAGGTCCGTGTATGTCGTACTAGAGCGTCTCCTCCCGGCGTTTCCATTTACCTTCAGTTGACCACACCATGACCAAACCATTTAAACATACTGTTTTCAATTTGCCCGAGTAGATATACTCGTAACTACAAATTCTTTTAAATCACAACGTGTAATCTGCATTACCACAGTTAAAAATAAGTAAGTTAAAAATATTACTAGTTCGGAGCGAAGCCTAAAACCGGAGCTGTACCCGACCTATCGTGTACAAAGAGCTAGCATCAAAATAATAAACAAACAAAACTTCCCACACTCGCAACTAGATGGCGTTGCAAGCCGCTGTAACATCCTCGAATGTAAACGTTGAACTAGCGGTCTCAATCGAACGGTTTATCAATAATTCATGTCCATCGGAGTCGTGTCGTTGGGAGAAAACAAACGCGCGCAAGTTGCGAATTTGTGAAACGATGTGGAAGTGTTGTTTTAAAGGAGATCCGAAGGCCTAGTGCAAGTTTATACAGTTACTCGATCGGGGGTTCTGTAAAGGTAAAGGGTTCTGGTCCCGAGCGTTGAAATTTTTCATAATCTTTTTCTGATATTGTGTTTTATTTGAAGTTTTTTTTACTTCTGAAAAAGTCATGATTTATAATCTAACCAAATGAGTTATTTTAAATTTAAATAGTGTAATATTATTTACTCACTCACAGAAAAAAACAACCAAAACTTTACCCATATTTGAATAAAATCATAATAAAAACCAATAATTATTATATCTGAATCATATATATATAATAATCATGTTGTGAGGAAAGTTTTGAGTATGAATGTAGAGGGTTACAAGAGTAGAGGGAGACCCGGGAAACGATGGATGGATTGTGTGAAACTTGATATGGCTAAGAAGGAGGTGACTTCTGAGATGATGCGGACGGGAAATAAAGATGTATGGAAGAAGAAGACATGCTGCGACGACCCCAAATGAAATTGGGATAAGGGCAAGAGGACGATGAACTATTATATCTGAAACAAGAATTTTCAATTTTTAAATCGTTCGAACTGACGCGGACGGTTACATCACAGTGTTCGCAGTCCACAAAGCTAGATGGCGCTACAACTCAATCGAACGTAACATTAATAATTCATGCGGAGCCGTCTCGGAGACGTGTCGTGTTGTTGAAATGAACCTTTAGCTTAGAATTTGTTTATAGAAGTCGCATGTGTGGGGAGCTTAACTTTCGCGTTGTTTTCGTTTATTCGTGCACGATAGAGAATGGAAATATTGAGCATACTGTATATGAATATACCTATGCTTATTTGAGTTTCTTTATTTTGGACCAACACTTCAAACGCGACTTTTCCCTTCAAACTTTACCATCCCCTACACTCCCTTTAAAGCGTAGTTTTGAAAATCATAATAGCCTATTGACGACCGATGTGGCGCGGCGGGCGAAGGTCCGCCTGCGACGCAAGAGGTTGCGGGTTCGATTCCCGCCTTGGGACAAATGTTTGTACGATCTACAAATTTTTGTTCCGTTTGTTCTGGGTATTTGCTATATATAATAAAAATATCTATCTATGTAATGTATTGTATTAAGTATATCAGTCATCTAGTACCCATAACACAAGCTCTGCTTAACTTGGGGCTAGATGGTGCTGTGTGGATTGTCCAGCAATATTTATTTATTTATATTTATTCTATTGCACTCAGGAATAATGTAGCTATATCACAGTGAAATTTTTTTTAGAATTGAATTAGTAGTAGTTTCGGAGATTACCCCCTAACATACAAACTTACAAACAAATTTGACGTGTTTGTAATATTAGTATGGATATAGATTGAGACTATTTTGTATGACACCCATTCTGTGCTCAAGATATAAAAATCCTTAGAAACTAGGAACGGTTTTCGTAATAACACGAGATAAAATCAGATTTTTGCGAAAATACTCACTTTATTCGGTACCTTGGTTGGTATACGTTATCCACAGACAGATCCACTAATTGGTAAACATCAACGTACAAGCCATGTTTTGACCAATCAGAATAAAGATGTTACGCATTGACTCTAAGAGACTAGCCAATCAGCAATCAAGTTTCCGAATTTCCTGAACAGACTAGGAAAAGTTCTGATATTAGCTCGTCTGATTAGGTACGAAAATCATTATGTTTTGACGACATGGTTGGCGCAGTGGTTGGGCCATTGGCTGTTGCGCCGCGTGTTGTGGGTTCGATCCCCGCACGGAACAAATATTTGTATGACCTGCAGGTAGTTGTTTCGGGTCTGGCTGTTTGTGTATGTGAGTTTAAATGTTTGTAAACGCACCCACGATACAGGAGAAACTCCTAGTGTGGGGCATTTTGTTTAAAAAAAAAAAAAAAAAAAGAAAAAAAAAAAAAAATTATTAACATCACGTAGCATACCATCACGCCTGTATGCTCCGATGGGTTAGGCAAAGGTGTATGTACCTACCTATAGTACACCAAGATTTCGCTAGACATATCTAAGTCCCCTGTACTAGAGAGCGAGCCTATTGCCATCAACCGGGCACACGACAATCTAGACTCCGGGCTGCTACAGAAAAAATCAAGATGGAAAACCCAATAACACTGTCCTACTCATGAATCGAACTCAAGACCTCTTACTCAGCAGCTTAAGTTTGACAATACCTTTGACTGCTGTATCAATAGATCCTGAGCTTCAGCAGTCGCGGGTTCGATCCCCGCACGGAATAAACATTTGTATTGCCTACAAATAGTTGTTCCGGGCCTGGCTATTTGTGTATGTGAGTTTAAATATTTTTCAACGCACCCACGACAAAAAAGTGGTGCTTGCTACAAAAATATTAACCAAAAGTTGTAACTATGAAAACTACGTAGGAATCAAACCCAGTTCTTCATGCCTACTCGCTTTTCAACCACGGTAGAAACCGACTAACTCTAGTTAGTATATTTTGTCTCACAGCAGGAGAGCTCATCCCAACGTGATGTGATTGCCATAGAAATATCTTCAACGCGGGAGACGTGATGGTCTTATTATTGTTAGTATTACTTATTTGTCCCTTTTCTTATGTAACAAATAATAAATTATTACTTGTATAAGAGTTATGTGGGTATGTTATATTGTTTATAAATTATTGAGAGCTATGGTTATAAAAATAATGCTGTTTGTGATGGCTGGTCGTCTTGCTGTCTGAGCTATTTTTATGTAAGTTCGAGTCTGTATTTTACAAGGAGTTACAGTTTTACAGAAGTGTAGGTACCCAGAAACCAGCTATAATATGATACAGTAGGAAAGCCGAAGATCTTAGCAGTTTTTATTATTTTAAAATTATAGGTATGGCATACTTTTGGTGTAGCTTAGCTGGTAACGTGGAACATTGCTTGGCGATAGTAGACACTACTGACTCTGCTATTCGTCAATATCAACAGAGTTGCCCTGTTCTCCAAAGAGAAGCCGGTAGGAATCGAGTTCAATAGACCCTTCGCCACTAGAATTCAGCTGTACCTGGTTAGACTGGAAGCTGTACCTAATATAGTTGTGAAAATGTTAGGCAGATATATCACTTACATAGTACGCTGAGCTGGACAGTGCTCCTCATAGGATTGTCTCGCTGTAGGGCCTCGTGTCTGGCCTCACAAGTGAAGTCGGCGTAATCATCATCTGCTGCCGCTTTGAAGTAAACCCTGTGGACAAGCCGATAAGGTTTAGAATCAAGATAAGACAATAAAATAATGTCAATATACCTACAGATTCAGAGATATAGATTTGCCTCGACGTCTAGTGGTAGCGAGCTCTACTGCTGAGCATGAGTCCCGAGGTTGAATTCCCAGGTCAGGAAAACTAGTTTTAAGTGTTCCCATCTAGACTTTCCCAATAGCAGCTCGGAATCCGTATTAGTGACTCGACCTCTATTACATGGGACTTGAATAAAACGTGCGAAAAGTGTGTGTGTGCAATAAATGCTCCTCTGCTTAACTCTACGGGGTATATAGGCGTGATGGTATGTACGTGTGTCATTCCATCAAAAAAATTTGCATACATGATGAAAAAAGTGGACTCTCCTAATTGCGATTTGTGTGGAGCAGAGGAAGACCTGCAACATGTTTTGATGGAATGTGTCAAGAATAGCCAGGAGCGAGAGTTGCTGAGGGGAGCACTTAAAATAAACAAGTATGATGTAGGAATCGCGCAAACTATTTTATCATCCCCAACATCTGATAAAGCGAGGATGCTTTGTAGTTTATTTACAGTGCTTCCACAGTAGCTTTCATCTTGATGCCTTTCTTATCTTATGAGTTTGTAATCTCTAATGATGGACACAATGGGGTTGTCATATCCAAATAAGGATAAAAACCCCAAAAAGAAAAGACGAATAAAAAAAAAAAATTACGTGTGTAACACACGTATCCCAACCACTGCAACTCCTTAGAACCAGAATCAACAGTAGCGACCACTTGAAAAGTTTCAACTCATTACTACTATTAGCAATTAGTACCGAAGCGACATCTTCAACGCTATGATAACCACACTTAATAGTTCTAATGTCCCAATTAAGAGGACAATCCCGCTGAGATTTTGTGTTTAATTACTAATTAATTTAGTAAACGAAGTTTGGTCACTTGTATCTGTTAACATGGAGTTTTGTCTTCTCTCCATACATTGTTTATAAGGATATTCAAAATCTAGATGTACAGACGCAAGCACATCAAGCTATACCAAACTGTCTATTATTCCCAATCGAACATGAACCTTATTCTTTTGTTATAAAATTGAAAAGCTCTCAAATAAATTTGACTGATTGGGGTAGCTTGATGTGCTGGCCTCTGTACATTTCTTCTTCTTTTTTTAAAAAACGTTGCCCTACACTAGGATTTTTTCCTGTGTCGTGGGTGTGTTTTACAAACATTTAAAGTCACATACACAAACAGCCAGACCCGGAACAACTACCTGTAGGCCATACAAATATTTGATCCGTGCGGGAATCGAACCCACGACACGCGGCACAGCAGTCGATCGCTCAGCCACTATGCCAACCGTGCCGTCCGTATTTGTTAGTAAGTCTTTCAATTTTAATATAACAATCATTTTTTTTATAATAGTGCCAGCCTATTGCTGATATATGTAGACTCCTCCGTGCTTCGTCCCAGCTGACATTTGTACATTTTTGACAGTTGTGACGTGAATAGTCAGAAGCCCGAAAATCTGACAAAGAGCATCCAGTGTTGCCCAGTTGCTGGAGCGTGAAGGTCAGATTATAATAATTACCTTCTTTTATAAGAAATCTTATTGGTTTAGACAGAAAAGATCATTTTCACAAATTGAAGTGGAAAATTGAAATGTTATCATACATATACTAGCTTTTGCTTGCGGCTTCGCACGCGTTAAGAAGTGGGGGGATTAGAAAGAGACAAAAAGTACCCTATGTCACTCTCCAACCCTTCAACTATCTCCACTTAAAAAATCACGTCAATTCGTTGCTCCGTTTTGCCGTGAAAGACGGACAAACAGACACACACACTCTCCCATTTATGTTCTTAAAGTATGGATAAATGTGTTTTATTATGTATCCGTTTGAAAGTAAACGACTTTGCAACAGATGTGAGCAACAGCCTCGTAGCATACAGAGTAATAATATGCAACTGCTGGCAAGTCTTAGGAAATATCAACATGAATGTGGAAAAATCTTTATCTTATGCTTTGCTTAGAGTATTTTAAGATAAAACAGTCTTGAGTAGGTACAGAAATTTGCGAAATTTCTTTAAAAAAAACGTTGCCCCACACTAGGAATTTCTCGTGCGTTCACAAACACTTAAACTCACATGCACGAACAGCCAGATCCGAAACCTGTACCTGTAGGTGATACGAATATTTGTTCCGTGCAGGAATCGAACCCACGGCACGCGGCGCAGATGTCGATCGCTCAGCCACTGCGCCAACGGTGCCGTCAAATATTTTAAAATATTTTGTAAAGATACTGATACCTCGTTGGTCTAGTGCTCGCTAACACTGCTACTGAGCATAAGTCCATTATTTGATAGTTACTATTCCTTCTTCGAACAAATTCTTTCTCAAAGAGTTTTTAACGTAAAATATTGGTCTAAAATAACATTATTTCTACAAGTGAATGCAATATCTATGCAAAACCCCTATCAACACGTGATTCCTGTATAGATTCATGATTCAGTAAATATGCAATGCATACTATATGATTGGGGAAATTTTGTTTCAAGATGGGTTACAATGTTACGTTAGGATTTTTCAAAAGCAGATATTTTTGTGTATTGCCAATTATGTTGGAATAAAATTTTAAAACTACAAGCGCGTATCAAAATCATTTAAGAGTAGGCTTTTATGAAATAAATTTTCCAATTTTTAGCCCATATGGTATAGGAAAGACTAATGTACAATATTGAAACTATATAAGTAATAATATTATGCTTTAAGGAGTCCTAAAAAGGCAATCATAAAATAATACCATTTCAAATGTCCTCGCCCAAAAATCATCTTGAAGTTTCGTCTCATTTTAATGCATCTTCGACTTATGGGCTCACAACCGGCGTGTATGACGAGATGTATGAACGTGAATGAAGCAACAGTAGTAGGTAAGGCACGTAGCTAGTCACGTGGAATTCTGTAGTTTCTGCACACCTCCACGGTAAAAAGGCGCGAGTTTTTGAATGTATGATTTCTAGGAAGTCATTTTTGTTGCACATTGTAAGAAATACATTATTTTCCTTGGATCTATCACGATATAACGCTTTTAACACTTGTAACGGTTTCAGACGCGTATTGCGGATGTACGACAATACTTTTGTGATCTCTTAAGTAATTTTATTAGTCTTAATTATGGCGTTGATTAATGACAGAAATGTCAAATAAGTCAATAGTTATTTGTCATTTTTGTCGTAAATCAAATCATTATAATCAGCTATGAACGTTTATTAATTTACTATTTAAAATACACACATTGTATCGGCATTTGATGCGGAGGAATGAGGAACATGTCGTTAGGAAAGTTTTGAGTATTCATGAATGTGGAAGATTACAAGAGTCATGGAAGACCAATGAAACGGTGGATGGATTGTGTGAAAGATGGATAGTGTCTATTGCGATAGCGGCAAATTGAGATGTATAGAAGAAAGCATGCTGCTTCGACAGCACCTAAATTGGGATAAAAGCAGGAGGATGATGATGACGATTGTTAAATGCATTTACCTCTTACGCGACAAATACCAGATGAAAAATCCAAATAACACTTTGTCTGACCTTGGAACGAACCCACGACTTCTTGACAAAAAAAATACGGCATTGCATCTATACCCACCATTACATAACTATGTTTGGTGGCAAAAATAAATAAACATTACACTTTCTAACTAAAGGCAGAAACAAAGGGGAGAACACAGACGAACTTTGACCCGAATTAATAAGTACTAACATATTAATTTGGGTCAAAGATCGCCTTTATATTTACTTGCGTTTATTATTACATACTTAACGTTGTTTACTAACTTATATAATACTTCCTTAAGGTACTGTTAAGGTACAGTCAGTACATCAAGCTACCCCAAACTAAAAACTTCCCGATTGAACTTAAACCTTCTTTTGCGATAAATTTGAAAATTGATCAAAATAAATTTGACAGTGTGGGGTAACTTGCTGAGGTGGCCTCTGTACAAGATAGACAAATATGTTTTACTAGCTTTTGCCCAAGGTTTCGTTCGCGTTAATTTAGAATTTGAGTCAGTGGTCATATCGTCTTGGTTTCGATTACCAGGAGGCCTAGATAATATTCCTTTTCTGTTAGCGTTAGAGGTAAAGATCAACTGTATTGAGTTAATATTATTTATTTAATACTTTAAGCATACATTACTACATACATTTTTTAACAACAGACAATAAGTAGTTGCATATTATAATTTAAAGAATGTTATTATAATTATAAATCACACTTTTATAAAGTAACATAAACTATTTATTAGAACAACTTAAACTTGAGTGACATTTTGAGTTGCACAAAATACCGTAACATATATTTATACGTATTAGTTTAAGAGATGTCACGTGACTCGTTTCCACATTTGTAATGTCATTGTCATACATATTGATGTTAGCGTCTGACATTTTACGGTACAGAAAAGTTTTTTTGTAGAGGCCCTGCAGGTCGTGCGAAGAGTTATTGACAGTTTCCATCAGGGGTTTTAGCAATAACAGCTAGGAGACTGGATTTGTGCCGGTCGATGGCTAAAGACTCATCCTCTCGATGACACTTAAACATAACTGGTGAAATGTGGGTGTTAGTATAGATACACGTCTGCCTAACACTTCCGGGGATCATCATGACGACACGGTTGGCACAGTGGCTAAGCGATCGGCTGCTGTGCCGCGTGTCGTGGCTTCGATTCCTTCACTGAACGAACAAAAATAATGGAAGTTAAAGTATTTATTTATGTATGTCCTACAGGTATTTGTTCCGGGTCTGGTTCTTTGTGTATGTGAGTTTTAATTGTTTGTAAACGCACCCACGACACAGGAGTAATTCCTAGTGTGGGGCAACGTTTTTTTTAAAGAAAAGAATGAATATAGGCAAATACAAATGCTAGCGTTTGCAAATGAGGGTTCTTTGTAACAAAACTCACAAAAGAAATTCAGTGTGGCTTTATAATATAAATTAATGTTCAAAACATGTCCTGCACTAACACTGCAACATACCCACAGCATTCACAGAAATTTTCCGTGAAGCATCAAGCTATTGTGGCCACGCATTTAATTTCAGACGGGACATGTCCCGTAATTCCCTCGCTGTCACTTGCGCGACGTCCCAAATCCGGTTTAATCCGGTTATATCGGGTTAAATCTGCAATAATGCGGAATTTATTTCATTGCAGACTTTGTGACTCGCTTTTAATGGTAGTACACATGTTTAAAGTGAATAGGATTAGATGTGACTGTCTTTTGTTTGCGGAGTTCTTTTGTTTGAAGGGCTTTGGTGAAATTTTGACGGTATGTTTTGTCCTGCTCTTTTGAGCGACAACACGGTCGTACGAGCGATAGCTACTGTGATGTCTTAGAACTTGATTACACCATCAAACAGATTTTTTGTAATTTTCGTCAGTTATTTTTAAGTCCCATGTGATAGAAGGCGAGCCCATTGTCATGTACCTAGCACACGTCCAGACTCTTACTGTGGAATTCCAGGTGAAAAACCCAATAACACTTTTCCCGTACTGCAAATCGAACCCAGGACCTCATGTTCAGTAGTAGCAATTGTGACCAAGACAGCACAGAGGCAGTTTTGAGCTTGAATGTAACAAAAGAATAACTTTACCTGCTTCTGCGGACGTGTCTTCTCTGTACCAGAAGATTAATTTGCCTTGCAGTATGACATTCCCAAACTGCTTTTATTCATTTAAAGTAAGGAACCCAAAGGGTGCCAACGGGGGTCCCGTTGGCACCCTTTGGGTTCCTTACTTTTTATTACTAAACCTCCGCTGGTCGTCTGTCTGTCAGCAGACCGTATCTCATGAACAGTAGTAGATGGACAGTTGAAATTATCATATTGTATATTTGCAGAGCCACCAAAACAAAAAAAAAACAAAGGACAGACTATACTAATAGAAGAACCATTATATTTATTTGAAATCTATTAGAATGATTGGAAGACCGATGTGGCGCGGTAGGCGAAGGTCCGCCTGCGACGCAGGAGGTTGCGGGTTCGATTCCCGCCTTGAGACAAATGTTTGTACGATCTACAAATATTTGTTCCGGATGTTCTGGATATTTGCTATGTATAATAAAAATATCTATCTATTTAATGTATTGTATTAAGGATATCAGTTATCTAGTACATGGGTACTAGATAACTGATATCCTCAAATGATTCAAGAGATTGTGTTATGGAACACAATCTCTGCTTAGCTTGGGGCTAGATGATGCTGTGTGGATTGCCGAGCATTATTTATTTATTTTATTTTAAGATAGAGAGCTCTATATATCGGAGTCTGGCTCAAATATGGCTGGTTTTTCTCTTGACATTGACACACAAAACAAATGGCGTCGCATCCTGTATAATGTCAATTTCTGGACGTTAACCTCCTTATAACCAGTTATAATGAGCGATCTTGGCAGCATGGCACCACCATTACTCACGCTTGCCAAGTGGTTTGGTGATAGCAGTATGACGTCATCACTGTACCATCTAGCTATATTAATACTTGAGGAGAAAACATTGTACCCCTTTTTATTTGGCATAAGCCATTTCAACATAATCCATACGAATATTATGAATGGGAAAGTGTGTGTGTCTGTTTGTCCGTCTTTCATGCCTAAACCACTGAACTTGAAAATTTGGCAGAGTGATAGATTGCATCCCGGGAAAGGACATAGACTACTTTTTTTATCAACAAACCATGCGGGCGTAGCCGCGGGCTGAAGCTAGTATAATATAACGCCTGTATCCCTCGAAGGGTTAGACAGAGGTGTATCTTCAGTTAACGTTTCAAGTCCCATGTAAAAGGATCGAGCCTATTGACAGTTAAACTGAGTACAAATCCAGACAGAACAGTTCTCGTGGGAACTTTGAGTATGAATGAATAAACAATCTTGGGTAAAAATACAACGACCTGCCAAAAACTGCAAGTCAATCTATCTAATATTATTTGGGTTTTAGTACCGCAAACATACGCAGGCAGTATTCACGTAATATCACGCCTATATTCCCCAAAGAATTGGGCAGAGGTGCACTTATAGTAACACCGACATTTAACCAGTTATGATTATAGAAGAACCATGTAACAGGGGGCGAGTCTATTGCCATCACCGGGTACAAATCCAGAGTCCAGTGCAGTATTTTATAGAAATAATGATTTAGTTCTTTGTACCACAATATTCTCCTCTCTTCCTTCACCTTCGTTCACCTAACAGAAGCATCTTTTTGCTTAAAAGGTGATGTCCAACTCATGTGTGTTAACAATGTATGTAATTGCAATAAACATTTTTTTCCTATGTACTCTAATAAAATATTGAATCATAATAATAATACCAGCCTATTAGTATCCCATTGCAGGGATAAGGTATCTTCTCATACAGAGAAGGCACAAGCATTAATCACCACTCTTGGTCAAAGGAATATGATATGAAAAACTTACTTAAAAACATCCGTCATAAACTTTGACACACGGCCGTACCTCGTCATGGTAGCATTTTATTTTATATATAACACGATATCATCCGATTAATTTTTGTCGAACGCCGAGTTGGCATACACGCCACCATTTTGTATTTCTGTTCCACTCTGTTTTATTTGTATTCGTGGTAAATACAATTTCGAATACAGGATTTTTTTGTTGTTGTTTCAGGCGTGCGATTTTAAATGTTTTAGTTTTGTTAACATTGTGAACGTGACATCACGGTTGTATTCCCCAAAGGGTTAGACAGAGGTGTACATCTATAGTACTTCCACATTTCACCAATTATGTTTTACGTGTCATGTAACGAATAAGGAGCGAGCCTCCTGCCATGAGAAGAATACAAATCCAACATGGCGGCTGCTACTTTGTCCAAACTGAGAATTGAAGTCATGACCTCAAGCTCAGCTATAGTGTTTGCAAACCATGTGACGGTTAAACACGTAGAACGTTATTACTTATATGAAAAAACCTCAATGTATATTTTTACACATGTTCTGCAAATAAATGAATAATTTCTCAGTCCTAAAAGAACCCACTGGATTTACTATTCTTATAATAAAGACCCCCTAATAATAATATTCCACTTAGGAACACACTTTCTTAACTGCTAGAATTGTATCAAACTTAAGCTCATTATCAAAATGTAAAATCAATTCAAAAACAACTATTTCCAAAACAAAACTTGGACAAAAGATGACTGCTGATAGTAGTGAATACTTTGGATTATCTGTCAGTCTGGCGCTAATGTGACGTAAGCTAGTTTTGCTCCTACCAAAAATGTAGCCCAGCGTTCAAGTTTTGCTCCTACCAAAAATGTAGCCCAGCGTTAAAGTTATGCTCCTACCAAAAATGTAGCCCAGCGTTGAAGTTTTGCTCCTACCAAAAATGTAGCCCAGCGTTGAAATTTTGCTCCTACCAAAAATGTAGCCTAGCGTTGAAGTTTTGCTCCTACCAAAAATGTAGCCCAGCGTTGAAGTTTTGCTCCTACCAAAAATGTAGCCCAGCGTTGAAGTTTTTCGTCAATTTTTTGTAATATCTACTTACGTTTATTTTCCAGATTCTTTTTCAAAATCAGGCTTTAAAAAATCATGATTTCTACCTAAGCCAATAACATTAATATAATGAGAGTAATAAAGAATCAACTTTTTGATAAATGATCATTCTCACACATCTCATGACTACTTTTAAAGTGAAAAAAAAAACATCCAAAAAAGCATGAAACGCGGAAAAGCCTCCGAAAAAAAAATTACCGCTGATAGGTTCAGAATTATGAACTCGAAGTCGGAGTCGCTCCACACCACAGAAATCTTAATAATAAGGCTTATTATTAATAATTATGTCATGGACACGGCACGCATTGTGAGGAGGTTCCTCTCTCCGGATCCCTAACCACCGTAAGCTTGGGTTTTACCACCTCGCTGCGGGCGGAGCACTGTTTTAATACATATTTTATTAAAAATTGTTATTTTTGTTAAAATATGTAAAAAAATATGTACATTGAAAAAAAGCCTTATTATTAAGATTTCTGTGCTCCTTACTAATAATAATAATAATAATAAATTTATTCAAAAAACATAAGGTATATGTTAAATACAATTTTCTTAATTCTATGTCAAGTTCAGAAAAAATCTATGCCTGAACTAGGAATTCCTGTGTTTCAGGCGAAAGGTACTTAAAGTAAAGGTAAAAAGGTAAGTAAAGGTTACTGTATTCTAACAGAATCCCCAACTCACACACTACACATTTTTGGTCTCACTCTATCGTAACCCGTTTATCTGAGCCACAGAGAAACCGACTCCGTAATAAATTTAGTGCATTTTAGTAATTTTCTACTACGTGACATTTTGTCGAGCGCTACCCCAGAGTTTGTTGATGTTAAATAAATCAAAATGCTGCATTATTTTTTGGCGAGCTGAATTTCAAGTGGTTTTAATTATGAAGTACTCATAATTATATTACTCGAGTACTGAAGAGCTCGTGGCTAAATAAAAACAATTGATATAAGGTAAAGCTACGCTTGTCGAGGTAAGTCTGTGAATGAGTTACCGATCATTACATATCGAGAGTCCTCCGTGCCTCGGAAAGCACGTTAAACCGTTGGTCCCGGCAGTCATTTTAGTCGGAAACCAGACAGGCAGTCGCTCCATGTAAAATACTAGTAATCGGTTAGACTGGAATTCGACCCCAACATAGTTGGGAAAAGGTAAGGCAGATGACTTATAATGTTATAGTACACTACGGGCAGCCTGTATATCTTTTCTCCTTCTCTGTCAAGTCCATACAAAGAGAGATCGCTTTTAGCGATAAGGACAATCATTGTAACACCCTATGTAATTCCTAAAGTTGTTATTTGTAAGTTTTCATGGTGTACAGTAAAGAGTATTCTATTATATTCGTAAGTGGTATGAGCTAACCCACTCTCAATTCCAAACTGACTACGGTTACTTACAACCTTCAAACCAACGATGAGTCCAGATATAAAAACAGACCTTTTTCTTATAGACAAAGGCAGAAACTGCAGAACCCCACCTGCTACGATTCTTACATACTCCTTTAGCTTCGTTTACGTTCATACATCTGGTCATACACGCACATCTGTTGCGAGTACTAAGCCTGACCTTTCTGAAGAACATCACCATCAACACCGATAAGGTCAGTGCATGTCGTTTCCACTCACATCTGCGTAATACTTTTCGTTATTCGCTTTCATCCTCACAACGTGACCAAACCATCTAAGTTATAACAGTTACCGAAACATAATTTGTATGTATGTCATGTTGTACTCCGTTCAGTCGACAAGGCTCATTGGCTGAAAACTTTTTGAAATTTTAACAATTTTCATGAAAAGTTGACGTCGTTACAACTCGTGATGTTTGTTCAAGCTGTTTTTGAGGTTGTTTTACGTAAATTAAGGATACAATAGAAAGTTGTTTGTTATTGGGAAATGTTGGTAATGATTCCTGGGAAATGTGGGTTCTGTGTTGGATTTGTGGTTACATACTCTACTGCCAAACTTGAGGTCATAGGTTCGAATCTCGGGTCAGTTTGGATTTGTGCCCGGGAGATGGCAATAGGATCACCCCCTATGATGGGACTTCCAAATAATTGATGAAATGTGGGTGTACTGTACCTACAACCTCTGCCCAACCATTCAGGAAATACAGGCGACTTTATACATACGCAGACGACGACACGGGTAGCTGCTATATTACAGCTGTGGAAGCCTAACTTTGTGGATTTGGAGACTTGTTAAATTAATCACGCCTCTGCGGATGAACTGATGCGGATGTAATTAACCACAGGGGTAGACCATAATCTGGATTGGGACATAGGACACAGGATACTGTTATCCTAGTAGCAGCATCCGGTATGATTGCTGACAAATGCTTGCTTTTACTGACAAGTCCACTCATATCTGAGTAGTTCTTTCCTTAAAGGACCATCTCAGACTGTAGATCTCTGACCGTCCTCACGTAGAAAATGTCTGGAACATGAAAAAGACTGTGACCTCTGAGTTTGTATCGGTGTTTCTTATCGAGTAATCAGATAGAGAAACACCGACCTAATATAATTCTGATTTATTAATTCCATTTGATGGCGTGTAAAAGTGCTTTTTTAAACCTATTCACAGAAATAAAGCAACACCGCCTGCCTAGCCTTTTCCCAACTATATTGGTGTTGGCTTCCAGTCTTACCAGATGCAGCTGAATACCAGAGTTTAACATGAAGCGACAGCCTATCTGACCTCCACTACCCAGAAACAACACACACATTGAAATTATTTTTACAGAAATAAATATAATTTCACTGTGGGATAATTTTCAGCGGGGGAAGCAAAAGTTCGTAGAGTTCTTGTGTCCTGTGTGTGTAATCATTAAGGGGCCGCCTTTTGTTTTGTTATAACCCGGCCACAATAGCATAGAATAGAATAGAACAGCAATTTCAAAGATGTAAAGCAGTGGCAGTTAGCCCTCTTTGTGTGTATAATAATACCAGCCTGTTACCCTCCCACTGCAGGGCAAAAGCCTCTACGCATTGGCGATTCCAGACTTGTAATAATCACAAGTCAATGTTTCCTCACGATGTTTCCCGTATTACATGGGACTTAGAACATAACTGGTGAAATGTGGGTGTACTATAGAAGTACACTCTGCCTAACACCTTCAGGGCGTGCAGGCGTGATATAATGTTTTGTGTGTGTGTGTGTGTGTGTGACCTCACGATGTTTTCTTTCACCGATATCTGTAATGTCAACGATAAACTTAGAAATATTTAATTTTATCTAGGATATCATTTGTGAATAGAAAAAGTCGTATTTATACTTGCCCGGATATAAAACCACATCCGCGTGCAAGAAAAGCGAGCCCTTAACCTCTGAGCCATCACGGCATCGTTGTGGGTGCCTACAATGAAGAAAATTCTATGTATATATATTTTGAATCTGATCTGCTATTTAAGTACCCACAAGCTTGTTATAAACACGGTAGAAGGGAAATAAACGCCCAACCTGATATACCCAATACAAGATTCTGGACTGACCCGCCATTTTTCATCAGCCTTTTTTTTTCTGTGAACGCATGTAATGTAGCCCTGAAATCATTCAATGACTTCTCCCGTTCTGGGTGGAACGGGAGGGCGTGTCAGACTCTTACTGACTAAAACCCATACGTGTTCCGTCCTTGCTCTTTACGTTCCAGGGTCACGGTAACTCTTTCGAAATTCCCCCAACCCTGGCAGGAATTTGATGTAGCCTTAACACAAATTTCTTACAAGAAGTTTACCTACCGAAAATTTCAACAATTTAAACAGCGCCTCTACATTACTAACGTGGAACTAATTTCATATAACTAATAACTAGGTAAATTTACGTCTTTAGTTGAAAAAAAAATGGCAAGAAATTCGCGCTAGTTGTGAGTGGATATCTCTCCCACCCCCTATTAACCCAAGTATACGACCTCATAATTTCAACCGAGGAGGGTCCAAAATGCTACCATAATTACGGAACCCTAAAACATCATGATATGATGTCAGTTAAACATTGTATTAAAGGAGGCGGTTCCGTAGCTAGAACTAATTTGTTTCTGTGACAATCGCTGTCAAATTTGACACAGGTTAGGTTTGGGTCTCAGATGATAATCTAATCTTTCTTTATTATCCTTCATATTAAAAAAAGTAATGATTCTTTTCTTTTTGTAAAGATAAAGCTTTATTTTTTATTAATTGATTGACGGAGGAAAATTACAATTAATGAAAATGTTTTTTTTTTGTACTGGCTAGTTGGTTTAGTGGTTAGTAGCGCGACTGCTGAGCGTGAGGTCCTGGGTTCGATTCCCAGGTCGAGAAAAGTGTTATTGAGTTTATACAATGGGTTTATTTTTAATTGCAGCCCGGAGTCTGGATTCGTGGCAATAGGCTCGCCCCCTATTACATGGGACAAAAACATAACTGGCGAAATGTGGGTGTTACTATAAGTGCACCTCTGCCCATACCTTCGCGGAACACAGGCGTGATGTTTAAATAAAAAAGGGAGGAAAACAAAATAAAAACTCGACCAAGATCACTTAGGTTTAGGTGTCAAAGGACATCACTGTCATCTGGAAACGTGCCCAAAAGACTGACAGCATTACCACGTTGGATGTCCAAAAATGAGCCAGCCCTCTGGTCACGCGAAGTATCGACCAATCAACAAGAAATTAATTAGTCTAGATTAAATTGAACTACACTAAAAACACAAATACCACTTTACCTCCATATGGGTAAAAGCAAAAAACTATACACGACAGGAACACATCAAGTCTTCACAAGTAATTGACAACTGGTTGCAATAGGGATTGGACGCAAAAACTGGTCGCAGTCGCTGTACTCCATGATAGTTATGACGTCAGAACCGGTCGCGAGCTAGAATAGCTCCGATTGGAATTTAGGGTTCAGTCGGAAATGTATCATTTAGATTTAGACTCTGATTATACATTATATTGAGGTAACAAAATTTCAAAGCAATAAAAATGTAAAAACACTTCCATTAAGGGACGATTCACACATATATCCATTGTACGATTTACAACTATTTGTTCCGGGTGTTTTGGGTATTTTCCTATGTATAGTAAAAAAAAAAAACTATCTATGTAATGTATTGTATTAAGTCTATCAGTCATCTAGTACCCATAACACAAGCTCTGCTTAGCTTGGGGCTAGATGATGCTGTGTGGTTTGTCCAGCATTATTATTTTTATTTATATTCTGCTCTATTCAGCTTAATTATGTCCATAGAAAACAACGATTTTGTATGGAGACGCGTACGCATCCGTTCAGCTGCAAAGACACGTACGCATATAATACAAAACTGGTGTTTTCTATGGACAAAAGCTGATTTGAGCTGAATAAATGTGAGTAGTTCCTTTATTCCTCTCGCAGTACTTCTGACATGCCAAAAGAACAATGTTTGACGACATGGTTGGCGCAGTGGCTGAGCGATTGGCTGCTGCGCTGCATCTCGCGGGTTCGATTTCCGCACGGAACAGATATTTGCATGGCTTATAGGTTCCAGGTCTGGTTGTTTGTGTATGTGAGTTTCAATGTTTGTAAACGCACCCATGACACAGGTGAAATTCCTAGTGTGGGGCGAAGTTCAAAAAAAAATGTTTCTACCTACACTTTCAGGGATTATAGGCGTGATAATTATGTCAAAAGACATAGATGCTGTACATACCTGGATACCGTGGTGTATCTCATGGCCTTGGGGTTCCCGTTAGGATTCTCCACTTCCTTGATTTCTTCCTTTGATACTGAAACAATGAGAAAACAATATTATAGAAACTATAAAACTTGCCCTGAATGAAATGGAAGATTAATAGAAAGATAAGAAAATGAGTTATTTAATTTAATGATTAATACATTTTTTTCTTGTATTGTATATGTAGATTCAAGTTCTTCAAAGTTTGATTGAAATAGGGTAGTGTCCTTAAAAATTCTGTTTGGTCCGAAAGATTGATTACTCAAAAATACTAGACACGTATTTTTTCTTTTGTCACGTAAACCAAAAATGGCGACGATATAGTGCGTTGAAATTGCGCGTAACGTCACGCCGTGCTACACTTTTAACGTAACAGTGAGGTAACAAGCCCGTTCTCCTGAACTTTGATGTGCTATATCATTGTCACTTTTTATTGAGTAAGCAAAAAATCTTACTGACGGACTAAATAAACTCAATATATTTTTACCTAGGACATATCCCTATTGTATGAACCACATACAATGGTGAGCCAGGAACAGTAAAGAATTATGTTAAAAGAAAGATGTTAATTTACTTGTTATTTCATCAGTAAACCATTTAAACAAAGACCCATTAACATTTTAAATAAACAAGACAACAGGAATGTTTTAAACAAACTACTAAACTGTAAAGGCCGCCCCAGACATTAACATAACTACATATTTTAAGCGAGCGCTTTATTCCGACGTTGTAAAGGTGTGATCACACACTGGGGAACGCTTGTGCTTAATTTAAGCTATCTAGGCACTGACAGTGGCCCGTTGAGAATGTAGGGGGGTTGGGTTTGAGAATTAAATTTCGGGATCACATGAGGACTGAGTTTTGTTAGATAACTATCCAAATAAGACACGAGTTTAATAAACTGTCTGATCATCTACCTAGCATTATACCTACTAAGTTGGATTGTAAACTGATGCATTACACAGACAAACTCTTTAAGAAGAACCTCTTTCACATCAACTTAAAACATCTGTCAGCCACCCTAACAAAACTTATGTCACAAGTGTTCCTTTTTCAAATAATAAAAGCAGAAATGTCCCACTCGCAGTGTGTCCACAGCAGCGATGACGTCATAACGTAATGCGTCGCGATCTCCAGCGCGCGAATTTGTCGAAACGCCGCCATTTTGTGCAGAATAAAGTGCTCTGTTACGTTAATGTTCTGTTTATATGCTCTGGCGGGTATTAGTTGATCATCGGGTGTGATGGGAGGTATTTGCATGAATGGGAACGAAAAGAATTTGGACTGAGTTGATGGACTGTCATTTGTAGGTAGTTGGTTTGTGACGTAAGCGAGAGTGAGAGGCCATTCTGCGTGTATGATGAAAAGTAGCTTTGCTTGTCATTTTAAAAGCTTCATACGTCACTGACTTGCAAGGTGATAAGTAAACGTTTCTGCTTAGTATGAATGCTCGTTTCGTTGACGACCGATGTGGCGCGGCGGGCGAAGGTTCGCCTGCGACGCAGGAGGTTGCAGTTTCGATTCCCGCCTTGAGACAAATGTTTGTACGATCTACAAAGATTTGTTCCGGGTGTTCTGGGTAGTTGCTATGTATAACAACAAATATCTTACTATGTAATGTATTGTATTAAATATATCAGTCATGTAGTACTCATAACGCAAGGTCTGCTTAGCTTGGGACTAGATGATGCTGTGTGGATTGTCCAGCATTATTTATTTATAAAATACTCGTTTCAAATACGATATAAATTTATTTTTTACTTTTCATTCATATCTAGTAGCGATACTAGTTGTGTTTGCTTCATAAATGATACAAAAATCGTTGTATATTCAATTTTTGCTAGGCTCACAGATTAAAAATATACCTGCCAATAAAATACATCAACTACTTAGACAAACTTTTCCCAAAATTCCTCCACCTCAACCCGATGGTACCAGTTCATACAATCCAAATTCCCGGATCAGTGCTAAAAATAATTAATTCCCAATAAATCCTATCACTACTGGTTCGGATCTCGAGAGCCAATTAAATCTCCCGTTTTAAAATCTGTCAACCCAGCTTCAGTGCGGTTGTAATGAAAATTTTCGGCCCGAACTTATCGGAAGTCAACGACGTGTATTGGACAGATCTGCTTCGACGGTATTAATTAGGGAATCTTTGGAAATATTTCCGAGGATATTATTGAAAATTCTGTACTCTCAGCAGTCCCCGTTGTGGTTTTCGTTCGCAGTAACTGGCTTTTAAATAATTGAGGTATCAATTGGTTTGTTGTTTATCTTCATTATTCTTGCATTGTTATAGTAATGGAATGTAAAGGATTTGTCATGTGAATAGATTCCGCTATATTCAAAAATGTAAATTGCTTGTTTTCAGTAAAATTGGTATCCTTCTTGCAACAGTCACTACGTCACTTTCATATCGACAATTTTCTATGTTATTTAATATAACCTTTAGTTTATTGTGTCTTCACTAACATAATTTAAAAGCTAAATAGATCCTCGCACTATCATTAGGATTTCTTAGTACCTAGGTAGGCTGCTGCGCCGCGTGTTGTGGGTTCGATCCCCGCACGGAAAAATATTACTATGACCTACAGGTAGTTGTTCCGGGTCTGGCTGTTTGTGTATGTGAGTTTAAATGTTTGTAAACGCACCCACGATACATGAGAAATTCCTAGTGTGGAACAACATTAAAAAAATGGTATTGTAATAATACCAGCCTATTAATCAAAAGTGGCAATGGCTTCTACTCATACAGATAAAGCACGAGCATTAATCACCACGCTTGCTCAAGACGGGTTGACGATTTCAGACTTATATTAATTATAAGTCTAAGTTTCCTCACGATGTTTTCCTTCACCGATATCAGTGAAACCTAGGTATTAAGTTTATTATTTTAGCTTACATTATGCACGTTATGTATATGGCAAAGGAAAACTTTTTCTTTCTTTCTTTTCTATACATAGACACCATCTAAAACTACACTGACTTCCTGCACGATAATCTAAAAGAATATGAAATTCCTCAATCATCTTCCCCTTACTATACCCTTGACCTACATCTCTGCTACCATCCATAACCAATAAATCTATATCCCAAAATTCATTCGGACTCACTACAAAAAAGAAATTCCTTCCCACAGACGTTTCAAATTGTGTCTTCACATTTTTGTCTGCTATATAAGTATTAATAAGTCTGAATGAGGCTCCATCTACCATAAGCCTCGCTATTGGGAGGACCACAAAAACTCCTTCCCTCAGTAAATAGATGGTTTGAAAACCACAAAACGCTTACAAATGTCTTGGGTGGGTTTGTGTTATAAGCTCGAGCGGTTATGGATCCAAGTGGAAATTATATATTTTTCTAAATCCTCCGCTGTTCTTTTCTTATCAAATTCAATTCGTTTTAAAAACAGCAAGTAAATATCGTTAAATTCTTTTTTTACTTTTATTTAAAGCATAATTTAAAGGCAAGGGTTTTTTTAATCTTAAGAAATATTTCTTTATGTCTTTCTTTTTATTTTCACTGTCATACAACATGCTACCTACTGGTCTTATATTTAAATGTTAATTTTAATTCCCATTATTTTTCTAAGCAATTTTTTAAATGATTTAATCTATTCTACGCTCTCGCCTGTAACTCAGACAGCAAGTAAACGAAACGAGCCTTCAGCATCGACCCTTTGATGGTTTCAGTATCTGTGTTATTGCTGTTATTATCTACTATATACAGGGTGTGTTAGCTAGTATAGTTAAAATCTAAACTATACATCAAAAGAAAAAATCGTTAAAGTTTAAAAAACGAATTAAAAATGACTTCTTAAGTTATCTAAAAAATGTGTATTTTCGAAGATTCAAAATCATCTGTGGATCATAGGTTCATAACGTGTGTAAGTAACAGGTATATCAGCTATGTCCCGCCAATGAGGCATACAAAATTCAAGACTATTTTAATAAATTAATTATCATCCAATACATTATGATTACAATTACATTACAAAACATATAGTACACCACGAACTACCAACATATGTACATGTATTTTCTCCTTCTCTATCAAGTCCATCCACAGGTTGTCTGTAAGAAGTTGCTTTTAGAGATAAGGCCGCCCATTGTAACACTCTATGTAGCTCTTAAACTCATTATTTGTAAGTTTATAAGGTGTAAAAAAAGAGTATTGTATTTTATTCTATAAATCACAATTTAGCCATCTTAAAATAGGTATATAAAAATAAAAAAACATCATTAGGCTTTGTAGTAGATTCCATTGATTTAAAATTGTATCAGCACCTGCCTATTCGTTATCGAAAATAATGAATTTAGCCCAAGGTTTCTTTCAGTAAAATATTTACTTCTTTTAAACGATACAACTATTAATACATGAAGAAATAAAATAAAATATATAATCACAGGGCATAAAATAATTCATCCGCATCACTGTCAACGGGAAAAGTGTTTTTTTTCAACATTTACCTAAATGTGAGTACTTTTTTAAGAATAAAACACACAAGCTTAAAAACGAAACTCACCCTGTAGGTACCTTATACATCTTTGTATTGAAATATATTATTCGAGTATGAATTGGTTTGAAGATAACGTAAGATGGAAGATATGTTATACTCAGAGTTTCGTAGAAAGGTTATGGAAATCTTTTGTTTTTTTTTGTTAAGGTTTATTTCAAGACGAAGTTCAAATAATTGATTTTCTGGCAGTGTGAAAACTGTAAGAATTATCTTTTCTATATTTTTGATAAAAATTTACATAGTTCACTTCTTTCATTCAAAATCTCTATTACCCATGGGGGTAGGCAGAGACTACAGGACGCCATCTGCTACGATCATTACATACTCTCCTTTTGCTTCTTTTGGATTTATACAGTAAAAAAAGACATCAGAAAAAATGAAAAATTCCCGAGTCAAGTATGTACTGAAAATATGGTATCAGATTCCGCGGCGTCATCCCTTCCAGGGTGGAAGGGATGACGCCGCGCGTCTATTAAACTATTATTCGGTATCAATTTCAAAAGTAGTAGTACAGACGCCAGCACATCACAATACCCCAAACTGCCAAATTTTCCCTAACCTTATTTCTATTCCGATAAAGTTGAAAAACTATCAAAGAAATTTGACAAATTGGCGAAGCCTGGTACATAATTTTACCACCATTTCACAATTTTTAAGTTCAAACGTCTGTCACACAATATTAACTTCTATTGTTTATAAAATCACAAGTATCGCATTTTCAATAACAATCCTATATCTTATCCCACTCCCTGTATTTCACCGAAATGCTCTTCTGTTATCTCATCATATATCATGGCTATATTTGTTTTATTTTCCTCAATATATTAGCTGAGGTTTCCGCTTACCACATCCTTACAATTGCCACATTATTCGCATCAAGCCACGAGGACCTCGTGTGCTATGTTGCTATGCTTCCCTCACTTATATAAAACAGCAGGATTTATTCGTTATGGGGTCTTTTTTTCTTTATGTGGCAAGCCCGCCACTCTATTCCCTCACTACAACTCCCTAAAACCAGAATCAGCAGTGGCGATCACCAGAAAACCGTCAAAGCAATGAAGCCTGACGAGTCCATGAGAAACGATTAAACTGTCTTGGATCCCGCAATGAAATTAATCAGAAAAGAACAGCGGGGTGAGAAAAATACATAATTTCGGGGACGTTTACAACCGGGTTAGGCCCAGTTGCCTAACACTACTGATTAAAATTAACACTGATATTAATGGGTAAGCTATGAGCTGTTACAGTCCAATAGTTAGGTATGGCAAAAAGGCTTGAACGCACG
Organism: Phlogophora meticulosa; assembly: GCA_905147745.2. NCBI lineage: Eukaryota > Metazoa > Arthropoda > Insecta > Lepidoptera > Noctuidae > Phlogophora > Phlogophora meticulosa. Next base: position 10,881,578 of record LR990543.1, on the reverse strand, counting down.
GAAATTTGATCGAGTTTCTACAAGGTCCGTATAGTAAACAACTCCGGATGCAACGCGCACACTAACTAACATATTGAGATAATTCTGCCAAAGAATACAGTCACGAGCATGAGACATGATGACTGACGACACGGTTGGCGCAGTGGCTGAGCGATTGGCTGCTGCGCTGCGTGTCGCGGGTTCGATCCCCGTACGGAAAAAATATTTGTATGGCCTACAGGTAGTTGTTCCGGGTCTGGCTGTTTGTGTATGTGAGTTTAAATGTTTGTAAACGCACCCACGATACAGGAAAAATTCCTAGTGTGGGGCAACGTTTTCTTAAAAAAAAAAAAAAATGAGCAGACTTTCACAGTCTGATGTGTGGCTATGTTGCTCTGTATTCTCAGTTACATGAAACATCACAAACACACATTTTGGGTTCTAGTAATCTTTTCAATATAACATTTACCAGGTCACTGTTCCACTACACGGTGATCTCATACAGAAAATGTAAGAGCATTGATCACCACGCCTGCGGGTTGATAATCCCAGACTTATATCCATTTTTAGAATGTTAATTGCGAAAGTAACTCTGTTTGTTACCTATACACGACTAATGGCTGATCAGATCGTAATAAAATTTGGCAAGGAGATAGATTATATCTTGGGGAAGGACATAGGATAGTTTCTAATCCGGGACTTAGTCTGCATTTGCGTTAACTGACATGCACGCGGATGAAGTCGCGGGCAAAAGCTACATAGTTCATTTTAAGTCCAGGTGTCCTCACGACACTTTCTTTCTCCGATGTTAGTGATGTCTAAGATATACTAAGACAGTACATTTATATTGAAAAAGACAAAGGTATAAACCCAGATTTGAATCCACAACCTCATGTACCTACAAGTCAGAGCCATCTCGATTTCGGTCTTTATGAGAGCCAATGATGATTTTTATTAAGTATTTTAATATATCTATATATTAATGTCAATCCTCTTGTCAATTCTGAATAATGCGAGTGTCTATAATATCAAATAGTCTTCATCAAACATGTTTTACCAAAGGGAATTTCTTAGAAATATAGGTATGATATCTAAACATTACTTTCTCAGAATCCAAGAATCTGTTTGAACTGAAAATAATCTATTATGATATCTTGATATTATGTTTGCGTCTGTTTACAAATAATTTTGAATAGCTAACTCGCCAGTATGTGTGTACCTGATCCCGTCACACATCAACCCACGTACCGAGTGGGAAACCCAACAGGTTATTATTAAAAATCTATTGATTTTTGTTAGTACAGACGCCAGCACACCAAGGTACTCCAAACTGTCAGATTTTCCCAATTGAACATGAACCTTATTTCTATCACGATAAAGTTGAAAATCTATCAAAGAAATTTGACACATTGGGGTAGCTTGATGATGTCAGATAACTAAGGAACATTAGGTATGTGTGAAATTGTCTGTCTGTCTATAGCATATACTTCTATGTCTATATAACATTACGCTTGTATTTGCCGATGGGTTGGCTTGGGTAGAGGTGTAACATTAGTAACGCTCAAATTTCGCCATAAACGAACCACATTATCCAGACTCCGGTCTGCTATTGAGAAAGTACCTAGAGGCAAAACTCAATGACACTTTTGCCCACCTAGGAATCGAACCCACGACGTTCAGCAGCCGCACATGACCGACTAGGCGGTTTATATAATTTTGATAATAACCCACTTGGTCCATAGGACACTGATAGGGTATAAACTATTTCAGTCATAAGGATGTAAACAATTTTTTGACGTGATAACGTCTTATAAATTGATGAATACCAGCAACACTCATGAAAAATAGTAACGTTCCGCGTAACGTTCCACCTGAGCCTGTGCGTGCAAGCGAGAGCGCGCAACAAGCGATAGAGAGGTACGATAAAACAAACGATAGAGAGGCCTAAGCGTTGGCTTGTGACACATATATGTATGATTATGACGCTATCACGTAAATCTATCGTCCGTAAACCGACTTAACAGACAACCAATTTTTTTTATTCACCAGGTAGATTTTATTAAAAAATATTGGACACGTGTTTTTTCTTTTTTTGCGTAATGGAAAGATTAGTCGATACATCGGGTTAAAATGTTGCATGACGTCACGTCTATGTAGATTTTATTCTGAGTTGTGTCGTAGCGAGCTCTCCTCAACTTCATTTAAGCCTTTTTTTATTAATCATCATAATAAAGCAAAAACTACGAGTGTAATATTTTTTTAATTATCTTACTGATAGACTCAATACAATATCTTTTTTTTTATACTCAGGCGTATTGGCTGTCCCATTAGTCTTGCCAGTAATTAAAAACGCAACTGTTGAGGTTGGTGCCCTGGAGGGCAAAAGTTGGGGTTATTAAGCTTTTCCGTAAAGTATTTGTTTATAGCAGCCAGCTCAGAGTTTGTACTCGTACAATGGCTCGCCCCTAATTACATAGAACTCCAACTGACTAAATGTCAGTGTACTATAATCCTAAGGTTGGTGAAAGTGTTATTAAGTTTTTCCATAAAGTATTTCTAAATAGCAGCCCGAAGTCTGGAGTTGTTACTGCGATAATGAGTCGCCCCTATAACATGGAACTCAAACATAACTGACTCAACGTCAGTGTACTATAATCCTCTGCCGACAAGGAACTCAGACTCCACGTCAATCCACGTCAACATAAGTACAGCGCCCAGAACTCAAAACCACATAAAAAAAATCATAATATCGGGTTTTACCAACAAAAATCATTCCCCGGATCACACCAATATCCCAATCGTAACTTTATAAGAAATCAAATTAAAAACTTCAATGATTTCCCGATGTCAGATAAAAATGGCGGCCGGGGAGGAAATTCAGATTTTTTTTTATTCGCCCCCAAATACCTCGGAATATGGAGCGCCGTGAGGTCATGTCAATGTCACATGCGATTATTACTCGGGAGCCGCAAACCAGAGTTATAATGACTAGATGTGACTTGAATATTATAGGTTTGTTATAGAGAGATGTTTATGAGGAGCTCGTGGCTAAATAAAAACACCCGCACGGGTTGATCGAAGGTTAAGCTACACTTGCCGAGGTCAGTCTGAGGATGGGTGACGTTCGTAACATATCGAGTCTCCTCCGTGCCTCGGATAGCACGTTAAGCCGTTGTTCCGGCTGTCATTTGCAGATCTTTGACAGTCGTTAAGATAGGCAGTCTTTCCATGTAAAATACTGGTATTCAGCTGCATCCGGCTAGACTGGAAGCCGACCCCGACATAGTTGGGAAAAGGCTAGGCAGATGATTATGTAACAGATCTTTATAAACTATCATAGAGAGATATATCATAGATATTGATGACCGTAGGGGCGCGGCGGGCGAAGGTCCGCCTGCGTCGCAGGAGGTTGCGGTTTCGATTCCCACCTTGGGGCAAATGTTTGCATGATCTACAAAGATTTGTTCCGGGTGTTCTGGGTATTTGGTATGTATATCTATGTAATGTATTGTATTAAGTATATCATATCAAATTAGGCAGTGAATCAGCACTTTTTGAACGTCAAAACGTTTACAAAAGACAGTCCCCCAAAACGTTCAAATACAATCACAGACAACTACTATTTAATTTAATTTTGTTTATAATTATTATTTTTACTAGTAAAGGCATTTTCAGTCATTGAAAGGAAGATAAAAAAAAAGATTGCAGATCTGACCACTAATAGTGTCTAGTTAATAAGGCTGAGCAACAATGGCGAACAATAATAATCTGACAATTGGCGCCTGCCATCATTTGAAGTTGAATACCAGTATTTTACATGTAGCGACTACCTATCTGACCATATGAAAATCAGCGGTTAGTGGCAGATATTTTTACACAGAAGTATTTTTATATGTAGGTGTATCATTCCGAAAGAAGTTTAACATATTTTCAAGGGTGTTATCATATTTCCACATTGCTGTTACTGTAGGTACAGAATGTAACTATCTTGTTCCTGCCAATTTAAACTTATAGTGAGAACTGTGTCAGATTAATTGACTAAACCAAGATAAATTGAATGGGACTAATTCATAAATACTAATAAATTACAACAGTAGTGTCCATTTTTTTTTATTCCTTTTTTTCTTTAAAAAAACGTTGTCCACACACACTAGGAATTTCTCTTGTCTCGTGGTTGCGTTTACAAACATTTAAAGTAACACTCACGAACAACCAGACCCGGAACAACTAGCTGTAGGCCACACAAATATTTGTTCCGTGCGGGAATCGAACTCACGACACACGGCGCAGCAGTCGATTAATCAGCCACTGAGACAACGTTTTTAAGTCCCATGTAATAGAGGGTGAGCCTATTGCCATCAACTGGACACGCATGCGGGCTGCTACTGAGAAATTCCTAACGATAGATAGCACATTGCTCGACCCGGTAATCGAACCCAGGACCTCATGCTTAGCAATGGCGCTTACTACCACATTACTACTACATTCAGTAAATAAAAACTGTTAATTTCACTTTACAAATAGACACTACAATTTAATTTATTTGTATTGGTAATTCCAGGATGTTTATTTTTCATACATTTTATAACTATGTAGTTTATTATTTTAGTGTTTTTGTACATTTTAAAGGGTTCCCGGTATCTCCAATACCTTGGCACATCTAGTAACGCTACCCCACCAAATCTCTAGTGATGCAACTAACGAATATCGACATCTAATATTTTATGCCACGAAACTCGCAGTTGCGTGTAGTGACGGGCGTCGATATCGACTTTTTTTCATTAATATTTGTCAGTAAACTTCGGTTTCACGTCGATTCATGGTATTTTGCTTAATATGCGAAATATTTGAGATGGATTGTTTTTTGATCGTATGGTTTATGATTTTGAAAATGCTGTTGTAATCGTGGTTATAGAGGCGAATAGGTGTCGATCTTCCACAAACTCATTTTTTCTTTCCCTAAAATCTGTTGAATTATTTATTCTCTAATGGACTTTGTTGGGAAAGAATTAAAGCACATTTTGCTGTTACTTTGGACATACTTTGAACTGTTTTTTTTTGACGTACGCACCAATGGGTAGGGTTACTTTGGGTAGGTATAATGTTTAATACTAGTATGTATCCATACTGATATTATAAATGGGAAAGTGTGTGTGTTTTATTGTCCGACTTTCACGCCTAAACCACTGAACGGATTTCGATAAAATTTGGCAGAGATAGATTGCACCCCGGGAAAGGACATAGGCTACTTTACTTTTATCAACAAACCAGGCGGGCGAAGCCGCGGGCGGAAGCTAGTTTTAAATAACTTCACAAAGCAATCAAACCCAGTTAACAGAAAGCAGTGGGTATTTCCACAACTGCATTACAATCGACTATCGATATCACCCCATCACTACCTATCGAACCTCGTTAATAGCGCAGTGCAATTGTTTACTAATTGAAATCGAAAACTTGCTTAATTAATGACCGTACAGACGAAGCGATGAGCCAATTAGTGATGTGCCACCCAATTATCGAGTGGAGTGTTTTATAAAATTAACTCATTTTAAAGTGCCGTTTGAGTGTAGTTTTGAATTTGTGGGTTGGAAAAGTGGTTACGTATATCGATATCGAGAATATGTACACACATAACAACACTCTTGTATTCTCTGAAGAGTTAGGCAGAGGTGTACTTATTACATCGATATTTTTCCAGTTATTAAAGTCCCATGGGAGATGAGTGTATTGCTATTAAACAGGCACATATCCAGCCTCCGGGCTGCTACTGAGAAATTCCTTATCAAAAATCCCAATAACACATTGCTCGAAACGGGACTCGAACCGAGGATTTTATGCTTCGCAGTCGCATTTACAACCACTAGACCAACGGGGCAGGCAAAATGGGATAAGGTCTACATATTGAACCTTCTATTAGTACAGCTACAGGGCAATTTATACCCTGAACCATTCATGCCATCTTTCCTCAACCGTTTTTTTTACACAAGCAACACAGATTGTAAATCCTTGTCAGCCATTATTTCTTTCCGAACGGGAAAAAAAAACAATAACATCACGAAATCAAAAATTGCGGATATGATTTTGCGGGTCAGTAAATTGGGAGGCCGAAATATTTCTTTGGGCAATCGGATATGGCTCCGTAACATAACTATGTAAGTATATGATCGGATATTAATTGGAAAACCAGGATGACTGGTACAGAAATGATCGGTATTAGGGTACCGTGCCTGAATTGTTAAAAAAGAAACCCTTACGGAATGACTTTTTTTTTTTTTTTTAAAGCGTTGCCCCGCACTAGAAATTTCTCCTGTATCGTGGGTGCGTTTACAAACATTTAATGTCACATACACAAACAGCCAGACCCGGAACACCTACCTGTAGGTCATACAAATATTTTTTCCGTGCGGGAATCGAACCCACGACACGCGGCGCAGCAGTCGATCGCTCAGCCACTGCGCCAACCGTGCCGTCAAACTTCGCCTGTGTGTTTGTCACAGTTGGTTACCTCTGGAACTACTGAGGATTTTAAGGGATCCGTACTAACATTGTCAAAAAGGGGCTTTTACGAAGCAATTTCGTCTATTTGTATGTCTGCCACAGACGCTTATCTACGGAAATTTTATTGCTATAGACTTGAAATTTAGATTAGTTATAAATAGTGCTTCTTCCCATTAAATTTCAATACAACCCGAAATACGAGGTTGATAATTTGAAGTGACGGAACTGAATCAAATAAGGTATTACAAGAAATGGCTTTGTTTGCACGCATGTTTTTTTTTCGCCTGCATCTTATCGCTCAAGTAAAAACAGTCAAAAATCTATACTAATACTAGCTGACCCCAGCAAACGTTATTTTGCTTGAGATATTGGCTGATTCTCAGACCTAACCGATATGCACACAAAATTTCATACAAATCGGTCCAGTCGTTTCGGAGCAAACATTGCGACACGAGAATTTTATATCATAAAAGTAGAGAAGTTTTGCATTTCAGAACATTCTGCTTCGACCCTTAGGAGCAGGTGATGATAGTGAGTCTGAAATAAATTCAGTCAATGGAAGTTAATGTAGGTAAAAATTATAGGAAAAACCAAACAATATCTTTTATCGGCAATTTAAAATAAAATATGACGGCGCATCCGCAAAGTCAGACGTCAGGTTGACTTTTAGCTGTCAAAGTCAGCCTAGCGAAGCGTCATTGTCATCTTGCTTGACACACTTTCGTTGGAGACGATGCCCGCGCACTACGCTTGTGACGAACCGCTTTACATCCGAATTATAGTTTAATCTAGTGTTATAATTAAGTTGGTATCGTGTTGCTTAGACTGCACATTGTACATTTGTCTGTGTATTGCGATTATGAAACCCTGTGCTGATTAAACAATTGTAACAAGGACTTGTGATTTTTTCTGCTCACGCCCACCTGCCTACCTACCTACCCACATACATCACACGAGATGTGTTCTAATGAAGGCCCTCCTGCCCCTTCAAATACAAAAATTGTTAATAAACAAACGCGATCGGAAACAAAGAAAAAAAAATAAGTTGAGAAATGTTTTTATTTCGGAACGGAACCCTAGGTGTGTAAGTCCGACTCGTTCTTTACCGGATTTTTGAAATCCTTATACTGACGAATTATTTTGGTGTTTACGAGTTCCCAAAGTGCCTGTAATACGTTCTCCCATATTTGTTTTGTGTTATTACTTTTCTCATAACACCAAAGAGCTTTTAGTACAAATATTTAAAAAGCTGTTTAATATGCTGAGTAAAATATGAAACGTTACCAGAGATGCTTTAATTTTTATATTGTGAGTGGAGGATGTCATGATGGTCGAGCGGTACTTTCAAAGTTTATCTTAGACATCACTGACTTCAGTGAGAATGAAAAAATCGTGAGGAAACCTATAGTAAGTATGTATGTACCATATAACTAGATAAATAATGTGGGCCATAAGACTGCAGGGTTGAAGTGGGATTGTCTGTAGACTGTGTCAGGACCGATTGCCCAGAGTCGTCAGGCAGTGGGTGCCAGAAGACGGGCGTCGTCGCCGAGGGAGGCCTAGAAAACACTGGCGTGATGACATAGACGCGTTTGCAACGGAGAAAACCGCACAGAGAGAGGACTGGGAGGCTATGGGGGCCTTTGCCCAGCAGTGGGACAACATAGGCAAATAAAATATAACTCGATGCTACATGCACAGCGTGGTCAGATAAGTTATCTAAGTCACGAGCAGTATACTGGCAGGTTCAGTATTCCCAAAGGATTTGCAGAGGTATGCTGTCGACGTATCGACACCTTTGCTGGGAAAGCGGTCAGTCCCTAGTGGTTATGTTGTGATTCCATGCAGGTCTCATCATCATCATCATCATCAGGCTATACTAGTCCACTGCTGGACATAGCCCTCTCCTAATGAGCGCCATAGCGCCCTGTCTTCAGCTTGCCGCATCCAGCATCTGCCTGCAGTCTTTCGCAGATCGTCATCCCACCTGGTCAGAGGGCGTCCTACACTACGTTTGCCGAGTCGCGGTCTCCACTCAAGAACACGTTTACCCCAGCGGTTGTCGGTTCTTCGCGAGATATGGCCAGCCCACTGCCACTTCAACTTGCTAATTCTTTGAGCTATGTCGGTGACTTTGGTTCTATGTCGGATGTATTCGTTTCGAATCCTATCCTTCAGAGAAACTCCGAGCATAGCTCTCTCCATAGCTCGCTGAGCGACTTTAAATTGGTGGACCAACCTTACCGTAAGTGTCCATGTCTCGGCGCCGTAGGTCATGACGGGTATGACGCACTGATTATATGACTTTCGTTTTCAAGCATTGCGGTATGGATGACGAGAAGACTCGGCGCAGTTTCCCAAACGCTGCCCAGCCCAGCTGGATCCTCCTCTTGGCCTCCTTCTCGAAATTGTTTTTACCTAACTGCAGAATCTGCCCGAGGTAAGTGTATTCGGAAACGATTTCGAGAAGGTGGCCATGTACGACGACCGGTATTGGATCAATGTGTGTATCATGCAGGTCTGTGGGTTTTTTATCGAAATAAAATATAATAATACCTATTTTATTTTAACTTTAGACGCGTAAAATTGAAAAAAACTTGGTAAAAAGGAATGGGTTATATCCTAGGACAGATAGCAGGGAAACTCTGGTAACATTAAAATGGTGGACTGTATTTAAAAATATCACAAGTGAGCAAATGGTCGCCCGGCGCGTAACGTAAGTTTTCATTTTTTGGGCGGAACCCTAATTCTTTTTGTAATAGTAGCCTAAGTTACTCTTTATCACATAAGTAACTTAGACGGAGTTAACGTCAAACAAACAGACGGAGTCAAAAATTAAAAAAAAAAAAAAAAGGGTTTTTTGGTATGACTCCCATATTTTATTATGCATTTAGTAGATCACAAGCTGATATTTTGACAGTAGAAACAGACACTTCAATTTTATTTATTCGTATAGATTTGATATGATTGGATTGAGTGTATTGTGTCATTGTATGCCAGTACTAAATGTATTTCCTTTAAAACATTTTTTTGGCATTTAATCAAACCTGCACTTATAATTAATATAAGTCTGAAATCGCCAACCCATCTTGAGCAAGCGTGGTGATTAATGCTCGTGCTTTCTCTGTATGAGAAGAGGACTATGCCTATTGTGTGAAAGATGGGCATTTTGGTGCTTACCTTTATCTCCCTTGAGTTCTACATTCCCCCTGAACCACACAATCCTGGCAGCTGGCTTGGCGTTCAAGACCAGACACTCCAGGGACACATCCTCCCCCTCTTTGACCTCAAGCTTCGAGTTAGGGGGATGGTTCGTGATCTCCACGGCAGTTGGGGGTGCTGTGAACAAAAATAAAGAAAAGTTAATATTATTTTCAACTAAATGCGTCGCGCAGTGTTACTCGTTTAAAAAGTCACTATGAGACATCATCTTAGTACACAACTGATTTGTGAAATCTCATAATCTCAGGTCTTGTTGAAAACCAGCGTCAGATACTAGTTGTCTGGCTTTTTTGCTGAAGTAGAAGTAAGGCACAAAATTATAAAAAAAGATATATATTACTTTGTCATTGTTTATATTTTATTTTTTTTTTGGTATAAGGCCATTCCGTGTCTGAGGTCTGAGCAAAACAAATGTTTTTCTTTCATTTTCTTAACCTTTAGTATGCACGAAATCTATACTTAATATTAATAAGGTGTACAATTTATTTGTAAGTCTGTATGTAGGGATAATATCCGGAACTTATGATCCAATTATTAACATTTTTGCGCTGTTAGAAAGCCACATTATTCCTGATTGCTATAGGTTATTATTATTTTCAAAACTACGCATTAAAGGTGGTTGAGGGAAGTTAAAGTTCGAAGGTAAAAGTAAGTTTTTTCCAATTCTTATAAAGGGATTCAAAGTTATCACTTTACGATTTATTACTTATAGTAATATTAAACAAGAGACTGTAGATTTGAGTATATCGTTTTAATTTCAACTCGATATCTCCACGCGTTCCCGAGATAAAGGGTCGTGACAGACAGACAGATCGACAGACGTATAAAAAAGCAACCCCATAAGGGTTCCGTTAAGTTCCTTTTGGGATACGGAACCCTAAAAACCAGGAATTCACTTGATATTTCGACATTCCGATTTCACTTTTTCATTCCTAAATCAGAGGCCATTTTTTTTACCGAAAATGAACGACTTCCTCGACATCCCTAAGGATTATATTTTAATTTACGATGTTCGGCGGTTAATAAACCCACAAAATGGTGCTGATTATTAATAATAATTTATGCTTTATGAATTAATTAAATAATTTAGCGTCTGATAAAGTCAGGTGGGATGATATATTGATTGGTCTTTTGAGCCTACTGTGATTCGGATTACGAAAATTTTGGTCCTTTTGGATTTAAAAAAATGATTACACTAGTTTATAAGAAAAGAAAAAAATGTTCTTTCTGCTTCATGGTTTTGTGTGTGTCAATCTAGTCCAAAAACAATAAGCCACTTCGTTGGCTAATAATGTCGGTTTGGAATGTTACCTAGCCATAAACCGTTAAAAAGCCTTAAAATAATTATGATAATGTTTGTATGTATATAAAGGGAAGAAGTAATAATAGGATAAAAACAAGGAAAAAGTGCCCAAAAGGCTGGTATCATTTATAATAATATAATTTTTAATAATGTAACATTTAAGTGAGCTATAAGTTATTCTAAAATTGTTAATAGTACAAACAATTATGTTTGCTTTGTTGGCATTTTTGTTGTTAAAATATTGAGGGAAAAGGCACTGAAAACCGAAATGCTGGCTTTTCCTAGTTCTGATGCATTCTTCCATTTCTTAGAAATTAATACTGCCAAGTTATTTTCTGCAAAATACAGAGTGGAGGGATCGACACACCTCCTGAAACCATGACCTCAGTATATTATTCTGGCCCCTTCCGTGGGCTGTTGCTGGTTGCTGTTACCGGTAGTCAGAAGCCCGAAAGTCTGACACCCAGTGATACCTAGGTGGTACCGTGTGATAAACTGCGAGATGCCCATTCCAAAAAAAAAATGCTGATATACCCAACGTACTGTAGAGTTTTAATATTATAACAGACCATATTGCATACAGGCTGGTAGATCTTTGGTTCTCTATGGTTTGAGACCCTTAAGATAGAATAAGAATAATTAAGAAAAAGAGATATGTCGCCCAGGTCAGGGTACATGCTTGATTGATAATGATCTGAATTAATCATATCTTAATATATATAAATCTCGTGTCACAATGTTTGTCCTCAATGGACTCCTAAACCACTTAACCGATTATAATAAAATTCGCACACCATGTGCAGTTCGATCCAACTTGAGAGATAGGATAGTTTTTATTTCGATTTTTGACCTTAATATTTTTTTAATTGCAAATTAAACGTTTTCCTCTAATAAGTTCCATATATTTCTAACAGATGGCAGTGTAACTCAACTTTTGAGGCGGGACGAAGTTCGCTGGGACAGCTAGTAGACTATAAAAATCCTATTTTTATAGTAGTTAAAGAACCCGGTCTACAGTACGGTCACTCCGTCCATCAAAGTCAAAATTTTATCTTCTTGACTTTCACGGACTATTTTTCATGCTACCAAGTTCTGTGTGAAGTTGAATATTTTAATGTAATTGTAACCGAACTCCCTGTGGAACCTGCCACAAACATTTATAAACACAGAGAGATGGTTTCCGACTTAATTCATAAGACAAAGCGGTTTTTGTGTAGTGTTTACGTTTACCTACTGTGCCCCCCGGTTTTACCCACTCTCTGGGGTCGTAGCGTATTTTTGAGGCTATTATATGCAAGAAGATCTCGCTAAAAGCTTGTGGCTGAATAAAAACAGCAACATAGTCAGAAGCCCGAAAGTCTGTCAACCAAGGGTCCTACTAAGGGGTATTGTTCGTGTTTTCAACTGGGTTGTGGCGGTCAGATAGGCAGTCGCTCCATGTAAAATATTGGCATTCAGCTGCATCCGGTTAGACTGGAAGCCGACCCTAACATAGTTGGGAGAACGCAGGCAGATGATTTTTTTTTTAAATCTACTGGGAGTTCTAGAGATAGTCGCGTTCAAATACAAAAAAATGGACCCTTCAGCTTCTTTATGTAAGAACAGATTTGTTGCTGAATTAGTATTGAGAACTCTCCTTGGACATACCTATCTATGTACTAAGCTATTTCAAACATGTATTTTACAGTATTAGGCAGAGAAACGCCGGAACGGGATGCCCTAGAAGGACATACACTGACCTTATTGGTGAGGTTATTCAAAAAGGTCAGGTGCGTAGTACTCGCAACCGGCGTGCGTGTATAAACGTATACGAACAAATTAATTGTGTAAGGATTGTAGAAGCTGGCGTTCTGTAGCTTCTGCCAACCCCATGGAAAGAAGGCGTGAGTATATGTATTATCCGTGTATAATATTTAGCTACGGACTCTATAATGGTGAGTGATGTTTCAAATTGCTACATGACATGTTACATTATTGCTTGTCAAAATCAACAGAAGGAAGAATTCCACAAAATAGACCAAGAGCAGAGCAAATGTCACGAAAATCAAGCATTATTCAAATTAAGCACAATTTTACAGTACATCTTAGTTTATAGCAATAGAAACAGTGTTACAATAGGGAAGTGTCCTAGGTTAAAATATAATAAGTCTATTTGGTCCGTCAGTTAGATTACCAAAAAATATGGGACACGTATTTTTTGCTTACTCATATCAAAGAAAGAGACAATGTTATAGCACATCAAAGTTCAGGAGAAGGGGCTTGTGACGTCACTGTTACGTGAAAAGTGTAGCACGGCGTGACGTCACGCGAAATTTCAACGCACTGTATCGTCGTCATTTTTGGTTTACGTGACAAAAGAAAAAATACGTGTCCAGTAATTTTGAGTAATCCAACTTTCGGAACACAGATTTTTTAAGGACACTACCCTAATGTTGCCTTATAACTTACTTAATATCAATTTGAACTGTAAGTGGCGTTCATTCGGTCTATACGATGGTTCCCAAACTAAGCGGACAAAATTAGCCTTCATTTGTTTCTGTACCACCAAAAGCCGACACCGGCCGAGATTGTTCCACAAAATATCTTCCCGATACGGCTCTTACCCTGCCGAAACACTCCAAACATATTGCCCGCTCTTCACTTGTCGCTTGCGGTCAGTAACCGGATATTGCTGTCTGACAAGCGACGCTCAACACAAAGGTGGGAACCGGGCTTTGTCGCGGTCTATGTGGCACTTTGTATTGGTTTTGTGTTGCCAGAAAAAAAAAAGTAAATAGGTAGATGAATGTTTTGATTTCTAGAAACGAAATTGGGGTCGGAAGACTGGTGTCAATGGGCGTCTTACATCGATGACATCTCTTTTACTTTTGATTTGGAATCCAAAGATATATGCCCTGTATATGACACACCTAACTTTGTAACGTTACGTTAACGTTTCCATCAAATATAGCACTTCGAACGCGACTTCATCCACGTAAATTTCGTACATTCCCTCCATTGCCTTATAATAAAATATAGCCTATGTTACTCGCTGATAATGTTAGCTACATAAGTGAATCGGTTAAGTGTTTTTCGAGTTTATCCAGTACAAACAAACGGAGAAACAACTAATGTGACCTATGTGGCGCTGCGGGCGAAGGTCGCTGCGACGCAGGAGGTTGCGGGTTCGATTCCCGTCTTGGGACAATTGTTTGTACGATCTACAAAGGTTTGTTCCGGGTGTTCAGGGTATTTACTGTATATAATAAAAGATATCTATCTATGTAATGTCATCTAGTACCCATAACACAAGCTCTGCTTAGCTTGGGGCTAGATGATGCTATGTGGATTGTCCAGCATTATTTATTTATTTATTTAATGTTTCCGCTATGATGAACGATTTGTTTAAACTAATATTAGTTTAAACAAATCGTTCATCATTATAATATAAGATTATTAAAGGTTTTGAAGACGGGCGTCGTCACCGAAGATGGCTTACGAAATGCTGGGGTGACAATTGAGAGGTGTTTAAGCGAGATTGATCGGAGAAGCCACCACACAAGGAAGAGTACCAAGGCTATGGGTAAGATGGGTGATCGTATTCAAATTAATATATTTAAAAATGTAATTTATACGACATTATCATTATCTTCCTGCCCACATCCCAATGTAATTGGGGTCAACGCAGCACGACAGACTTCTTCTTACAAACATCTCTATTTAACGTCATCGTAATACCTATCTTAATACCTCCTTTCTAGCCATATCATCTTACACACCCTATTACCTTCTACCATAATGTTTTCTGATCTTTTTGCTCCCATAAAAGATAAACAAAATTCATCTATCCACAAGAGATTCCATCAATACTACATGAATGGCAATATTCTTGCAAAGCATTATGGCTTCCGTTACCATGGCAACGGGGCCGGGAAGATTCTAACAATAAAATATGGATAAGATTATAGTGGGGGATATTATACATAATATGGGTGTATTTTCGGAGATGTATGCAAATGTGTGTGTGGTGTCACAGTTGTATGTGAAAATAGAGGATTTTGTAAAATATTATCTATTTATGTAGATGGATAGATAGATTTATTTGTGGAAACATGAGTTACATAACATGGCATGCAGGTTATCAGTGATACAATTTGTTCAGTCATGTTTGGCCTTTACGGCGTACAAATATTACATTATTTTGCTTACATATATAATTAATCTTAATGATCATTCATCTAAATTTCTTGATTTGATTTACATGTCCAGAAGCATAATAATAGGATAAAATTTACTATTTTTTATATTTTTAAATGTTTTTTTTTGTTATTGAAATATTTAAAAATATAATTTATAAGGTTCATTGTTCAAACAAGGAAATAATAATATCAATGTCAAATAATAAAAATAAGAGATAAAATGTTTTACTGAAAATCGAATGAATTATTTAAATTATTAATACTCAGTAAATGTAGAACACAGTGCATTGCTAAATTTTGTCACGTAAAAACTAGCTCTTTCTAACAACGTTTCCACGTGTCACTATACGTGGAAACGTTGTATATTTATTTATTTATTGATTGAATACTTTAAGCACACAAATGTACAGAGGCGGACTTAATGCCATAGGCATTTTCTACCAGTCAACCTTTGGGTGATGCAGAGACAAACAGTGGTAGGTGCAATTTCTTAAAAGAAAAGGGAAAACAAATATATATATTATATATATAGTATGTATATGTATAGTAGTATAATATTTATAGTTTATACTATAAATATTATACCTACATAGCATATATACACAAATATTGTATACAGCGTTACGTGTATAGCGGTTATTGACAGGGGGAAACGTTGTATAACGGTTACTGAGAGGTGGACACGTTGTATAACGGTTACTGAGAGGTGGACACGTTGTATAACCGTTACTGAGAGGTGGATAGGTTGGATAACGGCTTCTGGGAGGTGGAAAAGTGAGTGTGGATGTTTTTTTGCGTTGTATGGAAACTATAAAACACCCTTTTCTAATGCTTTAGTCACTTATCTATTTATCATTCCTGTTCCGTCGAAACATTTACTAAACTAACTCGCAAACTGTATATTCGTTAGACCCTTTTAGGTACTTTCTTTCTTTCCTTCACAAACTTCGAGGAACGTTCAGAATAAGTGATGGGAAAAGTCCGAAATTAGGGGCCAGTCGTCAGTGAGAACATCTTTATTCCTAATTACGTATCAACCGATGTTTTAATTATAAACTTTTTTTTTAGATTAGGATTTACTTCGGTGCGTCAGTGTGCCTAGCAAAAACGCCTGACGTAGAAGTGACGTCAATAAGAACGATTTTGAAATTGAAAAAACTCGTTTTGATTATAATATCAAATAATTTAAAATTCTTATCTATGGGTGACAGGTAAGATTTTTTTTTTGTGCTGTGCTAGACTCATAAATTCAAACTTAGTCAGGATATAGATAAGTTTTCAGTTTTAGAATTATTCGAATTGACGTCACGTTTGCCTCGTGTGCTAAACAGTACCAGCCGCACGGGTTGATCGAAGGCTAAGCTATGCTTGCCGAGGTCAATCTGAGGATGGGTAACCGATCGTAACACATCAGGACTCCTCTGTGCCTCGGAAAGCGTGTTAAGCCTTTGGTCCTGGATATCATTTGTAGTTCTTTGACACGGTACGGGTAGTCAGAAGCCGGAGAGTCGCCACTAGTCGTACCAAGGGGTATCGTGTTGCCCAGTTACTGAGTTGTGGAGGACAGATAAGCAGTCGCTCCATGTAAAATATTAATATAATTATTTAGCTAAATTCGGTTGGACTGGGAGCCGAACCCAACATAGTAGGGAATAGCCTAGGCAGATGAAATGATGACGTCACGTTACGTTAAGCATTTGTACTAGGCACTCTGTTAGGTAATGTTGACTTGGGTGCTAAAGGGACCCTTTAAGCATACTGGCTGGCAGGATATCCATTTTTTTTTTCGATAGAGATTCGAACAGTAAGGGTTTTTTTTTAAGTTTAAATATAGAACGTGTCGTTTGTTTAAAGCGTAGCTGATTTGTTTTTGACGCGCTGATGTCAAGACGTACTGTGGGTCAAATTTCTTTGATAACTTTAAACTTTACTTCAAAAGCATATGGTTCATGTTTAATTGGAAATATTTGATAGTATGGGGTAACTTGATGAGAGGCGTCTGTACACTTTATCTGTACTAATCAATTAAAGCTGAAAACTAACTGACGTCTAACAAAAAAGAACGTGTTTTAGATCTCTGGAAGTATCAGTCAGATTTGAAAAATAAAACAAACGACAATCGTCGTTTGTTTTAAGTAGTAAGTACCTTTTATAATGTTTTAACTTAAGTACTTAAATCATTTAACTTTGAACCCAGTACGGGTCAGTGGTTACTTAAATAACTTACCAAAAATAATTTAAGTGCAACAAACACCAGTAAACAAACAAGTTAACTTTAATTTTCTTTCTTGACCCAATAACAAACAAATCAGTTTCCTGACTACACAGAAAGAAACGGACAAGCGTGTCGGCCCACGCACAGTGAAGGGTTCCGTGGTCGGGATGAATATTTAAACAAGCACAAAGTTAATTTAAACGACCGCAAAATTAAGTTTTCGGTTGTTACTGTAAACATTATATACTTCGCCAACTATTGACGTAAGCTAGAAGCGATTTTGAAACGCCATCTTTTTGTAAATTATGGGATTCAAGAATACCCTGCAATTTGATGTGCACTGTTTTTTTTTATCAGTTAGGTACATTTACAAAATAGTCGTGGAGTTGCGGATATCAACCCAAGTATGGGGAGTGCCAAACCTAAGTAGTACATAGAATAGGTACCGTTTTTTTTTTTAATTCACGGACGGACACTCAAAATTACAACGGTTCTATTTTTCTTTTTTGCGATCTGCCTACGCAACCCTAAAAGCAGGCAAAACTCTAAAGAAGGCCTGTTTTATTAAAAATATATTTAAATAATTCTCTAATCCAATTCTGGTAGGAAAAGGTTCCGGGAACCATGAAAAAAAAGAAAACAAAAGGGTTCCGCCGATCGAAATGTGCCAGGTTAATAATGCAATTAGAAGTGCCGCTCGTGAGGTTAAGGTGAGGTCTTAGTGATAGGCTGTAGCGGAGCGTGACGAGCGTCAGCGATTTGAGTTATTTTTTGTAATTTATAATTCATTAATTTGTAATTTATTATACTGATTGTAAATTTGCATGATGTGAGACTGAGTATGGCGATATAGGTATGTATATATCTCAATATAAACTGTGTTTTTAGATTGATAAGAGTAGTTAAATAGAAAAACTCAAGAAGGTTAGTGATTTACTTAAAAAATAACCATACTTTTAAAATAACAATATTCGCCTTTGTCTGTACCTATGAGTGATTCTCATAAGGTAATAAAAATAACTGCATAAAATTTAATTTGTCTGAACATGGAATGCTTCTGTAAAAACGACTGATAAGATGAATTCATTTCTTATTCTTACGGTCTTGAGTTTGATTCCTGGGTTGGGCAAAATGGTCAAAATAGGCAGAAGGCTAGGCTAAAACATTAGAGACGTATTATTTGGATTTTTGCGTTTTTGTGGAATGACGTCACGCATTGATTTGATACTGCGTTGTACTGGGTAAGTTTTTAATTAACATGACAAAAAAAAATATATAATATTTTTTGTATTACCTGACAGACAGACTAAATATAACGTTTTTTTTTTATTTTAACCCAGGCATTATCCCCATTCTTAAACCCCTTCATTTCTTACAACCCGCTCACCGCTCCCACTATAACCCTACCCGCCTGCTAAAAGCCACTTCTGACCGTGGAAAAAGGTAATTATTGACTTTTTCAACTTCCCTTCTTCCCTAGACGCCTGGCGAAAGTAGATAAGGCCGGCCTAATTAAAACCCAGGGCTGTAGTCCTTTTCAAGACTTTGACGTGCCCAAGGATAAGACAGAACCGAAAGAAATCTTTAGTCTTTTGTGTGAAGATGTGTGGTGGTGGTGATGTGTTTGGCGGCACAGTTGGCGCAGTGGCTGAGCGATTGGCTGCTGCACCGCGTGTCTCGGGTTCAATGCACGGAACAAATATTTGTATGGCCTACCGGTAGTTGTTTCGGGTCTGGCTGTTTGTGTATGTGAGTTTGAATGTTTGTAAACGCACCCACGATATAGGAGAAATACCTAGTGTGGGGCAAAGTTTTTTTTTTTTTTT
Organism: Phlogophora meticulosa; assembly: GCA_905147745.2. Taxonomy (NCBI): domain Eukaryota; kingdom Metazoa; phylum Arthropoda; class Insecta; order Lepidoptera; family Noctuidae; genus Phlogophora; species Phlogophora meticulosa. The sequence goes on along the minus strand of LR990543.1, from coordinate 10,862,357 downwards.
TTTTAAAGATGTAAATGATATGATGATACATACATAAATGATGCTTATGACATTGGATGAGGTATCGGAAATGACATTTAAAGTAATAATAATTATAAAGTAGATTTTTTATTGTTTGTGTGTTATTTTTGTAACGGACTAAGTCAAAAAAGTAACTCACCGATTTTAAAAATTCTTTTACTAATGGAAAGCTGAATTTTATCAGAGAGTAATATAGGTTATATTTTATATTTCCAAAACTACGCTGTAAAAGGGTGGAGGTTATGTTAAAGTGAAGTGAGTACAAAATCCACGCGGACGTCATGCTAAATAACTTTGAAGTATGAAAAATTAATATACGCAGTCGTTATATTTAGATAAAATACTGGTATACTGCTGCATCGGGTTAGACAGGAACTGTAGCCAACATAGTAGAAATAATGCTAGGGTTCCATCATCTTGTGATGATGATGATGATGATGAAGATAACTACGTCACATGATATACGCTGACAAATACAATTATCAGTAACGACGAATTTTGTTTTAAAGATCAGTGTTAAAATCTGACACTAAACTTTTGAGTTAGCTAGTAAGATACGAAATTCAAAGGTTCCATAAAAAGTGGATTATTGTAAGAATAAATTTTAATGTAGTTTCCAAGTAAATCTATAGGAAATTTAAAACTTATAAACTCGTGCTCGGTATAAAACCCAGACAAAAATTCACAGTAAGTTCTTAATATTGGTAATGACTAATTTCAACCAACAAGGAAATAACGACAATTCTACCCTAGATTACTTCGTTCATCGCAAAAAAAAAACTCCACAAAGCCTTGTGAACAATTACTTACAGAAATAAAAACAAAACCGATCCAAGACTTTCGCTTAATGGGTTCCGTACCATCGAATTGTCATTATTTTTATATTTGTCACTTAAATAGTAAAAGAACACAAGAAAACATCTCTTTTACGTATTAACTTACATGCCACCTTATTTAAGTTAAATGGCCTCAACATTATTATAAAAAATCACAATACGGACAATAAAGAGCACACAAGTTCAATACAAATACATATATTTTATAAATAACTGGGGTTATTTCTAACGCTGTTATACAGTTTGAGATACAAGAACAACATTTTGATTGTAAAAACGTATTTACGTACAACGTGTGAGAGATTGATGATTTAAATTAAATTTACGCCTTTTTCTCATGGCAGAAACTACAGAACACCACTGACTACGATCCTTACATAGCACTTTTGCTTCGTTTACGTTCATACATCTGGTCATACACGCACGCCGCCGGTTGCGAGTACTACGCACCTGACCTTTTTGTACACCATCACCAATTTATTCATCAAAATGTACATAAATACAAGATCAGATTAAGACTTTAGCCGTGTGTTAGACAGACAGACGTCGTGGGCAAACCCCCGGATTCACCCCTGTAGATAAGGAACCATAAAAAAACCACAACGACCAATGCACAACTACTTGGAAGAAAAAAAACGTACCAAAGGCCAAATAAGGACAATGAAGGCTTGACCCACACTTAGGCACGTCATTTGGAGCTGTATTTACTCCCCAACCACTATTTGAAGACCCATTGTGTTGCTTAATTGCGAGCCTGGCTTTGCTTCTGGTGGTTTATTAGAATTTTCGAGCTTTCAGGGACCTTGAAGTTAATTGTTTTAGGGGAAAGGTGTGTTCTTTTTTACCTTTTAATATTCTTATCGTAATTTTTGGGTTTCCGCTAGTATCGAGTTGGTCTTCAATAATAGTTATGTCCTACTGCAGAGCATAGGCTTGTTCTCATACAGAGAGCTCACGAGCATTAATCGCCACGCTTGCTTAAGGCCGATGGCGATTTCAGATTAGAAATAAAATTAAATGACATGAAATGAAATGATGAGATGATATTTATTTTTGTGAATAGTTTAATTTTACACGTCATACAATGTAATAAATTTATGAGGTCGGTGTTTCCCTAAATAACTACTCTGAGAAGTAACACCGAAACAAACTCAGAGATCAGTCTCTTTTAAAGTCCAGATAGTATCTTAGTCAGATCATATTAGGACTATGCAGATTAGTGTCTGAGATGGCCTTTTGAGAAACCACCAGATATCAACGGCACGGTTGGCTCAGTGTCAGAGCTATCGACTGCTGCGCCGCTTGTCGTGGGTTCACTTCCCGCACGGAACAAAGATTGTTGTTCCGGGTCTGGCTGTTTGTGTGTGTGACTTTAAATGTTGGTAAACGCACCCATGACACAGGAGAAATTCCTAGTGAAAAATGCTTGAACTGACAGCAGTTCAAGCATTTTTCAGCAATCGTAGAGCTCAACTCAGAACTAAGGAAGTGAAGATATTTATAGTAACAATAAGATTTCGTTAGTGAAAACGCTTGTAAGGAATGCCAAGAAGACACTAAACTGACCTTAATGGTGGAATTCTTTAGAACGATAACCAGACCAGATGTATGAACGTGCACGAAACAAAAGGAGTATGTAAGTATCACAGCAGGTGGCGTTCTGTTGTTTCTGCTTACCCTAATCCTAATGGGACAAAGGCGCGAGTTGGCGTATATTCATATTTTCAAAGTCTATTTCATGGTACAAAGCTTCTTAGATTGCTACGATCGTTGTATGACTCACAGTGGTTCCAGGAGAGAATAATGGTACAAAGCTTCTTAGATTGCTACGATCGTTGTATGACTCACAGTATTCCAGGAGAGAATAATATTATAGAATTAATCTAGCGTGATGTTGTAGAGGTCAAGTACCTGATTTAAATCTAAAACTATCTGTTACTCGCGACTTCGTCCGCGTGGAAGTAAATGAAAGCTTCTTACGTATAACATCAATCAGGCAGAAAAATAAAAATGAAAACATAAAACTGTCAGTCGGTTTTTTTAATAAAACAAACAGTGCTTCCCATGCATTTAGTAACAAGCTGTTATTTTTCAAATCACAAACAGACACTTTATAGTAAAAACTTTTGGCATTCGCAGAACTAAATATACGCTCAAAAAATTCAGTCCCCATTCGGCGAAATTCCCCTCACTTTACTTCGTTCCCTTTTAATAAAACACGAATGGTCTATCTAAATTTGGGACAGAAACATGGCTAAAGGTTTTTAATAAACAACAGGGCATATATTGACACGCCTCAAAGGCACCACGGCAGAACTGTGAGTTACAAATACGTACGTCCGTGAAACAAAGGAACGAAAAAAAACACGAAATTTTTCGTCGAGAGTTTTTGTATAAAATACTTTTTTTTTAAGTCAGCATTTTGTGTTCGCGTTTGAAACTGGTGAATTTTTAATTGAGTGGGCTTTGAATGGTATTTCTTTTGATGATTTCAATGGGGATGATCCTCGGGATAACAGCATCACTGGCGAGGAAGTTCACGACACGTCTGATTTTATTTTAGACGTCATTGACATCGGTGAAGAAAAACATCGTTAGGAAACTTGTACTGATAATTTATAATGAATAGAAGTCTGAAATTGTTAACGCGCCTTGAACAAGCGCGGTGGTTGCTTGTACCATCTGTAATTTCTCACGGATATCGTTTTGTCATCTTTGACATTTTCAAATAGAGGAACTGAAAGTATGATAGACATGACCTACGGCTTAACTTGCTTTCCGAGACACGGAGGAGTCTCGACAGTGTGTTAGGTAGAACGAGGGACATACTTTAAAGGCGCGTAGTAGTCATGAAAATAAACAACTTTGAAATGGAACAATCAGTAAAGTCGCGAAAAAATAATCAGCTGCTCCATACATTTATGTTGGCAAATGTGAGAACAGCAATTTTCTTTTTGCGGTTTCTGTATCAATCCTATAGAAAAATTGGTTCGTTTTGATGACTACTAGCTTCCCTTAAAGTATTTCCCTCGTTTTGCCTCAGACCCTGTGTAATGAACATCCATCCTCAGTCTGACCTTTCGATTTAAAGAAGGTATTGGTTTGTGAAAATAATACCTGTTACATTTTATTTATAATTTAATATTTATACTGAGTATTCCTGAGAAAGAATACTTTTGACGTAATTATAAAAACACAAAGAGCAAAAAGAAAATATCATTGACGAAAATGTAAAAGAAGTAAATGCCTTAAGGAATTATTTGATTAATAACTTAGTTTAAGCAGTGGAATAAAAATAAAGACAAAAACAAAATACAGACTGTTATGATGACAGCCATGAATGAACACAAAAATGGCTTCTTCAATGGGAAGAGTTAAATCATTTGTAATAAGCATAGCCAACTAATATAATATAACTGATGTTTGCGAGGTTCTTTCCTTAATAGACCATCTCAGACACTCAGCTGCTCTGGTCTGGTCCTTACATGATCTAATGAAGATAAAGTCTGAACTATATAAGAGACTGATCTCTGAGTTTGTTTCTGTGTTTCTTCCCAGAGTAATCAATCAGCTAAGAAACATTCACCTCATCTAGTTATAATTTACTTTTTTGACGACCTATGTGGCGCGGCGGGCGAAGGTCCGCCTGCGACGCAGGAGGTTGCGGGTTCGATTCCCGCCTTGGGACAAATGTTTGTACGATCTACAAATGTTTGTTCCGGGTGTTCTGGGTATTTGTTATGTATAATAAAAAATATCTATCTATGTAATGTATTGTATTAAGTATATCAGTCATCTAGTACCCATAACACAAGCTCTGCTTAGCTTGGGGCTAGATGATGCTGTGTGGATTGTCCAGCAATATTTATTATTTATTTATTTATTTACTTATTTGATTTTGTGACGTGTTTTTTTAAAACCCATTTACAGAAACAAACATATATCATAATAACTATAACCACAGAAGCTTTAGGCATACAATAGACTCAAGATGCAGGAAAAATACCGTTAAATAAGTCCCAAACAGTTGATCACATAACTTAAATACAGCAGCTTGGTTGGCTCCAAGAATCGGCTGCCCCTATTCCCAGCATCGAAAAATACGAACATAACTACAAAATACGGCTCCCCAACTATGCAGGAAGTCCAGAGATAAAAATCTGTATTGATAGAACCCCTGCATTGGTATAAGTGCCAACATTTAAGATTGGACCGATATTTCGTTCTTTGTTAGAAACTTGAATACGACAAACTTAATAAAGCTGAAAAGGGTATTTTTAGAATTAAAATGCGCGGTTTGGAGTCCAGCATTTATGAGGTAATAAAAGCCAGCGGATTATAAGAACTGGTGGAAGTTATAGATACTACCGAACAGTGCCGTTATATAAAAAAACATGGAGTAATTTTGAAATTGCGTTTTTCTGGGAACCTTTTTATAGAAATCGATTTGAGTAGACTATAAAAAGTAGCTTAAAGGATTTACCAGATTTATTTGCCTTTAATAAACGTTGGGAAAAACTATAGTTTTATAGGTAGCTTTTACGACAGGTCATTTGAATCTGTGAATTACCGGAGCTCGTAAAGCATATGACTGATCTAAAGTGGTCCGACTATAACTCAGGAAACTAAACATAAAGAGTTAAGCAGAGAAGTGCCTATATCAGTCATGTTTAAGTGTCAGGTCACAGGGGACGAGCCTATTACTACCAACCGGGAACAGATGCAGACTACTGCCTGCTACTGAGAAATTTCGAATGGAAAAACCCAGTATCACTTTCACTCACTCAGAACCCAGGACATCATGGTCAGCACAGAGAAATCCTAAGACAGTAACGATAATCAGGAATCATCTGTATGATCTACAAACAAGATTTCATGCGACTTCAGATGACTGACTACAAAAATTCAAAGCCACCCAAATTTAAAAAGACTCAAACATATTGTAATTTTTATCAAGAAAATCAACGCGGCTACTAGTCAGGAAGACCGTTCTCACAGAACCCCGTGCCAAGTAACCCAAGATATGCATCAATGAAACAAAGATACTTGGCAGAACACCAAGTAGGATTGTTTAATTTTTAGTTTTACTGCACCCTAGTAGTTGGCTCCGTTCAAAGGAATATCGATTTTTTTGAGTTATATGTCCTGGATGGTCATACTCGTTTAGCTTTGTGGAGCGGGTTCCAAATGGAGATTAATGAGGATGCTGACAATGTTGATGCAGTGCTTGTGCAGTACAATAGTATGTATGACGAAAAATCATCTCAGACACTAATCTGTATCGTCTTCACGTGATCTGACAAAGAAATATCTGGCCTTAAAGAGACTGACTTCTGAATTTCGGTCGGTGTTGTTTCTCAGAATCGTCAAGTAGTCTAAAAAAAATGATTTCTTGTTGACCTGTAAAAGTGATTGTAAAAACCCACTTACAGAAATATCATTTATCATTTACTATACAAGGGTGGTCTTAAACTCGACGAAATTTTAATACGTAATACACACGCATGATGTGAAATACCTTTAAATACAGCGAAATTAAGATGAGGGTAGAGGTACCCTGCATTATTTATTTGAGCTTTATGTGAAACCAACTGCTGAACACCTTGGATTTTTTTTCTGTTTTTTTCTTCTATGTTTCAATAGTGATTCTGCTTTGTCGGAGACAAATGTAACAGTTGGTCCAGCCATTCTTGATTTATAAATGGTGTAACTAACCCGACTTTGTTATATGTATATCGTGGATAATGATATCATGATTAATAAAAGCTGCTCAATAATAAATGTAGTAGTGGGGCAAACGCCGTGACATTATTTTGCAATGGCGGCACGTGGATAGAGTCGTTTTGGAAGATGGGGATTCTCGAACGGACACTTCGCATCCAGACGCGGTCCAAGTCGCTTGTCCAAAACGAAACTGTCAGTTTGTCTATTGACAATATTGTTAGATGTCATTTCTTTTATAATAGTATGGTTATATTTGCACTTTATGATTTAAATATTTTATTTTATTTTACCACCTAACCGAGATGGTAATGACCCCATCGCTCCGCCATCGCTGACGTCGTCATGTACGAGTATATATAGATAGTGTCACTATTGGCATTGGTATCGTCACTAAATCTATTTATAACTTAAGGTTGTAAAAGACATCGCTTGATACATCTGTCTATATCCACATCATTAGATTCCTCATCTTCATTTTGCATTCTCAATTCCACTCCTGTTACTATTTCATTTAGTCGTAAAGCATTATCAACTCTAGCACTTTTAATATCATCTCTGAAATGACCCAACACGTGCGCAGCAAGCAAGTTGACCTCCATAACCCCGACAGTGACTGTCCCGTCATTTAAACGTCGACAAAATTAATCGACATTAATGATTTTACGATCATCATCGTCAATAAAAGCGACAGTCGTTTCATAATGACTTATGGGCTGTGCATTTTAATATTTGAATGCACATAACGGGCACTGACAGTGCAGTGGTGATAAATTAAATTTATTCTCCATGGTTTTATGGGAATTTATTTTATAGGTTATTTGGGTATCGACTCGTTTGTCTAGTGGTTGCACACACTACCTTTGAACATGAGGTTCTGTGATCGATTACTGTGTCGGGTAAAGTTTTTCTAAGTGTAGAATTTCTCAGTAGCAGCCCGAGGTACGGATTTGTGCCTGGTGCTAGGCTCGCTCCCTATTCATGGGACTTAAAAAAACTGTGGGTGTACTATACTACTGTATAACCTCTGCTAAGGCAGAGGTTATACAGTAGTATAGTGCACGTCTCGTTTGTTTTTTATAGAAGGGTAAGCCCTTCTATAAAAAACAAACGAGATGCTATGTTATGTTACGCGGGAAAATCATAATTTTCGGTTCTGATATAGGACTTTCCTAAAATAGATTCTAGTGAATCTAAAATAAAAACATTTCCTTAATCGTTGAAGATGAGTTCCTACTTTCTACAAGTTGTTTCTCCTCTTGTTGTTTTGTTGAAAGTCAATCTTTATGGCTGAGAAGCGCTTTTGCTTTTAAAATCTCTAGAAGAAAGTGTAAGCTTATTTTTAGTTTTGTTTTGGAGTTTGTGTCATAAAATTCCACCTTAGCAATTTGATTTCGTAACAAATACCTGGAAAACCTTCTAAAATCTGTGTTTTGTCATATCATCAAGAACATTAATAGTTCAGTCACATAACACAATGCAGATCTTGTCAACACTAAAAGTAATATGGGCTAAAACCATAGTTCAAAATTCACAAACTGGTCATACGCGCACGCCGGTGACAAGTATTACGCACCTGACCTTTTTGAAGAACATCACCAAAAAGGTCAGTGTATGTCTTTCTGGCGTTCCCTCGCAGCAAATTTTTTTTCACGTTAAAAAGTGTGTGTGTCTGTTTGTCCGTCTTTCACGCCTAAACCACTGAACGGATTTCGATAAAATTTGGCAGACAGATGGATTACACCCCGGAAAAGGACATAGGCTACTTTTTTTATCAACAAACCACGCGGGCGAAGCTACGGACGGAAGCTAGTCGACAATATTCCTTTAGCTCCTGTGGGAGTAAATCTCTTCGTTTGTCCCGTCCCCTGTCATTTCAAAATGTCATCACATTCCATGCCTTATTGGCAGGACGTCTGACTGCAAACTTATTTTCTAACAACTTTTAATTAACTTCGAAATTTTGCGAGATTCGAGCAAGTTTGTCGGTCCGTTTGTATGTAATCTCAGTGCGTTTATGAGAATAGGAAATAAATGATAATTCGAGTTAATGAAAGGTTCCTTTGATGATTCTCGTAAATATCGGTCAATAGAAATGAAACATCTTGACTGAGAGAAATACACAATTGATTATATTAGTAATGAATATAAAAATAAACAATTGGTCATTTAATTCAATGACATTTCCTTCATTTCTTACAATAACTTATTAAATACATTTTAAATATTTGAATTTAAAAATAAACATTAAAAAATGTAAAAAATAATAGCCCACCGGCATTGGGAACAGGGTCCAAGCTACCGGTGGTCAGGGCTCTTGAGAGAGGAACCTCCTAACTATGCGCGCCGTGTCCAAGAGTACTGCTTTCTGGATCAAAACCTTGATCCAACTGCCCAACGAGAGCCTCTATAGGTGTTGATCGAGGCTCTTGGCTATTATACCATTGGCCGTCACGACTATCGGCACAATGACTGCTGTATTCACATCCCACATGTCGACAATTATTATTATTATAAGTTGTAACTGTTTTGTTTGACAGTCATTTTGACATACCTAGTTACTGCAATTAACCGGTTATTTTTTAAAAACAAATGCGAAATTACTCCCAGATATGACTTATCCAATCCAAAATAAGAGTTTATACTTTTAAACAAGAGTTTATCTGAAAGTTCAATCAATGTAACAACAGTTACCGTCTCTTGTCCAGCCGCACTGCGCACTCGGCGTCTCTTAGTCTCTCGACACAGTTCACATTGAGAAAATTCTCAGGATTTCCAAGCGTTGGTAATTGCGAATCAATTGTTAGACGTACTGGTTCCTCGTTAAGGACCTCCTATGTTATATCTTGTATTTATCTAGTTCAGTTTTATCTTGTGGAAGAGCTCGTGGTTAAATGAAAACAGCCGCACGAGTTGATCGATGATTAAGCTACGTTTGCCGAGGTCAGTCTGTGTATCGGTGACCGCTCGTAATATATCGAGACTCCTCCGTGCCTCAGAAAAAACTTTAAGCCGTTGGTCCCGGCTGTCATTTGTAGATCTTTGACAGTCGTTACGGGTAGTCAGAAGCCCGAAAGTCTGAACCGGTCTTACCAAGGTTATATAGGCAGTTGTTCCAAGTATACTGTATTCAGGTGCATACGCTTAGACTGGAAGCCGAAACCCCACATTGTTGGGAAAAGGCTTGGCAGATGATGATAGTTCAGTTTTATCCATCGATGTGGTAAAAACTTGTGATTACATACCTACATAGCTACATAAACTTACGCCTCTTTCCCATGGAATAGGTAATCTATACTAATATTATAAAGATGTAAAATTTGTTTGTAAGTTTATATGCAGGAGGTAATCTCCGGAGCTTTTGACCCAATTCCAAAAAAGAAATCACCCTTAGAGAACTCTCTAAAAAAAGCACTTACTGCAGCTAAAAATGTTTTCACTTAACACAGTCGAATTGAGAACTTCCTACTTTTTTAAAGTCGGTTACAAACTGCAAGTCGGCTGCGATGATTATAAAAACAAACAATGACACGACACGCCAAAAGATTTCTCTAAACATTAGCCCAAGCCCATTTCCAAATATCATCATCGCCTTTCATACCCCAATGCTACTGCTAAGCTCAAAAAATCGAGATCAAAAGTCGACGACACAAGATTTTTCATTTCCTCCACTAACTTATGATATTAACAAATCATATATATTTCGTGCCTATCCGTTGGTCGTCCGTATTTGTTGGCGTTTCTCCAAAACTGGCCATAACGAACGCATTCCGACTGCATTTGTTTGTGGTGTAATTTAAAAGCGGAAAGTTGTATATTCTAGTGTCTGCTGCGAATGCTTATAAATCATTTTTTTTGTGAATGTATAATATAACAAGTTTTTATACAAAAGGTTTGTTTGTATTGTTGTGTAGTTGTAGGTTTTTAGGTCAGTGGTTTGGCCTTATATTTCGCTTTCGATTTTGGACTGTTCTTTTGTAGGACTAGAGTAATAAATGTTAGCCGAAGAATTAAATAAAAATAACCCACAGGGTACTGGTGTGCTTTGCGTTTTTTGTTCAAATAGTGGACCTGATACCCTTGTTTACAAACGAAACTTTGTGACTACTTTCATCTCCTTCTCTCTTATGTAACAAGAAAGGGACGGACTTTTGTTAGCGCTGTCAATTTTAGTTGAACTGAAACTTCAAAACAAACGTAGCTGACATTTAAAAGGCAAGTCAAGTTTAAAGCATAAACTAACCGCTGTCCTTTTCTCGAGATATATGTCAGAAAGAGATGCCAGTTCTGTAATTTAAGTTTAGTTTTTGCCAGTTTAGATTGTCGCGTTGGTTAAATGGTTGCATACACTACTGCTGAGTATAAGATTCTGGGTTGGATTACCAGGTCGCGCAAAGTGATATCTGGTGAAGCCCGGAGTTTGGATTCGAGCCCGGTTAAGGTCAAAAGGTTCGCCCCTTATTACGTGAGACTTAAAAGTAACTAGGAAAGTGTGGGTGTACTTAGTACCTCTGCCTATCCCTTCGGGGTATGCAGAGGTTAAATGTTATGTAAATATAAATGTCACACAAACCGCGCCCATCTTATCTCTTGCGCCATCGTCAGTTGACCTACGTCAAGTAATTTATATACTGTGGCGCACCCCGTCTGAGGCAGACGTTATTCCCAAATAATTGGACGCTCACACATAAGACGCATATGTCGTTTGTTACATTTGCTGTGGTGAATTGATTATTTTATACGAAACTACCTGTGCCTTCCAACTTCACGCGCTCCTGAAGGACGAAGCGTGATGTTAAATATCTTATAAAGCAAACCTTCCTAAAGAATTGGTCTATCAAATGCTAAAAGATTTGTTTAAATCGAACAGATACTTCTAGAGATAAGCGTTCAAAACAAAACAACAAACAGCTTTATTACATACTAACACTTCGCCCACGACTCCCTTCGCGTGGATTTCGTAAGGTTCCCTTCGAAATTTAACATCCTCTTTCTCCCAAAAACAATAATAGCCTGTAGCACTAACAAATAAGCTGGCAGCAGACATTTTTGATTTCCCATATTCTATGGTTGAAGCTACATTTTCTATTTTTGAAAAAAAAAACAATCAGTTTTTGCAAAAATGGTATTTATGAAATAGTGCTCCACCCGCAACGAGAAGGTAAGACCCAAGCTAACGGTGTTTAGGGATCTAGAAAGAGGAACCTCCTCATAGTGCGTGCCTTGTCCAACCTGCCCTGCCTGACCTGCTTTCTGCATCTGACTATTCGATTCACGTCCATGAGCTCCTTCAATCTCATGTCTAGTTGAAAACCAGCGTCAGACACTAGTTGTCTGGCATTTTTGCTGAACTGGATCCATTTGGCGTAGCCGTAACTGCCGTAAGGCATAATTAACACATTCTTTTTTACGTCTGTTTTTTTTTATTTTCGATGTGTGGTCATTGTATGCCTTAATCTGTGCTAAGTAAATCCTTTTTATTTCTTTCTTTATTCTTTTTGTCCCAGCTATAGCGATAGTTTCTCTAGATATTAGTAAAAACTCTTAGATACTAAAATATTATTATTGACGTTAATTCAATCAAGCTAACATTAAAACACACACCAAACACGTTCTATAGCAGAGAAAAAAATAAAAAAAAAAACAATGAAAAGAGTTAATAATTGAATGACAAAAATATTTCAAGTCTCCCCAGTAATTAAAAATGCTGGCATTAAGCAATCAAGAACAAAGGGGGTATAAAGGGGCGGAATAAAGGCTAGCACACACGAGCAATTAGGGGAAGCGTGCCAAATGTCACACTGAATGGTGAATGGCTTTATTTTATAGGAGACAGCGAGTCTGGATTACCCTTTAGAATTGAATGATGCATGATGTTTTAAATGGCTGTTTGGTTGATGTAAGTTAAGTTATACTATGAACGTAATTTCTTGATGGTTTCAGGCTGAGCGATTGACTACTGCGCTGCGTGTCGTGGGTTCAATTCCCAAACGGAACAAATATTTGTACAGCCTACAGGTAGTTGTTCCTGGTCTGGCTGTTTGTGTATGTGAGTATGAATATTTGTAAATGCACCCACAATGCAGGAGACATTCCTAGTGTGGTGTAACGTTATGAAAAAAAAATGAAATAAAAGGTAGTCAGAAGCCCGAAAATCTAACAATTAGTCTTACAAACAAAACTTGCCGTGAGGAGGTCACGACCCTCAGCATTGAGGAAACCGAAGCGAAAAAGAAGATACGACTAGTTAAAATAAGCACTGGTTACCGTCTGTGGATGGGTGGCCATTCAAAACATACCGAGAACCCGCTTTTGAAAGCAGGTCAAATCTTCAAACCCGGCTGTCTATCATAATTTGGAAGGTACCTATAATAGACAGCCAGGTCCTTACGGGTAGTCACAAGCCCGAAAATCTTACAAGGGGGTGATAAGAGGGAGACCAAAGAAAATATGGATGTATTGTGTGAAAGACGATATGGCTAGAAGGAGGTGAATTTTGAGATGACGGCAAATAGAGATGTATGGAAGAAGACGTGCTGTGCCGACCCCAAATTAATTGGGATAGGGGCAGGAGGATGATGATGATGATGATGAAATGGGAGCTTTTCCAGTCTCGCTTCGGTCCTTTTTTATTTCGATACTTGTTAGTTTTAGTATTTCTCGTTTGTATTTCTGTGCGAGTCCCAATCAAACGTGTTTCTTCCTTTCCACTGCTTAATATATCCAAAGAACTAACTTAGATTACTTAGAACTAGCTTAACTCATTAGGAAACACGCCTAACTCAATCAATGTTCAAAAGTATTTTCCATTATATAATTAATTTAGTAAATTAATATGTAAATACGCTACACCACTTCAAACTTGGGCCACATATGCCTTCGCATTTACCAATATAACTTTACAGTTCTCACAACCTCTATTCAGTGACAATTAAGGTCGGTTCTCGTTTGGCAGAGGTCTTGAGTGTGTATACCAATTGTTCTGCAAGGCAATAGGATTCAATATGGGTGCCATATGCTCTGTGATGACGATTTCATTGGTGGAATCAAAACCAAACACTTGCAGCAATTAGGGTTAAAACATTAATGTTGAATTGAAGTGTTTATTTTATTGAGGGGGTTAGGTGAGTTTAGGGTTAAATTCTGCATTAAACTTCCATTACATTATTAGATTGAGATTGTGGATTTGAACCTGTAATTCTGGATTCATTTACTGTACGTGAACAGCTTGTGTACCGCCTACGTGATATTCGTAAAAATATTTTGTTTCTTCCACATAAGCTATTAATGAAGATTTGAAGTCACTGGGAATAGTGCCCAGAAGGCTGGCAAAATTGCCACACTGCATGGCAATGTGGTGAAAAAATCCAGTCCTTTGCTCATGTGAAGAGTCGACCAACCACTTTGCGATGTCCCGAAAAAGTATGCCGACAACTTTTGGGCACTTTTCTTTCTTTTTTTGCACTATAATTCGTTTCTATTCTTTTTTACATGTACATACATATTAATATTATGAATATAAGATAAATATTAGACAGAGAGAGAATTATTAAAAAAAAACACTTTAAACGTCATATAAGAGTTGAAGTTGACGATAGGTGATGAGCAGTGAAGTAGGTATGTATATTTATAATAGAACATCAGTGAACGTTCTTTTAGCACGGTGAAGAGATTGACAATTATTATGGGGTCAATGGGTACGAGAACGAAGAACGAACAAGGACCTACCTTTCTTTTTCCTTACAAAACATGAAACTCCATAAAACTGATACCTAGCAATCATAAAATGGCAACACTACAGCACAACGTTCAAAACTCTTTGACACGCTCGACTTTGACGAAAAATACTCCTTTATTTGTCTCCAAGCCCAGTGACGGAGCATAAAAACTCCACGATTTTTCAGAGAATGTTGCCAGTGTAAAAAACTACTACAGCACGTCGGTTTTTACTCCGAAAGTCATACTCATGTATAATATCCCTTTGTCTGTACAACCCCCTCGAGGCTGCCAGTTCTTTTTCAATTTCTTCAGCAGACTGTTTCGATCACAATTTGTGTTGACGACTACCGAATTCCCGGTGGGTTTATAGGGATGGGAAATGGTATCGAAAATCCCGGGGCCACGGGATTTCTCGTCCGGGATATTTGATTGACGCAACACATCGAGGTGTCGGAATTGTTCGTGGAAATTAAAAATGGGTTCCGTTATTAATTTCTGATTGAAGTGATGTTTAATACTGCAGTGTTACGAAACAGGGAATCAAAAGCCAGTCAGCTTGAAATTAAAAAAGTTTCACCGTAAATTCATTTTCATTCCTTGTGAGTATTTTTTGTAAATTTCCACGAAGAATAGAAATTAGTTTAGTTACTTTCCTGAGTACTGTATTCAGTGAAGTTGATCTTTAAGAAACAAACATCAGTTGTTCAATTCTTATATACTTGTAGTTAGAAAATAAATGGGTTATTCAATCTAAATATATCTACTTAACATAACATAACGGCTGTATTCCCCAAAGCGTTGGGCAGATGTGCACCTATAGTAACATTTCACCAGTTATGTTTAAATCCCATGAAATAGGGGGCGAACCTATTGCCATCAACCGGAAAATGATCAAAAATAAATCTGAATTTTGCTTGTGTTTCATGAACAACTAGCTTTGACCCGTGGTTATTCCCGCTTCTAAGGCTCATTAATAGTAGGGTTACCAAATACAAATACAACAAGTTTTATTTTAATCCGACTGATAAGTTAGAACAGAATATAAATAATGCTGGACAATCCACACAGCATCATCAAGCCCTAAGCTAAGCTGAGCTTGTGTTATGGGTACTAGATGACTGATATACTTCATGTAATACATAACTTAGATATATATTTTTATTATACATGGCAAATACCCAGAACACCCGGAACAAATCTTTGTAGATCGTACAAACATTTGTCCCAAGGCGGGAATAGAACCCGCAACCTCCTGCGTCGCAGGCGGACATCGCCCGCCGCGACACATCGGTCGTCAAATAGTAATAAGAATAGTATACTTTTATCTGTAGACCATACAAACTTATAAACAAAAGCTACATAGGGTGTTACTATGGGCGACCTTATCGCTAAAAGCGATCTCTTACAGATAATCACAGACAGTTCCGGAGCTTAGCGTTTTTCAAACAAACAAACTCTTTGCTTTAATGTATTAGTAAAGCCAGACAGTATAGCATTGGAGAAGTAATAATAAAATAAATAAATAATAAAATCATTTATTTCTCACCACAATATTTATTATATTTATAACATGAAGATATTGTTTAGTAATCATAATAAAATATACAATATTGTGGGAGACTGGTGCCTAAGCTAGGCTAATAACCTGTGTTATAGGACACCAGGTCCCCACTCCGAGTAACAATGTCAGGACGTACTAGAGCAATACAATTAGTTGCAGCAAGTAGTGTTGTGGGAGGTAAGTAAAAAGAGGGTGTGTATGATATGTGTGTGATAGTGTATGTATGCTTGTGTGTATATGGTGTTAGATAAGTGGACGCGTAAATGGTATTTAATAGGGAATAGATTATGTATATAGAAGGTATACTAAGACATTGAAGGACTACGAGTTAACTATAAGGACACATTCGGTGCTATCGTAAAAGTGTCCATACAACTCGATTCCTTCCGGCTTTCCTTCGAAGGTTCGTAAAAGCACTTCTACCACCATTGATCAATAGCATAGTCAATAGAGCCGACTATTATATAATAATAATACCAGCCTGTTACTGTCCCACTGCAGGGCAAAGACCTCTTTGCATACAGAGAAGGCAAGAGCATTAATCACCACGCTTGCACAAGACGGGTTGGCGATTTCAGACTTATATTAATTATAAGTCCCGGTTTTCTCACGATGTTTTCCTTCACTGATGTCAGTGATGTCCAAGATACACTTAGAAAGTATATATGAATTGGAAAAGTCACATTGGTACTTGCCCAGGTTTGAACCCATAACCTTGTGCACAAGAGGCGAGGCTTAAGCCACTGGGCCATCATGATGTTACGTTGTCTACTGTAGCCAGCTAATACACCAAAGGGACATAATACACCATATCAATAACATTCAAATAACAAACTTGAACTGCCCTGTTGGTTAAGTTGTCGCAAGCGCTACTGCACAAGGTCCTGGGTGCGATTCCCAGGTCGGACGAAGTGTTATTGGGTTTTTCCATCTTCAACTCAGTCCGATGGCAATAGACTCGCCCCCAAATTGAAGGGACTTAAACATAACTGGTTAAATATGGGTGTACTATATTAGTAGACCACTGCCCAACCTTTCGGGTATTACAGGCGTTATTTTATGTTAATGTGTCAAATAACAAAAACTGATAAGATTATCAATAAGCACCTACTTGTTTCTTTAACTTCCCTCTTAAGAAAATTAACGCCTTGTCATTGCAGTATATCTCTATACTGCAAATCTAATGTCTCTAAAATCTACACTCGACATTTCAAAATGGCGTCCTTGCTAAAATTCCCGGCATTGACAAAGGCACCGTCACTAGTACTTCAGATTTCAGCTCCAAGGCTGTACCAACGGGGCCCCGATAAATTGATATGTTTCGGATACTTTATGTTTATTTCCGACTGATATTCAAATAAAAATTCATGTTCATTCGTTTTATGGGTTCCATACCTAAAGGGCATTGACACCCTACTACTAAGCCTCCGCTGTCTGTCTGTCTATCAGCGGGCTATATCTCATGAACGAAAATAGGTAGAAAGTTGGAATTTTCACGAAGCGTGTGAAATTAGATGGAATAATTAAATGTTGATACTTTTTCTGTAAATAGGTCTAAAACAAAACACTTTTACACGTCGTAAAACACATTAGTGTGTATTTCTATTTCTGCTATAGCAACATTGAGTCATGTTGGGGTCGGTTTCCAGTCTAACCGTATGCAGCTGAATACTGTCTATCTGACCTCCACAACCCAGTTACTGGACAACACGATACCCCTTTTAATGACTGGTTGTCTGACTTTCAGGCTTCTGGCTACCCGTAACGACTATCAAAGATCTACAAATGACAGTCAGGAACAACCGCTTAGCGTGCTTTCCGAGGCAAAAAAGAGTTTTAATATGTAACGAATGGTCACCACAGACTGACCTCAACAAGCGTGGTTTAGACTTCGATCAAATATATAACAACGAGTATAAATTAAAATTACGGAATTATTAACGGAACCCTACGTGTTTGAGTCCCACGTAGCTCTTGGCCGATTTTTATAGGAAAAGACATTCTGAACAAGACTTTTAGAATTCCCCGTACAGCAGTGTAAAGTTTCAACCAATGAAAAGCAGACGATTTTTTTTTTTTAAAGATTTTTCCGAATACTATCCGTCATCATCTGCCTAGCCTTTTCCCAATCCTGTTACGAGACACCACGATACGCTTTGGTAACACTGTTTGTCGGATTTTCTGGAATCTGTCACGACCTATCCATTGTATTTCTTTAACACGTACCGATATACGTGATCCCAGTTGCCAGTCCTTATTTGAACTGCTGGACCCTACGAAGAAAGTCAGAAAAAAACATGAGGTAAGGCACACAATATTAATCAGACGAAAATTTAATTAAATTATGTCAAAATAAAATATATATGTATATGTCGGAGGAAGCTTAGAGTCGGATTGATTGAGGAACATAGTCTGCTTATTCAAGACAAGTAGTGAACCTACTTGAGCGAAGTCGATACAGGAAGTGGCAACACTAAGTTGGTGGGAACACTGAATAGGGTTGTTTCCTTAAAAAATCGGATTGGTCCGAAAGTTGGATTACTCAAAAATACTGGATACGTATTTTTTCTTTTGTCACGTAAACCAAAAATGACGACGATATAGTGTAGTATTCGTTAAAAGTGTAGTACGGCGTGACGTCACAAGCCCCTTCTCCTGAACTTTGATGTGCTATATCATTGTCACTTTTTATTGAATTAAGTAAGCAAAAAATACGTGTCCAATATTTATCTTACTGACGGACTAAATAGACTTAATATATTTTTACCTAGGAAACATCCCTATTGCCGGTTGCCATGGGAGACATGGCTGTTTGACTTTTGAAGTGGTGGAAGGAAAACGTTGGATTGGACTTTTGGATGGAGACACAGGTGCGAGAGGTTATTCTGCCATCCTGTACCGAACTCACCGCGTGTCCATATTGTAATCCGATTCCACCTTCCGAATCAAGTGATATTGCTAAATTACATATGTTAACCTTAGTGGATTAATAGATGTCTGTACTAAGCGTTGTGACTATCATTTCTGTTACCTAGCATGTATGATCATGATGATGACAAGGTGTTCCATGTGCTTCCGCCATATATAATAAAACATGGCTTCATCTGTCATGAATAAGGTTGCGGCTTCAAATCCGGAAAAGTACGTAATTTTGATGTTAATAATATACATCTCTGACATCAGCGAAGGAAACATCTTGGGGAAACCTGGATTTATAATCAATAAATGTCTGAAATCGCCAACCCGTCTTGAGCAAGCGTGGTGATTAATGCTCGTGCCTTATCTGTATGAGAAGAGGCCTTTGCCCTGCAGTGGGACAGTAATAGGCTGGTACTGGTACTGGAGACGGTGACAGGCTGGTTTACTTTATTCTTAATCATCATCATCTGCCTTGCCTCTTCCCATCTAAGTTAGGGTCGGCTTCCAGTCTAACCAGATGCAGCTGAGTACCAGTATTTTACATGGAGCAACTGCCTATCTGACCTCCACAACCCAGTAACTGAATAACACGATACCTCTTGATAAAGTTGGTTGTCAGACTTTCGGGCGTCTGACTACCCGTAATGACTGTCAAAGATCTACAAATGACACCTGGGAACTACAGTATAACGTGCTCTCAGAGGCTTTTTTTTGCTCTGTAGACAAAATGGGTCCAGTAATGAAATATCTCAAGCTCAAAAAAACCCATTGTAAGGTTATTTTCTACTCGATCAGCACTGAAAACTACCCTTAAAATTCCAATTATTATCGGAATTAAATTGCTAGGCGTTCTACCGTGAGCCGTATAAAATTTATTCGACCAATAAATTACTAAGATAACAATTCTCTCTGTTTGTTTAATTTTATTCGAAATTATTCCGAATAATTTAGACTCGAAAGGTTTGTAACATCATGTATACGAGGTAGGATTAATAATTGACTGACAAATTAAAGACTGTTTATATCAAATTTTATAAAAACAGTTTAGTTTTGTCAATTTGTTGTAGTTTTCCGTGTTGAAGAAATTCAGTTCGATTTTAAGTAGGACAAAACTGACATATTTATTTTGGTTTGTTTCAAAGGATCTGGAAGTCAAAAAAATACGTCGAAACTGTTTATTTGACATAAAAACATACACGCATGTAAAGAAAGAAAGAAAGAAAAAAACATTTATTCAGCACAGGCTCAGGCACACAAAGACACAATACTAAACATAGAAAAAAAAACAAAAAATGAGTAACAAGAAATACATTAAAAATAAATATACGAGTAAGTAGACATATATTATTAAGTATGTGCCTTACGGCTGCGCTAAAAAGGTCCAGTTCAGCAAAAATGCCAGACAACCAGGGCCTGACGCTGGTTTTCAACTGGACCTGTATATTTAAGCTCAGGACGGCCTTTATCAGAATCAATCTTGCGACGTGCGTATGTAGGTAATCCAATCAGGGTAATTTAAATTAAACGTCATCGAAACTCAAACAATTTTACTTCTATTACATTAAAATAATCCTACAGTTGCGTGGATGGTAATCACTAATATTCTGATCAACACTTATCACTTTGAAATACACGAAACGTCACACATGTATGTATGTATATATGTATATGTACATACCTACGTGCAGCAGTAGGGCTAATGCGTAGCGGCAGATCGCGATATCCAAATTTTCAGAGTTTTTTTGCAAGAAAACGTATGAAAATAAGAATATCGTGGGTGGCTACTACGCGTTCATCTTGAAATAATACCAGTATAATTTTTATTTCTTTAAAACGATAACAAATAAATAATCACAGGGCATCCACAAAGTCATCCGCATCACTGTCAAAGCCGAAATGTGCCCAGATGACTGGCAGCATTGCCACGTTGAATGGCAATGCTGATTCTTTGGCCAAAAAAAGGCCAGCCCTCTGGTCAGTTCGGGTAGTTCTCGAAAAACTAAATACCAGTATAGATACCAATAAGCTATTTTCAGTGGTCACCAAAGTCTACATAAAGACCTTTCAACTAGTAAACAAGACCCATTTGTTTGTAATTCATAATTGCCAAAAGGGAAACACAAATCCCAATCCGAACTAGGACACTGGGTCAAATCAACCTTACCGTAAGTAACCTACCTATTGTAAGACACATAAAAGCATAATCGGTATATTATGAATGAGATAAACGTCGATATCTACACCCCTACACCCCTTCTTACCCCTTTTACGAATTCAAGCGTGATTATGAAGATAGAATTGATGACAAAAGGAACAATTAGACACTCAAATTTCGATTGAATGACTTTCTTTTACCCATAGGATAAGACAATAGCCTTGTTTTTCACCTTACGAAATATACCTCCGAAATCCAAGTTATCCTTCAAAAGAACAGCCCGATATTTATCTCGGGAAAACAAGAAAATTTTCCTTGAAATTACACCAAGAAGTTACCTTGGAGAAATTTATTTGTACCGCAGTACCGTTTGATTATAATTACAAGACGGGAATGTTTCTCATGCTACCATTGTTCTGTGTCATTAGGCAAAATAATTGTAGAAATCCCACGAACATTTACAGGGTAAATTGACACGAAGGCATTTTGGAAATGAGCATTTCCTGATGAATATTGAAGGTGTACGCACTCGATTTTGTTTTAATTTTCTGTAAATGTTGGAAGGAGTGGAACTTCTTTTGAGTATCTTTTTTGCGTTCAAGGGTAAAAGATAAAAAATAATTACGTTTCACCATCGTTGGCCAAGACAAAAGCCTAATATTCTTTTATTAACTATGCTCGGCAGAAAAAGGATTTTTATGTATTTTTTTTTCTTTTACCCTGGATCACTAATTGGGCTCTTTTTCTATAAATTAAATCAGATTCGTAACAACGAATTTTGGGCGGTCGACGTTTTTAGGTAGGACGGCTTTAATGTTTCAGAAAGGGTAATAAAGGTTAAGATTTTGCTTAATTTTTACCCTTCAAATAACACGAAATTCTTTTTCCGAAAATGAAATTCACTGTTCCAACAAAATATATCCTATTTACTTTTAAGAGTCTTGAAAGGTCAATACTTAACCAAAATTTTAATGTTTTTCGTACGGAATGGGGCCAGCAGAAGTGTATAATACTCGTTGGTACATGGTAGATATTTGGGACGACTTATGAAGTGTAAATTTTAAATATAACCTTGCCTCAAAACCCATCCCCTATTCGCTAGTTTTACTATAAGGTAGTAACAAAGATGAGCTAATAGACACAAATCTAGGCTCCATACAAAAACTGCCTCCAAGAAAACTTCAGTTGACCTTCAGATTACCAATAAACAATGTAATTTAAATAAAACAAACATTATTTAAGTGGAAATACCACTAGTAATCCGAATAATATAGCAACCCAGCCATTCAACATTATTTCCCAAAAGATAACTGGCATACAAAGATATGTTATTTCAAAGATAGGGTTGTCTCTAAGGAAAGGGATATAAGGAAAACTGATGACTAAAGAAATAAGTAATAAATTGGGTTTAAGTGGAAAAAGAAAATTATATAATTTATGATATTATTGTAAGAGCTCATGGCTAATAGCATTTATGTGAATCAATAAATCAGCATACATACATACTCGTACATAAACTCACGCGTTTTTCCATGGGGGTAGCTAGAAACTACAGAACCTGGCACATTCTTGCATATCATATTATGCCTTTTGATTCGATTACGTTCACACATCAGGAGGCTTAGACAAAATCCCTTTTCTGTAAGCGTTAATGCTAACAGATAGATCAAATGTTATGGAGTAGACTTTAGCTTTAGAGATATCACGTGAGTCCTTGCCACATTTTAATCTCATTGTGAAGTAAGCGTCTGGCGTTTTACGCCACAGAAAACTTTTTTGTTTTGATCTGCTAGTCATACACGCACGCCAGTTTTTATGGGACAAGCCCGCCACTCTATTCCCAAACCACTGCAACACCTGAAAACCAGAATCAACAGTATCGACCACAAGAAAATCGTCGAGACAATGAAGTCCGACGAATCCCGGAGGAACGATTCAACTGTCTTGGATCCCGCAAGGAAATGAATCAGAAAAGAACAGCGGAGAAGTCAGGAAAATACATAATTTCCACTTTACTCCATAGCAAGCAGGAGACGCACGCCGGTTGCGGGTACTATGCACCTGACCTTTCTAAAGAACATCATCAATAAGGCCAGTGTATGTCCTTCTAGGGCGTCTACTCCCGGCGTTTCAATTTCAATTTCAAAATACCTTTTGTTGGTCGCTTTTTATTCATCCTCTCTCAACAACACTCAATAAATCTAGTTAAAGGGTAAGTAGGTACCTACTCAAACAAGACTCATTTTCAATTTCCGTTAAAACTCTTGCCGTCACTGTCAGTTCTATGCCTATTGAAGTGACAGAAATAGATTTTAGAATATCTTGAAGTTTAGTATCTTTTTAATAGAACATAACATAACCACACGTCGAGTTAGGCAGATGTGTACTTTTAATACACCAACATTTGTCCTGTTATATTTATGTTCCATTTTGTAAGGACCAAGACTATTGCCAACAACTTGGAACCTAGGCTAATACTGAGAAATCCAAGATGGAAAAATCCCAGTAACACCTGCTCCACCCAGGACCTGATACTCAGCAGCGATTCGCCAAGACCAATAAGGCGCTTGTTTTAACAAAATAATAATTTTTTGTTACGTTTAAATGTACCAAGGTAAAGCATAAAAGCTATTTAAGCCTGCAACTAACAAAAATCAAGGAATTCAAGCCAAAATTTCAACGCCCCTAAGACGAGTTCTGTTCAATATTTCTGCAGTAATTTATAAGCCGTAACCCTCTTGTTTTCGTTCTCTACTGTGATATATAGTCATCTATCTTCTATCTTTATCATTCAACGGGAGGAAGCAAAGCGAAGCTGAGCGGAGTATGATGGCGAGATAATTGCCTCTTTGTTCTAGTGGTTGCAAGCACCACTGCTAAGTTCATACTCAATATAACGATTCGATTTCTGAGTTGGGTAAAGTACTATTGGGATTTTTCTCTGGAGTTTTTCAGTAGCAGCCCCGATTCTAGGTTTGATGGCAGAAGGATCTTCCTATTTTACATGGGGCCTAAAACATAACTGGCGAAATGTGGGTGTACTATAGAAATATACACCTCTGCTAAACCATTTGGGGAATATAGGCGTGATGTTATATTAACTTAATCGAACACAGTTTAGTTAGTATTTCTGTATGCCATATTTCGCAGCACTCAGCTGTTTCGAAACCACTTTAATTTCTCTTAATATACTCGTGAGTACTACAACGCACCGCAAACGGTTACTTATCTACATCGTCCCTCTATCTCTGTCTACCCCCAAACTACACTAGCTACATACCCCTTTGTCAGGTCCTAAGTGAATCAATTTATCACTAGTGATAAAACGCCCGGAGATATGATGCCAACATTTATAAACAGTCGTGAAAAAAGTAGATTTATAATACGTCTTTTGCAACAACGCAGTAGACATGTTTGAAGAAATATCGCGTTTTGCGGTGGTATCACGGGAGCGATAGAGACGTGTAATAGCATGGACTGGGGTTTTTTAAAGACTTATTTCTTTTTTCTTTTGTTGGTACACCAGGAATCATCAAAATATATTTTCTCCTTCTCTATCAAGTCCATCCAAAGATTATCTATAAGAGATCGCTTTTTGCGATAAGGTTATGGTAACACCCTATGTGATTCTTAAAGTCACTATTTATAAGTTTCCATGGCAATCAATAAAGAGTTTTTACTTTTAGCTACATCCGATTAAATTGGAAGACATCCCATCATCATTATCAGGATGCAGCTGAATACCAGAATAGTACATTAAGGGACTATCTACTTGACCTCCACAGCCCAGTAACTGGGCAACACGATACCGATCTCTCATTTATTCATTTGCAAATATGGGTACAAAAGAAAAGGTATTATACTCAATACTAAAGGTTTCAAAACCATTTTTAAGGAACGTCTTGTGGTTATATTTCTTCGATATATTACTGAAAATAACAATAAGGTCGTGAACCTTTAACTCAACTTAAACGTAACAACAACCTCTAAAAATAATTCAGCAGGTATTTTAAGTTGAGCGATCTTTTGAAATTAATTTTCCTATCTTTTGTCGCAACTGAGCGTGGGGTAAAAGATAAAATTAAAAGTCAGGTTGCGTGAGAAAAGAGACACTTGTACGGCTTGTTTATCATTTTCATGTCAATATTCTAGAACATCCTGGCAGATTGAATTTTTACTCCTGTTCTATTACTAAAAGAAACCTAATATATAAACTAATTTTATATGTGGGTGTCATTGAGATGCGTATGATTGAATTTATCAGTGTCACGTCATCATACATACCAAAAATAGCTCGAGCCGAATTAAAAGGTCCAGCAAATAAGTTTGGCTGCAGGGTTGCCTCCCAGAATTTCACCGTCATCTGCTAAGCCTTTTTTCCGACAAAGTTGGGGTCGGCTTGCAGTGGCAGTAGTCAATTCGGATGCAGCAGTATTTTATTCCACAAATCTGGGTGAAATACTGGTATTCAACAGACTGGGTGGTTCAAGGGTACCGTTGGCCAAGAAATTGGTTTATGAACAACTTAATTACTGGGTACACGGTAAAGTTTGAAGATTTAGGAATGACAGCCAGTACCAATAGTGTGTTCTAGGTGAGGTCTCTCAATGTATGATGGATGGATCCACGGACCGACCTTTGCAAGCGTAGCTTAACCTATATGGCAGTTATTATTCAGCAGACCCTCTGAATTTACCTTACCACTATCGCAACCTAAGCTTGTTCGAACTTCTTCACTTCAAGCCACTTCATATTCCGGTAGGAAATATGTTTGATCCCTTCATCAAGATTTCGCAAGCAACTAGTCTTGGATACTCCAGAAAACAGCTACCATCACAAACTAAACCTCTAAGCTAACTGCACAATTTAACCAGAAAACGCGGAGATAACTCGTCTCGCAGTTAAATTCTCTACTCTTGAGTTAATTCAAGTTTGCTAGATAAATTTCTGAAACTTTTGGAATATATCGCTGCCTTCAATCGGTTCGAAGTGAAGTTAATTTGGTTGAGGAGGAGGGTGGCTATGTCTGCTGGTGTTGGTGAGACTGTCTCCGAAAAGTTTGACGGTGTCTAAACATTTTATCATTCTTAAAACAGGCCGAAGATTATTATAATATTAATCATTGTGACACTTCATTTCTTCAAATATATTGTACTGTACTGTACCAGCCTATTACTGTCTCACTGCAGAGCAAAGGCCTCTTCTCATACAGAGAAGGCATGAGCATTTATCACCACGCTTGCTCAAGACGGGTTGGCGATTTCAGACTTATATTAATTATATAAGTCCAGGTTTCCTCACGATGTTTTTCCTTCACCGATGTCAGTGATGTCCAAGATAAACTTAGAAAGTACATATGAATTGAAAAACTCACATTGGTACTTACCAAATATATTGTACAGTGTACTTTTATTATTAGAAGACAACCCTTGGGTCCCGGGATGCGTAAAAGAACCTTTCTAGATATGTTTATTTTATGAATCCCCGAGATGTGTTAGCCAGAACTCATCTAGTGATGACGTGTCTAGCCTTATGACAACCATTGTAAGGTCAGCAGCTGAATACTAGCATTTTAAATGGAGCGACTGTCTACTTGTCTGACCTTCTCCACAACCTGGTTAGTGGGTAACACAATGTAAATTAGTAAAACTGGTTGTCAGACTTTAGGAGTCAATCCACCAAACCTTTGGAGATCTCTTTAATTTTAGTATAATAATACTATCCCACTGCAGGACAAAGGTCCCTTCTCATACAGAGTACAGAATAATTAATTCAAATTATGGTTGGTTTAAGGCTGCTCAGCTAAAATGGGACTGTGCAGGACATGTCTGCCACATGCAATCACGGGCGTATAAGCACATTTGTGACAAGAAATGATTACGAATTTATCGCCCAATCTGTGATAAAATGTGTGACTCAAGCCATGTCACAGCAGCCGTACTCGCCCGTGATGTCTTCCTTGAGAATTGGGAAGAGGTGGCGCAAAATCGTGACCGATCGATGGACGAAATTGGCCTTTGCCTTGCAGTGGGAAAATTTGGGCTAGTAATAATAATATTATATTCCCAGGACTGTCCCTCAACCTTTCAAAACAGCACCCACCCTACCACCCAAACTTTATATCTGAAAGCGTTCGATTCAAACGTTTTGCAAAATCTCCCAACTTCAATGGCCATCCAGTCTTCATTAATTAATTGGGCTAACTTCGGGAATAGGCTAGTTTTTGGGATGATGCTTATCAACGCTCAATTTGAGTGGTTTATTTTGCTAGTTTGGAAGATTCCGGTTGGGTAGAACTGGTGTCTACAGTTGGGATTGCGGTAGGGTTAGATGTGATTGCCGAAGTTGATAAAACTCTACGTTGGTTGACGGAGAGCTGATTTGTTTTTTAAGTGGAGAACCTGATGCTGGCCACCAAACATTTTGAAGTAACCGTTTAAAGTGAGCTTACCACCTAAAGGTAAGAATCTAGGAATCCTGGATGATAATTTCCACTCGGATTCACTCCCCAAATAATTCAAGATTATTATTTAAACTCTGCTTCTTTGGTCTAGTGGTCAATAGCCCGGGGGTTGCGAAAGGATCGTACGTTTCCGCGACCCCTGGCGCAGGTGTTAGCTGGAACACCGGGGTGGTTTTTAGTGAGTGAGAGTCTGACAGACCCCCAAGTCGGAATATATCCATGAGGTTTTTCAACCTGGGCAACAACATAAAAAGTGATCAAAAGCGCTACTGCTGAGCATGAAAACTACCTTTTCCCCAATTCCCAATGAAAATAAAATCACCCAAATACCTGTTACCACATAAGTGGGTATTTCAAAACATTTTAGATTCCCATCAGATACCCGCACATACATTGCTGGGTCTTGGCGACCTCCGTAATATATTCACCGTTCGGATCCTATAAATCAGCCTGGTTACCGACCAAATAATGGTTGGCTTTCTCATTTTAAATGTCTATTTGTGTAGTATTGAAGTGTATAGAAAAAAAATCTTTTAAGGAAGGTATTTATTGAGAAACTTATTAAAAAAATTGGGAGTCATGGGGAACCTCTCGTTGGTCTAGTGGTGGCAAGGGCTACTGCTGAGCATGGGGTACTTGGTTCGTTTCCCGGGTCTGGCGAAGTATAGTGTGTATGTATGTATATGTGTGTGATAGCGGCTCCATACCACTGGAATTTGTCAGTAGCATCTCGGAGTATTTGTACCCGGTTGATGGAAATAGGCGTTCCCCCTATTACTTGAGACTTAAACATACCTAGTAAAATATGGGTGTGCTATTGTAGACCCATGTGTAACAATTCGAGAAATGCAAACTTGGTATTAAGTTATGTTTATACTTTATAACACATACTTATTGATAAATTTGTAGACCGTATTCAAATTCGCTCGTACTTATTGATAAATTCGTATTCAAATTCGGATTAAAGTTTTAAGAAACACTTTTGACAAGACATTTTGAAAACATGCTCAGAACAACATCTGATACTAAAATCTAATTAAGATGATGAATAGGTAAATAAGTATAAACTTAGTTAATAACTTTAATATATAAAAATGGATCCCTATTTCTCTCGGGCACGGCATCACTCGTGAACGGCTGGACCAATTACGCAATTTTTTTTATGTGTATTGGAGACGGTTGATAAGGAAAGAAAAAGCAAGAAAATTTAAAAATTTCAGAAAACTTAACAACTATTTTAACTTCACGCGTTTGACAGTTCGCGCCATTGGCAGGACGACTTCTGACAGGTGAATCATCGAAAACTGGTATTTTAAAGATATCCAATTTCCAGATAATATAATCCTTTTCCGCAAAAGAAGAAAATATACACCGCAGAAGCAATAAAAATATATATATAAAAAATTAATTCAGTTTACAATCATTCTCAATTTACGATCAATATAATCTCGTATTACCGAAAATATTCTGCAAAATTTAATTATTTTTAAGACGTGATATGAAAATGTAAGGGTGCTTGCACAACAACGCGTAACGTTAAACTGTATAAATAAAACACTGGCAAATTGACGTTGTTTTTACGATCTACGGTGTATCAACAGAACATCAAGAAGTGTCATAAAATAATAATATCAACCTATTACTGTCCCATTGCAAAGCAAAGGGCTATTCTTATACAGAGAAAGTACGATCAATTTTCATTGTTTATACTTAAAAACATTGCCTAACACAAGGAATTTCTTCTGCGTCATGGATGCGCCTACAAACATTTAAACTCACATACACAAACAGCCCGGAAAAACTACCTGTAGGCCATACAAATAATGGTTCCGTGCGGGAATCGAACCCGCGAAACGCACCAAAGCAGCTAATCACTCAGCCAATGCGCTAACCGTGCAGTCATCATTAATCACCTCATCTGCTCAAGACGGGTTGACGATGACTAATATTAATTCAATAAACAGCACCGTTATCCAAAAAATAACGTAGAAAACAAATAAGGAAATACAAGCAACTGGAGCACACGTCGTCTCTCAAATTAATGAACTCTGTACAGTCAAGGGTAGAAATATGCATACCCTAATCTGTCTTATAGAGTGATGTTGTATTTATCACCTGCATATTTTTCGCTGACTGTACGCGTTCACATGAATTTGCACGGCAGCTTTTTCGTTGCGTTCCCGCACCAATGTGTGCTCACCCTTAAGTGGGTAACTTTATAACTTGGGGTAAAAGAATGATTTATCAGTGTACCCTCGGGCCAGAAGCATGAAATCGTTTTGATAAAGGTACAATGGGTGCCTTAGGAGAGGTACCTACAGTCAAAACTTGATGCGGTATTTACTTATGGATAAGATAGACAACTTGTTTTTTTTTATTTTGATTCTTTTTGAACGGACTTTCTCGCATTTCCTAGCCCTAGCACCAATATCTTGCAAGAAGTTTTCCAACCGAAAACGTCAACAATTGTTTTCAAAGATTGAAACAGCGCCTCTACATTACGCAGGTGACACTAATTTCCTTTGACTAATAACTAGGTAATTTCTGATAAAGCGAGGATGCTTTGTAGTTTATTTACAGTGCTTCCACAGTAGCTATCTTCTTGATGCCTTTTTTTTTCTTTAAATAAACGTTGCCCCACACTAGGAGTTTCTCTTGTATCGTGGGTGCATTTACAAACATTTAAACTCACATACACAAACAGCCAGACCCGGAACAATTACCTGTAGGTCATACAAATATTTGTGTTTTGGGGATCGAACCCACAACACGTGGCGGATCAGCCGATGGCTCAACCACTGCGCCAATCGTGTCGCCTTTCTTATCTTATGAGATTGTAATCTCTAATGATGGACACAATGGGGTTGTCATATCCAAATAAGGATAAAATCCAAAAAAAAAGCTGAATTAAAAAAAAAAAACTAGGTAATTTGACATTTTCGTTTGGAAAAATCTCGCAGGAAATTCGTACTATTGTACTGGCAGATGGTTTTTTTTTGTAAATATTTCATCATTTTAACCAAACGACGTCTACTACTGGACAAAGTTCATTTATCACGCCCGTATTCCTCGTAAGGTTAGGCAGAGGTGACCAGTACACCAGTGGCGATGGTGGTGTGATTTATATTCATTTATTTTGCATTCCATATTGTAAAAATGATGTTACAAAGATCTAAAATACAGGCAAACACTTAAGTGTTTTTTGGGTATTTTCTTAGTTCAGTTAATATTGGGAATCACTGAAATCAATGAAGAAAACATCGTGAGGATACCTAGACTTATAATTATTATAAGTCAGAAATTGCCAACCCGCCTTGAGCAAGCGTGGTGATCAATAATCGTACCTTCTCTATGTAAGAAGAGGCCTTTGCCCTCCACTGGGAGAGTAATAGGCTCTTATTATTATAACACATAGTATGATTAAGTTTTACCTGTTACCAGCTGTCATTTTAATTTTAAAGTCTTCAGTTGAGTACTTACCTGGAAAAAAGAGAAAAATAATTAATATTCACGTTTACACAATTATCATGAACAGATGTGAGTGACGTAATATTCATCAAAAGTACGATCGCGACCAAAATACAGAGGAAATTTAAAACATTTACATTTATTACATAACGTACGAGTATCATCACGCCCGCTTATAGGATATTAATAAGTCTCATATAATATGGGGTAAGCTTATTGCAATCAATCGGGCACAACATCAGACACCGGATCGCCAGAGCGAAATTTCCAAAAAAAATCCGATACCAATTTGCTCGACCTGGGAGTCGAATCCTGGACCTCATGCCAACGGTATCACGAGAGACCAGTAGACCAACGAGGTAGGCGATTTCAGTTAATAATCCACCCTAATCTTCCCATCTTCAAATAAAAAGTAAAACTCGCCCCAGGAAACGTAATAAAAAATTAAAAATTCACCAAAAAAAAAAGGAGAAAGTTAAATAAAGGTAACGCCACACTTGGGCTCAACTTAATAAAATTCGTGTTACATGTCTGCTTTGAAATGCTTTACAAAATTTAGTAAGTTGGCCTACAGTACTTAAACTTTAGACATTAATCTACTTGAAACGGTTCAAGTTCCTTACAACTAAAATGTACAGACGCCTTCGGAAGATTTTATTTAATTAGATAAAAAAATGCTGTTTAATTTTCAGTTGTTGGAAAAAAGGCTTTTTGTCGTTTTGGTAAGGCTCGTAATTGCGAAGCAAATGAGAGCAGATATTTATTAATTACTATCTGCCAACTGCAACTTCGTATGCATTGTAAATTACTAGGTCTGCAATTATGGCATGGGAACGCAGTATTGAGATAAATATAAGTCTATATCTTTATCCAGGTGTATCACTACATTTGTGTCAAATTTTATGCAAATCTGTTCAGCCATTAATGCGTGAAAACGTATCAAACAGACAGACAGACAAAGTTTCTAACGCATCCATACTATATTATATTAAATGAAAAATACGTCTACATCCGCTATAACTGACATTCACGCAGACAATGTCGCGGGTAATACCTAGTTTGTGTTATTCGAAAGTACAGATAAGCTATGGTACTGTAAACTGTCATCAAAATTCGTTTGTTAGATTTGCGTGAAAGAATTACAAACATCCATACGTTCTCACCGACTTCCAAAATGATTAGTACCTAGACGACCGTGCTTTGTTCGGATAAAAAGACGTTTTCTAAAAATGAAACCTAACTAGATCGATTTATCGCCCCCGAAACCCCCTGCATACTAAATTTCATGAAAATCATTGGAGCCGTTTCCGAGATTCAGGTTATGTATACAAGAATTACTAGTTTAAAGGTAGTATATTATAATTATAAGCAGTGGGATTTGTAAGTAAAACTAATTACACATATTTCTACTTCATATTCTTAATCTGAAACTGAAAATCTAGATGGAGTAACTGCCTATCTGACCCTCACAACCCAGTCATTGGGTAACACGATGCCTCTTAGTAAGACTCTCAAAAACACTTTGAGGCATCTGAGTACCCGTAACGTCTTTCAAAAAATTTCAAATGACAGCCAAGACCAACAGCTTAATCTGCTTCACTAATCCTCGAACCGACCTTGGCAAGCGTAGCTTAACCTTCGACTTGTGCACCTATTATGATTCAGCCACGAGCCCCTTTAAAAAACCGACCTAAAGAAACAAGAAACAAAACAGCATCAGATTACCTCGTCTTTTATTTTTAATCGCTGAACGGAAAATGGAAAGTAGGAAAATTTATAAGGTGTTTGAGACAAGAGTTTTCTAGAAATTTCTCAGAACCCTTTACGGCATTATCTTAGTAATAAAGAAAGAAATAAAATGGCGCCGTAAATGTTTTATCGCTTTCCTTGGGATTCTTAAAATTAAATCATAAATTTATGTTTTGCGAAGAGGTTCTTGTAACTCATTATTTTCGATAAGTATTTCAAAAGGTAACTTCAGTTTTATAGGCTTTCTAAGTAAAAAATGCGGTATATTATTAACCTATGACAATGTAATTACTCTTTAAGCTCCTCATGCGTAAAAGTAATGAGTCAAAACCGTCTTAAAATCAAGCCATTGCGCTATACTTATTATGTAGCGACATCTAACTTCGATCGGGATTTTGAGGTTATAAGAAAGAGAAAAAACAACAGAATAGGCTCAGCCACTCAACGACACAACACTAAACATAAAAAAAAAACAAAATATACGATAACAGAAGCAATAAAATAAAAACATATTATTATGTGTCTTACGGCTGCGCCAAATGGGTCTGACACAGCAAAAATACCAGATTACTAGTGTCTGGAACTGAGGTTGTGAGATGTCACGGGCGTACTAGGACGATTATAATAATAATATACACAAAACCATCAACAACCTAATATAATGAGCTTTAAAACTTCAAGCCAGTATAAACCTTACGTACTAAAACAATCAACGATATTTGTTAACACAAAAACACATTCAAAAATTCATATTCCCATAACGCTTCTCTACCCGACTGTACTCGTCTAACAAAAGTTTCCACACGGTAAACTTTATTGTACCCGTAATAAATCTAAAATATAAAATGCGAAGGTTCAGCCGGTATAAGACAGGCGGGTGAGTTTTATCACTTTTGTTACAGCCGTTTGGGGCTCTTATTAAAACTATTTTCGGCTATTAAAGTTGAGGAAATGGTTTTGGGTGTGAGTGTACAGAGTTGAGCTATACGATTGAATTGTTTCACTAAAATATGTGGTACTAGTATACGCCCGCGGCTTTGCCCGCGTGGTGTGCCAATAAAAAGTATATAATATGCCTATGTCCTTCCTCGGGATTCTATCTATCTCTCTGCCCAAATTTTATCGAAATCCGTTCAGTGGTTTTGCCGTGAAAGATGGACAATCAGACACACACACTTTCCCATTTATAATATTAGTATGGATATCGTTTGCCTTTCAACAAATAAGTTAGTCGGGGTCGGCTTCCAGTCTAACCGGATGCAGCTGAATACCAGTATTTAACACGGAGCGACTGCCTATCTGACTTCATCAACTCAGAGACGACCAACGTGGCGCAGCGGGCGAAGGTCTGCCTGCGACGCAGGAGCTTGCGGGTTCGATTCCCGCCTTGGGACAAATGTTTGTACGATCTACAAAGATTTATTCCGGGTGTTCTGGGTATTTGCTATGTATAATAAAAATATATATCTATGTAATGTATTGTATTAAGTATATCAGTCGTCTAGTACCCATAACACAAGCTCTGCTTAGTTTGAGGCTAGATGACGCTGTGTGGATTGTCCAGCATAAAAATAAAATAAAAAGTTACTGGGCAACACGATACCCCTTGGTAAGACTGAGTGATAATGATATTAATGAATTTCAAACGCTCAAGACGCTGAGGAGAACATTAAAATCTTTATTTTGGAGCTAGTGTAGTGCATATATATTTTTTGGTATGTACATATATTGACATGTAATGAAAAAAAAATAATTGCTAAGTATATTTGAGTGTGTTAGCTAACACGTGGCAATAAATTAATTTTAATTAGTGATTTGTGGAGATGTTTTGTCTATACTAATATTATAAAGAGATAAAATTTGTTTGTAAGTTTAAATGAAGGGGGTAATCTCCTGAACTCTTGATCCGATTCTAAAATATTTTTCACGGTTAAAAAGCTAAATTATTACAGTGCTATTTAGGCTATTACTGACATCACTGAAGGAAAACATCGTGAGGAAACCTGGACTTATATAATTAATATAAGTCTGAAATCGCCAACCCGTCTTGAGCAAGCGTGGTGATAAATGCTCATGCCTTCTCTGTATGAGAAGAGGCCTTTGCCCTGCGGTGGGTCAGTAATAGGCTGGTACTTTACTTCTTTTTTTTTTTTTTAATAAAACGTTGCCCCACACTAGGATTTATTCCTGTATTGTGGGTGCGTTTACAAACATTTAATGTCACATACACAAACAGCCAGACCCGGAACAACAACCTGTAGGCCATACAAATATTTGTTCCGTGTGGGAATCGAACCCACGACACGCAGCGCAGCAGTCGATCGCTCAGCCACTGCGCCAACCGTGCCGTCAAACTTTACTTTTTTTTTGTTGAAAATAACGATTTAACAGAGAATCCACGCGGATAAAGTCGCGGGCGAAGTGCAAGTATACATATAGTTTATTTTGCATTATATTGTATAGAATTCAAGTTCTTCAAACATATTTATTTATACGAGAACCAACAGCTATAGCAAATGTACAGTAATTGTTTATGAAACATAAAGCCAATTACAGGTTCCCACGGGTAAAAACAGAAAAAAAAGTCTTCAAAATCTTAGGATTTTAACACGGTGGAATAGGTTATAAATACAAGGTACAGACGCCAGCACATCGATCTACCACAAACTGTCAAATTTTCCCAATTGAAAATGAACCTTGAACTATTGTAATAAAGTTGAAAAACTAGCACAGATTGGGGTGGCTTGGTGTGCTGGCCTCTGTACAAAGCACTATGAACTTTAAAAATAATTGAATATTAAACAGACCTGTGTTGCTGGAGAGTTTTTCACTTCCATTGCTACTTCACCCTACCAAAAACCGGATGGTGGGCGTTTTGGGGGACTATCTTATGTATTTGTGACGTCCATAAAGGGCTGATTTTTAGCATGATGAAGGATCAGTGCAAGTTCACTCAAATAAAACACGGATTGCTCAGAAATACTTAGATTTAATCCGTACAGTTCGACCATTGAGTTTCGAATGATTAACTAAATAAATAAATAAATAATAAATAAATAATGCTGGACAAACCACACAGCATCATCTAGCCCCAAGCTAAGCAGAGCTTGTGTTATGGGTACTAGATGACTGATATACTTAATACAATACATTACATAGATAGATATTTTTATTATATATAGCAAATACCCAGAACACCCGGAACAAATATTTGTAGATCGTACTAACATTTGTCCCACGGGGGGAATCAAACCCGCAACCTCCTGCGTCGCAGGCGGAACTTCGCCCGCCGCGCCACATCGGTCGTCCGTTTCTCATTTCAATATGGCTGGCAAGTCTTGTCAGTTGTGTCAATGTCTTCACGTCAAGGCACTTTAAATGATACCAATGTTAGAAAAAACTCGGCTAAATATTATCAAGGTTACCAATAGTAAGGTAAGGTAAGTAAGGGTAAGGTTACCAATAAGTGGAATAAATGAATCTTAACATAAGTCAGTATCCCAGTTTCCTCACTCCACGCCGTCTTAAAACTACATGCCGATCAAAGTTTATAGTATCGACGGAAATGTTTGCTTAATTTCCCGTATGTTGGTCTGAATTCTGGTTTGTGTGTCTTTCTACCAGCTCCTTCGTGACACAGATTAATAATTCACATGTTGTATTGCAGTTCAGACGGCAGTTAGTCAAATAATTGTACTGGAAATCAATAGTCAATTAGAATAATGCTTCCTTTATAGAACTACTCTGAGAAACATCATTTATACTTTTTGACATTCGCGGAACGAAGGACCAGACTTCGTGAGGAAAAATTTGACCCTTATACATGACACACACTTATGGTTTTGTCCCTTGGGGGGTGGCAGAAACTACAGAACGCCACCTGCTAAGATACTTACATACTAACTTTTGCTTCGTTTACTTTCATACATCTGACTAGATACGTATGCATATTCTTTATTTCTACATATTTTTTTTACATATACCTAACCAAAAAAAAACAAAGTTTTTTGAAAAAAAAAATGTGTAAAAATACTAAACGGTTACCCAAGTCAACGGTGGCTAGAGATCCAGAGTGAGGAACCTCCTGCCAATGCACGCCGTGTCCAAGAGGACCACCTTCTGCATCTGACTCTTGACCCAGCTGTTTTGCGACAGTTTCTCCAGATGTTGGTAGAAACTTTTCACTATCAAACTATTAACTGATATGATTATCGGCGCGATATTTGTTGAGTACATATTCCACATGCTGGTAATCAATTGTTTTTATTTTTACGAACTTCAAGTACGAAGATTATGATAAATTAAAACTCCCCGTAAAGTGTTATCGCTATCCAAATCACCATCAAAGTGGCACCATGAAAAATCTCCACGAAATCCAGTAAACCAATAATCATCATTATTCCACTCTTGTACGATATCTTTAGAGAGAAGTATTGAAAGTTGGTAAAGAAAAAAAAACGAAAGTTTTCTAAACAAACAGCTAAGTTGAAGATTGATGGCTTCACCTCAGAGGGCACATGCAGAAAAGTTTGGCAAACACACACAGCTGGGCCAAAAGGCCAACATGTTGGCTCCAACATTTACATATTTTTTTTGTTTTCAATTTTCTGTTGCTTTCAATTTTTTTTTCATTGTGTATGTGACTTAAAATGAGACTTACCAAGGGATATCGTGTTGCCCTGTAACTGGGTTTTGGAGGTCAGATGAGCAGTCACTCCATGTAAAATCAGTATTTTACATGGAGTGTCTGTTCATCTGACCTAAATACCAGTGTATTTAGCAGCTTCCGATTACGAAAGATCCGGAAAAGGCTAGGCAGATGATGTTAAATTTGTAAACGCACCCACGATACAGGAGAAATTACTAGTGTGAGGCAACGTTTAAAAAAAAACAAAAAAGAACTACTAACAGCAATCCCTACGCAATGTGCCTACTCAGTACGTAATGAGGTAAGCATTTAAGAATCATCATTTGTTTTCTTAATGTTATTTGTGTGTATTTAAATTATTCTCATGGAAATAACATCTTAGCATATTTCAAGCAAGTGACAATAGACAGTGACCTCCAAATTTTTTTCGTTATTTCTTCTCAGAGCAGTCGGATAGAAAATATATATCTCATTCAGTTGAAATTGATTTTTGAAAAATTGATGACGTATGTAAAAGTCATGTTTAGGGTTTCGTACCTTAAAAGGTATACGGAACCCCAATGGGTGGTCCTATTTGGGTTCCGTATTCCATACGAAGAGATATAAAGTTGAAATTAATACTAAAAACATAGGTCTTTTATTTTATTATATGTATTTTTACATGATTAATTCGGCTTTTTTTAGGTCAGGACTCTTCGTGTTGAAGTTCTGTTTTATTATTTTAAATATCAATGTTAATTTCATTTTTTTTTTTAAGTTACCTGGGTGCTTTCCGATGACCTAATGTTTTGAACGCGGACATAGAAAAACCACCATCTTGTTCTACATATGCACTTGTGTCTTCTGTAGCAAACAAAATTCATTTTATTTTTCTACATATGACTTTATATTTAACCAAGAACGGTACAAAACTAACACGATCGTGTCAGCATTGCATATGCCTACAGGATCGAAGGGAAATCGATACCCACCCTGTATTAAACAGCGTCTATATAAATAAATAAATAAATAATGCTGGACAATCCACACAGCATCATCTAGCCCCAAGCTAAGCAGAGCTTGTGTTATGGGTACTAGATGACTGATATACTTAATACAATACATTACATAGATAGATATTTTTTTATTATACATATCAAATACCCAGAACACCCAGAACAAATATTTGTAGATCATACAAACATTTGTACCAGGGCGGGAATCGAACCCGCAACCTCCTGCGTCGCAGGCGGACCATCGCCCGCCGCGCCACATCGGTCGTCGAATATACAAGGGAACTAGGTATCTGCTGATATTCTGACGTATCGTAGAAGATATTGATTTGGCTGCCACTGTTTGGTATTCAATATAAGTCTGTTGGTTTAACAGGAGGTATGTGAGCTTCTACATAACCGCTTTAATTAATGAATACTCCGAAATTGAAGCGTAATCTTAGTCCGAAGATGCATGTATAAGGAAAGACTACATGTGGGATGTTGGACTTATTCAAAATATATTGGCATACCCTACATCAGAAAGGACTAAACGCATAATTTGTGGCTTAATTCAGAGGCCTAGGCAATAATTCCCCTTCCTATGTCATATATTCATAATACCTAATTATAGTAATATTAGTATAGCTGTGTGTAAATAGAGTATAAGGTACAATGGGGTTGACGTATCCATGTGGATAAAAACCCCTCATTAATAAATGAGTAAAAAAAAAAGAAATGACGGATAAAATTCAAAAGAAATACAAGGTCTGTGAATTTCAAGTGTCTACTTTTTACGGTTTATGAGATACAGCCCGTTGACAGACATACGTACGGACAGTGGGGGTTTCCATGTTTACACGATGCTGACAAAACAAAATGAAATGAACGTTTATCTACTCACAATATAACATCACGCTTAATTCCCCAATGGGTAAGGTAGATGTGAAATTATAGTACAGGTGTACACATAATTGAAAAACTAAATGACACTGTCTGACCCTGACCTTATCTATGTATTTAGCATCCTAAGTAGATGTTAGTATTAGATGTTGTTCTGAGCATGTATTAAAAATATCTTAGAGAAGTGTTTCTTAAAACTTTAATCTGGTTATCATCCGGTTACAAATACTCCTCCCTACTCCGAGATGCTACTGAGAAATTCCAGTGTAAAAAATCAAAATTCATTCATTCAAATTAGGCTGAGAATCAGCCCTTTTAGAACGACAAAACGTTTACAAAAGACAGTCCCTCAAAACGCTCACCCTTCACCACTTCCTAGTGTTTTTGCTGGGAAGAAGAAATGGTGGAACAAACTCCCCAGCAATGCAAAAAGACTCACAACAAACTCTCCATCACTACACTTCATCAGAGTTGCTTAGCAGTAGCGTTTGCAACCGCTAGACTAACGACGCCATTTTTTACGCGTGCCTAAATGTAAATTCTCAGTGTTTCAATGTTCCATGGTATAGGTTAACCACCCATCAAACCGCAGCATATGAGTTTTCATTGTATATTTACAGAGAATTTCAGTTGAAAACTGAAAACGCTGAAACGTTGTGTGATGTTGTAACGAATCAATACACCGTCAAAGGTTAAATGTGAACAACTGACGTCACACAGAGCGCTCGTCACAAACTAGAAAGTGACTGAAATTGAAAACTGAAGGTTCTTTGAATTGTATGATAGCTAGATTTTACATACTTAACATCACGTCTGTATTTCTCAAAGGATTGGGCAGACGTGCACCTACTGTAGCACCCACTTTTCGCCAGATATGTTTAAGTCCCATTTAATAAGGACAAAAAAGGAAAGAGTACAGGGAGTCCAAAGAAACGATGGATGGATTGTGTGAAAGATAATATGGCTCGGAAGGAAGTGACTTCTGAGATGACAGCAAATAGAGAAATGGAAGAAAAAGACATGCTGCGCCGACCCCAAATAAATTGGGATAAGGGCAGGAGAATGAATATGAGTATCGATGTGTCTATGAGAAGACATATACAAATGTATACTACTATTATAATACTGGTATGACTTACTATTAATAAAAAAACCCATCGACGTTATACCTAACAAGACAAAAAAACCCAAGACTAAATGTACTAGTAATAAAGACGACAAACAACTAATTATAAAAACCACAGACAAGCGCGTCGGTCAACGTGACCCGCAGTGTTCATAGAAATTGTTCTACGAATACATATCGCAAAATCGTATTGCATTATCGCACCTTTATTAGAACCAAGGACAATATAAATATTTACATTCTTGTTCTGTATGAGGAAAACCACAAAACACTTCTCATATTTTTTTTATAATTTCCTCATCATCATCATCCTCTTCCTGCCCCTATCCCTATTTTTTAAGGGTAGCAGGGAGCAGCATGTCTTATCTCTTTTGGCTGTCATATCAATTCTAGCAATATATTTGTTCTATCAATCTGTTCGTTTTTCATCGACTTTGAATTTAAAGATATTTTTTTTTATGGAAAACAGCATCATCTAACCTTGTCTAAATCTAACCAACCTAGACTCTTCCCAAGTATGGAGGAGTCGGCTTCCAGTCTAACCAGAAGCAGCTGAATACCAGTATTTAACATGGAGCGACGAGCCTATCTAGTCTCCACAACCCAGTTACCCTCTACAAGACTGGCTGACAGGCTGTCGGGTTTCTGCCTGCCAATCCTGACTCTATATCATTTGATGTGATGGAAATCCATTCCTGCAACGCTATATTTGGTTCCGTACAAAAATCTAGATTAAAAAGAAAGATTAAGAAAGGTAATTAAAAAAAGGAAAAAGAAAAGACAAAAAATGTTTAAAATAATGTGTTGTGTATTATGTTATTATGTTGTTGATGTGTATGTGAGTACGTTATAAAAATGCTAGATAGTATGAAAGAAACTCCGGCTGAAGAATATATATAATCCTATACAAAAGTAAATCCGTCGAACTAATCCTCCGTGTGTAACAAAAAAAAATTCAAGAAGAAAATCCAAGTCGAGATTTGTGTGAAACTTGGGCCCCCACTCACAAATACTTTGTATCAACGGAGAATACCGATCAATCAATCAGTTCCTCCTTTGTTAGTCTTCTAAAATAATACGTCACAAGTTTTTAAGTTGGATTCCTGGTGACGAAGACGAGATATCACGAGGGGATTTTTTATCAACTTTTTTCTACAATCATTCTGTTTAGGGAATATTTGCAAAATACAATTTTGAAATTAATCTCAACTGAGACCAACGGCTTCAGTTGCTATCCGTGACACACAAGAGTTTAGGTGGGTAAAGGATGGTCACCAATCCACGGACCAACCTCGGCAAGCGAGGATTTTAAAGAAAGAAAAACTTTTTTTCAGCACAGGCGTTAACTTAATAATGTTATAGTGGATTAGTATTATCTAATTAAAAATAAATACGTAAGTTATCGGATCTTGAACTGTGTCCCGACAAAGATACAGTTCTTAACACAACATTTACAACTTTGTCTTGGTTTTTAATTTTTACAAGTTTGCGTTGGTATAAACTGTTAAATACAATTGGCTCAGTTGGTCAGCTTCAAATATAATCGGATGCAGCTGAATAATAAATAAAAAAGTACTAAGCAGAGGTACTTAGTACGTTCTTTTATCTTC
This sequence comes from Phlogophora meticulosa, assembly GCA_905147745.2. NCBI lineage: Eukaryota > Metazoa > Arthropoda > Insecta > Lepidoptera > Noctuidae > Phlogophora > Phlogophora meticulosa. The sequence continues at coordinate 10,820,487 of LR990543.1, read as the reverse complement.
AGAACGTTCCCAGTCAGTCAATCAGTAATGTAACAAATATTCAATTTTAAATATAATTAAATAAATAATTAACGAATAAATATTCAATAATAAATATAATTTAATAAATAATTAGTAGATGAATGGAAATATAAAATGAATGTAACTAATAACAAGGAAAATTAATAAAGCGCTCTTCCACTCTCCGACTATTTAAAATTTGCTGTGCCCGACAGGGTCCATAATTGTTTCTATACATTTTAATTTTTACCACCTGTAAGTGTACATTATGGATTGCAATAAACGATTTGATTTGATTTGATTTTAACTGTTTTGTATCAGTTTCTATAGAATACTACACTTAACAATGAAATAGCAAGTGACCGCCCATCGCTTTTGAAATATTATATCATAGGAATAAATTATACTTCTAAACATTAGATGACACACACGTGTCACAATAAAATTGGTCCTTCGAGCCGCGCGGGTTCTGTATACTTTATTTTTATATTAATCAAGCAGCTTACTGCCTCTGTAGGCCTAGTGAGTTACTGCTGAGCAGAAGAGAAGATGCTGAAGCCTCTTCTCATACACAGCCAGTCACTGTGTTGTGGAGGTCAGATAGACAGTTGCTCAATGTAAAATACAAGTAATCAGATGCATCCTATTACATTTGAAGCCGGCCCCAACATAGATTGGAAAAAGCTAGGCAGATGATGGTGACATAAAATTTCTGGCGAGTTTGTTGCGCTACTTATTCTACCCAGCAAAAACACTAGGAAGTGGTGAAGGTTGGGCGTTTTGAGGGACTGTCTTATATAACTTTTGAAGTTCAAAAAGTGCTGATTCTTGCAGTCTCATATGAATACATGAATTTTTATTTTTATTTCAAAAAACTACGGATCCCTGAAATTATTTCAAGACTAGAAAAGTGTAAGTTATTACAACGCCAAGGTTCACAATTTATATGGCTTTTTATAAAATATATAAGACGTTCATTGCTCGTAACTCGTGTTTGTAACTAATATAGACAGACGCTGGAGGCACGTTGAAATATGAAGGTTTTATTAATTTTATTACTGAATGTGATAAGTGAGTGTGTGATTATTTTTTATTTTAAGAAATAGTGAACCAAGTGCATTTTTTTGTGTAAAAACTCTTCACATAGAGAGCAAGATTGCAGCATCGTCGTCGTCAGCGACAAGACAAGCCACTTATCTATCACTTATATATTGAAGCTGAAGAGTTTGTTTGTTTGAACATGTTAATGTCTGTAACTACCAGTCAAATTAAAAAAAACTGTTCCTATTTTATGGATCAGTTTTTAAGGAAGCTTCTAGGCTATTAAACAATACGTTACGACCCCTTAGGCTATGGTGAAACCGTGGCGCAATGCTAAGTTACTGATTTTCTTGTCCACGTAAGATCAGATGTCATAAGCATAGTTAGGATCACTTTCTATGGGAAACTCAGTGCCACGCTTGGTTTGTAACGCGTTTTCAATTTGACAATGACGTTTTTAGCGCGGCAGTCGAGCCGTTTCCTTGCTCTCTGTTTACCCTTGTGTACCGCCATAAGCTATTAAATAATCAATTTCTGATTTTCTTTCTTTATGTAAATATTTTTCAGGTGTCAGTTTAGCAGAAGTTTTACCCCCTAAGGATACGACTGTAGACATTGTGATACGCGGTCTAAAGGATCAATCTTGGAGTGAGGAAGAAGGACCATGTTTGGAGCAAACTTTAACAGTGTTGAACAATGTGCGTAATTACACTGTATGGGCAGTATGGAGTAAGTACAATCAAGATTTAAAATATTATCGGCTTGCTCTTTTCCTAACTATGTTGAGGGCAGCTTAAGGTCCAGGTGCAGCTAAATATCAGTATTTTGATATTTGATAGATAACCTGACCTCCACAACCCAAAACTAGATAATACGATTGATTTTATTTGAAGGGTGGGCGTTTTGGGGGACTGTCTTTTGTAAACGTTTAGACGTTCAAAAAGTGCTGATTCTCAGCCTCAATTGCATAAATGAATATTGTTTTTTTTTATCAATTTCTTAAGGATTCAAGTTCTTTTGACTTGTCAGACAGATAATGAGGTAAGGTGTTTGATGCGCTACTTCTTCTTCCCAGACAAAAACACTAGGCAATGGTGAAAGGCGGGCATTTAGGTGGACTAACAATCTGATGTAATTTTCAACTAACAGCAGCTTTTTTTTGTATCTAGATTTTCTATTACATTTTCACAAATTTTCAGTTTGGAATTCGATGCATCACCCAGTTGGTACATTCTACGGAGCTGAATACAGTTTGGGTAACTACGAGCAATGTATGAATGCACCCTCACTGGCTGCTGACCCTCAAATAGTAACACAATACTGTCTAACTGCTGTTACACTGACTGGGGATAAGTATGAAGAAGATGATCGAAGTGTATTGGGATCTACTGGACCCTATGTTGCGGTAGGGATCTAATTATTAAAGAAAAAGTATTAACTCTTTCGCTGCCCAGTACAAAAATACGATTTAACTTGTATGTCATAATGTTTGGCAAATTACATAATGCGTAGGTTCAATATGGTAGGGGGTGATGGGCATGTTCACACCTTATCTATAGCTTTTTTCATGGACGACTCGGGAAGCGACTTCTGGGTACATGAACAAAATCTTTTTCGACCCAGGAGCCGGGTGCTGGGCACTAAAAGTGTTAACTGCCTCATTCGTCTAGTGGTCACGAACGCTGATAAGTATGAGGTCCTAGGAATAAGGTCTGCCCGAAGTCTGGATGTCTGTCCGGTTGATGGCAATAGGCTAACCCCCTATAACATGTGACTTAAACATAACTGGTGAAATGTGGTCGTACTGTAGGCACAGCTCTGCCCAGCCCTTCAGGGAATGCAAGCGTGATGTTATGTATGATAAAAGTATTTGCAATGCTGATTCCGTATGTACAATAAAGAGTATTATATTTTTTGATCATGAATTTGATATTAGGGCTTGGCTCAAAACACTCGTGTCTAGATTTCTTCACAAAGATTTTTTTCAGCCTTTAAATCTATTTTAGGATTAGTTTTTACTTTTCAGACCAAAACTGCTATAGGCCGAAATTTGAACAAAGTACTCTGGGGCACCTGCCTCCCATCCACATGCAACCCTGGTTCCATTTCCAAGATCATGAAGACCATATACTTAGCAAACCCTTTGACTCCATCGGAACCTGAGATATCCGTGGATTCCTGTCAAATAGCTGGACATAAAATGGAGTACAGTTTTGGATATTATGCTTTCATGTAAGTTGAAGTTCTTTCGAGGAGCTCGTGAGTAAATAAAAAGAGCGGGACGGGTCCATCGAAGGTAAAGCTTCGCTTGCAACTGTCAGTCTGTGGATAGGTGACCGTTGATAGCATATCGAGACTCCTTCGTGCCTCGGAAAGCACGTCAAACCGTTGGTCCGTTTCCCGGCTGCCATTTGTAGATATTTGACAGTATGTAAGGGTCGGGAAGTCTGACAACCAGTCTTACCAAGAGATATCGTGTTGTCCAGTGACTGGGTTGTGGAGGTCAGACAGGCAGTCACTCCATGTAAGATACGCAGTCGCTCCATGTAAAATACTGGTAGTCAGCTGAATCTGGTTATAATAATAATAATATTAACTGGCGAAATGTGGTTGTACTATAGAGTTATAGTTACAAGGGAGATAGAAAATCGTTGGGGAATATAGGCATGATGTTTTAGATTCCTCAATTACGTGTGGTGTGTACAAAATACAAATTGTTTTATTGATTTCAGGACACTGATAACAGCGCTAATTATTATATCGATCATTTCAACCTTATACCTTCAACACACTAAAACAAAATCTGGGGGTGAGTACAGCAAGATATAATTACTTACAGCAACTTAAGTTTTTGTAATCTTAAGAAAGTCCTTTATGTAACTTACACCTCTTAACGTAAGCGAAACTCTAAAGGTCCTAGCACCACTGAAAGTTACTGCCTAACTTAAAGCCACTGTCACTTGGAATCCTAGTTCTACTCAAGGGTAAGGAGAGCCTTAAATATAAAAAGGAACATGATACTTCAAGGCCCTAGCCCCAGATTTCAAGTGAGGTGTACTATGTTAGTACAAAGTCTGCAAAAGGGTGCTTTTGCAGACTTTGTACTAACATAGTACACCAATTATCACATCAATTATTTTAATCTTTTGCTTGACGGTAGGTGTACCGTCAAGCAAAAGATTAAAATAATTGCCATTGAATCCTACTCGTATCTAAACTAATACTATAAATGCGAATGTCAGTTTGTTTGTTACTGTTTAACGCCTCAACTTCTCACCCATGATAAAAAAATATTTGACACGTATTTTTTGGTTATTAAAAAAACGCATTGAAGATGGAGAATGGAGGTTGCTACGTCACAAGTATGTATATAATCGACATTCACGTGACGTCGTGCAGCATTGTAGCTCAATGTATACGTGTACGTAATCTTTTGATGACGTAAAAAAAGAAAAAAATCGTGTCCAATATCTTTTTTAATTTACAAGATGGACGAAAAATATTTTAGTCAACTTCCTACGTCACAGGCGGACCAACACCCGCCGCGCCACATCAGTCGGTGACTGCTGCTCAGTAAAAAACTTAATAAACATTTAATTACAGCAATACATGGCTTAGCATACTCATTCTCATTGCAACGAAACTGGACATCACTGACCAAGGAATCTAACGAAGAGATAGGGATGCTGAACTTGTTAAAGGTGGCGCTAGTAGTGTTAGCTGTCAGTTCACATACAATCTTCTTTGAAGTTATGGGACCTATCAGCAATGGATTGCATTTTGATGATGTAAGCATTTGTTTTACGGTACAAGACTAGTTGTCAGATTTTTGGGCTTCTGACTACCCGTAACCGGGCCGGGACCTACAGAATTACATGATTTTCGAGACACGTAAGTTCTGAGATCAACAATAATTGAAAAAGGGTAGTGTCCTTAAAAATTCTGATTGGTCCGAAAGTTGGATTACTCAAAAATACTGGACACGTATTTTTTCTCTTGTCACGTAAACCAAAAATGACGACGATATAGTGCGTAGAATTTGCACGTGACGTCACGCCGTGCTACACTTGTAACGTAACAGTGACGTCACAAGTCCCTTCTGCTGAACTTTGATGTGCTATACACTGTCACTTTTTATTGATTTGAGTAAGCAAAAAATACGTATCCAATATTTTTTAGTAATCTTACTGACGGACTAAATAAGCTTAATATATTTTTACCTAGGACGAAAATTGTCGCGCTTGTATGGCCTCAAGGGTCAGGCAGAGGTGTTCTTCTATAGTACATTCACATTACGCCAGTTCAAAGTTCCATGTAATGGGGGGTGAGTCTATTGCCATTGACCGGGGATACATCTAAAATCCGGGATTACCTACCAATATATTATCAATACCTAGTTATTACACTATTGCTGTATGATAAGTTTGCCGGTCTCGTTGGTCCTGTGATCGCAAACACACTAGCTCCTGGGTATAGAATACCCGGGTCGCGTAAGTTGCCTCCGGGCTGTTACTATACGCTGTTGATGGCAATAAACCAGACCTCTATTAACTGGACCTTAAACTGGTGCAATGTTGGTGTATTATTTGACGACACGGTTGGCGCAGTGGTTGAGCCATCGGCTGCTGCGCCGCGTGTTGTGGGTTCGATCCCCGCACGGAACAAATATTTGTATGTCCTACAGGTAGTTGTTCCGGGTCTGGCTGTTTGTGTATGTGAGTTTAAATGTTTGTAAACGCACCCACGATACAGGAGAAATTCCTAGTGTGGGGCAACGGTTTAAAAAAATATCAAATATATATATTTATATATAAAGTCTCCACTGCTTATCTCTTCGAGGTATACAGGCGTGAAGTAATGATGTTTATAATTGTATTATGTAACACTGAATTGTTCAAATATAAATTTAATAAGATAAGTACTACATTTTGACGACCTATGTGGCGCAGCGGGCGAAGGTCCGCCTGCGACGCAGGAGGTTGCGGGTTCGATTCCCGCCTTGGGACAAATGTTTGTACGATCTACAAATATTTGTTTCGGGTGTTCTGGGTATTTGCTATGTATAATAAAAAATATCTATCTATGTAATGTATTGTATTAAGTATATCAGTCATCTAGTACCCATAACACAAGCTCTGCTTAGCTTGGGGCTAGATGATGCTGTGTGGATTGTCCAGCATTATTTATTTATATTTACATACTAAGTAAATCCGAGCTCCTAACTAATTTGATTTTGTTTCAGCTAGAACTAAAATTAATTTACAAAGAACAAATAATAAAAGACCGCCTTGGAATTATAGCTAATATTGGCGCAGCTTCTCTTGTTCAAAGATTACTTAAGTTAAAGAATTGAGATCTCTTACTGACATTCAGTTCAAGGAAACTACGGTGGCTGATGTAAACTAAGATAGAAATTTCCAACTAGTTATAAATAAATAAATAAATAAATAATGCCGGACAATCCACACAGCATCATCTAGCCCCAAGCTAAGCAGAGCTTGTGTTATAAGTACTAGATGACTGATATACTTAATACAATACATTACATAGATAGATATTTTTCATTATACATAGCAAATACCCAGAACACCCGGAACAAATATTTGTAGATCGTACAAACATTTGTCCCGAGGCGGGAATCGAACCCGCAACCTCTTGCGTTGCAGGCGGACCTTCGCCCGCTGCGCCACACAGGTCGTCGAGAGTCGTTGAGTTAGAGATAACAAAGATTTTAGTTATCATCACTATTATCATCATCCTCCTGCTCTTATCCGATAAGGTCCACGCAGCATGTTCTCATCTTTCATACAACTCTTTATCTTTTCCTTTATCTCAAAAGTCACCATCTTCCTAGCTATGTATATCATCTTTCACAATTTTTTCTAGATTTTGATTAATAGATAAGAAAGTCCTTTTTTGGTCTTCGTCTACTCTTGTAACCTTCCACATTCATATTCAAAGCATTCCTCCGCATCACATGCCAATACCATGAAAACCGATTTCCTTAACTTGACAGCTGTGTAGCGGCATCTATCTCGCCACATACGAACTAAATCTGACGTGTCCTACATCGCGATATTAAAGTTATCCGCGCGATTGAACATATGTTTATACAAGAACCCTACAACAACACAACCAGTGGGTTGTGTTGATAAAAGTAAGAGTACCATCCGGTTAGACACAACAACAACTAAAAAAGGTAGTATCCTCAGACTCTCCTCTTGATCCGAGAGATCCTCCCTTTTTGTATGGGGGATGAGAAACCTCACACCCTGTCCCTCAGACCCCCAAAACTGTAATAAACGTCCTCCACTGTCTTGTGTTTAAAGGACAAAGCGATGGAAATAACTTAAATTAAGTAAATTTGTGAACCAGGAAGTTTCAATATTGACTTGTTATACAAAACTGATTCACTGTATTTCAGATGATACTGGAAACTAAGAGCCCTTTCCTCAATTCTGTGAAGCATATAGACTTACCAGTGGATAACTTCCTCATGATATCAGGACTACTTCTCATAAATGGTTTGATGGAGAAGAAGAAGAAACCGATGGTTGCTTTGATCAACCGTTATTTTAGGTATGAAAATTAACAAAACGAAATATTGACAGATTAAACCAGCTTGTTACTGCTCAAAGCTATGGCCTCATCTCATACAGAAAAGTCACGAGCAGTAATTCCAAGCTTGCTCAAGGCGGGCTGGCAATTTCTGACTTAAATAGATTTTTAGTTTAGGCTTCCTAACGATGTTCTCCTTCACCGATACCAATGATGTCTAAGATGAAATTAGTGGTTGTATCCTTTTGATTTCAATCCACAAGGATTGAAATCCGGAGGGCAAGATCAAAAACAATTTTTTCAGTAATTATAAAGGTACTTTCTGAGTCTATATTAGACATTACTGGCATCGGTGAATGAAAACACCGTGAAGAAACCTAGAACAACACGCCTTGAGCAAGCGTGGTGATTAATGCTCGTGCCTTCTCTGTACGAGAAGAGGCTTTTGTCTTGCAGTGGTACAGTAACAAGCTGATATTATTATTATTGGTTCCTTCTTGCTTAGTGATTTTAATAATAACAATGAACCATTCTTTCAGGCTGACAGCTTCATTCTCAGTAGTAATATTCTACGTTGCATCGGTGTCTATATATACTGGTGATGGTCCTATCTGGCAGAAGTTTGCTGGTAGGGAACAGAAAGCTTGTGCTGACAACTGGTGGCTCAGTCTATTGATGCTCAATAATTATGTCAACAGCGAAGACATTGTAAGTATTTTATTCTCCTTATTAATTTAATAAATCATATTACAGCAGCACGGTTTGATCGAGGTGCGTCCGTGGATGGGTGTCCATTAATGAAATACCGAGACCTTTCTGTGCCTAGGAAAGCAAACTTTGCACTTGATACTGTTTGTTTATGTGACTTTAAATGTATGCAAACGCACCCACGACACAGGAGAAATTCCCAGTCTGGGGCAAAGTTTAAAAAAAATAAAAATGAAAAGATGCTGGCCGTCATTCGTAGATATTTGGCAGTCGTTACGGATAGACAGAGGCTTGCAAGTCTAAGAACTAATGTTACCAAAGGGTATCGTGTTAACCTGTTACTGGGTTGCAGAGGTCGTATAGGCAGAGATAGAAAGATTTCACTGCTTGTCAGACAGATGTGTTGCTGGGGAGTCTGTTGCGCCACTTCCTCTTCTCAGCAAAACCACTTGGCAGTGGTGAAGGGTGGGCGTTTTGGGGGACAATCTTAATTATTGACGTTTAATAGCTCAGCTTCATTTGATGTTAATGATCGTGCTTTCCTTAGCATAGAGGAGTCTCGTTAAGCAATGGACCGACCTCGGCAAGCTTATCTCTGAAGGTCGACCCATGTGGTTGATTTAACTGAGTCACGAGCCCCCAAAGTCATATTTAATTATAATTGTACATTTCAGTGTCTCATGGTAAGTTGGTACATACCTTGCGACTATCAACTAGCGATAATGGGAACCATTTTGTATATATTGTGGCAGAAGATTGGGAAATTCGTAACTACTATCACAGTAATATCAGCCTTATTGATACCTGGAATAGTGACATATTGGAAGAAACTGCCTGGAATGGTACTGTTTCATGATTTAGAGTAAGTTGAATAGCTTTATTTATTAATTTTATTTTGTAGAATCCTTTATAGAAGGGCAATTCCCGTCTTCACTAACATTCTCGTTCTTATCTCAGTGTCAGTGTCAATCTTTGACGGCACGTTTGGCGCAGTGGCTGAGCGATCGACTACTGCGCCGCGTGTCGCGGGTTTGATTCCCGCACGGAACAAGTATTTTTATCGCCTACAGATAGTGGTTCTGGCTGTTTGTGTATGTGACTTTTATTTTTTGTAAACGCACCCGGGGGGCCACGTTTTCAAATAAAAAAAAAGTAATAATATCTTACCTATATTTTAGTCAAGTTTTTGATATTGATTGTCGCTGAGATGATTGCGACTAGATTTTATACGATTTTATTTTCGGGTTTTTTTTTTTTTTTTTTTTTTTTTTTTTTTTTTAAAACGTTGCCCCACACTAGGAATTTCTCCTGTATCGTGGGTGCATTTACAAACATTCAAACTCACATACACAAACAGCCAGACCCGGAACAACTATCTGTAGGCCATACAAATATTTGTTCCGTGCGGGAATCGAACCCACGACACGCAGCGCAGCAGTCAATCGCTCAGCCACTGCGCCAACCGTGTCGTCAACAATTAGCTTACTAGTACATGAGAATTTATCCTAAAAAATATTGGACTTAATTACGTCGTTGGTCTAGTCGTCGCAAGAGCTATTGCAAAGCACGAGTTCTTGCGTTCGATTCCCGGGTTGGGCGGAGTGTTTTTGGGTTTTCCATCATTAAAACGGAGTCAGATTTTGCGCGTGGTCGATGGCAATAGGCTCGGCCCTTATAAACTATATGTAGGTACTCAGCTTTCTGATTCTAGGATTATTTTTTGTCTTAAATGGGTCTTAGATGGATGTATATTTTCAGAAAAATACTAGATTTCAGGAAGAATGACGTATACTTGGACACGTACATACGCAGCCACAACCGTGCCGGCCCTTACCTTATAGGAATGGCCATGGGATACATTGTCTCTATGTATAAGCCTAATAACTATAGGAATGTTATTCCAAAGGTATGTACTCCTAAAAGTTTAATTATGTTTCCTGTCTTGTTAGTCCAGTGGTAACAAGCGCTACTACTGGTCATGAGGTCTTGGGTACGATCTCCAGGTTGGGCAAAGTGTTATTAAAATTTACCATCAGGAAATTCTCATTAGCAGCCCGGGTCTCGATGTTTGCCCGGTAGATATTAATAGGGTCACCCCCTATTACATGGGACTTAAGCATACGACTCTGCCTAACTCTTCGAGGCACACGTGTGATGTTTATTTATTGTAGTGTTTCGCAAATAGTAACGGATGACAATCTTAGATAGATGTGTTCTTGGGGAGTCGGTTCCCAGTAAAAATGCAAGGAAGTGGTCAATGACGTTCAATAAGTGTTTATTCCAATCGATCACTAATGGAGACTTCAGGCTGTTCCAGATGTAAAAACTCAATAACACTATCGTCGACCCGGGAGTCAAACCTAAGTCCTCATGTTCAGGAGTAGCACTTACAGCCACTAGGCGAGGCAGTCGATTTCATGTCAAATTTTCTTTTGTGACTAATAATTATTTTTATTAAGAATCCTGGAGAGTGGCTCCAGAAGATAGATCACAAATAGAACACCAGCAATCAATAAAATAAAGAAAGCATACTTTTACAAAACACTATAAAACTCAGCACAAAAGAAAATAACAAAAGAAAAATCTGAACAATACTTTGAGCGAACTACGAGTATATATAGTATATTCCAAAGTACCGATTTCCCTTTATTGATATACATAGGTATTGTTGTCTATTGATAATCGGGAAGGTAATATTTTACACGTGTAACGATTCCCCAAAATGGTGATTCTATATTTTCCTTTTGAAGCCACATACGAACATATCGTATCCAAGATAGCGATATTAAACTTAAACGCATGATTGAACATATATACAAGAACCCGACATCTACCGTCGGGCAGTAGCCCACCAGACACAACACCCGTCTATACGGAGGATCCTCCCTTTTCAATTGTGGATATGGAATTTTACTTCCTGTTCCACACACCCCTAAACTTTATATTGATACTTGATTTTGACGGCTACATGGTAGTCTCAAGCGTGAGTCAACTTGGATTCAATCAAATTGTAAGTCGTACGAAATGGATCTTGTTATTTCTATCAAGAATTTCTCAGAAATCTGGATTCGTGTCTGGTCAAATTTCAATATAGTCGCTTCTATTACTAGTATCCTCTATTACTGGTATCTGATACCCACATGCGTTTTATGAGTACTATTGGTCGCTTAATGGTCGAAACTCTCCTTCTTCATATCACCATCAGCTGACTAGCCTTTTCCCAACTATGTTGGGATCAGCTTCAAGTTTAATCGGATGCAGCTCAATTTAACATTGAGCGACCACACAATCCGGTTACTGGGTACAACGATAACCCTCGGTAAGACCGGTTGTGACACTGGCTTCTGACTACCGTAACGCCTGTCTCTGGCTGACATCCGGGACAAACAGCTTATTATGCTTTCCGAGGCACGGAGGACTTGATATGTAATGTACGGTCACCAATCCACACCTGAAGCTTCAATCGATCCTTGCGGCTGTTTTTATTTAACGTCGAGCTCCTCTTTAGCCCCGAATCTTTCTCTATATAAACTTTAATTATGTCAAATCTCACAATCTCTTGTCAAGAAAGAATGCTGCGCACATCCAAATTTGCGCAGCATTCTTGAAAAGACATCATCCGAAGTTTTGGCTCCAAGTATTATATACACACATGCATACATTACCTCATGCCTTTTATGCAGAAACTATAGACGCCTCTGGTTACGATCCTTACATACTCCTTTTGCTTAGTTGACGTTCATACATCTGGTCATACACGCACGCCGGTTGCACCTGACCTTTCTGAACCTTTCTCCACATAATAATATAACAATAATTTAATAATATAATATCCATGTCAATAATTGATAAATATTAATAACTGTTTTTTACTAACATTAGGAAAAGAAATGACTAGCACATTTGTATGGATCTCTGGTCTGAAATAAAGAATTTATTATTTATTCTTTGTATGTGTTTTTAACTTCTCAGCACTTTGGCTGGTTTTTGCTACATTTACGGGCCAAAACCAAGTAAATGCAGCGTGTGATGTGTTATGTTCGGTGATGTGTTATGGTGGTGATTTGTGTTGTGATGAGGGCGTATTTCATTTTCATCTATTTGCAAGAATTTCCCGACTATTCGGCATGTGTTTAGGATCGCAGCTTTTTGCAAAGTGATGTACAGACTTTCTTGTAAATTAAGCTATTTTAGACTATGGGGAAGATGATTTGGTATTATTTATTATTAATATGATAATTATACGAGTAATTAATCTTGTTTCAGAAAATGGTGTTCCCGCTGTTCGTAGTAGCAAGTATAGTTACGTATCAAGTGGTCACATCGCCCTTATCGTGGGTGTCGTTGGAGTATGATCATCTGAGTTCAGCCTTATATGCAGTTTTCAGCAGAAACCTTTGGGCTTTGTGTACTTGCATTACTGTGGGCATTGTGGAGTATGGTGATATTGGTAAGGTTTTATTTTCTGGGTAGGTTCGTTTCTTCATCAACGTCATCCTTTATCACCACGCGAGATTGAGTCCAGGAGGGGTCCAAAATCAGTTTTTTTTTTATAGCTTAGGTTCTCAATGTTGGACTGTCTCGTTGGTAATGTGGTCAAAGCGGTAGCTGGGCATAAGGTCCTGGGTTTGATCCCCGGGTCGGGCGAAGTGTTATTGAGTGTCATATGTAGATTTTTTCAATAGAATCTAGATTTGTGACCGGTTGATGGCAATTGGCTCGCCTCTTATTGCATTAGACTTAATCATAACTGGCGAATTTTAGGTAAACTGTGGGTACACCTCTGCCCAACAGAGGCGTGATGTTACGTTAAATAAGGATATAGGTATGTAACGTTAAAAAGAGATAAACTGATTCACAAAGAATGTAAATATATTCTGAGATTTTTTTTCTAGTGTTAGTACGAGTACGGTGGAACGCACGTCAGTGGGTACAAAACCAATATAGGCAGGCGTCATTGTCAATTGAAACTTATATACACTCAAATTAAGGAAATATCAGAGTCCAAAAAACACCTTCATGCGTATTAAAATAGAACTAATTAATTAATTAGTGGCCTTTTTTTGGGCAAAGAATCAGCATTGCCATTCAAGCATGGCAATGCAAAAAAAAAAGCAAATCATTTAAAATATAAAAAATAGTGGTCCACTGATGGCGGGAGCAGGTTCCAAACCACTGTTGGTTAGGTTTGCAGAGACAGGAACGACCTCACAATGCCAGCCGTATCGAGGAGTACTGCCTTCTGTATCAGGCCTTTGATCCAACCGTGTAACGAGAGCCTTGACAGATGGTCGTCCAGGCTTTTAGCCAGTAGGCCATTGGCCGTTACGACGATCGGCACAATGACAGCCGAGTCCACATTCCACACATCGACAACCTCGTGTGCCAAGTCAAGATATAAATAAATATCTTTATTATTATTATTAAATATTATTATTTTTTTCAGCCACAATCCGTAAATTCACAAACTGGCACGGTTTCACAGTGCTATCCCGTCTCGCCTACGGAATTTATTTAACTCACTCGGTAATCCTACATCAAAACATGTATTCAAGAAGGAATTTACAGCAATTTGATTTGATATACTCTGAGGTATGTTAATGATAGAAGAGATCAAAGAAACGATGGATGGATTGTGTGAAAGATGATTTGACTAGGAAGGAGGTGACTTTTGAGATGACGGCAAATAGAGATGTATGGAAGAAGAAGACATGCTGCGCCGACCTCAAATAAATTTTGATAACGGCAGGTGGATGATGATGATGATGATGTAAATAATAGTAAAGTTAACACCGCCTGTCTCACTGCAGAGCCAACTACAGTGAAGGGATGGGATGAGATCCTGGGTTCGATTCTTGGGTTTATTCATCTAAAACAGTAGCAGGCCGGAATCTGGATTTTTTCCCGGTTAATGGGCACGTCGTTATGGGTAGTCAGAATCGTGTTGATCAGTACCTGGGATGTTAAGGCCAGATAGGGAGTCGCTCTAAATACAATACTGGTATTAAGCTGCATCCAGTTAGACTGGAAGCCGACCCCAACATAGTTGGGAAAAGGCTAGGCAGATGATAATAGCAATAGGCTCGCTCCCGTTTACATAGGACTTAAACGTAACTGCCAAAATGTGGGTAAACTATGGGAGCTTTGCCCCTAAGAGAATACCTGCGTGGCATTGGTTTACGTTAGTATAAGATTTTGTTTCGTTTTTTTTTTCTTGATAAAAACAGACTTTTTTGTCTGATCTTTGTTTTTCAGGGTTTGCATAGCTTTGGCGTGTTGGCGATGTCTATAATATTTGCTACTTGTCTATGGATGTTTGTCGATGCGCCTTTGAATAACATTGTCAACCAAATCATCAATTACGGGTAAGATATAAAAAAATCACTTCCTTTGTTTATTTATTAGCATCATAGTTCATTCGCCTTGTTGGTTTAGTGGTTGCAAGCGCTGCTGTTGAATATAAGGTCCTGGGTTCGACTCCAAGGATGGCCAAAGTGTTACGAGGTTTTTAGATCTGGGATTTCTAAGTAGCAGCCCGGAGGTGGAAATTCGCCAGCTCCATATTACATGGAAATTAAACATTACTGGCGAAATGTGGCTGTATTTAGGTACACACTCTTCCTAGCCCTTCTAGGAATACAGCTGTATTGGTACGAGTATGTTACATAACACTTCTTTAGTAGACAATAATGGCGTGTAACGGTTAAAATTGCAAAAACCTTGTAACAAAAGATCTCTCTTACTCTAAGACCAAATATTTTTGATCATTTTCATAGAGCAAAAAAGTCTTTTATTTATAAAAAAGTGACATAAACGTCACACGGGGTTGTCAACATGTGGGTTCAGTACGTCATCAACTTGTACTTGTAATATTTACTTTTCCGGACAGTCGAACGGCCAAGAGTGTCGACCAATACCTTAAGAGCTCTCGTTCAGTCAAGGACTTGACGTAAAAACCAGGACTTTTCTTGGTGGTTTTACCCAATGGCAACTGATTATCCTGGGGTCTTGAATAGCGGTTTATCTTTTCTCATCAATCAGAATTTAGTTAACGTATATACGCGCTACGCAAGGGTGTTCCCAACAACGCCTGCCTTTCACCATTTCCTAGTGTTTTTGCTGAGGAGATAAAGTGGCGGATCTAACTCCCCAGCAATACATCTATCTGGATCCGAGTTGCGTGACTATTCGATCGTGAGATCGCAAGAAAATGATGGATGAAGGCAACGCAGAACCGTTCGTTACTGACATCTTTGGGGGAGGCCTATGTCCAATAGACGTCTTTTGGCTGAAATGACGACGATCGTGAGCTCAAAGCCAAGCAGGCAACTCAGTGATAAGTATTTTTATCACCGCTGCTGACATATCCTAATTCTATGATAGGATGAATGTGGAGGGTTGCAAAGAAGACATGATGGGTGGATCGTGTTAAAGATGATACAGCTTGGAAAGAGGTGGCTATTGAGATGACGGAAAATATAGATGTATGGATGAAGAAGACTGATGTGAGGACACCAAATTAATTGGGATTAGGGCTGGAGGATGGTGATGATAATAATGATTTGTACCAAATGTTAAAAGAAATTTCTCAAATTGATCAATATTTATTTTCAGATCGAAAGAGCAATCGCGAAACCACAAGACCAAAGATGAATTGGAAACAAGTTATAAAGAATTTACACCCAAAATAAAACGATCATGATGAAACGTATTTTGTAGTATTAATAAAACCCAAGTCTAGTAGGCCTCTTGCTACAGGTAAATAAAACGAAGCATGTTATGCTTAAGAAATCGCACAAAGTAAAAAAAAATAAAATTAGCAGATGAAAAGAAAATAATAAATACTGAAATAAAACTAGGCAGGGCATTCATACAGATGGCTGATGGCTAATGGCTGGCTAGCTGACCCAGCAAACGTTGTTTTGCCACATAGAGATTGGTGATAGAAGGGTGAAAATTTGAAGTTGTATGTATTATTTTAACTGTCTAAAAAATAAAAAATTTCACCGGGAGTGGGATGGGTAGAGAAGCACTATCTCGCCGTAGTTTGAGAATCTGTACAGGCCGTTCTTCAGTGAGTGGGGTCTTAAAACGTTAAAGGAAAACATCGTCACGAAACCGCCATGACCTCAAAGAACTAACCATTCGCAGATATGTGACAAACACCAACAATACGAATTGACCATTTTCAAGATTTCAAACTTGGAGGTGGAATTTCCATGCTGCATAGTGGCTTTTACCTCAGTCAAATACTTTAAATAAAATGGAGATGAAAATAACTTGCAAAAGTAACATGGCGGACGCAAGGACCAATTTTTTCCCGCCTAAATATAAGAACAAAAACACAAATCAAGCTAAGTATCTAATCTTAAATATACCGAGTAAAAGTTGCATAATCTCAGTAATTAGGTATAATAAGTTAAGGGAAGTTTAAGTCTTAATCAAATTAACAACTTCGAACTTTATTTCGTGGGTAACCGGCATCTTTGCTTAGAAATTTTAGTCGTAAACTTTCATATTAATTTCAGTAGACGGCCAAAAGTGGTACCGTGTACCAAAGACAGAACACTAATGTGATAGAGCTAATTTGTTAGTTTGTTTATTAGACCACTCCTGGATTGAACGGTACTGCCACGTCTTCTTTTAGACATTTTCTCTTTAAGAAGATGTGGTGGTACAGCTGGAGCAAGAAGTCCCGCGCTAGAAGCCATCATGACCTGCGTAGACGGCATAGGAGCAAAGAACTCGTATCTTACTGCCGTGCAGGGTATCAAGGGTAGCTTTAGCAGGGGTAACTTCCTGAACTCAGGAAAGTATAATCAGATAATGGGAACCATTTAGGACGAGGCTCCTGGTGTTCATATACTTCGAAGACAACGCAGGCGTCGTAGTAGGTAACTAGTAAAGACCAGATGATAGACTCCACCAATACTGTATTTGAGGCTTAGGAGTGAGGGTCTATGGCCACATATATATACTAATAAATAGTTAAGCATCAGCAGATCGATAGTGTACAGCAAACAACGTTGCAGTGTACCGACCCCTGAGGGACCCCGGTATTAATAACCAATACTTTTCCAACTATGTTGAGATTGTTTTTCTGTCTCACCGTCTGTAGCTGTGTGGGGCGATTGCCTATCTGACTTTTCCAGCAAAGTAACGGGATAAGACGATATCTTTTGGTAAGACCAATTGTCACATACAGGCTTCTGACGAACCTGACTACTCTTAGAAGAAACATACAAATAGACTCGCAGGTCACAGTATCTACAACCAATATGAGGACCATGCAGATAGATATGGAATGGGCATCTCGCAGTTTATCTTTTACGGATATCTACTGTTTAACCGAACTTAATTTCGGTTAAGCAGTAGATTATTTAATTAGAAATTAAGGCCTCCAACCAGAGCGTAAAAACTTAAAAGCTAAGCGACCAATCGCTAAGGGCACCCCCTGCGGGGTACGAGCCTCGGCTTAGGACGTCGCTGGGAGAGGACAGCAAGGGACGGGCTGTATCTAATAGATATATTATTTAGGGACTAATTTGATCAACTACTGGCTCAGCTACGTGGGCTGGCTCGAGCAATGGGTTGGGGGGAAGGACCATGCAGATTAAAAACTGAGATGTTCTTTTGAGGGTGAACCTCTCAGATTTAAAGAAAAGAAAGAAAGAAAACAAATATAGCACTGACACACAGGTCCACAATATAATACTAAACTTCGTGAAAAAAGTAATAATAATTACGTTAAGTGCTTAACGACTAAGCGAAATGAGACCAGTTCATAAAAAAATGCTAGGCATCTAGTGTCTGACGCTGGTTTTCAACTGGACCTGTTTTGTTAGATGTCACGGACGTAAATCATTTGCATAGTGAGTGCGTACTTGAAATAATAATTATTATATTTAATTAATCGATGTTCCCAAGACGAAACAGCGAAAGAAACTCAGAGGACACAGCCTCTTTTAAACTCCTGACATTATCTTGGTCAGATCATGTGACAGGATACTGTATATATCACAGGATACTGTATTTATCACAGGAGGAGCTCGTGGGCAAATAGAAACAGCCGCACGGATTGATCGAAGGTTAAGCTACGCTTGACGAGGTAAGTCTGTGGACGGGTGACCGTTCGTAACATATCGAGACTCCTCCGTGCCTCGGAAAGCACGTAAAGCCGTTGATCCCGGCTGTCATTTAGAGATCTTTGACAGTCGTTACGGGTAGTCAGAAGCCCGAAAGTTTGACAACTGGTCTTATCATAGGGTATCGTGTTGCCCAGTAACTGGGTTGTGGAGGTCAGACAGGCAGTCGCTCCATGTAAAATACTGGCATTTAGCTGCATCCGGTAAGACTGGAAGCCGACCCCAACACAGTTGGGAAAAGGCTAGGCAGATGACGACTGTATTTATCAAAGGATACTGTGTATAGTGTGATGTCAGTAAACATTTGCGTCAACCTGTCCAGCCAGTGCACGGTTTTGTCAGTATTCGTGTATATTGATGCAGAATATTAATACTTATAATATCGTGAGAAAAGATCTAATGACGTAAAACTAAGTATTTGTTTTACGGCGTCAGAATTCGAGTATTTGTTTGGTTAAAATTATACGCATATTTGTACGATTCATAACATACTTTTTGTCGTCGAGTGATCTGTACACAATGTTTGAACGAGCACGCCTTTTACTTCGTTGGTTGTATTAAGACAAATTAGGTTAAAAAATGTCATGATGGCCCAGTGGCTTAGGCCTCGCCTCTTGTGCACGAGGTTGTGGGTTCAAACCTGGGCAAGTACCAATGTGAGTTTTTCAATTCATATGTACTTTCTAAGTTTATCTTGGACATCACTGACATCGGTGAAGGAAAACATCTTGAGGAAACCTGGACTTATATAATTAATATAAGTCTGAAATCACCAACCCGTCTTGAGCAAGCGTGGTGATGATAGTCGTGCCTTCTCTGTATGAGAAGATGCCTTTGCTCTGCAGTGGGACAGTAATAGGCTGGTACTGGTTACTGGGTAGGTTAAAAAAATGTTGTTTCTATAGCATAAAGGAATTTATTAAAAAATAATGATTAATGTATTGTATAATAATTGTTATAATATATATTAATACTAGCTGTCTCGGCGAACTTCGTACCGCCTCAAAAGATAAGTTAGAAATACATCTGTTGATAAATTTGTTAGAAATAAATGAATAAATAATAAATAATGCTGGATAAACCACATAGCATCATCTAGCCCCAAGCTAAGCACAGCTTGTGTTGTGGGTACTAGATCACTGATATATTTAATACAATACATTACATAGATAGATATTTTTTATTATACATAGCAAATACCCAGAACACCCGGAACAAATCTTCGTAGATCGTTCAAACATTTGTCCCAGGGCGGGAATCGAACCCGCAACCTCCTGCGTCGCAAGCGGACCGCGGCCGCGCCACATCGGTCGTCAAATGTATGGAACTTATTATAGAAAATCATATAACTTGCAATAAAAAAAAAATTGAGGTCAATAATCGAAATTAAAACTGTCCTATATTTTAAGTTTGACCTAAACACACACTATGTGCAAAATTTTCGGCAAACGTAGCCTAATCTTCTCTAATATATATTAAGCCAGGCGCACCTTGTTTTTCTTACACATAACAAACAGTACCTGGATGACCAGAGCTTTGCTAGGAAAAAACAGGGTTTTCTATTTTTTTTAAACAGCGTTTTTCTATTCGATTTATCGCCCCCGAAACCCGCTGCACACTAAATTTCATGAAAATCGTTGGAGCCGTTTCCTAGATTCAGATTATATATATATGTACATATATACAAGAATTACTCGTTTAAAGGTGTTACGAGTATCTTAAAATTATAAGTAGTGGGATTTGTAAGTTAAACTAATTACATATTAACTAATTACACTTCAGATTGATATTGTTATTTACATACATACGAGTATAAACAAGAATTGCTCGTTTAAAGGCATTAGATATTACAGATAAAAAAATCTAGTTACGTTCTTAAATAAACAGCTTTCCATTATTCATTACGTCCCTACAGTATTTCAATTCTTAATATAAAAAAAAACAAGTTTAATATTGCTGCGCCCGGGCAGTTTATATACCATTGAGGGCGGAAGCCATTTTCAGTATCATAGTAAATGCGTAACAGATAGGACATTACATGTGTTAAATTATAATAGTGTTAAAATGAAGGTGCCATGTGTTTTCTTTCAGATAGTTCTGGCCAGTTCTATCTGTAAGTATAAGTTTCTATTTTTTATTTAATTGAATAGAATATAATAGAATAATCTTTATTGTACACCATTACAAACGTACAAATAATGTCTTTAAGAGTTAATTACAGAGGCCAGCACATAAAGCTACACCAATGTGTCAAATTTATTTGATAGGTTTTCAACCTTAATACAAAAGAATAAGGTTCACGTTCAATTGGGAAAATCTGACAGTTTGGGGTAGCTTTGGCGTCTGTACTTTCAAATTTTATCTTGAACATAATTCGTATGAAAAAAATATCGCGACAAACCATAGAATTGTGAGATACCGTTTTATAACGCGTAGGGTGCGTATATTGTATTGTATTGTATTGTTATACGGGCCGATTTCCGCAACTCCACGACGTAGCGCGTATTTTGCGTAAAGGGTGGGACAGTACCTTATTCGATCCACCCCAGTTCCCCGAGAAAGGCCAGCAGCGCCCTGACGTTACTGGCGAAAGATGCCAGCGCCAGCGCCGGTACCTGTCTTGGATCCGTCTGTGAAAATACGCAACTCTGCTGGACGTTGTCCCTCGTACCGGTGATCCTCATGGAGTTGGATTTTGTATCTTTTATCGAAGATAAATTGCTTGGGAATCCGGTCATTTATGGCTTTAGTCAAGGGGAACTCCTTGTAGAGTCCCTCAAGTAACGCGGAGTGTTGTGTTTCTCTTTTACTCCAGAGATTTAGTGTTTTTAGGCGTACCGCCGCCATCGTCGCTTCCTGTTGTATAAACAGGTGGAGGGGCGGGATTTCCAGCATTGCTTCAAGAGCTGCGGTAGGAGTAGTCCTCATACAGCCCGTGATTGCCATGCAAGCTAGCCTCTGCATGCGTTGAAGTTTGCTTGAGGCTGTAGTTAGTTTGGTGCGGGGCCACCAGACTACGGCACTGTATGCGATCATTGGTCGGATAACAGTGTTGTATAGCCAAAGTATGATTTTGGGTGATAGGCCCCACTTCTTGCCTATCATTTTCCTGCACTGCCAAAAGGTGATACAGGCCCTGTTTAGTTTGTTGTCTAGATGATTACTCCAGTTTAGCTTACTATCAAGGATGACCCCAAGATACTTGACCTCGTTCGCTAGTTGGAGTTATGTGTTGAATAGTTTTGGTAGGCTAAAGTGGCCTTCTCTTGGTGTTCTTTTCTTGGTGAACATGACTACTTCGGTTTTAGTGGGGTTCACCGAAAGGTCAAATTCCCTACACCATCGTTCAACGATGCGTAGTGCCTGTTGAGTGAGGTTGAAGATCGTCCCTGTCACCTTCCCTGACACAAGGATTGCGAGGTCGTCCGCATAACCTATCGTGTAGTAGTGGTTGTCATTTAGAATTTTGATGAGGTCATTTATTACCAGGTTCCAGAGGAGGGGAGATAAAACGCCTCCTTGGGGGCAACCCCTGGCTATCAAGGCCATGTTCTGGTCCTCTTCCAGACGAACCACTCGTTTGCTTAACATGTTAGTAATCCAATCTGTTAATACCTGATCCACGCCATGTTTGGAGAGGGCGGTACTAATACTGGAGAAGTTTGTTTTATCGAAGGCGCCTTCGATGTCTATAAATGTGCCTAGGCAGGTAGCCTTTTGGTGAATAGCTTCTAGGGTGCGTATATAACCTAATGCAGTTAGACTGGAAGACAACCGAAAAGGCTAGATGGATGCTGATATTGCTGGCCAAACAGGCTATCAGTCCACGCAATGGAAGGTCTTGACCTCGACCTGCAACACGTGCAGGACCAAGGGGTTTTCCAATGCGTTGTCATCTTGGTGATACAGTTGGAATGACGCGTATGTTCGCCGGAACGAATGTAATTACACTACCCACACGTTTACCAAACCGGAATAGTCAATACTCAATTATTTATTGCATTCCACAATGTACATGATTAGGTGGCAACACGTTACCCCTTGGTAAGACTGGTTGTCAGACTTTAGGTTTTCTGACTATCCGTAACGACTGTCAAAGATCTACGAATGACTACCGGGAGCAAAGGCTTAACGTGCTTTCCGAAGCTATTTATTAAATAAAGTAACAAAATCAAAACAAACATTAATTTATTCGAATTAGGCAGAGAATCAGCGTCATTTGATTTTTTGAACTTCAATATTCACATAAGACAGTCCCCCAAAACGCCCACCATTCACAACTTCCTAGTGTTTTTGTTGGGAAGAGGAAGTGACGCAACAAGAATCTAAATAAAATCTCCGTTTTAATGCCTGAGTTTAAAAGAGTCACAGCTTCTTTTGAGTTTATTTGGTGAGTCAGATAGTGAAACACCGACCTCTATTTAAAAAAAAAAAAATTTTTTTTACTGGCGAAATAAATAAATAAATAAATAAATAATGCTGGACAGTCCACACAGCATCATCTAGCCCCAAGCTAAGCAGAGCTTGTGTTATGGGTACTAGATGACTGATATACTTAATACAATACATTACATAGATAGATATTTTTTTATTATACATAGAAAATACCCAGAACACCCGAAACAAATATTTGTAGATCGTACAAATATTTGTCCCAAGGCGGGAATCGAACCCTTAATTAAAATGTGGGTGTTCTATTGGTACTGCTCTGCTTAACCCTTCAAATATCATGTGTCATGTTAATATTTCAGGTTTATCTGCAGTTGAATCTTTAGCAAAAAGCAGAACGACAGAAGTAGACATAGTCGTAGAAGGGCTGGAAGATCTAGAATGGAGCGAACATGAGAAGCCTTGCATAGACCAGACGCTGTTAATACTGAACAATGTCAAAAATTACACTGTTTGGGCAGTTTGGAGTAAGTAATCGATTTCTGTCTAGTTTTCTAGGATAATGTACCTATATTTAATGTTTCCACTGGTAAGACACAGACGTCTTTTCTGGAAGAGAGTGAAGTCCTTCTACCACGACGACTTTATTTTCTAAACTTAAATATTATTTTCCAAAATGGAAACACACCCTACGGGGGTTTGGACCCCTGTAGGGTGTGTTTTCCAACATAAGTAACAAAGATACAGATTTTGTTTGGATGGATATCTTATTATCTCATCATCATCCTCTTTCCCTTATCCCAATTTCATTTGGGGTCGGCGCAGCATGTCTTCTTCTTCCATACATCTCTATTTCCCGTCATCTCAGAAGTCACCTCCTTCTTAGCCATATCAACTTTCACACAATCCATCCATCGTTTCCTGGGTCTCTCTCTACTCTTGTAACCCTCTACATTCATACTCAAAACTTTCCTCACAACATGATCCTCATTCCTCCGCATCACGTGTCCATACCATGACAGCCGATTCCCACACAACTTCTCTGTCACAGGCGCCACTTTCAGACTTCCTCTTATATACTCATTTCTTATTCTATCCATTCGCGTAACACCTCACATATCTATATATCTTATTATCTAGGTATGTTTAAATCTCTTAATCCAGAAATGGCGAACCAATGGCTCGTGTGCCAGTCGTAGCACGCGATACAATAATACGGGCACGCCATTAGCATAAATTTATCTATGAAATCTTTTCAATTTATTTAAATACTTAGACATAAAACTGCAGACATTACAATCGCTGCATTTTCATACTTCGAGTTGCAAATAAAGAGTTATAAGTTATAAGCATCTATTGTTTTGTCCATCATACTCGTATCAAGATTCTTTCACGGCACTTCATGGTCACATTACTTTTATTTATAACTATTGGCAAGTTCAACAAAAAAGGTTCGCCATCCCTGTCCTAATCACATCATCATCTGCCCAGCCTTTCCTAACAATATTGGGGTCGGCTTCCATTCCAACGGGATGCAGCTGAATACCAGTAATTTACATTAAGCTGCCTATCTGACCTCCACAACCCAGTTACCGGGTAACACGATACCCCTTGGTAAGACTGTTTGTCAGGCTTTCGGACTTCTGACTATCTGACATCCACAACCCAGTTACTGAGATAGGATGTCAGACTTGCGAGCATATGGCTACCCGTAACGACTGCCAAAGATCATTGTGCTTAACAAAGCTCGGAGGGGTGTCCATATGTAATAGATAGTCACTCATCCACATATAGACCTCGGCAAGCGCAGCTTAACCTCAACCATTGCAGCTGTTTCAACTTACCCACGAGCTTCTCTCATATATCAATTTACAATATTCTTTCAGTATGGAACTCAATACACCATCCAGTTGGAAGCTTCTACGGTTCCAAATACAGTTTGGGTAACTATGACCAATGTTTGAAGGCACCTTCCAATGTTGGTGAACCTAACATAGCCACACAGTATTGCTTATCCGATGTGAAGCTAACAGATGAAGAAGAAAAAGTATACGGCAGTGGTGATATATACGGAAGGACTGAAGACTTTATGAATGTGAGTAATGATATGGTATTGCTTGATCATGGTAAGAACTGACGTCATCATAAAAGTGATATGAATCTCCTGGGTGATGAATAAAACTATGTAGACAGGTAGACAGACAAGCTTGTTATAAAGCCAAGCAGTGAGTAAATGTAAAGAAAGGAAAGGTTGTTGGAAATAGAGTTTTATTGATTAGAAAACTTGTAAAGACTTGTATATCCTAATTAAAGTATTTTATCCATTATTTGCGTTGTCTTGCAATCCGAAGATACCAACATACAATTTGGTTACTCCAATAGTTCAACCACCTCGTAATATTACATACAGGGCCTAATCTCTACCTAAGTCTTCTGGGAATAGCTACTAATGAATGGAAGAAGATAATGTTGAAATGTTTGGGATTCTGTGTAAAGAATTTGTGATTGGTTTGACTTCATTTAGTGTATTTGACGCCCTCTGACCAGGTGGGATGACGATTTGCGAAAGACTGCAGGCAGATGCTGGATGCGGCAAGCTGAAGACAAGGCGCTATGACGCTCATTAGGAGAGGGCTATGTCCAGCAGTGGACTAGTATAGCCTGATGATGATGATGACTCTTTGCAACTCCTTAAAAAATATATATCGTTTCCACAGGTAAAATCCAAAGAAGGTAGAAAGGCTGACACAATATCATGGGGCACCTGCCTACCTGCAGTGTGCAGCCACGGCTCAGTGTCCAAGATCCTGAAGGTCATATACCTGGTGAACCCAATCACTCAAACGGACCCTGAGATCACTGTGGATTACTGTCAAAAAGCTGGAGCTAAGACTGAATACGGCTTGAAATTCTATGTGTTTATGTAAGTTCGATTTTCAACCAATGTAGTTGAGAGTCACAGAAGTTACGACATATAAAATAATTTCCTTTTGTGTTTCTCTACGCATACACTGACCTTATTGATGATGTTCTTCGTAAATGTCAGGTGCATAGTACTGGCAAGCGGCGAGCGTGTCTTTTCGAACGATTTTAAAATTCAAAATTCTAGTTTCAAAAACAATATCAATTTATTTTCTAAGATTTGTTTCATATATGTGGGTGATACTAGTAAAATTGTGCTAGTCTCATAAATTTTGAATTTAAATGCTCGGGATGGTTCTATTTTCAATTTTAAAATACATAGTTCGAATAGCCGTTACGCGTTGACGTCAAACATGGTAAACGAAGCGAAAGGAGTATATAAGGATCGTAGCGTTCTGTTACTTTGCGTGTCTGCCTGCTCACATGGATAAAAGCCGTGATGATGATATGATATTTGATGACTTAAAAATTTAAAGAATTCAAACCGATGGACTTTGTCTATGTTAAATATTATTCTTTACGCATGAACAAATACTTATTTTGTTTGTTCAATTACTAATTTACTTGTTTGACGTAATTTTAAGACATACGCCTTCACTGTAATATATTTCCTTTACCTCGGCTGTTATTCTTGGATGGATAAGAGTTAACACGTGTAGTCAAAATCCAGAAAGTCAGACAGCCAGTCTTACCCAGTAACTGAGTTGTGGAAGTTAGACAGGGTGACAGTTTCATGTGAAATACTAAGTTGTATCCGGTTAGATTGGAAAGTACGCGAGACGACGCAGATAACTTTTCTAAGCTTCTTATAATTATTTCAGGACTACCATGGTGGGATTAGTTCTCGCTGCGATCTCATCAACAATCTATCTGGAATACGACAACACAGATTCTAGACGTAAGTATATCTTGGAACAGGCTGGAAGGGATATCGACGCTCAACCCTGAACCTTCCTCCCTCAAGACTTGATATTATCGATGACGTCCCTTCTTCCCGTATGTGTTATTCCACGAGAAATGGGCACCTTATGGGCATTTTTAGTTTCTGAGTATTAAGTGCAAATTTTTGTATGATACTCCTATACAGTCTCACACCTGCTGGCCCAAAGTCCTTGCAGAGTCTCTTTTTCTACTCTACTTCAAACCTGCTCATTTTCTTCCTTACAATCTCTATTTGGTATATAGTTTTTGTTTTTTTTTATTTTGGCATATTGGTGTGTGCTAGATTACTGACATAATTATTATTTTTTGACATATGTTGTATAGCCTCAAGTTCATCAAACTATCAGACAGACGTGTTGCTGGGGAGTTTGTTCCGCCACTTCTTCTTCCCAGCAAAAACTCTAGGAAGTGGTGTAGGGTGGGCATTTTGGGGTACTGTCTTTTGTAAACGTTTTGACGTTCAAAAAGTGCTGATTCTCAGCCTAATTTGAATAAATGAATTTTGATTTTTGCTGTCATCTCAATAGTCACCTCCTTTCACATCCAATCAACTCATTCATCATAATCTTTTCATTTCATACCATCTTTCTTTTGCTCAAAACTTTCCTCACAACATGATTATATCGATTTGACGGCACGGTTGGCGCAGTGGCTGAGCGATCGACTGCTTCGACGCGTGTCGTGGCTTCGATTCCCGCACGTGTCAAATATTTGTATGGCCTACTAAGTAGTTGTTCCGGGTCTGACTGTTCGTGTATGTGCCTTTAAATATTTATATACGCACCCACGATACAAGAGAAATTCCTAGTGTAGGGCAAAGTATAAAAAATATTTTTGAATGAAATCGTTTTTAATGAATATCTTCGTAACTATACATTTAATGAGGTTGATCTTTCTTCATATCGATAGCTAATTAGTTGTAGATTATAGAAGTATGTATAACTCCTTACATTACAGTGCCTTCGCATGTAGACTGACATATAATATTTATTTAAACAATGAATCAACGTTACGCGCGGCATTATAACTGAAGAGGCAAAATAATAATAATATTTACTACCATTAAAACACTTTAATATGTTAATGAGATACAGTGCTTGTTTATATCTCCGGAATAGATAATATTATATAAATAGGCACATTTGTCCTTATTGACTTCGACAGAGCAGGTAAAACCAATAATTACACTATGTCAATAATATGAGACAGCATAAACACATAGCACAGTCATCTAATTGATTGCAATAGTTTTGCTATCGACATCTTAAAACCTACTGAGGTATCACGCAAGAAAAAACCCAATAACAATTTGTCCATCCTGGGAATCGAACTCAGGACCTCATACTCAGCAGTAGCGCTTGGGACAACGGGGCAGTCAATAATTATGCGACATTACATAAGATATAGACACATAGCATCGTCATCTAATTGATTGCAATAGTCTTGTTGTTGCCATCAGCAAGGCTCACATCTTAGAACCTACGAGTACTGAGGCATCATACAAGAAAAAACCCAATAACAATTTGCCCATCCTGGGAATCGAACTCAGGACCTCATACTCGGCAGTAGCGGTTGGGATATCTTGGCAGTCAATAATTATGCGACAATACATAAGATATTGGATGATGATGATTACCTGGATGACCGAGCTTTGCTCGGATAAGTCGACGTTTTATAAAAATGACACCTATCTAGATCGATGTATCGCCCCCGAAACCCCCTGCACATAAAATTTCATGAAAATCGTTGGATCTTTGAGTTAACCTGCTCCTTCAAAAATCTCCTATTTCTCTTTCAGTCCGGAGAATAGCCTACTCCTTCAGCCTGAAGCGAAACTGGTCTTCATTCGTCAAGATCTCTGATGATGAGATTCCGGTCCTGAGTTTCACGAAGACCGTGGTCCTAAGTTTTACAACTTGCGTTCATGTTTTTGTTTTCATTGTGGCTGGCTCCGTCAGTAACGGCCATGACTATGATCGGGTAAGTTTCTTTCTCTATTTGAATTGGTGTTTCTTTGGGATGTGTGTATGCTGTAAATACTAGCTACTTTGTTGATTTTTAAGTAAGTCTATGAGTGATAGCGGTTGCGGCTTCATCTCACATACATAAAGTTGTCGGTTCAAGGCAAGCAACAATTTGACTTATATACTTTTGAAGTTTATCTTGCTTTACATTAGTGAATAAAAAACGTCGTGAGGAAACTTCGACACATTATTGAATTAAACTTGGAATCACCAACGCGACTTGAGAGACTCTTTTTTGACATCGAACAACGACATTTGACAATGTTTTAAAGAATAAAAATATAACTTGCATTTTTTTAATTATTTCAGCTAATAAGCGTAAAAAACAGCACACTGGGTAACACGTTTCAACACTTAGATCTTCCAGCTGTGGAGAACTTCTTCGTGATATCAGGCCTACTCCTCATGAAGGGTCTCATGGAGAAGAAGAAGAATCCTGTTATTACTTTGTTGCAGCGTTACGTGAGGTGAGTGATTTTTATTATCTTTGAACGATGAAAATAATTACTTTGTGAGGACTCGTAAACGTACTGCATAGATTTTCTGAATTTCACGAGCGTTTGTTTGACTTTACGAGTCTGTAGGTTTTCAATTCATATGTATATATTATCTAAGTTTATCTTAGTAATAACTGACATCAGTGAAGGAAAACATCAGGGAACCTGGACTTATAATCAATGTTAAGTCGGAAATCGACAATCGAATCGATTCCTTGTGCAAATGTGGTGATTAATTCAAAATCAATTCGGCTACTCTTGGGAAGAGACCAAAAATGTTTATTGATCCAATAAATTTAAATTACACACAAGATCTAAATAAACTAGAATTATAAGTACATAGTTAATCATAATATCTTGTGTATATATTTTTTTGTGTATCAATGGGTAATTTTATTAAGTTGAAAACATAGAACCCCAAACTACGCAAGGAATGCCTGAATTTTGGGATTCTGTTGATTCCTCTTAAATAACTTGTCTTACTTACTATCCCATGCAGTAGGACAGTAACCGTTTTTTTTTTAAAACACATAATGTCTCGGAAAGCACGTTAAACCGTTCGTCCCGGCTGTCATTTGTATATCTTTGACAGTCGTTACGGGTAGTCAGAAGCCCGAAAGTCTGACAACCAGTCTTACCAAGGGGTATCGTGTGGCCCAGTACCTAACTGGGTTGTGGAGGTCAGATAAGCAGTCGCGCCATGTAAAATACATGATGATGATGATATTATGATCGAGTTTTACCTGTTACCAGCTGTCATCTTAATTTTAAAGTCTTCGGTTGTTTAAGTACTTACCTGGAATAAAGAGAAAAATAATTAGTATTCAAGCTTGCACAATAATCATGAACAGTGTTAATTTGCATTGCGTTACAAAAATACTTACACTTGTCTGAGATGTGCGCTTTTTGAAGACCAAATTCAAATTCATTTATTAATTTTGTGAACACAGGGTACAAAAATGCTGTTGTATAAAAATGTTTGGTCCATCCTATGTTCCGCCGAAAGGCATACAAAATAATGACGCTATAGTGTCACTAAAGTCAATATCATCAAATTTAAATTAATTATAAATTAATTAAATTATTTAAATTATATTATATTATTGCCATCCAACGTGGCAATGCTGCCAGTCTTTTGGGCACGTTTCCAGATGACAGCGATGCGGAGGAATACTTTGACGCCTGAGTGTCCTTGTCGGCTTTTTTTGTTTTTTTTTTGTTTTTGTAAATATGTATATACCTAGTTAGTTTTATAGTATAATTGTATATATGTGAATATCTAATTTATGAAATAATAAAAACTCATAGCTGTGAACTAATAAGTTTAAAGCAATATAATATTATAAAAGTACAAAATGTCACCATTACTTATCATGTTGTATAACACGTTCCCTTTCCCAGTACAATATTATAAAATGTATTCGTACAACATTTTACGGCGGCTCTTTTAAATGTTCGCTAGCCTTGTTATTAAATAAATATTGCTGGACAATCCACACAGCATCATCTAGCCCCAAGCTAAGCAGAGCTTGTGTTATGGGTACTAGATGACTGATATACTTAATACAATACATTACATAGATAGATATTTTTATTATACATAGGAAATACCCAGAACACCCGGAACAAATATTTGTAGATCGTACAAACATTTGTCCCAAGGCGGGAATCGAACCCGCAACCTCTTGCGTCGCAGGCGGACCTTCGCCCGCCGCGCCACAACGGTCGTCAATTAATTTTTATTTGATATTCGAATATTTAACCATACGTCCATGAAAATCATTTTCTTCTTGTTCATACGTCCAGTCAAGAAACAACATCAAATTAACTCTTGGATTATGACTCCAATTAGAGTCATGGACATGAGCTTGGTACAAATGTGACTCCTTTGGGGTCATTGGACAGTGAACGTGATAATAAACGTGGTACAAATTATTTATTAGTTAGTTGTATATTAATGTCCTATCCGATCATTGACACTGCTGATTATTTGTTGAATTATGTTTCAGATTAATAGGTTCATTCGCTGTATTAATATTCTACACAATAGCAGTATCAGAGTATGTCGGAGATGGCCCACTGTGGAAACGCATCATAGGAAGGGAACAGAAAGCTTGCTCCAAGACCTGGTGGCTGGGGCTGCTCATGGTCGGCAACTATGTGGGCACTGATAATATTGTAAGTTGATTTTGGATCTATTTTTTAAATAACAGCCTCATCGGAAATTGTAGCATTGGATACATCAGTTGATATTAAACAATCTATTAGCCCTTTCCGTTGAATGTACTTTGTGTTGATATTAATTGTTTCTACGGAAGCAGGTGGTATCTTAATTTACTCTATACAATTAAATTACCCATCATCTAACGTTGTACTTTCGAAGTCTAGTAAGTAATCTTTAACTTTATCTATTATTACATCATTATCTTTCACGCCTTTTCTCAACTATATTCGAGGTCTCTGTCCAGTCTAACCAGATGCAGCTGGAGCTTTCTATCTGACCTCCATGACAGTCCAGTTTCTTTAATTAATAAATCGACTACATTTTGTATGCCAATCCAAGTAACTTTTAGATCGACAATAAACTTTGAATCCATCTTTATTAACTGCAATTTCCATTATAGAATAGAATCTTTAAGTAATTTTCTTTTCATGTTATTCATTTCTTCATTCAATTTGATTACAGTGTCAGCAAGTATCCTGGTATATACCAGCAGATTACCACTTAGCCGTCATGGGGACCGTCCTATTCTGTCTTTGGCAATGGAACAAACGCATTGGTAAAATTGTCACCACCATTGCAGTCATATTTTCAGTGGTGATACCTGGTATTACCACGTACACAAAAGGATTGAATGGCATTCTGCTCTATGATATCGAGTAAGTATATTGGTTTTATTCTGGTTAAGTAACATGTAACACTGGTTATTGGGATTTAAAAGGTTTATGTTAAGTTGAGCATTGTAACCAAACTATTTCTCATCAACATTATTCTAACCAACAACGTCTCTCAATATGACCAAATCTTTTAAACATCCCACTCTCTGTTTCAATGTTCTTCATCTCCTTTGAAGGAACATCTTGCCTCACAAGGTTGAAAAACGAAAAGGGTGATTTCATATGTTTTCTGATTTACAGCGGATTACCTCGAGCAATTAGTGTTACGTCGAATAAATGTAAAAACGTTAACGGCCCCTGTAGCGTACAAGTTTAGAGAAAATCAATTTCCAATGGTTGACGTTTCTGCGTGAAGTATTGGGAACTTCACGTTTTTATTTGATTGAGGTTTTCAATTCAATTTTTATGAAAGAATTTCTTGGGAATCTTTATTTCATGTTTTATATTTAATGTTACGTGTAGATGTGTATTTGCTCAAAGAGTATTGTAAAAAATGATTTTCTTTCGTGTAACGATGTTTGCCTCCTTCGTATTTCCTATTGGTATGATTCCGGATAATGCTTTAAAATTACCTTTTATGTTGACTTCATCTAAAGGTATTTTCTGAATGAATTTAGTACGAGAAGCTTGTGATTGCTTTTGTTTTGACATGACAGTTTCTTTGATCTTACCAAAAGGATAATTTTACGAAACATTGTTATTTCCGCTGTTACTATCTCATACGCCAATATTAAGATCATCCACTTTCTCTTAAATATCCCTATCTTCTAGATCAAGCTTTAGACATCATCTAGGCAGATCTGACTAGCATTTTTCCAACTGTGTCTCCATGGAGCTAACTGTATGTTAAATTGTGCAATCCGAAACCCCTTGGTAATACTGGTTTGTCAGACTTTCACTCTTCTGACTACCCGTAACGACTGGCAAAGATCTATAAATGACAGCAAAGACCACCGGCTTTTTTTTTTTTTTTTTTTTTTTTTGGTGGGAAAATCATCTTATGACATCCCCCGCTCTTGGGCGGGGCGGGAGATAGTGTCAGACTTTTACTGACTAAAAAAAGACAAAAAAAAAAAGACCACCGGCTTAGCATGCTATCCGAAGCACGGGAGGCTCTCAATATATAGGTAATCGATAGTCTCCTGGGAATCCAGGGACCGCACTCGTTAAGCGTAGGTCAACCTTTTATCGCCCCATGGGGCTGCTATGACGTAGCCACGAGCTCCTCATCAATCTGTTTAACCCCTACTTTATGCTGAACATCATAATTTTAAGGAAGCTGATCCACGTCAGGGAAAACGAAGTGTACACAGACACCTACATGAGAAGTCATCATAGAGCGGGGTCCTACTTCATCGGCATGGCTATGGGATACATCATCACGGTGTACAGACCTGCTAAGTATCGAGGAGTTATTTCTAAGGTGAGCAAATTTACTAGAGGAAATTGTAAATTTCTGAAATAAACTCAATATCATACGTGTTTGTATTTTAATGACTGTAAAGAACCATTTATTTTTTATTGAATTTACTAGACTGTAATTTAGCAACATACATATTTTTTATTTACTCAGTTTCTTAGATTGGTGGGTCCGAATCGTTCCCGGGCATAGTGTTATTGGGTTTTAGAATCTATTATTTCTCAGCAGCAGCCCCGAGTTTCGATTTGTGCTCTGTTGATGCCATTAAGCTGGCCCCTTGTTAAATGGGCCATAAAGAGTCGCGATATTATGTTTAGTTAAATTTAGTTCTAGTTTCTTTTCACATTTCAGGAGTGTTCCTACCTAGCCCTCGCAGCAGCATT
Organism: Phlogophora meticulosa; assembly: GCA_905147745.2. Classification (NCBI taxonomy): domain Eukaryota; kingdom Metazoa; phylum Arthropoda; class Insecta; order Lepidoptera; family Noctuidae; genus Phlogophora; species Phlogophora meticulosa. The sequence goes on along the minus strand of LR990543.1, from coordinate 10,786,560 downwards.
TATATTAGGGATCAAAGTACTATCAGCGGCCCCAGCATGGTGCCTTGGGGAGTACAACGCATGGAATGCAGCAGTGTATGCGGCACTAAACAGAAATATCTGGGCTCTGGCGACCTGTGTTTGCATTGGCATTACAGAGTATGGGGATGTTCGTAAGTAGATTTTTGGTTTGTTTTATTTAAGATAATTTGTAACTGTTACCTTATCAAATGCTTCTTCTGAAACCAACACAAAAGAAATGAATATCAATGACCACGCTCATTAAGCATTTGTGTTTATTTTTAACCGTGAATAAGGTGTAACGCTATATCCTACGAAAGCAAGTCTTTAAAACTGTGTGACCAAGAATAATTACTGACTTAATGTTTACTTTTGAGAGGAACTGCTCTGCTCATCGCATTGTAAACGGATGTAAGTCTAAATTCTCCCGTTCTTATTAATATACTTGTTTGCTTAATGGGTAGGGAATTGAGCCAGGAAACTATGTTAGAACAGTTAATATTAGCTAACTTAAGAATGGATAGGTACTTATTCGCTTGAATAATTATAATACCCAAGCTAAGTAAACTTCTCAAGGAAATTGGACCGCAAAACCTCATAGTTTCAATTTAGAAATACACAAAAACAGTACTACTGAAAGACAATTAAATAATTGCTTTTCAGAGGAAAAACGAACGCGAGTAAGTAATGGAAATAAAATAAATAATGGTGGTCGAGCAGCCATTGATAAATCTTTTGCAGAGGGAAGACTATTTATTTATAATTGGAAAGGTTTACATAAAGATAGTTGTAGATATAAAAACGTATTCCAAGTCACAGGAAATATTTTCCTTAATACCACGTATTACATTGTTCAAATATTGACACCGGAAATTGGTATAATTATGTACGCATAATGTATAATAAAAACAGTCGCTGGGGTTGATCGAAGGTTAAGCTACTCTTGTCGAGGTCAGTCTATGGATGGGTGACCGTTCATAACGTTAAGCCCTTGGTCCCAACTGACATTTGTAGATATTCGACAGTCGTTACGGGAAGGCAGAAGCCCAAAAATCTGACAACCAGTCTTACCAAGGGATATTCTGGAAAGTGGAAGTCAGGTAGGCAGTTGCACCAAGTAATAATCAGCTCCATTAGGTTAAACAGGAAGCCGACCCCAATGTGTTTGGGATAAGGCCAGGCAGATAATATAATTAGTGTGATTCTCTGTGTTCACCTTATTCTGCGTAATTGTAAACTTTCAACATAAATTCTGTTCGTAAAATAAACCAAGCTTTGACTGTATTTCCCGAAGGCTTAGACAGAGAGCAGCACAGGTGTACCAACATTCCGCCAGTTATTTAAGCCCCTTGTAATAGGGGAAGAGTCTATTGACTGATGTCAATAGACTCTTCCCCTATTACAAGACAATTTGTCAGTAACAGTCTAGACTTGTGTCCGGTTGATACCGGACCCAAGTCTAGACTGTTACTGACAAATTCTAGAAGGGAAAATCCAATAACAATTTACCCAACCAAGGAATCAAACTCAGAACTTCATGCTCAGCATTGTTTGTAGCCACTAGACCAGCGTACAGCAAGGCAGTATGTTAATAAGCTACTTTATTAATTACCGTTCTTGTATGCCGCCAATAATTGTAGTATACAATGAGACCTATATTTAAACATAGGTACTCTTTTTATTGATTTAAGTAGGGGCTAAGCTTTCGAGATTGTTAGAGTTGAATTACAAACAAACAGATAGAATCTTACATGCGTGTGCTAATCTATATTTTTGTCTTGAGTCATATCCTGCTCATGATCTGTCATAAACTTAATTTTAATTTAATGATATAGACTACTGGCCCTTATTATTATATGGGTATACAGTTCGACCGGTTGACAAACAACACACTTCTGAAAATCCGCAACAACTTCAACCTTTGAATAACTCTTAATATTAATGAATGTTGAAGATTAAATTAAACACAGCAAAATATGAAAACTAAATACCAGGAAATGAGTTCCCAGCATTCGTATTAATCCCTTTAACTAAATATACTCGTGCTTCGACCATGTTGAACACAGCCTCTTTTTTTTCTAATTTCCCGGGGGAATCCTTAGTTTTCCCCCGTCAAAATACTGCTATTATATTTTCATCTCAGTTCCAAGATATTATGGCTTACTATACCATCAAAGTCTACTTGTGTGTGATGAACAATTCTTTTGCAAATACTGTTGTATTTTTCTTTTTCATGATCAATTTCTATGTCGTATCTCTATTGGTTTAAAGTTATCTTCTATTATATTGTATTTCATAAGCTTACTGTTTGAACCTTATGTCAGTGTGACACAAAGACTAGACTCGCTCGTGATTAACAGCCACTATACCCTTGCCACTATATCACTGACATCGGTGAAGGAAAACATCGTGAGGGAAACCTGGACTTATAATTAATATTAGTCTGAAATCGCCAACCCGTCTTGAACAAGCGTGTTGATTAATGCTCGTACCTTCTCTGTATGAGAAGAGGCCTTTGCCCTGCAGTGGGACATTCATAAGCTGTTATTATTTATTATTATTGTATTCATTAATTATTTTTTAATTAATTATTTTTTCAAATAGTCATCTAACCTCGGTTGGTAAGCTCGGTTGAATAAAAAAATTGTAACCAAATAGTTTTAAGAGTTGTTTTTTACATTTTATTTAACTTTGCGTGCTCACTTTGCTATATCCAGTCTATTTCTACACGTGAGGACTTGTAATTGGCTTTCTGTCGACTATGTGTACCTTTCTATTTTGTTTTTTAGCTGTAAGTCTTCCATGTTTAATTAAATAAATTATTATACCTTTGTTAGACTCATAGCTTATCTTAACACAGAGCCTTTCAAACTAGCTGTCAGATTACTTACAAAACACATTTACAATAAAAACATAGCGACCTATATTCCTAGAATGATGTCGAGCGAAAACTATGAAAAAGAAATGACCGAGTTCCGATTATTTGGATTTGCTGGCTAAGATACAGATCATTAATTGACGTCACAGAGAGATTAACGGTTTTAAAAGTAAAAGAGTATTGCTTTGTATTTTTCATTTTTTTTTCTGTTGTCTTTGTTTGTATAATTAATTACGAGACGGAATACGAATTTTAGGTTATGCAAAATGTAACTGAATGTTGTTAGCCATCTTTTTGGTAGGTTTGTGGTGATCACCGGGGTGGTTTTAGTGAGGTAAGAATCCCACACTCCCTCCCTGGTCTTTTCCCCAAATGCCCAGGCGCATTTTGAAGGTTTCCCCCCGTTTAAAAAAAAAAAAGTACTAATCAGTGTTAATGGGGTCCTCCATGTGATGGTGATCACCGGGGTGGTTTTAGTGAGGTTAGAATGCCACACGCCCTGGTCTTTTCCCCAAAAGTCCAGGCGCCTTTTGAAGGTATCCCCCGTAAACAAATAAAAATATGCTAATAAGTGTACTTGTAGTGCCTATGAGTGTGTAACTCGTAGTGCCTTGTCTTTATCGTTAACTATCGCGGGTATCTATAGGAGCAAAGTATTTAAATTCAAATATTTAATTTCAGAAATCCTAAGAAAGTTCATGTCTCATCCAGCCTTCACGCTAGTCAGCCGACTAGCATATGGAGTCTACATAACGCATTCCCTAATACTGGAGCGATTCCTTTTCTCGCAACGGAATCCGATGCAATATGACATGTTTAACCTGGTATGTTTTTATGATTGCCTGGTAACACATCGTAAGAAATAGATGGGCTCAGAAGGTCTGCTTCATACAACATGCGAGTTTCACGCACACACTAAGACGCGGTCTCATAACAAAATTATGTAACTCAAATCTTCATGATTTTCAGAAATGAGTCTTATGTTAATGCGATAGAGTACGGTTACGGGTGAGTCGTGTACCTGCAGTTATATAATTTTGTATTGACACGGCCACGTGGGCTTGTGGCGATCTCTGTCGAATGCCAGTCGTAAGTCCGCTTGCACTGAAATGAAGCCAGCCTTCTGTTTTTACCTATTCCGTGCTAGTACTAAGAATTTCACTTTCGTTAAATTATTTCTTAAGAATGTTGGATACTTTTGCAATTTTATTTGCTGTAGTTTTCTTGGAATTGCACTGCATTGAGACCCTAGCTTTGGTTCTTAGTACGAGGTCCTACAAATGCTGTTTTGCTCACATATTAGTTTTAGTTATTGGAAATGTTACCCTTTTAGCGCTTAGTAGATTTACAAAATGTGGTGTTTACCACGACATAAGACTTCACATATCGCACTGAGCCATACATGAAACCAAGTCAAGGAGTGTTAGTTTATTTTTTAATTTTATATAAAGAAAAGTTCGTTTAAATCATGAGTCGAAGTAAGAAGAAAGAACACTTATACTTATTAATGGACAAAAAGAAGCTACAAATGTATTTGATAATAATTTAGGATGCCATAATCTATGTGCCAGTAAAAATACTCATGAAGGAAGAAAGTTATTTGCCACAGAGAATACACCTACAAAATAATATAAGACACAAAAGAAAATTAAAACAAGACAATTCTTATTATAGTATTCGAATATTTGACATTAATTATGTTAGTGAAGACAAAACACAAACTAAATCTAACACTGAAAATTATCCGCAGTTGCGTAATAATATCGAACATAATACGGTACATATTAATAACCCACTCGGCAGACAATCTGGCCACCCCCAACACAGTGCAGCTTGAGCATACAAACTTCTTAATTGAATTTCAGATACTAAACGGTGTAGGAATACTCATAACGTCAGCACTGGTAGCGGTGCCGCTGTGGCTGTTCGTCGAATCGCCTCTGAGCAACTTGGCTAATCTGGTTCTAAACCCCGCGTGAGTATGCAAGTAGTTAAATACTAATACTAATAGATTGTGGTGGGAAGATGTATGTGTGGAACTTGATATGGAAGGAGGATGCAAATGGTGGAGAGTATTTAAGGAATAAATATCAGGCTTAAATACTGGATTTTGTTCGAATAACCACTAAAGATGGATGCATAGTAGCTGTTTTCTACACGTCTAGTAACAGAATCAGTATTTGGATTGCAAATAATATTGTTTGCATCTGTGAAAGATTACTTTAGAAAGGCCTCGAGTTGTTTTAAAGATTATTTATTAAGATCAAGTGCATCCACATTTACGTCTAACCACATACACATTGTTTTGATGTGGAAAACTAACTCCCCTCCCTTGTTTCTTCCTCACTTCACTACGTTCAAACATCTTGAACAAATAATATAACTAGCAGAAGTGAACAAACAACATACATGATTTTATTTCAACTTTAAACAAACTGTCTTCCTTTGCCTTTTCAGTAAGAAGCAAACGTCGAATGGAATTGAAAACAAAAGGGAAATCAACGGGCAGACTAAGATTACAGACTTGAAATATACAAAGACACTGTGATATAATAAGATTCTTTTGATCTTGTTAATGAAGCAGATCTTATTAACTATGTAGATTTTACTGTCGTTGAAGCTGATTTCTTAGCTATAAGAATTTACGAAAAGATTAAGGATAAAACTAGTGTTGTTTCAGCTGTATTATTGTGATATAAATACTTATGGGCGACCGAAAGTCTGGTGCGTGTAATCTCAAGCGCCAATCAAATCCAGGCTTGATTTTTTTTTAAGGATAAGGTAGAATAAATTACTTCTTTACTGCGTATTTATTGAGATTTTTTTCAATGTATTTAATGTTAAAAAAATAATGTTACAAATCCACCAGAGGAAAAACAAAAGTAATTTTACCGCCTGCCAAAACTTTGTTAGCAATCAATATGTTATATGCGATTAAATCGAACACATATTTTAACAGGCAAAATGTTAAGACGCCTGCCGATAAAGATGAGGTAAAATTGTGTTTAAAATTGTTTTTACTTATGAAAAATCTGTGAGAACGTTAATTAAATAAAAAAGGAATGAAATCATTATTAATCTATGGATTTCAATAATTTACATTGAATATGTTGGTTCTTTAGGAGTACTTAAGTATTAAAACAGCTTAGGTACTAAATGCCGACCCCGTACCACAAGGAAGTGAATCATACATGTAATCCCATAGCAAATAATGTTGTACACGAACGATTGACTTACAAACTGTAGCATATAACTCACACCGCTGAAACTTTTAAGCCTACTCCGATCCTTATTTATGTGGCTTCAATGAACATAGCTAAACATACAAATACAGGAAGTATTAATAAGTATTATACACTGAAATAGCGCTCTATTTAGTTAAGTTTCTCTAGCACAATAGATTTGCTTGAATTTTCTAAGTAAACAATATTCAAATTGATGTTTTATGTGATGTCTCACATTCCCTGCATCTTTTGTATAATATACAAGGGAAAGATGAGCAACAACACTCTCAAAAGATTAAGATTCTATGAAATACCCAACAAAGGCAACCCCTTACACGCTCGTACCGTGGCTGTCGTAAAACACGATTGAGGGATTACGTCAAAAGGATGAGCAGAAGCGACTCTGTTCGGAAATTAGAACAACAAACTGTTATCAACGGTGTCTGACAAGTTTAGAAATTGTCGCAGTGTTTTCTTTGACTATCCATTGGTAGTTTGAACTTGTGATTAGTTTTAGATTCACTGGTTGAGATCTAAAAACATAAGCTAACCCACAAATGTATACGAGATTCAAGTACATGAGATAAATAACTCTCGACATCTAAACGCAATAAATGGTAGGGAGACTGAGTAACGTTGCGATTTAAATGTAAGGAAGGAGATATTACTGCTTATTCATTCCATTGCCATGGCAACGCTTCCATCTTCCCCGTATCCACATGTGAAGCTAATTTCATCCACACACAAACGATATCACCATGTTTATTCAGTCATGACCGCTGTTGAAGCCTGACAAATGTTTATATAGAATTCAATTCAACCTGATTCAATTCCACGCCTGTTATTGGATTTAAAGGTAGGTAGATACTAGGGATATTAATCCAGTCACGGATGTACAGATTACTAAAATTCAATACGAGTTTTATCAGTGTCATTGGTATCGGGTGTCTTAAGCAGTGTTTGTTTTTGATGTCAAAGTAATGGAAGAACGATTTCCAGCGATAGATACTCGTAATAATAGATTTGTTTTTATTGATTTTGGTGATGAATTGTATTTTTAGTATCTGACTTTTAACATCGAGGCTATATAAGATGGTTATGTAATTCTAGATTGAGGAATGATGCTATAGAACACGTTGTGGTTTAAAAAGAAGATGTAGTGATATAAATTGAAAAGAGTATGCTTAGATGTTGTGGTCACGTTGAGAGGATGGATGAAAGGCGAATAACAAAAGGTATTTATAAGGCAGATGTAAGTCGAGACGGGAGGGTTCACCTCACGTCCGTGACCTTATTGGTGATGTTCTTCCGAAAGGTCAAACGCGTAGTACTCGCTAGCTTGCGTGTATGACCAGGTGTATGAACGTAAACGAAGCAAAAGGAGTATGTAAGTTAAGATCATAGCAGAAGGGGTTCTGTAGTTTCTACTCACCTCCATGGAGAAACGGCGTGAATTTATGTACGTTTATTCTAGCATTAACGTAATAAATTGAAAATCGAACGAAAACATCGAAGGAGTATCCATTAAAAAAGTGATAAATTAACAAAAGACTATCACCAACTCACCTAACTTTTACAATATAAGACATCAAAGCGTCTGATGATCAAAGCGTACTCCATTATCTGATTAGTTTACAAAAGATAAACATAAGCACAAGAAAACTCCACAATTACTTTCTAGAACAAAACCGTACCATTATCTCTATCCAAAGAACAATTTAACTTATATGGACGGTATTCTAGTTTTATGTAAGAGTCTAAAGGAGAGGCGCTCTTGGAATATGTGATTGCTTTCCTAGATTAGTTTGTAGAATTAGGTTGTTCAGAAATTATAGTATGCATTGAATTTCGAACTGATACGGATAACGGTAATACCGCTGGTGTGTATCGGTTTATTAGTATAACCGGGTTATGACCTAGGAGTAGTAAACGGAGGTGCGGATTTAAGGGTCTCCGATTTGATCTTAACGAGGTAGAAGTTGGGAGCTTTACTAGGAACTTACCTGTAGGTTATATTTAATTTGTAATGGTAGAACCAATTTAACACGACAAGGTCATTTTCTAAGTTTATCTTGGACATCACTGACATCAGTGAAGGAAAAACATCGTGAGGAAACCTGGACTTATATAATTAATATAAGTCTGAAATCGCCTACCCGTCTTGAGCAAGCGTGGTGATTAATGCTCGTGCCTTCTCTGTATGAGAAGAGGCCTTTGCCCTGCAGTGGGACAGTAATAGGCTGGTACTGTACTTTAAACTATTTTTTTTTTCATGATTTTGTTCGTCGCCATATTTTAATCTTCTGAAGTTGATTATTATTCTTACATTAATATACTACCAAGTAGACAACAATATTCTGATTTAAACCTATAGTACGCCATCCTATTTAGTGTTCCCCTAATGAGCTTTCCCGGAGGCACATCCATAATCAACGCGCTTGACTGGCAGATTGAATTGCATTATGTTATTAGTTACTAAGTGGACGATACGTCATTTTAATATTAAACTCTCTCTGGTACAAAATTTGGGAGTAAATAGTGCTGATTACTTTGCTAACTTTATTTAGGTTATTATAACCATCTTTATTTGCGGGTGAAGGTCCGCCTGCGACGCAGGAGGTTGCGGGTTCGATTCCCGTCTTGGGACAAATGTTTGTTTGATCTACAAAGATTTGTTCCGGGTGTTTTGGGTATTTGCTATGTATAATAAAAATATCTATCTATGTAATGTATTGTATTAAGTATATCAGTGATCTAGTACCTTTAACCCAAGCTCTGCTTAGCTTGGGGCTAGACGATGCTGTGTGGATTGTCCAGCATTATTTATTTTTATTTATTTATCTTATAAAACAAAAAACGGGTGTTTACAAAAACGTTCAATTTTAACTATATCAGACTAAAAACATGGCAAAGTTCAATTCAGAAAACCAATTTGACATTTCTAGTTGAGTTCATACCTGTCACCGTCTTTCACCGTCCTTTTCTAGAGCTGTACGTCAGTAAGATATCTATTCTCGCATTTTAGTTCAGTTTTAGTACAAGGTAATCCCTGTCAATATTCAAAGAGTGATCGTTTATTCGATTTTTAAGATTCCGTACTTCAAAAGGTAAAAAAGTAACCCTTATAAGCGCACTCTCTTGTTTTAAGACTAGTTTATCTTCAACATTACTAATATTGGTGAAGGAGAATATTGTGAGGAAATAATAAATTAAGTCTAAAATTGCCAACCCGCATTGATTATTGCTTGCACCTTCTCCGTATGAGAAGAGACCTTTGTCCTGAAGTGAGATAGAAACAGGCTGGTATTTCCTTCTTTTCTTTTTATCTAAGACTAGAAGTGTTTGTAGAATTATACAAAAAATTGCTCGAAATATAACTAAAATATATTTGCTTAACCTCCTGATATATGAGAAACCGTCGTATTAGTGCTATATCGCATTTCTAGAATTAATTATATCGTTCGTCGTAATGTGATCGTCAACATAAATCATCTCGCTAATTACCATGTACATAAGCTGTAATTTATTAACCCGTTAACTAAGCCCCCAAACGGTACCAAGTGATTTTATTTTGGATATTTTCTGTCATATTGCACGTCTCAACGCGAAGCGTTGAGTTGTGCTTTACTGTCACTCTCTCAAGGTCAAGCAATTATCTCGGCTTAAATTGCTTTTATCCGATCCTTTTGGACTTTGAGTATTAAATGAGTTGACAAATATCAACAATAACACTTTTTTATGACAGTAGATACTTTTAAAAAACACTGTTTTTGCTAGATAGTAAACAAAAAACCGTTTTGAAAAACTATTTCAGTGGACGTCGGGTTGTCTGTATGTTCGGATGATGTATGTGGTCACGATATCGCCCAAAAAACTTCACTTTTTGAGTCATTTTTTTTTTCATCCGCTTCAGTATCATTCTGAGTAATAGCCTATTGAAAATTACCGTCTAATTAAATCAAGTCATTTTTGTCATAAAATGAGCGTTGAGACGTGCACTTTTGGATTTTTTTTACTAATTTCCTCAGACCAACTTCCCTGCGAAAGACCTATTTTTTTCACCAATCTATTCATCTGTCCAGCCTTTTCCCAACTATGTTGGGTTTGGCTTTGAGTCTCACCGGATGAAGCCGTAAAACCTGTATTATACTCGTATGCCCTCCAAAAACTAGTTACTGAAAGACTTATCAGACTTTCGGGCTTCTGATTACCCGTAACGACTGTCAAAGAGCTATGACAGATGAGACCAACTGATTTACGTGCTTTCCGTTATTTCGTATTCGATTTGGGTCACACATTCGAGGACCGTCCTCAGCAAACGTAGCTTAACCTTTAATCATAATGGCTTGGTATTAAGCTATTCCAGGGTTATTCTACCACCAACCTTCAATTCCAAAATTCATCCCAAATTCTCTAAAACAAATTAATCCACAGAGCATCCACGTTCATTTCACATTATATCTCTAGATAAAGCCGCGCGCACACAGTCTCTTTGTCATACTGACGAGAGTTGTCACGCAGACGAGATCTGTCACGTCACGTTATTGGAATATTCAGACCTTGGTAATTAACGCTCATGATGATATAGCCTAATTAACTGTTCTGAGGTTTTGTGTGAGATTAAGTATTGTAAACTTCGCGAGTAATATTTCAATGGGTAGAAGTTGGCTGCAACCCTTTTTTTTCAATTTAGAAATGAAAAAAGACTATTGTTAGCCCATTTTCTTTTTCATCTAAGCAGTATATGTTTCTTTGTGTTTGTTCAAAGGCAAAGATACATACTGGCTACATCTTTTCTAGAAGATTCCTACATTTTCTTTTGCTCAATTTCCATTTCAGTAATTTATTATCTTTTCGTGACATGTTTGTTACATCGAAGGTAGAATTTCATCAAAATAATTACGCGGCGCAAAACCCCTAATTTGTTCTCAACAAATAATACAATTACATGTTTCTGGAACAACAGATGCCATAGTAACACCCTCAATTACTCCCATCTCTAATACCAAACAATTTATGAAATAAAAACTTCTTGATTGTTCCAAAACTGTCACACATTATGAGAAACGGGATCCCCCTCATTTGTCCCATTCATCATTGTACTTTTAGCTTCACCGCAAAATTTGGTACAGAAGGACCAGTTTTTCAATGCCTCCGATGTAATGAACAAACTTGGAGGTTCACAAATGTTGAACCTAATACTAAAACAAGCGGAACCCGCTGCAGATTCTGGGCGTTCTTAGCTGCGGTTTGAATCAGCATTTCATTACATAATTATAACATCACGCTTATACTCCTCGACGGTAAAGCTGGTCTGTCGCTGAGCGTCAAATACAAGAGAAAACTCAACCACATCTGGCCGATGAGGTTTTCAACGCCCAACTCAGCGCAAAAAGTTAAAAATCCAACGGTGCAAATATTCAGGCTTAAAACTGCTAGTCTACTAGCCAGGCTTTTGCGACAAGTTCACGTGATATGGGACAAAGCTACGTAAATATTTCATTCATCATTTGTTTAGTTTGATTGATCCGATTCTACCTGTCCCTTGCTCCCGCCAGCGACGCCCTCAGCCGAGGTCCGAACCCCACAGTACCAAAGCCTTGGCTGGAGGCCTTAATTTACGAAGAAATATGACAGGATAGTACGTTTAAGCAGCCAACTACCTTCTAGGTTGATCTGGGAGATGTCAATTGATCGCGGAAGGCGCATTAGTGTCCATGATAGAATACCGGGCTGGGTTTTAGTCAGTTACAGTCCGACAGTCGAGCTTGTTGGTTCAGACCTGGGCAAACACCAATGTGAGTTTATCAATTCATATGTACTTTCTAAGTTTATCTTGGACATCACTGACATCGGTGAAGGAAAACACTGTGAAGAAACCTGGACTAGTAGTTTATATAAGTCTGAAATCGCCAACCCGTCTTGAGCAATCGTGGTGATTAATGCTCGTGCCTTCTCTGTATGAGTAGAGGCCTTTCTACCAACCAGTACCAGCCTATTAAGGCTGGTACTTTTTTATAGTCTGACAGACCCCTCCGCCCGCCTCAGGGCGGTAGACATCCATGAGGATTTTCAACCCCAGACACAAAGAAGTGATCTCTCACTTTTTTGTGTCTGGGGTTGAAAATCCTCAATTAAAAAATAAAAGATTTTGTTTACTCTACTACTACTTTCGAGTTCTGTACAATGTGGTCCTTCTGTCCACAATGAGTGTGCCCTAAGCCTTACTTTATTACATGCTACGTATGTTTTCTGTTACGAGCGTTATTAATAGCTCTATGGGGAGGGTTATATTACAGGGTAGGCAGAATTCCAGGCACCTGTTGATTGAAGATAGGATCTTTGGTATAAAAATTGTGGTAATGAAAGAGAAAGATCATTGTTTGGAGCTAGAAATTATGTTCTTGGACAGCTGGAAATAAGCTTAGGGATCTGCGAGAATTGCTAGCATTTTTGTTTTTGCATTTGCTCAGCTGCAAATTTTTACACGCTTTTTTTTTTAGCTTTGCTTGTAACATAGTGTTAATATTGAAGAATACACGCCGATACATGTAGCCCACTGTGAATGACAGTAACCATGGAAAAATGGAAAACATTTATAACTATTGACACTATGCACCCCACGCTTTTTACACGCTTTATTTTAGTGTCACTTGTATGTATGTTTGTATGTTTGTAACCGACTTCTTTGGACGCTATTTTTCCATTAATCACATCTGTTTCTTATTTACACTTTTCTTAATCCAAATTTATTAAATTTTCGTTTTCTATTTTTTAGTTGGATTTTCAATAAAGGAGTGTTTTTTTAGTATTTTTTTTTATTGTTATTTATTTTTCATTTTTTAGTTAAGTTAAGTTAGATTTTCTATAAAAGCGTGTTTATCTTATTATTTTTTTAAAGTGTTTCGCAAACGTTACACACACCATTTACCAAAATATAGTCATTACAATCGTCAAATAATTGTATTCTTTACCTACGAATTATCCGATTGAATGACTATTTCTTGAAATCATAACATTTCAGGTTAATTACATTCTAGAGAGATTCATGATTTCAATGATAAATGTATTTAGTTAAATACATATTTGTTACGACCCGTTTTACAAGTAATTACCATACATGAGCTGTAAATTGCAAAAAACCAAAGAAAATTTTAAAGGCAAGGTCTATCCTGAAAATTTGTCTTTAAAAAAAATGAGTTTAAAGAATAACATTATTCTAGGAATATTAAAGAAATAAGTTTTAAGTGTTATTCTTAAATGTCATAGTTCTTAATTTCGTAATAACGTTGTTACGCTAAGTGGCCTTTTAACTCAATACAAAAATAAAACGATACTTTATAAAAACCAGCCAAGTGCGAGTCGGTAGCGAACAACGGTTCCGTACCATGTCGAGCAAAAAACGCCGAAAAATCACGTTTCTTGTATGGGCACCATTTCGGCACGGAACCCTTTAACCCTAGTAAGTGGAATTATGATTGAGAACGGATGTTGTTTAATTAATTGACAATGAACGGATATTGTGCCCAAAAAGGTTTTTAAAAGAAGCCTTTCATACAATCACTGAGTCAATTAAAAATGTATCTAGAGTATTATATTTAATATCCTTTGCACTGCAGTTGACCGGTATTTTATTTTAGGTTTTCCTGACAAGCTTTCATTGCCTACAATTTTTATTTAAGTACCTAAGATATGCTAGGAGACCCCATAAAATTGAATTTTCTTAAGTTCGTAAACACATAACATCACGCCCGTAGTCCTCAAAGGGACGTGCAGTGGTGTACCTACAATACACCCACATTTCACCAGTGATGTTTTTTAGAAGTCCCATACTCAATACTTTATCGCATTCCATAATGAGTACATAATTATGACAGTTGGTATGTTAAATCATCGACCAAATGGACCCTGTCGGGCACAGCAAAGTTATTTTTTTAATAGGAGCCGTGGCCATATTGGTGGTGAGCCTATTGCCATAAACCGCATTTTACCCGAATTTTCTTTAGTACTTACTTCAATTATCTCTTTATCTCTAACCAAGGCAATCCAGAGTATTTTTGATTAAGGAACAAACTACGGAGGTCTATTAATAACAGGAAGATATTAGTGATTTGTCCTTGTCATATTGATTTGGTTTTTTGGCCGAGTACACGATTATCCCGAGTTCTTCCCGTTTTATCCCGTATTCATATATACGGGATATACCTACAGTTTCGAAAGTCTATATAATACACATAGATAAACTCATACTTGTGTCCAATAGGGTAGGCAGAAACTAGGCACAGAACGCCACAACCAACACCAAAAAAACAGTAAGTACTTAAAACTTTTGTCTGTCTGTTTGTTTGCGCTTATCTCCAAAACCGCTGAACCAATTTTGATGGTACTTTCACTGGCTGATAGTTAATGTTACAAGGAGTAATTTAAGCTTTATTTCTTATTATAGCTAGTGTTTATTTCAGAAAAAGAAGTAGGTTTCTAAGCAAAAAAAAGAAAACCATGTTTCATTTAATTCTAAGTGGAATTTTGACATTACTAGCAATGCCCGCGACTTTGTGTCATAGACAAAGCTAGTAATATAACAAGTGAGATCAAAATATGCCGTCCTGTAGTTGGCTTTTTACTGTTGAAAGGGTATATTAAAACAACCCAAAGGAATGGTGATCTGAAATGTGCAGTTCTACACACTTCTGTGATAATACTTTGACCTGCTTATCCTACTACTAATATCCTTCTTTTGTTTCTAAAATTGATTAAAAGTTACAAGCATACATACGTAAGATCAAGCCTGATTTCCTTTAAGGGTTAGGCAGAGGCGTATCTATAGTACAGCCTCATTTTCCTGTTATGTTTGAGTCCCATATAACAAGGGGCGAGCCTATTGCCTTTAGCCGGTCACGAATCTTAACTCCGGGCTGGTGAAAGGTGAAACTTTCTGATGAAAAAACCTGACAACATTTTGTTCGACTACGGAATCCAACCCGAGACCTCATGCTCCACAGTAGCGCTGGCGACCGCTTCAGCAAAGGAGGCAGAATTCTTTTTTCAAAATTTTTAATTAATACTGGGGCTTCTTTCTGCGTTCCAGAAAAGCATGTTCTATTTTTGCTCACATATAATTAATTCCTCCAATAATATTATCGGTTTGATTAACATATTTTTAGCACAACACCCATCCTATCCAAGTTATCTGGCAACCAGTATCAGTTTCTATTATAATTAAATAAGACGTGGTTTGGTATAAAAGAGAGGCGACAGCGTTTTTGTACACAAAATGAGAAAACAACTTAAATAAATAATAATAAACCCCGTGTTTGCCCCACACTGGGAACTTCTCCTGTGTTGTGGGTGCGTTTACATACATTCAAAGTCACATACACTAACAGCCATACCCGGAACAACTACCTGTAGGCCATACCAAATTTGTTCCATGCGGGAATCGAACCCACGACACGCGGCGCAGCAGCCGATCGCTCAGCCACTGCGCCAACCGTGCCGTCGAACACACTCTCTGTGTATATGTCAACTGTCTATTACGGTTCATGAGATACAACCCGCTGAGAGACATACAGACGGACACCGGAGGTTTAGTAATAGGGTCTCGTTGGCACCCTTTGGGGGTACCTACAGAACCCTTGAATTTACAGAAATGTTTCCACTGTGTATTATGTACGTCCCGGAAGTCAGATAAACCCTATGCAGCAACACTGTCTCTGATTGGTTGAAATTTCGCACAGTTACTTACTCTTACCCACTTAATGTCATACACTGACCTTATTGGTGACGTTCTTCAGAAAGGTGGCGCTTAGTAATCGCAATCGGCGTGATGTATGAACGCAAACGAAGCAAAATGAGTAGGTACGAGTATGTGAGGATCGTAGCAGGTGGCGTTCTGTAGTTTTATATACCCCCATGGGAAACGGCGTGAGTTTTGATGACCAACTCAAAATTAGTCTTTGATATAATTCTCTGCTAAAAGTTTGACTGATATTAGCAAAGACGGAGATATCTCACGAAGAAAACCCGTAGTTTTAACTTCCAGCGCTCTGCCAAGAATCTTCCTTAGAGTTTTTTACTTTGATCTTATTAACCACGGACATTTTTAAGCAGTTTTGCCATCATTTAAAGCGCTCAAAGCAAAAACTTTTTGAGTTTCTGGAAAAGATATTTTAAGTTTGAAAACACTAATGCAGTTTTACCAAAAGCTTCTTAAGTTTTTGAAAAATAAATAAGGAGATTTTTAACTCTTTTGGTAACACGCTACGACAAGTTTTAATAAACTATTATACGACTTAAGAATCTCTCATCCCTTTATTAATAAACGTGGTAACAACTATCAAATACTACAACAATAATACAATCCCGTTACTGTCCCACTGCAGGGCAAAAGCCTCTGCTCGTACAGAGGAACCACGAGCATAACTCATCACACTTGCTCAAGGTAAGTTGGCGATTTCAGACTTATAATCAGAAATCCAGGTTTCTCCACAATGTTTTCCTTCACCGATGTCACATAGGTATCATAAAAATATATTTCTTCTGATGATTATAGTAGTATCTTGATTCCACGTTTATTATTACAAGGGTTAACGATAAATCCAATGTCACAGACATTTTGACAGCTCTCTTTTTAAACACTAGTCTCAGACGCCATCTTGAAAATCGTCTTTCAAATTTAACGCTATATTCTTAATAATTGGACCACAAGCTAAGGGTAGCTAATTTATTAGTGCCACACCCTGTTAAATAGTGACTTATTTATTTGAAACGGGAGTGTCCCCTTATTGTGTACTGGTAATTAAATGAACATTGAGATGACTGTGTATGGGAGATGGGTTGGACATAGGTTGGCTTATTATGGCGGCCATTTTAACTAGATGGCTGATGCATAGATGGGTTATTTGTAAAATACTATACGGGGTGGTTTTAAAGAAAGAAAGAAAGAAAAGTCTTTTGTTTGGGACACGCACAGATACTTAATAAAAAAGAAAAAAAAAACTAAACAATAAATAAAAATATAAACTAAAAAGACCTGTGGGAGGCCAAAAAGGCTCCATAGACATATGCGATATTTTAACACGGAGTAAAAATACCGCAGCATTCGTTTTCAATAACCATTCAAATTTTCAAAGGATGAATATGAACAACTTTCAATATAGTACCAACTCAAAAATGACGAAAAAAAAAACTGTATCATACAGTAACTCAATACCCACTCGAATAAAATGTATGAAACGGCAGATTTTTTTTGCCGTGTATTTTGATTATAATTAAAAAAACAATGATACCAATACCAAACTTTCAAACACATTAGCATGTCGGTGACACGATCCCATAATTAACCCCATACAACCATTTTGCCCCTACCAAAATCGCTCAACGCGACTATAGAAGTTATTACTTAAGATATATCAGTTATAATCATGCATTGTTAACTGTACCTATTGCAGTAAGGGTTAAGGATAAAGAAATGTTCTAAATACAAATGCTACCATTGATGTTTTACTTTATAGAAAGTATTTGTCACTTCAAATGTCAAAGATATGTCAAAAGATGTATGAAGCAAAAGGAGTAGATATGAAAGGGTCGTAGCAGAATTGGCGGGGCCCAAGAGTTACCGTGACCCCGGAACGTAAAGGGCAAGGACGGAACACGGATGGATTTAAGTCAGTAAAAGTCTGACACGCCCACCCGTTCCACCCAGAACGAGAAAAGTCATTGGATAAAGTCTATTGGATGACTTCCCAACCTTAAAAAAAAAAAGTGTCGTTGCAGATAGCGTTATATAGTTTCTGTTAACCCCCATAGAAAATAGGCATAATTTTGTCTGTATGTGTTTGTATGACGTTTTGATATTCAACGTTATCAACAAAAGGGCGAATTATCAGGCAACGTCCGAAAAACTCCGCCGCCCATTGCGAGCCAAAAATAATATTCACCAAAGTAAACAGTTTTCATTTTTTTAACGTAAAAACTGCTAGAGGGGCAGCGTCACTCTTATCTCTCGAGATAAGCGTGACAGAGACCCGACGTGACAAAAAAAAAGTGACAAAAAAATATAGTCCCGTCACAAAAATGAATCCGACATAATGTTTTTGGAGCTGAGTGTACTTAAATATTAATGCGACGCAGCTTTTAGCTGACTGTACTGTGTCAAAATAATCTTTGTTTCCCTTTTTTTGGGAATTAATTAAGCAGGCACCTTTCTTTGAATTGTGTTCTGGGTAGAGCTCAAAAAGTTTCTGAAGATAGACTTAGGCATAAGCCCAAAGGGGTATCGTTTTGTATAGTAACAGGGTTGTGGAGCTCGGATAGTTAGTCGCTCCATGTAAAACACTGGTATTATTAGTAAGTTTTTATGGTGTACAAAAAAGAGTGTTCTTTTCTAGCTTAACCCACCAACTATCTTAGCCTCTAGAGCCTCTGTGCGGGTTATACGGATAACCCCAACACTGGCTCAGATTCCCTACACCCATACAACCAACTTCGAAGCCGTGTTGATGTCCAAACTTGGTCTCGCCGTGAAGTTGTAGACACATGCTTTAATTGCTGACCTACATGCTGCTTTAATTAAATGTTCCGAAGTAGCTTGGTACGGTTTGTCGTGGTTAGCAGCGAACTATCAAGTATTATACGATATAGTCCGGTCAGACTGAGACTTGACAGACATCGAGGAAAAATCAAAAACGTAAACTTTTACGTTTCAGTTACGTTTTGGAACACAGAGGCCTACAAAGGCTTGTTTTCAACGTAACGTATGTTATGGCAACAATGACAACATTATGAGTTTCATAGTTCATAACATGTCGCCTGTATTCCCAGAAGGGTTAGACAGAGGTAATGATACCTATAACAACAACATCTACATTTCGCCAGTTATGTTTAAGCTCCTTGTAATAGAAAGGAATAGTCTCGTATTGCTATTGCCTACATTATCAGCAAAAACTCAATAACACTTTACCCGACCTCCATACCGAACCCGTGACCTAACGCTCAGCAGTCGCGCTTGGGACCTCTAGACCAACTAGGGATTTAGTACGAAAGAGATAATATATTCTTTGCATTTGGGAATTACAGCCCACGTGTAACATGGCCTCATATATTTGAACGAAGCAATTAAGTCCCAATAATAGAAACCCTTTATACCCTATTGTGATTACAATATTCTTTGTTATATATTATATTGTGCGGAGTTACGCCCTAGGGATTAATGTTAGATCATAGTGTTGTGAAAATGTGGGATCGAAATGGGAATTTAAATTTTCGGTGGCCGAAAGCCAAAATTGATATTGAGATCGGAACATCATAAGAGTTTCTGTTCTGCTGTGTGCTTGCTTCACACCTTTTTTGAGATGGGTAGGGTCTTGGCTCTAGTCAGAGGTGACAGAGTCAACGATGGAGTAAGCTGTTCAAGAAGTTCAGAAGAAGCCTGTTCAATTCAGTTTATCCTTCAGGGATATCTGCTGCTTAACCAAACTTTCCAGTGGGTACTTAATTAGCAATTAAGGCCTCCAGCCAGGGCGTAAACAACTTAAAAGCTAAGCGACCAATCGCTAAGGGCACCCCCTGCAGGGCACGAGCCTCAGCTTTGGACGTCGCTGGGAGAGGACAGCAAGGGACGGGCTGGATCTAATAGATATATTATTTAGGGACTAATTTAAACAACTTCTGGCTCACTTCACGGGCTGGCTCGAGCAAGGGGTCGGGAGGAACGCATCGTAGCGCGGGTGTGCGTGTTCTTAAGTTGTTTGCAAGTATCTGTGTTTGTATAGAAAACTCGCGTAGTGCAACACACAGGAAACGCATTCACGCGCAGTGTTCGTCGTTCGCCGCTATACACCCCGGTGCGTGATGCGGTGCAGTGTGCCAAGTTAAAATGAAGTATTTACTATACTGTCTGTGTACTTATTGGTTCCACCTCTGCCTTACCTTACTTCAGGAAATATAGATGTGATATTGATATTGTTTAAACATAATGCTTGTACATTTATTTTTGTTCAAACGTCTCTCGGCTTCATCACCATCCTCCTGCCCTTATCCCAATTTATTTGGGGTCGGCGCAGTATGTTTTCTTCTTCCATTCATCTCTATTTGCCGTCATTTCAAGAGCCACCAGTTTTCTAGCCATATCATCTTTCACACAATCCATCCATCTTTTCTTTGGTCTCCCTCTACTCTTGTAACCCTGCACATTCATACTTAAAACTTTCCTCACAACATGGTCCTCCTTCCTTTACATTTCAAACGTCTCTCAGCTTAGTTATGATTTATTTCATCATTTTCAATTTAGTTTATAAATAAAAGTAACTAAATCTTGCATGTACATGACAGAAAACAAAACTAATTCCTAATAAACAATGAAAACGTATAAAATCATCCAAAAACATCCACAACATTCCAATTAAAATCTTCAGATACCGATTCGAAGTACGATTTCAAACTTGGAATTTCAAAAGCATTGCATATCATCGTCATGTCAGTACAAAACAAAGGAACCGTATCCCCATATAACCATATCTCATGAAAGCCGAACGCCTAGAGACGAAACCACATACACGGTACATCACTAGCATACACAGTTTATATCAGATGAAAAGGGTTGGCGTAGGATTCAGAGCCGTCACTACTCATTCCTGTTGATATTTTGATCTTAATATTTAGGATTAAACAGCTTTTCGGTAAAGCCTCGGAATACAAAGGGAATGTAAAAATTTGTTGGCTTTCTTATTTTGTTCATAGTTATCTAGATAAACATAAAAAGGTTTATTTATCTTTTATAAAGGACTAGAGTTTCGCTCGCGACTTCGTCCGCGTGGATTTCCCTTTGAATCCACCCTTTAAGCATGGTTTATATAATAAAATATACTTAAGCTTTTGTTACTCGCTGATAAGTTTTCTATAGTTGAAATATTTTTTTAAATCTATGAAGTAGTGTTTGAGTTTATCCATTACAAACTAACTTACAAACAATAAATTATTTCCTATTTCTTTGATTATAATATTAGTTTAGAACATTGGACATGAAGTTTGAAAGATGGTTTAAAAAGATGAAAAAATAATTGTTTGTTGGTTCGTAGAAAGTAATTAAGGATCGACGAAGGTATGCTTACCGAAGTCGGCCTGTAGATGGGTGACCATCCCTTAGATACCAAGACCTCTCCGTGCCTCGGAAAAAAAACTACGTTTAACCTTTGGTCCCGAATAACAAGTGCCAACTACGCGGCAAAGAGTGCTGGACGCGATAGTGGGGGTTCAAGTTCAAGTTTCTACTAAAATCGACTACTGCTCAACTAAAGGTCAGCGCTCAAGATCCCTGCCAGTAACTATAACTCGTATTTACAATAGCTGTTTTTACGGCGTTGCAATCAATGATTCAAAATAAAAACTACACATCAGCATCGCTTAACATACTTAATTATTTCGTATAAAAAACAAACGGTCACTAAATAAAATAACACTACTAAAACCCAAAACCAAAAACAAAACACAAAACATAGAGCTTACAGCATGACCGCCATTTTATCTCTATAACCATTATTTTCGGAATAACCCTGCAAACTGTCATATAAAACTCGACTAACTTTGTAGCCTCGCTTTTTAACCTGTCGGTAATACTAACGGAGTGCCCCATGGGTCTATTTCACCCTTAAACTGTGGGGTTAGCAACAGACTTGTTACAACTCGGTTTTTTTGGGGTTAGGAATGGTTTCTGGAAGTTTCTTGCGGGAGGGTTTATGAGACTTTACTTATCATCTATTTATCAACTATGGTGGGGTCGGCTTCCAGTCTAAATGGATGCAGATTTACATGGAGCGTCTGCCTATCTGACCTCCACAACCCACTGGGCAACACAATAACCCTTGGTAAGACTGAATGTCAGAGTATCGGGCTTTTGACTACCCGTAACGACTGTCAAAGATCTACAAATGATATCCGAGACTTAATATTATTTATTACTGACAAGGTGTCGAAATGATTCATTTCAATTCTTTAAAAAAGGGGAAATTGACCTTCAAAGTTTTGTTTCTATTCACACCATTTTAGTTTCCAAATATAACATAATTCTTATCCTTTGGACAAGATAGACGCGTAGGGCGCCTTGCGCCAGCAACGGCAGAGAAAACAATTGAAAGAAGTTGGTAAGAGCAAGCCACGAGTCACCGCGACGCAAGACGTTTTGGCGCGTATTACTCGCTCGGCGGAAACAGTTGACGAGCGATTTGGCGCGTAAATAAATCAAATGAACTAACAGCGTGGCCATTGGATAACTGCTTCGTCAGGCGGTCGTATGCACTACTATTGGAGTTGAGCATGAAGGTTTTTGCATCTGGAATTTCTCAGCCTCTACCCGGTCGATGGCAATATGGTCGACCTTATTATATAGGGCTTGAATATAACTGGCGAAATGGGTGTATTATAAGTTTGTCAAACCATTTGGGGCGTGATGTTGACATCAGAGCAGGTGCAAATGATGGGTCGTGGCATATCATCAAACCGTGTGTCGTTTGGCGTAAACCACGTGTCCCTTGGCACAATCCGCGTGTCTTTTAACACAAACCGCGTGTCGCTCGGCACAAATAGCGTGTCGCAGGGCACAATCCGCGTGTCGCTCACCACAAACCGCGTGTCGCTTGGCACAAACCGCGTGTCCCTTGGTACAAACCGCGTGTTACTTGGTACACTTGGTTAAAACCGCGTGTCGCTAGGCATAAGCCGCGTGTCGCTTGACTCAAATAACGTCACAAATATATATCACCCGTGCCATGAATTGGGCTTTACCGCTACCTAGTCATTTAAATCGGCGCTTACCACTTTTATCACACCCACGTAATACTTTACTTACATGAAGAAACAACTTCAATACTTAAAATCTTTCACACTCAGTTACTCTAAAAAGCGTATAGTTGCCATGGTAACGATTATGATAACTTCTACCTGAGCAGTAATGCTATTAAATCGAATCACTGTGGCCTCACGCTCTTTAAGCAATCAAGTGGGCGCAGAAAATGGAGGATTAAGAATTAAGGATTAGGATTCGTAAGCTCTTCTTAGGTATGTAAAAAGGCTTTGTATTTAGCATCGGATACTTTACGAGTTCATAACATACCTTCACGCCTAACACGTTTAGTCTCAGGGTAGGCAGACGAGGATAAGGACGAGGAGACTTTGGAATCCACATATCGCTAGTTATGTTTTTATTAATACGAGTAGGGGTCGAACCTTCTATCATCAACCGGGCGAAACCCATACATTGGTGCTAATAAACTACATAACATGACGCCTGTACGTTATAAACGGCTAGGCAGAGGTGTACCTATTGTGCATCCATATTTTACCAGTTATGTTTACCCCTACTACATAGAACTTTCTATGTAATAGGGGGGCGAGCCTAGTGCTACCCAACGGGCTAAATTCAGGCTCCGAGCTACTATTGAGCAATTATTATTGCACAAACCCGACATCGCTTAACCCAGAAAGAGGGATGATGACAAAAAATTATATTTGAGTCCCACAGGTAAATTAAAACAAAAATTGTCTGATTTTTTACGTAATCAAAGGATCACTTTGATACATTGAGTTCAAATATAGTATGATGTCACGCGTATGTTGATTTTATACGTACATGTGACGTAGCGAGTCTCCACTCCCCAGGTTTAACGCGATTCTTCCTTTTCCCAACTATTTTAGGGAGCCGGATGCAGCTGAATACCAATATTTTACATTGAGCGTCTGCCTATCAGATCTCCACAACCCAGTTACTGGGTACACGATACTCAGTGATAAGACTGCTTGTCAGAATTTCGGGTATTGTCAAAGATCTACAAATACATCCGGGACCAGCCGCTCATTTTTTATTAATATGATGAAGCAAAAAATATGAGTCCCATATTGTTTTATTATCTAACTGACGCGCTAATTGTAATTGTTTTTTTTTTTACTCAGGCGTTTTCCCCATTCAACCCAGGACAGCAAATTTGAGGTCGCTTCAATGCCGAAAGAATCCTACAAGCAATATCCCATAAATTCAACACCACCCATTAAAATAACCGCGTCTAACAACAACCATGCTGTTACTAAAAATGAAGACGCGTGCTATCTGATACAGTTCAAACCGATTACTAATCGATACCATTCGATGCGGCACAATCGAGATACGAGGACAATCGATTCGAATCGCCATTGTTAACTGCCAAAGAAGCCGTTTGGCATGCAACCTTTTTACGAAATAGGTATTTAATAGATTTTTATAAGGAAGTCGTTAATTTATTAAGGTTGAGTAATTATTTCTTAATCTTCGAGTGGAAACTGATGCGACGCTTTGTCTGTCGAGAGATTGTAGAGAGATGGATAGATAGAAAAAGTGGATATATCTTGTCACAGAAAATATACGTGAATGTGTAAAAAAAACACTTGTAACACTTTTGACATACCCGGGAATCTAACCCAAGATTTTCCAAATCAAATCAACAATATATATTTGCAAAGAGAGATGGATAGATAGAAAAAGTAGATATAACTTGTCACAGAAAATATACGTGCATATGTGAAAAAAAAAACTTATAACACTTTACCCTACCCTGCATCGAACCCAAGACTTCCCAAATCAAGAAAGCAATATTCATTTGCAAGAAATACACTTTGCTCTGCCAGTCAGTCATCATTTGTAGATATTTGACAGTCGATCCGGGTAGTCATAAGCCCGAAAGTCTGACAACCAGTCTTACCAAGAGGTATCGCGTTGCCCAGTTACTGTGTTGTGGAGGATTTTTTTTCATTGGGAGTCCGCTCCAAGTGAAACTCTGGTATTCAGCAACTATCAGTTGGATTGGAAGCCGACCCCAACGTGATGTTTTGTTAGTAGTCTGTCAACTTTATTTTAAGTAAAATAAATAAAAACGTTTTCAGTAGCTCTAAAACAGTGGCTCCCAACCTTTTTCTAAACGAAAACTAAGTATTGGTCAAATTCAACAGTAAGGAACGTGTGGATTAACGGTACTTTTTGTAATAGAAAACACCAACTTTGCAATAGAAAATTAAGTTCGGTTAGCATCAATTTGAGTTATATAAATAAATAAATATTGCTGGACAATCCACACAGCATCATCTAGCCCCAAGCTAAGCAGCAGAGCTTGTGTTATGGGTACTAGATGACTGATATACTTAATACAATACATTACATAGATAGATATTTTTACTATACATAGCAAATACCCAGAACACCCGGAAAAAATATAATAATTGTAGATCGTACAAACATTTGTCCCAAGGCGGGAATCGAACCCGCAACCTCTTGCGTCGCAGGCGGACCATCGCCCGCCGCGCCACATCGGTCGTCAAGTTGAAAATACTTAAATCTTAAATC
Organism: Phlogophora meticulosa; assembly: GCA_905147745.2. Taxonomy (NCBI): domain Eukaryota; kingdom Metazoa; phylum Arthropoda; class Insecta; order Lepidoptera; family Noctuidae; genus Phlogophora; species Phlogophora meticulosa. Next base: position 10,761,095 of record LR990543.1, on the reverse strand, counting down.
TTTTACGGTCTTTAATTTAAGCTTTTGCTGTCTGCGTACCACTTATTTATGATAGAATGTACTTCCTCTTTGAGATGCAACATCAGAATGATCTCCGAATTAGCTTTTTAGCTGCTTTGAGACAACTGGTTCTCCACGAGGTGATGGACCCCATAAAGACCACAAATGTTGGGAACCAATGCTCTAGAATTTAAACAAAACTTTTCCACGCAAGAATCGAACCGCGACCTCCCATCTTAAACTTAGCAGACAATAAAACAAATATTTATAGAACGACAGAATCCTTACCCTTTCTGATTGACTTGGTACAAGGGCTGTTTGCTAAAGTCTTGATTTTCTTTGTTATTGTTGTTCCAATGGGGTGGGGGGAAATGGGGGTGCAGTTGTTAATATCGCCAGTGTGATTGTTATCCAGAGGGGTGGGTAGTTGTCTTACTACACAGATGTTCCTTAGAATAACATTCTCAAACTTTACGCATTTTTGTCTTTTTGTAAACTTTGGAATATCTCCTGTATTGTTAATGCGTTTACAAACATTTAAACTCACATACACAATCAGCAATTAGTATAAGTCTGAAATCGCCAACCCGTCCTGAGCAAGCGTGGTGATTAATGCTCATGCCTTCTCTGTATGAGAAGAGGCCTTTACCCTGCAGTGGGACAGTAATAGGCTGGTACTTTACTTTTCTTTTTTTTTACACATCAGCGGGACTCGGAGCGAATTTCGAAAGCTTACTATATTTGTGTTTGATAGGGCATATCGGAGCCTAGTTATGGTAGGTATCTCCAATAAATAATGTGCTCATTAATCAAGACTGTGAAATCAAGACTGAAAAAGTAACAAGACCTAGGAAACGATGGATGGATTGTGTGAAAGATATGTCTAAGAAGGAGGTGACTTCTGAGATGAAGGCAAATAGAGATGTATGGAAGAAGAAGAAGACATGCTGTGCCGACCCCAAATAAATCGGGATAAGGGCAAGAGGATGATGATGAAGTTACATAGTTTATAAAATGATTTAATTATAGCTCAGTACAAAATTATCTCAAAAGCTCTGGGATTATTTCTATGTTTACCAAAATTAGCGTGTTTAGGGGCTCGTGGCTAAGTGAGAAAACATAAATATAGAGAGAGACCACACTGTTGGCGCAGTAGCTGAGCGATTGGCTGAATACCGCATGACGTGGGTACGATTCCTGCACGGAACAAATATATCAATGGCACTCATCACAATGCACCGCGCTGGTTTTCAGAGGTCACTTTAATATTGTGACGAACAGAAATCAAGTAGAAAATCAAATACAAGTAAGTATTTTGTGTTGGAATTATTCAACATCACATCACGCCTGGGTTCCCTGACTGGGCTGGGCAGCGGTGCACCTATAGTAACACCCACATTTCGCCAGTTATGTTTAAGTCCCATGTAATAGGACGCGAGCCTATTGCCATCAACTAGCCACGAATCAAAACACCGGGATGCTAATCAGGAAACTCCTATTGGAAAAACTCAATAATACTTTGCCCGACCTGGACCTCGCGCTCTGTAGCGCGTCGCGTCTAGTCGCGCTTGGGACCACTAAACCAACAAGGCAGTTAACAAATGAACAATAAATATGTAAGCAGCAATTTTTAATTGAGATGACATAGAAAACTTAATTACGTAAGGCCCTTTGAAGCCCTATTTGCGAGCTCAGTCAGAAAAAGCTTAGTCCGAAGATAAAACCACAATGACAAATCCCATAATCTTCAGATAACCACTCAGCATTGCACTATGTACTTTGGCTTTTACAACAGATTAAAAAATTACCATCCCTTAAAAGATAAAAAAAAGGTAACCAAATCCCGGAATGTGTTTAAAATTTCTGCTCAAATTTCCCGAAATTCGGCACAGTACCGAAAGTAGTCAAGAATTACATAATAATTGGTCTTGTATCTGGCAATAGGGAGAAATAAATTTACGCACCGAACAAGAGACAGCTAAACACGAAAGTGTGAACGAGAGAAAGGGACAAAGATAGGGTTGGTTTCAAATTGTCGCCATTGCAATATTCGAGATTAAAAGTAACGCCTCGCTTGGTAACAGAATTCCGTCGGACAGTCGTGAACAGAAGTGGTCTTTTTCGCGGATGCTTTTTTTCGCTTCTTTTTCTCTTTTTTTTTTCGACTTTTTTATTATTTTTCCGCGTAGGTAATTGGATTTTTTCGGGATGTACCGTTTGTGACGGCTCGTTGGTCTATTTTATTGTTACCTGTTACCTGAATGACCATAGCGCTCGAGCACTGTGCCAAATTATAGGGTACCCAGTTAACTCGTAACTGTCTGAAATTGTTATTGCTAAGCCTTTTACGTATTTTAATTGACACTAACTAGTATTTAGGTATATCTAAAACTAAACAGGTACAGTTACTGCCTTTCATGTTTTGTCGTTCCGTTCATTAAATCATTAATAAAGTATTAATGATTTAATGAACGGAAAGTTAGGTGTAAATCACTTCTGGATAACAGCTACAGCTGGCTACAGTCCAAACAAGAAGAGCTTCATTATTAATAACTCATAATCTGCCTGCTCAACAATTTGGGGTCGGCTGCCAGTCTAACCTCCACAACCCAGATACTGGGCAACCCGATACCCCTTGGTAAGACTGGTTGTCAGACTTTCGGGCTTCTGACTACCCGTAACGACTGTCTCGTACGTCGTCACGTCAACGTTTTCTAGGTCTCCCTCGGAGACGACGCCCGTCTGCTAGCACCCACTGCGCGACGACACTGGGCCATCGGCCATCTTAACATTAACTTCGAATAGTATTTATAAGGAACTTAAACACAGCAACCATTAATTTCAATACCCATAACACAAGCTCTGCTTAGCTTGGGGCTAGATGATGCTGTGTGGACTAGTCCAGCATTATTTATTTATTTCTTTTATTTATGCATATTACTTGTACAAAATAATTTCGGCTCACCATTTTGTTTTTCATGTTTAAGTGTCTCAGGTGACATTCAATCTTGTCAAGTTACTGCAGCTAATTAAGTGAAGTACTTTCCATCGTCCGTTCGTCATATCTGGTAAACCATACACAGCATATCAAATAAGCATAACTTGAAACTTCACGCGTGGTGCCGTAGTTTCAATACATTGAACTTAGTTGCTGGTATCCTGTTCATTCGCAACTAACTATTACATTATTTAGTCGAAACTATTTCACCCCGTATCATCCCGGAAATGTCTAATTAGTTACAACCCCCTCTATCAATGTCTTTTGTTGTAATATGTCGAGCTGGTAGCGGATGATTGAGGTTAGATTTTGACGTAGCGCATATAAATGGGACATTTATGACCGTGTGATTTCGTCGGCGGTTTTAAGCTAACATGGGTTGGATGTCAATGTTTCAATATAGTTTTGACAGCGTAATAAAAATAAATAAATTTAGCTTGTTTAGTTATTTTACCTGCTTGACGAGTTTTGTTGGGGTTCTAAATCTGCTTAAAATGGAGTACTTACCTGAAACAAAGAGGGATATAATTAAATTCACGTATAAATTCATTTTATTTAATAATTTAAGCACACAAATGTACAGACGCGGACTTAATGCCGTAGGCATTTTTTACTAGTCAGCCTTTGTGTGAGCATAGACAAACAGTGGTTGGAGCAATTCTGTAAGTAAAGGAACAGTACAAATATTATTTAGTTACCTAAATACTACGTTAAAACTTTAAATTAAATATACCTAAAAATAAGGAGATGACGATACTGCCAAGTTCTCACTAATGCACTCCCGAACTTAACTTTAAAGGACAATCGGTTAGTTAATTACAGAGTTATTAATAGAAAAAAAAATGGTTCCACGTATGTAATGTAGAGGTGCTGTTTTTATCATAGTAAAATTTATCGACGTTTTAGGTCGTAATCTTTCCGCAAGAAATTCGTGCTAGGGCTACTGATCCAGTTTTTATTTAACAAAAATACCCGCATAATTATTGATAGAGCAACAACAAGTAGGCAAACTTTTCATAAAAATAAATTAAAATCTAAAAATATAAAAATAAAAAATATCCCAAGTCACTTGTCTCCCCGTCTGTACCACCAAGCGGCCCAGATACATGGCCAGACCATATCGTAGCCCTCAAACAGACACGCCGCCATTTGGAGACCACTACCTGAATTTAGGCGTCTGAAGCAATTTTCTTTTGGTGGAATATTTTCGCGTGAAAAATTACCTTTTTGGGGACGACGGGCATAAGTGCCTGTTGTGTCGCGGTTTGAGGGTAGGCAGTGAAGCGAGTGGGTCCTTTTTGTAAAGGGTTTTTTTTGCCAAGGAATTTGATATACGATGAAAAAAATATTAGAGCAGAGTTGGATAGAAAATCGCCCCCGTTTTACAAATGAAGATAACTTACTTTTAAATTGTTGTATATGTTCAGAGTCATAGATTTTTTCGGGATTGAGAGACAGTGAACGTATTTAAAACTGTCACCAATCTAAGGACACCGTTTCATTATTGTACGGCTATTAATCGGCTTGCTTGGCACAGTGGCTGAGCGAGTGGCTTCTGCTCGGCGTATCTCGGGATTAATTTAAATATTTGTATGCCCTACATGTAGTTGTTCCGGGTCTGGCTGTTTATGTGATGTGAGTTAAAAACCGCACTCACGATACAGGAAATATTCCAAGTGTAAGGCAAGGTCTATACAAAAAAAAACCCATTCTTTATCTTACGAAATTCATCATCATCATCATCCTCCAGCCCTTATCACAATTTATAAGGTGTCTACGCAGCGAATTTGCTTCTTCCAGGACCGAAACATATCTGACGAAATGTGAGTGTACTAAGGTTGTCTGCCTAACCCTTCAGGGTATACTGGCCTGATGTTAAATTATAATCTGGCTAGACAGTTCTAACCAAAAATCTGCAGCACATACGAGTATAGCGTCCCACTATAATTGAATCTACGACCGCTTAAGAAAAATTGAGGTGTTACCTCCTCTAACCCACAATATATACCATAATCCTCTTGTATCGAAATAAAACCAGTTTCCAGCCATTATTTTTCGTACTTTTAGTATTTCATTAAAACTAAGTGTCCTTACCTACTTGGTACAGAAGTTTTTCTGTGATAAAAAAAAGTCTTATTTGGAACGAAAAGAAAAAAAAAAGGTATTTCACGAAACTATATTTTAGTTTTTAAGTGGATTGCTTGTACTTACTTTCACTGGAAGTTTCTGAAAAGATCAAGTTTCCAAGTAAATTTTTTGATTTATAAAATGTTTAAGATTCGCCTCGGTACAGTCGCCGTGAAAGTTTTTTAAGTTAAAGTTTGTATTGTGTTATAACTTGTTTGGCGTGACTGATTGAGTAACTTTTGAATATTGGTATCTACTAACTGTTTTTGCTGTGGTAACTTCATTGTTATTACTTCGTAATAATATCTAGAACGTTACTTAAAATCTTCCATCTTATTTAAAGAATAAGTCGTTTTGGCCCACCCAGTGGTTAGGACATCACCTCTCATGCTCGAAGTTGTGGGTTCAAATCTGGGCAAGCACCTTGTGTAACTTTTTACATACATTTTTACAAACATAAGCTCACGCCTTTTTCCATAGGGTAGGTATAGGAAGGTAATATTTCTTAGTTTATATTAAACATTGCTGACATCAGTGAAGAGAAACATCGTTAGGAAACATGAACTTATAATTAATATAAGTCCCAAATCGCGAACCCGTATTGAGCAAGCGTGGTGATTAATGCTCGTGCCTTCTTTGTAAGAGAAGGAGCCTTTGCCTTGCAGTAGGAATAGGCTGGTATTTTTATTTATTTAAGTTTTTAGGTATATTCGAAATCATCTACCATCACATCGCTATTTAACTATTTTAAACGAGTGAGTAGCGCAGAGTACTTTCTCGCTCATTCTTCTCCATAGGAAACTATCTTTTGGGAGAAGTAGCTAGAATCATATTTAAACTTTTTGACTTTCTGCTCTGCGCATCCAAAAAAAATCTCAAAAACCCATCGGCCTTTACGGACTCAATAAAAATCACCGAAAACGGACCAAATCCTTTTTTTATTAGAAACAAACATTCCAACGATTTATAAGCAGCCATTTTTTACAAGGCTCGCTCGTATTTCGCGTCCCCAAACCCAACTATTCAATGTCCAATGATTACAGCAACAAAAAGAAAAACTAACCGTAAAAGATAACTCTGTTTGCGTAAAAGTAATAAAGATTACACACTCAGCCCATTTATAACGACAAAGTGGACAATATCGTTGCGTAAAAAAGGAAAGAAAAAAAAGGTATTTCTTTAGGCCTTTTCCGATGCTACATACTGTATTGTGCCGACTTAACGAATGGTGAACGAGAATTGCCGAATCTTGCCGATTGGTGACGATGTTAGTGTGATGCGAGTTTATTTATTGTTATTGTTATAGTGTTTTGTTCGTGATTGTACTGTTTGTTTTGGAAATTATTAATTGGAAAACAAAATACGTAACTGTGATGGTCATCAGTGTATCTAGTCTTGTCTGTTATTGAAAACATAGATTAGGATTAAGTACCCATGCAAGTGACAAGCATGATGATAAATATTTCCCTGGGGTTCCATGTTTAGGTCTACTACAGTACTACACTAAAATAATAAGTATCAAAAGCCTATGTTAAATGTAACATGGCAGGAGAAAAAAATAAAGTATCTAAAAACACGACACCTAAATAATAATAGGTCTTTACCTATGAAATTGCCGTTTTGTATGAAAAAATTTAAATTAATTTTTTTCATGTATTTTTTATTTGTATTAATCGAAGTAATCACCCATGCAATCAATGCATCTTTGCCAACGCAGTGGCAGTTTATTGATGCCCTTCTTAAAGAAATCAGCTGGACGGGAGGCAACAAATTCTTCAAAGGCATTTTGTACTGCCTCTCGGGTATTGAATTTTTTTCCCGCCAAGAAGTTATCCAAATTCTGGAAAAAGTAGTAGTCTGTAGGCGCAAGGTCTGGTGAGTAGGGCGGATGACGGAGAGCTTCCAACCCCAGTTCTTGCAACTTGGAGACCGTCTGCTGTGCAGTATGAGGTCGCGCGTTGTCGTGCAGGAGCAGCGGAGACGAGCGATTGACCAATGCTGGTTGGAGATGTGCCAGCTTCTCCATCATTGTGTTCAATTCTTCACAGTACACATCTGCAGTAATGCTCACCCCGTTTGGTAAGAAGCTGTGTTGAATCACACCGGCGCTAGACCACCAAACAGTGACCATCACTTTTCTTGGGGTAAGTTTTCGTTTAGGGCATTGTTTAGGTGCTGAACCAGGATCCAACCAACTTGCTGAGCGCTTGCGGTTATCAAACAGAATCCATATTTCATCGCAGGTAACAATGCGGTTCAAAATTCCTTCATTTGTGTGTCTGTTGAGCAGTGCAAGGCACGTCTCGACGCGTACTTCGTGCTGGCGATCATTGAGTTCGTGGGGCACCCATTTGTCAAGCTTTTTTACCTTGCCAATTTGACGCAAATGGACCAATATTGTTTTGACGCTAACGTCGAAAGCTGCTGCTAATTCAGCCGTAGATTGTGTATCATCAGCTTCCACAATCGCCTTTAATTCGTCATTGTCGACCAAAGTCTTCGGACGACCGCGAGGTTCATTTTACAGGTCGAAATTTCCAGAACGGAAGCGAGCAAACCAATAACAGGTAGTGCGTTGGTTTGTAGTGTTAGCTCCGTAAACGTCGTTGATGTTGCGTGCCGCTTGTGCCGCGTTGCTGCCACGACGGTACTCATATTCCATAATTACTCGAATTTTTAACGTATCCATGATGACGAAAAAGATTTAAATGCGATGAAAATGTAACACTAATCAATAAACAAATGATTACTTTTGGAAAAAAAAATCCATGTTTTTAAAATAAAATTAATTTGAAATTAGAATTCTTAGCCAAACAAAAAATATTTTGATTTGAAATGGCCAGTACTGCAGAACGGCAATTTCATAGGCAAAGACCTAATATAATAAAACTAAAATTAAATCCCCTTTATAGTCTCTATCTAGACTGACACAAAGGAACAAGCAAACTTATATGTAAATGCTAATACCCACCATCACCCTCTACATCACGTAGACGGATAAAAAATAAAACGCCCATCATTCCTAAAAACCAATTTTAAACTGGTCCTTATTTAGGCCATTAGGACCAAAACATGGCCGAACTGAAACCGAAAGTTATGGTCCTACCTTCCTACCCATTTATGCCCCAGCCGATTTCTACCCATTTATGTCCACCAGTACCTACGTACCTACGCATAGACCCTACCCGCGGTCCATTGGTGACGTATTATTATTGGTATGTGCTATTGTGTGCGAGAAATATAGAGGAGGGTAGTCTTATTTTTATGTTGATTTTCTGGGCGGTATTGAGATTGATTTGTGTATTATTATTCCGGTTATTGTAGGGTATGAGAATAAATACAATGTCAAATAAAATATAGTTTTCGTAAGTCGTCGTATGAAAATGGTCCTAGTAACGTAATTAGGACCATTGTCGAGAAAATAAGCGGATACTATTTCGGTCGTTATCTTGACGATAAAAACAGGCTCCGGTTTTGTGTGGGTTGTGAAGGTCGGATGAGCAGCGGGTTCATATGAGATATTGGTATTCAGCTTCTTCTGGCTAGACTGGAAGCCGACGATGATGAACTTGTCGATATAAACGGAGAGAAAGATATCAAAAAACTCTGCCAAAGAATACTTAATTTTAAGAGCCATAAAGAAAGGTGAAGCTGCTACTTATATAACATAATATACCACGCCTTTATTCTCCGAGCGGTCAGGCAGAGGTGTACCTTTACTACAAAAACATTTGCCCATCCCATGTAATAGGATGGCCTTTTTGCCAGTAACTGGGCACAAATGAAATCATCAAGCTGATTGAATGTTACTGAGAAAATCCAGATGGAAAACCCATTAACACTTTGCCAGACCTTTGAATCGAGCCCAGGACCTCAAGCTCAGCAGTAGCGCTTGCAATCACTAGACTGACGAGGCATTTGCTAAATGTGTTAAAGATTTTAGGTTCAAAACATTCTTGTGACATAGAGTGGATGAAATGGCGTCAGGCGTCCCGCGTCCCCTTCAACTCATTCTGATCGGGGAATCAACCCAAGTCCTCATGTCTAGTAGTAACACTTCCAACCAACAAGAAGTAGGGAATCTTACTTGTATTGCTTTACCCCTTTTTCGTGCATGTCGTATTATGATAGTGGTTCAGGGTTGGATCTTTGCCGTAGATCATTTTCGTATGGGTAACGGGCTAGAAAGAAACTTCTAACACATTTTGTACTAGACTGTTATATTTTGAACTTCAACTGTTTAAACAAAATCACACACCTTCCATTTTTATTCATTTATTTTGGCATATTGGTGTGTGCTAAGCTAACATGAGGTAAATTACTTAGTTTAATGATTGATAAAGATGATTGATATAATTATTTATTTTTTTGACATACGTTGTTCAAGTTCTTCGAACCTATCAGACATACGTGTTGCTGGGGAATTCGTTCCGCTAATTCTTGATCTCAGTCTTTTGTAAACGTTTTGACGTTAAAAAAGTGCTGATTCTCAGCCTTATTTAAATAAATGCATTTTGATTTTGTTTCTTATTTATTTTGATGCGATCGGACACTGAATGTCCTCTGTGTCTGTCTCGCCGTGAGCTAAAAACATCACGACTCTGACCTTTCTTTTATTTCTTTCTAGAAGCACGCCGTAGCAAAGCCTACACCAAGCTTACCCCTACAGGAAATACATCCATAATATCGCCCTTATTCCTATCATAGCAACTTCATTATATTAGTAAACACATTACCCTCCTTTCTGTCGTTAACAAGCAGCCATGCCGCTTCACTTAGGTATATTTTCCAATATAGTTTGATGCTTACAGCTAAAACCATGTCTTCTATCTTTCGCAGTTATTTTTTATCGTTATTGCGTGATGTGGAACGTTTTGCCGCATCCTATATGCTGGGAAGTTGCAGCAACAAGGCTGGGAATATGCGGCTGTAGTATACACGTAACTGGGTTAAAATACCTTTTTATATTCTTACAAGTTGGTTTCGTGACTCTGCACTTAGGAGACTTTTGGGTTGACTTACTGCTGTTCAAACCATTCTAGAATTTTAGACGTTCAAATGATCACAACGATATAATACCGTCTCACTTCAGGACAGAGGCCTCTTCAAGTACGGAGAAGGCATGAGCATTAATCACCACGCTTGCTCAAGGCGGGTTGGTAATTTCAGACTTATATACATTAAAAGTCCGGGTTTTCTCACGATGTTGTCTTTCTCCAAGTCACAAGGTGGTAAAATAGAATCAAGCCATTTTTTTTTTTAGTTTAGCGCCCCTATTCTTACAGAGGGATTGATTTTATTTACTGTTGTGGGGTGTCTTTGAATAGGTCGTTCAAAATTAAATTTGGGTGTAGGAAATCCTTTTTTCATACTTCCTTTCCGATTATCCACCTCCCTAGCCTTTAAACCAACTACGTTGAGCTAGATAAATAATAGATACCGATGCGGCGCGGCGGGCGAAGGTCCGCCTGCGACGCAGGAGGTTGCGGGTCCGATTCCCGCCTTGGGACAAATGTTTGTACGATGTAAAAAGATTTGTTCCGAATGTTTGAGTATTTGCTATGTATAATAAAAAAAATATCTATTTATCTAATGTATTATAATAAGGATATCAGTCATCTAGTATGTAATGTATTAAGTATATCAGTCATCTAGTACTCATAACACAAGCTCCACTTAGCTTGGGGTTAGATGATGCTGTGTGGATTGTCCAACATTATTTATTTATTTTATTTATAGCCATCGACCTGGTAAGAAGAACTGTTAGCACTAAATGATAAACCCCTTTAAAAACTGCACAACCCCACACGGGTCTAAAGAGCCCTAAATTCAACCCTATTACAAAAAGGCACAAACACAATTTATAACTCACCCTGCCACAATACCTTAACAAATGTTCACCATTACAACCGCGAGATCCTCTTAGCGAATATATATACCTAAATAAAAATAATTCGATGTTGGCGAATATGCGCTAGTGTTTATTAGCCAATTTGAAAAACATATGGGTTAATTAGTGAAGATTTGGGGCTGTTTATAGCATTTCAGTACGTAAATTCTGAGGTTTGTTACATTTGTTTTATTTACTTCTGTTGGTATATATGTACCTAAACATAGTATGTACATACATTTACATAAAAGCACTTACAAATAAAGAAAATTCTCTTTTCAAAAGTTTTTACTAAATGTCAAATTAAGAAAGCAAAACATTTTATTTAAACAATTTTTGTCTGTCTTTTTGTTCCGGCTAATCTCCAAAATGGCTGGACTGATTTGGAAGAGACTTTCACTTGATATATTCCACTGCCATAAAGAGTAACTTAGAATACTTTTTTATGTTATTGATAAATTCCACATTCAACGAGGATCTAGTCGCAAGTAATACCATTATTATTGCAAAGCTAGATCGAGGCGTATTACGGATTACAGACTTATATTAATTTATTATAAGTTCAGGTTTCCTCACGATGTTTTTCTACAACGAAGTCAGTATTAAAAAGTAGATATATGAATTGGAAAAGTCACGTTGTTGCCTGACCGGATTTGAATCACTGGGCCATCACAGCATAATATGTATATCCTAGTGATCGCTCAGTGGTCGAAAATATGTATATCCTAGTGATCGCTCAGTGGTCGAAAATATGTATATCCTAGTGATCGCTCAGTGGTCGAAAATATGTATATCCTAGTGATCGCTCAGTGGTCGAAAATCGACCTTTTTCAGATTTTTCACTTCTCCAAATAAACTTTAACTAATACCAAATCTCAAACTCCTCCGTGCACGCAATATTTTAATAATAATATTCTTTGACGACCGATGTGGCGCGGCGGGCGAAGGTCCGCCTGCGGCGCAAGAGGTTGCGGGTTCGATTCCCGCCTTGGGACAAATGTTTGTACGATCTACAAAGATTTGTTCCGGGTGTTCTGGGTATTTTCTATGTATAATAAAAAAATATCTATCTATGTAATGTATTGTATTAAGTATATCAGTCATCTAGCACCCATAACACAAGCTCTGCTTAACTTGGGGCTAGATGATGCTGTGTGGATTGTCCAGCATTATTTATTATTATTCTTAAAAAGGGGATCAGAAGTTTCCGCTTCACGTTTTAAGTAATGTTACAATTTATACACCGTCCTATAATGGCTTCCTTTGCTTTCTATTGTAAGTAATAACCATTTCAGAAACTGGCGAAATGTGGGTGTACAGGAACACCTCTGCTTAACCCTTCGAGGATTACAGGCGTGATGTTATGTATACCATAAATAGGCTTCGATAGGCTTATAAAACAAATACTGTAAGCCTTCAAAAGAGTTAGAAAAACAAGTAGAGAGTAGCATCTTCCCACTATACGTATGTAATTAATTAATTATAAATCAATTTTTATTCACATATATACAATTATACTATAAAACTAACTAGGTATATACATATTTACAAAAACAAAAAAAAAACAAAAAAAAAGCCGACAAGGACACTCAGGCGTCAAAGTATTCCTCCGCATCGCTGTCATCTGGAAACGTGCCCAAAAGACTGGCAGCATTGCCACGTTGGATGGCAATACTAATTCTTTGGGCAAAGAATGAGCCAGCCCTCTGGTCACGTGAAGTGTCGATCAGACGTCGAGAAATTTCTTTATAAAGATGACGTGCACTCGGACCCCATGACCCGAGCGTTTCAACCCCAAACGGCTCAAAACTGTAGTTACCAATAAGGTTACAGTATTTGCGCCGTTTGAGGGTCTCAGCACCCGCCGCGGCAGCGCCAGCACAGCCTGCCGTGCTTGAAACATGAGATGGCGCAAGGGTATCGACGCAGGTTGCGTCCCACACCAAAGGCCTACCCATCTTCCAAGGCAACAAAGTCATGCCGTCTGGTCTCTTACCATCGTCTCGTACCAAGCCGTTAGGTTCTAATACCGCTGGTACGCCGGCGGTACCAAGAGCTCGACGAATAATATCATTGATGCTGGCGTGCCGTGCTATGCGTCCTGCGCTCCTGTAACAGGACAGGCCATGGTGCCCGAAGCTGTCGACCGCTTCACCACAGTGACACCGATGCGGAGCAACACAAGGGGCACCCAAGCGAAGACAAGTAGCGAGCCGAAACGATGTGTCATCCATCATAGTACCTATGGTGGCTGACGGGAGTGCCTGAAGCCAGAGGCCCGACTCCCATTCTCCCACGGCCAACAGACGGGCACGCTCAGCAGTACTAGGTGACGTGTTCAACAGAGAATTCCGTATAGTACTGCAGAGCGGCACGTCCCATCGCGCCTGGGAAGACAGGTTGTCGGGCAAATCCGTATTGGGACAAGCCATTTTCCAGGCGTTCAACGCATCGGTCAAACACGGTACTTCAAAATCAACCAGTGAGAAAGCTAAAATATTCCTGGTTAATCTATCGGTACTATGGACCGAGGAGAGGAATGCCGGTAAACTTATACTGGAAATTTTGCGGACGCCGAGACCACCCAGGCGAATGGGAAGTGTGGCTTGCTGCCATGCTCGGTCGTCCAAGGCCACATTTAGGATCGAAGAAAGAGTGTTTCTAATAATTTGGTCTACTTTTTCTAAAAGTTGTGGATGCTTCCAAAGATGGGAAGAGCGTAGGCTATATGTAAATTTTGGTCCAAAACAACAGTATCGAATAAGTGTGAAAGCCGAATGTATGTTAATTTTGTAAAGTCTTTCCGAAACATCATTAAAATTTTGTATTTTCTCCTCAATAAAAGTGGGAAAGGATTCGTCAAAAATTGGGGACCCCAGGAGGTGGAGAGAATTTTTCTCCATGATTTTGATGTTAGGTGCTACTGTGTTAAATTTTGCTATGATAGTCTGCCTGTCAGTGGCTTGGGGAAGATAAATTTCGCATTTCGAAAGATTAAGGTCTAGTCCAATGGAACTGAATTTTTCCTTTAAAAAAGCTAAATCAGTCAAAACTGTGTCCACATGACCTCCTAGGGTTCTGTCATCTAAATACCATACGTTGAATTAATTATAATAAATTAATGATAAATTAATAATTAATTAATTATAATTGCAACTTTTTAAACTTAAGAAATAAAAAAAAGAATCATTTCTAAGAAACTAGTGTTGACAACCTCCCTGTTCTACCTACCTACTTATATTTTACTAGCTATGCCCTGCGGTTTCACCCGCTTCCAAGGGTCGAAGAGTGATATAAAATGGCCAATAACCTTGCTCAAGAATTGGACTATCAAATACAAAAACAATTTTTCAAATCCGACTGGTATTTCCAAAGATATGCGCGTTGAAACATACAAACTCTTCCGTTTTATTATATTATTTAAGTGTGTTGACTGTAGAAATTTATAGGTGATCTTAACCTTGAACGCTGCCTACCCCAAAAGACCAATCCAATATGCGAAATTGAAAGAAATTATCCTTTTCACTCCGTCCCATGTAATTTTCTTAATACATCCTTTGGGACTATAAAGTTATAAAATAACGAAAAACCGCCATTTTCTTTTCATTCGCTGTAATAAAAATAACCCTATCTCACCGGCTTTGTGTGACGTGTGAGGTTTTCGGCGCGAAATTTTAGGGTTACGCAGGTTTAAACATGTTAATAAAAAGCTTTGGCTGGCTAAAACACGGATGGATCCTTGTTACATTGTGACAATGTTAAAAATGTTATTTTTGTTACTATACTAAGCGTGGTACTCGCAGCCGTCGACTAGAAGGCCCAGACAAAATCCCTTTTCTGTAAACGTTAACACCAATTTAAATATCAAATTGTATGGAGTTGACATTAGCTTTAGAGATGTCACGTGACTGCTTTTCCCATGTTATGTTATTGTCATAAATTTTGACGTAAGCGACTGACGTTTTACGATACAGATAAGTATTTTATCTAGCCCTGCAGTGTACTTAGCAGGAATGTCAATTACCTGTCAATTCGAACATATACTAAACTTATGAGACTTTATTCATATCTATGGGTACTATACTAATACTGGATGCTAATCTACTAATGCATGCCTTATAGATTTAAACCTAAATGATACAGTCTAGTTGTAGTAGCAGTTTAAATGGACGATACGTTTACGTCACGAATTCGTGCTAGGCTCACTGATGACGACACGGTTTGCACAGTGGCTGAGCGGTCGGCTGCCTCGCTGCGTGTCGTGGGTTCGATTCCCGCACGAAATCCCGCAACAAATATTTGTATGGCCTAGAGGTAGTTGTTCTGGCTGTTAGTGTATGTGAGTTTGAATGTCTGTAAACGCACCCACGATACAGGAGAAGGTCCTAGTGTGGACTGTGGGGCAAAGTTTTTTAAAAAAAGAAGAAAGAAGATTTTTTTGATTTTGATTTTGATTTTTGACTATGTTAATTCACACGTAAACAAAGCAAAAGGAGTATGTAAGGATCGTAGCAGGTGGCGTTCTGAAGTTTTTGCCTACACCCATGGGAAAAGGCGTGAGCTTGAGCATATATTTACATCATCAGAAAATCTCATACGGAACTTCTGTCAGTCACATGATGTGATGAGTTTGCAAAAGATTTAGTGTAAAAGCAAAAAAAAAACTATAAAGAAAACAATTTATATAGGTACTAGCATTATCCAAACATAAAACTTCACAATTAACTACAGAACCATTATTCAAAGCGTCCCTTTCTACTTAAGTTTTTATTCGGAAAAATTTCACAGCTTTCCCCAAAAATTCATTCTTATCCCCATTTTTTCCCGTTGCTCCCCCATCCCCCTACGGCCGTGATGAATGACATACGTTCAATGTGTAGCCTACAAATTTGCATAGGCATGTTTGTTTTCCACGGAATATATTGCCATTTTACCTGGATAATGGGGAGTTTTACCCTCCACGGCCTTTTTAGGGATATTTTTTTTATAGAGTTTGCTGAAACTCGGCTTGGGTAAAAGTGTAATTAGATTTTTGTGTTCAGTGTTACTGAGTCGACGATTTAATTTGTAGGTTAATAGGATTAAATACTGGGGTTTTTCGAGTAAAATATTTTTGGTTGAATAAAATTAGGGCTACTAAGCGGTGATAGGGTTATATTACAATCAAAAGGCAATATGTAACGGAGGGTACAAAGCCTATTTTTCATTGGATGTTTTGGGATTGGCTGTCTTTTCAATTCAGTAAAAAATATATTACAAATCTTTTTAAATGTGCTAGTTACCATTTAACATATGTATAAAGCCTAGCCTTTTACTAACTATATTAGGATCGGCTGACCCTTTGACCAGTTGCAGCTAATCACCAGTATTTTACATGGACCGACTGCCTATCTGACCTCCAAAACCCAGTAACTGGGCAACAAGATACCCCTTGGTAAGACTGGTTGTGAGACTTTCGGGCTTCTCACTACCCACAACGACTGTCAAACATCTACAAATGACAGCCGGGACCAACGGCTTAACGTGGTTTTCGAGACACGAAGGATTTGTCTCCATATGTAATTTACAGTCAACCATCTAGAGCTTGACCTGGGCAAGCGTAGCTTAACCTTCGATCGACCCGTGCGGCTGTTATTATTAAGCCAAGAGCTTCATCCTCATCTGAGTAGCCTTTTCCCAATTATGTTAGGCTCGGCTTACAGTCTTACCAGATGCAGCATACATGGAGCGACTGCCTATCTGACTTTCAAAATAACCTAGTTATTGGTTAAGTAAGCATCAGTATGCATTACAAGATCTACCATGAACGTCCAAGAAACACATAGGCACCATAAACCCATTCCATACATCTACCTCCTACGTCACCCTTTTACAACCCTCAATTCGTAAGAAAGACGAAGAAAAAATTCAATTTTCCATACAAAAAAAACCCATAACCAATTTTTTTTTACAACAGGAAACGTCTAGCTAAAATTTTAATTCGGAAAACGACAAAAAAAAGGGAATTCAGGAAATGATCGTGTCGAGTGAAAAGCTTGGTGTGAATTATTACCGCGAAAGCACGGGTGCCATATTGTTGGGAAATGGCGAATTGAAATATTATATTCTTTAAATTACCTCTGAGGAATGAAAGGTTATAAATGGCTGATTGTGGCCTCCAAAGGTGATTTATGGAATTGCATCGCCCTTACATTTTTGTAACGCGATGACTGTCTGTATGTCTGTGCATTGAAGCGTTTGTATCTCGAGAACTGAATCCGATAAACGTCATTATTGTTTTCTAAACTAATACAAAAAGAGTTTTGTTTTGTTTGGAAAATGTTTACCACTCAAGTGAAAATAAACTGATTTGATTTGATTTACTTACCAACATTTATTATTAAAATTTTATGTTATAAGTTCATTAGATAACACGATATCCCAAAAGGGGCTTTAACTTATACGCCAATTGCGGCAAAACATCTTGAACTGAACACTACTTTCTGTTTCCCCATCCACATACTTTTACGAGTTTATATATTTTAATCTTCATCCTTATAGATACAACTCTACCAAACCCCTCGGGAAATAAAGGTGCGACGTTAAGTGACTCTCATACAAAATCAAGTCAGAATTAAAAGCCACTCATAGATTATGTATAACCTAAGTTTGACCCAAAACATCAAAGACTTTAATTCTACCTTCAAGTGAGAACGCCCACCACTTAGAAGCAATACAAAAATGTTACCAGGAACAGTAAAAAACACAGCATAATAAAATGTCGCCAACCTTTTGAAGGAAAAGTGGTGAAATCAGAAGATAAACTTGATGTTTTTGAGTGCTAGCCGGTAAGCCCCTCGGGATGCTGCGTAGAAAATTGAACAATCATAACTGTACCTGAGTTCTTTATGAAGTGTACAAGATTATTCGTTGTGGCATTTTAAAATGGCGGTTTAAAAATGAAGAAAGTGTTTTTGGAAATAGGAGCTCGTGGTTAAATAAAAACAGCCGTAAGGGTTGGTCGAAGGTTTAGCTACGCTTGCCCAGGTCAGTCTGTGGATGGGTGACCGTTACACATATCGAGACTCCTCCGTGCCTCGGTAAGCACGCTAAGCCGTTGGTCCCGATTGTCATTTACAGATCTTTGACAGTCGTTACGGGTAGCCAGAAACCCGAAAGTCTGACAACCAGTCTTACCAAGGAGTATCGTGTTGCCCAGTAACTAGGTTGTGGAGGTCAGACAGGCAGTCGCTCCATGTAAAACACTGATATTCAGCTGCATCCGGTTAGACTGGAAGCCAACCCAAACATAGTTGGGAAAAGGCTAGGCAGATGCTGATGATGATGATGAAAATGTTTTGTTGGGTTGAATAGGTCAAGGTTCTAAGGTGTCTCAACTAATATTATTATAAGAGGGATGATATGCTTGTTTTCAAAAAGTTATTGTTTCTCAAAAGCTACTCAATCGATTATAAAAATTCTTTCACCAATAGAAAGGTACATTATCAGCGAGTAACATAGGCTATATTTTATTTACAAAACTACATTTAAAAGGGGATGGAGATGATGTTAAAGTTTGAAGGGAAAAATACAAAATCCACGATGGCGAAGTCGCAGCCGCAATTCTAGTATTTGAGGAAAGATTAGATTTTTTTGTACTGGGGATTTTTTTTTATTTTTAAAAACGTTGCCCCACACTATTACCTTTCTCCTGTATCGTTTACATTTAAACTCACATACACAAACAACAAGACCCGGAACAACTACCTGTAGGCAATACAAGTTCCGTGCGGGGATCGAACCCGCGACACGCAGCGCAGCAGCCAATCGCTCAGCCACTGCGACAACCGTGTCATCAAATTAAGTCAAGGTTTTCTCAAAACGTTATCGATCGCCTTAAAAAATGACAATTAACTCAAAAAGTAGGTACCTACATAGTAGGTTATTTAAAACAGATTTGAGCCCACAACTTGGTGCCAATGAATTGGTAAACAATCCCGCCACACTTTTTCCAAACCACTAGTCCATATAATAAACAACTCCGGATGCAATCGACACACTATCTAACATTATATAGAAAAAAATCTAAAGAATTGGTAAAGAGAGCTACGCACAACTAGGTTTTTTACAAGATGGCTGAATTTCAGATTCTTAAACTTAAAATATAGCCAATAAAAACCAAAATACACCGTTTATACCAAGTCTAAACAAAAGAAAAGCAAGACGATAAGCTTCAATAAAAACATACGCCTTCTCTTATCAAATGCCATTTAGTTCCAAGATGGCGGACTAAGCATATACCTATCATAAACGAAATATGTTAAAAATATTTCGAAAATGTTTAATATATTACTGAAACATTGTATCTAAGAATTTATGTTACTTAAAATGTAGCGTTCGATAAAAATGTTTGGAGTAAAATGTACGGGTGTAATAATGTATGGTGCTTAAGATATTGTATGAGAGAATATATGACGCCGCAACGTGTGGCGCCAGTGATCGTCGCAGACTCATCTTCTTCCATACCTTCTTCTACCATTTACCGTCATCTCAATAGGCAACTTCTTTTTAGCCATTTTACCTTCCATTCGTATTTGCTCATAATGTGAAAATAATGATGATGTACTCAATACAATACATTACATATATAGATATTTTCATTATACATAGCAAATACCCAGAACACCCGGAACAAATAATTGTAGATCGTACAAACATTTGTCACAAGGCGGGGATCCAAACCGCGTCCTCCGCCGCGCCACATCGGCCGTCAAACATTTAATATATCAGAGATCATTTTATTCATCTATCAGACATTTAATATTCTAGCACTCGCTTAAAATCAGATATCAATTGAGAGTTCAGCAATAAACAGTAA
Organism: Phlogophora meticulosa; assembly: GCA_905147745.2. Lineage (NCBI taxonomy): Eukaryota > Metazoa > Arthropoda > Insecta > Lepidoptera > Noctuidae > Phlogophora > Phlogophora meticulosa. The sequence continues at coordinate 10,741,223 of LR990543.1, read as the reverse complement.
AGTTCATTGTGTGGGAGGTAAACAACTTCAATGGTCATAAAGTATCGAAGTTAATATCCAAGTTTAGTTATTGGAAAATAATTTGATGTAACTTATTTTCCAATCGCGTCTGGTATAAATAGGAAACTCTTTAACAGCCAGTAGGTATCATCAAATTATTATGTCAAAGGATCATTTTATTTCAATAAATTATTTTTTTGCAATAAATTTTATATTAGGTCTTTACCTATGAAATTGCCGTTCTGCAGTACTGGCCATTTCAAATCAAAATATTTTTTGTTTGGCTAAGAATTCTAATTTCAAATTAATTTTATTTTAAAAACATGGATTTTTTTTCCAAAAGTAGTCATTTGTTTATTGATTAGTGTTACATTTTCATCGCATTTAAATCTTTTTCGTCATCATGGATACGTTAAAAATTCGAGTAATTATGGAATATGAGTACCGTCGTGGCAGCAACGCGGCACAAGCGGCACGAACATCAACGACGTTTACGGAGCTAACACTACAAACCAACGCACTACCTGTTATTGGTTTGCTCGCTTCCGTTCTGGAAATTTCGACCTGAAAAATGAACCTCGCGGTCGTCCGAAGACTTTGGTCGACAATGACGAATTAAAGGCGATTGTGAAAGCTGATGATACACAATCTACGGCTGAATTAGCAGCAGCTTTCGACGTTAGCGTCAAAACAATATTGGTCCATTTGCGTCAAATTGGCAAGGTAAAAAAGCTTGACAAATGGGTGCCCCACGAACTCAATGATCGCCAGCGCGAAGTACGCGTCGAGACGTGCCTTGCACTGCTCAACAGACACACAAATGAAGGAATTTTGAACCGCATTGTTACCTGCGATGAAAAATGGATTCTGTTTGATAACCGCAAGCGCTCAGCAAGTTGGTTGGATCCTGGTTCAGCACCTAAACAATGCCCTAAACGAAAACTTACCCCAAGAAAAGTGATGGTCACTGTTTGGTGGTCTAGCGCCGGTGTGATTCAACACAGCTTCTTACCAAACGGGGTGAGCATTACTGCAGATGTGTACTGTGAAGAATTGAACACAATGATGGAGAAGCTGGCACATCTCCAACCAGCATTGGTCAATCGCTCGTCTCCGCTGCTCCTGCACGACAACGCGCGACCTCATACTGCACAGCAGACGGTCTCCAAGTTGCAAGAACTGGGGTTGGAAGCTCTCCGTCATCCGCCCTACTCACCAGACCTTGCGCCTACAGACTACTACTTTTTCCAGAATTTGGATAACTTCTTGGCGGGAAAAAAATTCAATACCCGAGAGGCAGTACAAAATGCCTTTGAAGAATTTGTTGCCTCCCGTCCAGCTGATTTCTTTAAGAAGGGTATCAATAAACTGCCACTGCGTTGGCAAAGATGCATTGATTGCATGGGTGATTACTTCGATTAATACAAATAAAAAATACATGAAAAAAATTCATTTAAATTTTTTCATACAAAACGGCAATTTCATAGGTAAAGACCTATTATTTTATTTCACTCTGTTAACAGTCCCATGGGTTGGTCTTTAATGGATAATATTGGTATTGAGCTGCATACGGTGGGGCTTGGAAGCCGTCCACAACATAGTTGGGAAAAGGCTAGGCAGATGAGGACACGTCTGCTTATCTGACCTCCGCAACTCAGTTACACGATACCCTTGAAAATACTAGTTGTCAGACTTTCGGGCTTCTGACTACCGGTAACTACTGTCAAAGATCTACAAATTACAAGTACACAATTGTTGATATGATTGATGTTAATTATGGCGATATTGTATGGATTTAAGTTCTGCCAACTTATCAGACAGATGTGTTTCTGGGGATGGTTTTGCGCCACTTCTTCTTCCCAGCAAAAGCTAGTGTAGTACCCCAAAACGCCCGCACCACTTCTACTACCTAATCTATCCAGCAAAAACACTAGGAAGTGATGAAGGGTGGGCGTTATGGGCGACTGTCTAATGTTATTCTTGACGTTCAAAAAGTCCCGATTCTCAGCCTTATTAGAATAAATTGAGTTTGATTTTGATGATGATGATCAAGTTTGATTGATAATTTTAGAAAAAAAAAATGCCTACTTTAGTATTTATTTCATCACAATTGCCGTATGGTGAATGAGATCAAGAAAGCTACGTAAAACAGCATTTTTAATATGCAAAAATACTCGTACGTATGAAATTTTAAATTTCGTGGGCTACATTACGCATCACCTTAAGGTTGCGTTTCCACTAACGCGGAGCTGTGCGGAGCGGAGCTTAGCGGTGCATGAATTAACCAATCGCAATGCTCGAAACCTCCGCTCCGTTTCAGATAAGACATTGTGATTGGTTAATATTGGTTTGTTGTTATATAATTGGTTGACGACACGGTTGGCGCAGTGGTTGAGCCATCGGCTGCTGCGCCCCGTGTTGTGGGTTCGATCCCCGCACGGAACAAATATTTGTATGACCTACAGGTAGTTGTTCCGGGTCTGGCTGTTTGTGTATGTGAGTTTAAATGTTTGTAAACGCACCCACGATACAGGAGAAATTCCTAGTGTGGGGCAACGTTTTAAAAAAAAAAAAAATATATATATATGCACCGCTAAGCTCCGCACAGGAACGCAGCCTAACCAAGGTTTTCGCTAACAAAAATCTACTCCGCTAAAAGCTGAAACCATCATTAGTGCGCAAAAAATCTAAATTAAAAAGCGGAAAGAGATTTCTCCAGGGAAACGGAACGGAATTCGTCGGCGCGAGGTTTTTCCAAAACGCAGCTGCCCTGGAGATTTTTAATCTGAATAGGTTTTTAGGCTAGAGATTCATAATACGCTCACCTCTGGATTCTATAAGCCAAAAACCGACGTATATGCTGATATAGGAGCCGTTTCGCCTTTTTTTGACTTCGCACAGGTCCCTTTATTCTACTGCTCTTGTTTAGTTTTTATTTATTTTTTTGTGTTTTTATTACTTGTTCCAAATATATGTTTTTTCCTTTCTTTGTTTATTATAAAGTCATCGATCATAGAAACGACGGCTTTCTTGTTATCGACATGGACGAGGTATATGATTATCCATGGTACATACAAAATATGTGAATTTGTGTTTAAGTGTATTCGAAGTAGGTACTCCTTTGCTGAACGGAATTTAAGATTGATGTTATGTTTGATCGTGTAGACGGAGTGACTGCCTATATGACCTCTACAAATCAATTATCTACTAGGCAACGAGGTACTCCTTCGTAAGACTAGTTGTCAGAAAGATAAAGAGCACAAAGCATGCTCAGATTAGGATAAATCTACGCATGACAGCCGGGACCAACCACTTAACATGCTCACCGAGGCACAGAGAGCCCATCCGCGGACCAGCGTCAGCCAGCATACCAGTGCGGCTATTATTACTTAGCCACCAGCCCCTCCAATTTCGGTCCAAGTACTATCTAAAAAATGAATTCAGTAATGTCTCTTATCTGGGAGACATAGTACTGTATCCCTTTGGGAAATCTTTCAGCTGTCCGTTAACATGGCGTCTGTACATTTCCCTTTTCTTAGTTCTGTATCCGAAACAGTTGGTTGATAATGTATTGTGTGGCATAAAACAATATTATGGATTAATCCCCGACGGTAAAGGGGTGTTCAGAACATATAGTGGCACTAGCAGCGCCCGGCGGTGTTACGCGCGATTTAAAACCCAACACATCAACAGGATTATTTCCTTTTAACGAGATGAAATTTTAATCATCCAGGGTATGAACTACCCCGAGTTAAGGTTTTTATTAATATCAAGTTACAACAATAAATATCATGAGAGGGAGACCAAAGAAAATATCGGCATGTATTGTAAGATGACTAGGAAGGTCCAAACAGACATGCAGCACCAAAAATCTGGCCCTCAATATATTGATATGAGGACAGAATGTTATGAAGGAGGCGGTTGGAGGGAGTTATGGATTTGCCAGGAACTACAAATTTCCAGAAAGGAAACAGAACGTAGGCTGATGGAACCAAGAAAATCTAGAAATTGCTCTTCTTCTAAGCGTACAGTAATCAGCCGCGAGCTTGGCACCATCGGTAGTGTCCATCAAGTCCTGCAGCGTGCAGGTCTCAAGACACACAGAACATGTTACTTTTTAAACTAGACACATACTCCTTTTTTAACTTAAAAATGCAGGTAAAGGTACCAGGGTCGGAGCAACACAAGGAGTTCAACGTAAAGAGGTGGCGCGTTCTAGTCAGCTGGGAAATCTAAGAACGACCCGTTAATGTAGAAAATACGTTTGTTTCTATCCACTGTTTTATGCAGGGATTACATTTTGTTTTAGTGCCAGGCAGTCTGGAATTCAAGCTACTTAGGTAGACCTAAGTGTACGTCCAAGTGAGAGAACTCACTACAAGATTTTAAATATTCTGTAGAGTTTTACACGGCTGCTGTTATTTGTGCAAGAAAAATAATACAACAGAATGTCAAGACAGTGAGTTACCACTGGCCAAATATAATCAAAATCGGTTAAATAGTCTTTATAACTTAAAGAAATGAGTATGTAAGGGACAGTCTGAAACTGGCTCCGGTGATAGAGAATTTATGGTGAAATTGAGAGTCACGGTATGGTCATGTGATAAGCAGGAATGAGGATCATCTCGTAAGGAAAGCTTTGTGTATGAATGTGGAATCTTACAAGAGTAGAAGAAGACCCAAGAAACGATAGATGGATTGTGTACAGATGATATGGCTAGAAAGGAGATGAGTGTTGATATGATGGCAAATGGAAAACGGAGAGATGCTGAGCTGACCCCAAGTAAACTAGGGTAAGATCAAGAGCATGAGGACGAGATTTTTTATAGTTTCAAATCAACCAAGACGCTTGAAGAGGGGAGAGCGGTCAGACGCGAGCTAAACAATTATAATAATATAATAATAATGCTGGACAATCCACACAGCATCATGTAGCCCCAAGCTAAGCAGAGCTTGTGTTATGGGTACTTGATGACTGATTTACTTAATACAATACATTACATAGATAGATATTTTTTATTATGCATAGCAAATACCCAGAACACCCGGAACAAATCTTTGTAGATCGTCCAAACATTTGTCCCAGGGCGTGAATCGAACCCGCAACCTCCTGTGTCGCAGACGGACCTTCGCCCGCCGCGCCACATCAGTCGTCGAATATAGTAATCTACTTGATAAAATAGCGGCATTGATCGATGGTATTGCTTCCAAATCCTTTTAATGACATCCATGGGAACTGTCAGAGCGATCCATAAATCCACGCATACCATATGACTTATATATCTAATGACGAAATCAATTAAATCACTTGAGATTGAACGATGTTCTCATCTTTCGAGATAGTCTGAATGGGAGCATTGTTCTAAGTTTTCTCTCACGAGCCCGTTGTGTATGCCGTAAGTTAACTGTTGCACTTGAGAATAAATGGAAGCTCGTAATGTTTCAAGACTTAGGGGGGAGACAGTATTCTAAGTTGTAATACGTCACTTCGGATTTGGACATGAAACAAGCGAGTCATGGCTTATTCTGAGGTGGAGATGAGCCAGCCAGTACTGTAGATAGCGGAATGTTTTAGGATGTTACCGAGAACATAGCCCGTGAACTAACAGCAAATTACTATAAATATATGAAGAGAAAAATAAAGAACCACAATAAAAGTGCCCAGAAGGCTGGCAGCATTGCCGCGTTGAATGGCAATGCTGATTCTTTGCCCAAAACAAAGGCACGGCAGGCAAGGCTGGTCACTGCAAATGATACGATTTCGGAAAAAGAATAGTTTTTAGAAAAAGACAAGTATGTAAACGGACGAAGCCGCAGACAAAAGCTAGGATACAAGCCAGTGTAATCGAAACTGCAATCGATTTAAAAGGCACTAAGTATCGAGTATCATTCGATATTAAGCCGATTGTCAACTGAGAGGCTCATCCAAACGATGTTGCAAGCTTTAATCTTTAAATTTAATTCGATCGTACATATTTTCTTGGTACATTTGCTAGGGAATTAAGAGGGTAAATGATGATAGTGCTTATATATGTTGATTTTATAGTGCAGATATGAGTGTAAAGTGTAATTATTATGTAGATTTGATTAGGACTGGTTTTAGAATAGTGTTGAGAACACCCGTTCTCAAACGTTAAAACGTATTGCAACTGTGAAAACACCCGTTTTCACAGTTGCAATACGTTTTAAAGGTTGCCAAATAACATCACGGTCGTATATCCCAACGGAGAAGACAGATGTGTATTGTGAAATGTTTTTTCTAATATGTGTATTATTTAGTTTTTATTATTAGTTTATTTAGTTTTCAAGCTGTATGTTTTCCATGATTCATTAAATATATAAACTAACAAATAAATATGTCTTAACAGTAGAGAGCATATCATAACCAGACCATGGGCTTAGACAGAGCTTTACTTATAGTAGGTAAACCTACATTTTGTCAGTTACATTCAAGTCCCATGTAAAAGGGGGCGAGCTTATTGCAATCAACCGTGCACTCATCCAAACTCCGAGACATTACTGAGAAAATGCAGATGGAATAACCCAATAATACTTTACATTTTAAACAGTTAGACGGTCAGACGAACAGCTAACAGACAGACAAAGGGGCATAAGTAGTCTTATTTTTTTGTCTCTTCTTCAAATTTAGTGTCTGCACTTATAAACCATATTTTTAAGACTGTTTGTTTTGTTCAAACAGAAAAACCGTAACAATAGTTTTGTTGGGCATAATATTGAAGTAAAGATTTTTGTATACTTTATTTATTTATTTAATACTTTAAGCACACAAATGTACAGAGGCGGACTTAATGCCAGATGCATTTTCTACCAGTCAACCAAGGTGCAATTTCTTTCTTTCATTTTTTTTTTCTCTTTTTTTATACTTTGTTATCAATAAATAAATAATAATGATAATAGGAACCTCGACCAATACCTAAGGAGGCTCTCGTTAGGCAGTTGGGTCAAGGGCTTGATTCAGAAAGCAGTTCTTCTGGACACGGCGCATATTGTTAGGAGATTCCTCTCTGTGCAGCCCTGACCGCCTTTAGCTTGGACCCTATTCCCGATACCGGTGGGCAACTATTTTTTATATTTTTAAATGATTTTTTTTTTAGTTATTGCACTGAAACATTTAAAAATGTAATTTATATATATGAAATGAAATAAAGTATATAAATAATAAGGGTTTCATATCTACCTTTTTATACGGAACCAAAAATACTTAAAACCCCTTTTTTGAAAACATGTTTATACCACATAAAGGAATTTTCCTCCTTCCTAAGACTGTCGCATATACCCGCGTCAGATATGTAAATAATGTTTCTGCCATATCTTATAGTCTATTAATCTTCGGGATACCGAGACGGTTTTATTTACATGTGAAAGATGTTTTTGTGGGGTAGGCAGAGGTAGTGGTGAGTATGTAAATGAGATTTCTGTCTGAAATTGTTATGTAACTTAAGAGATACTGATAAGGTTAACATTTTGTGATGTTTCACTGTTTTGTATACAAGATGAAATTAAAACGCACATTAGTCCTGTGTTTGCAATAATTTCCATTTGCTGCATATTAATGTAAAGTACCTGGATCACCGAGCTTTGCTTGGATGAAACGACGTTTTCTAAAACTGAAAAATAGTTAAATACGCACTAAATCTCATGAAAATCGTTGAAGCCGAGTTTCAGATTATCTAATATATAAAATTGTCGTGTCACAATGTTAGTTAACATACTCCTCCGTAGCGGCTTGACCGATTTGTATGAAATTTTGGGTGCATATCGGGAAGGTCTGAGAATCGGCCAACATTTATTTTATACCCCTAAATTATAAGGGTAACCGGGTGGGTCACCCTTATCACTTAGGGGTAAATATTGATTTTTTATTTTTATTTTATTATGCAATAGCATTGAACAATACATACAACTTCAACTTTTCACCCTTCTATCACCAACCTCTATACGGCAAAACAACGTTTGCCGGGTCAGCTAGTATGTACTCGTATATATAAACCAGAATTGTTCATTCATAGGTATTAAATAATGTACTTAGTTAATAATGTAGGTATATTGGTTTTTATTACATGAAGGCTATCGTCATCATAAGTGTTAAGTTTTTCTTTGTATTTATTTGTGGAAGAGTAATAAATTATTTTTTATTACTTGTATTATTTTTTATCATTATCACATATCTGCTCTGTTGACTGCTAAGCATGAGGTCTTAGGTTCAATTCTTGGGTCGAGCAAAGTGTTATTGGGATTTTCCATCTAAAAGATTTTCTCAGTAGCAGCCCAGGCCAGCCCATTTACAAATGCCCAGTTGATGGCAATAGGCTCACCCCCTATTTCATGGGATTTAGTAAATTGTGGGTATACTATAGCACTGTCTCTGCCTAACCCAGTATTCAATTCTTATCCGTACCGTGGGGATGTATAGAATGGAGAACGTCTGCGTATAAGTACTCAGCCTATAAACTTAAGTGAGTAACAGAGAATACTAGATTAAGCGCTATTTTATGTAAAACAAAAACATGAAAATTTCCAAAAAGTAAATAGATGTTTTGACTTAGGTGTACCTATGGGCGTTATTATAGCTGCACCACTGCTCAATCCTTCGGGGATTATAGGTGTCATGTTATGTGTATCTCTGCCTTACGCATCAAAGATTACAGGCGTGATATTAAGTGATTCCAGTATTAAAATCTGGTACGTAAGTCTAAGATTAAGTAAATATATATGTGGGTAGGTACAACATCTTCGCACTAGCCAACGGACACATAACATTTCTCTCGTGACACATTTATTGCAAAATACGGCCACGTTACCATTATTAGTTGGTTTTCTTACAAAATAAGAAAGTTTTTCATGAAAATCTGTATAAGAAATGAAAGGGATAGAGTTATGTACACAGTCGTGTGGAAGAATGAGATGGAAGTTGTCATTGTCCTGTTGTAAGGCAAAGGTTGTTTCTCATATAGAGAACTAACGAGCATTTACTGTGGATGCTCAGATGACAAAGCGGATCAGCTCGTGGCTTTTTAAAACAGCACGGGTTAATCGAAGGTTAACACTTTAACTGCCAAACAACGAGACATAATAGAAAATGTATTGTTTGTCGGTCATTTGGCGTTCAAAGCGTTAAGCTATGCTTGCCGAGGTCAGTCTGTGGATGGGTGACCGTTCGTAACATATCGTGACTTCTCCGTGCTGCGGAAAGCGTGCTCAGCCGTCGTAAAGGGTAGTCTGAAGTCCGAAAGTCTGACAAACACAGTCGTACCCAGTAACTGGGTTGTGGTGCTTAGATAGGCAGTCGCTGAATGTAGAATACTGGCATCCGATTAGACTAGAATCCAACCCCAACATTCATAGTTAGAAAAAGGCTAGACAGATGATGATGCTCAGATGAAAAAGCATTTTAGTTTCGTCATGATTTTTTTTAAACGAGAGAAAAGACCCATACAAATATTTAAACTGTTAAAGGCTAAGAGCATGCGTAGCATGACAATCATAGAAGCTGATTTAGTCAACGGAAGAATAGCCAACTCGACAGATTATTGAAATATTCCTAGCGTCATCTACGGGGCGCCCCGTGCTAGGTAGAAGAGATGTCATGTTGGAAAGAAAGAACGTTGTCTATTATTGGTAGAATAGATATAGAATTGGGCATAGTTAGTGATGTTTTGATCATATTAACTACCCACTTTGTTTGTGTATGGTTTTATTATGTACGGATATCCGTTGAAATACTAGTGTTGTGAGACTCTTACTACTCATTGGTGATTCGATTTTTTATAGACAGACTTGTGATCGATGTGGCTAGAATTGAGGTGACTATTGAGATGACGGCAAATAGAGATGTATGGAAGAAGAAAACATGCTGCGCCGACCCCAAATAAATTGGAATGAGGGCAAGAGGATGATGAGACTTGTGATCAACTACCCACATCTAGTCAAAACATACGTGCAGAGGCCAGCACATTAAGCAACCCCAATCTGTCATTCTTTGATAGTTCTTGAACAGTATAACAAAAGTATAAGGTTCATGTTCAATTGGGAAATTTTGACAGTTCTGGATAGCTTGATGTGCTGGCGTCTGTACGTCCATATTTTCGTATGAACGAGTCGAAACAAACAAAACCAAATCGAACACGTGATCAAGTTCTCAGCAGTCTGGAAACAAACCCAAATGTATTCTGCGAGTAATAAAAACAATAAAACATACAAAACATCACGCCTGTAAACCCTGAAGGAGTAGGCAGAGGTAGGTACTTACAGTACACCCACATTTCGCCAGTTATGTTTGAGTCCCATGTAATAGGGGGCGAGCCTATTGCCATCAACCGTACACATCCAGACTCCGGGCTGAGACTGAGAAATTCCAGACTACGGAAAAATCTAATAACACTTTGCCCGATCCAGGAATCGAACCTAAGACCTCATGCTCAGCAGCAGCGCATGCAACCACTAGACCAACGAGGTAGTAACAACAATCTCATGAAAAAATTATCAGTTACAAAAGCGCTTAACATTTTTTGTCTCTGTCAAATAAAATCAACTGGGCCACTAAACAGCTTACGAACAAAACTTCATTAAACTTTATAAAGTGTTCAAAGTTAAATTAATTATAACACAGTCTACTTTATGGGAAGAATAATTAATTTCAACATAAAAGGAGGGAGGGCGGTACAGATAACCGCACTTTGGTGGACACACTTCGACCTGTAACTGGCCTAGCTTACTACAGAGTTTCTATACAACAAAAGGCCAACTTCTACTGGTATTGTGACCACTGACGCGGTGCCTACTGTACCTATTTATCATCGTAAGCGGTACTGAAACAATTTTTCTTGTTAGCTAAGAGAAGGACGTATTTTTCGTTAATGAACTATTAAAGAGTGATTGTGGTTTTGAGAATGATTTTTTTACTTAGCTGTGGTTGGTTAATTGTTACTTAAATGGTCCTTTTAAAATACTAGGAAGGTATATTACATTTAATCTTGTCTGATGAGAGAGCAGACCAAATGAAACAGCTAACCAAAGCCACAGGATTGCTCATTGTTATGTTATGTTTAAGTCCCATGTAATAAATAAATAAATATTGCTGGACAATCCACACAGCATCATCTAGCCCCAAGGTAAGCAGAGCTTGTGTTATGGGTACTAGATGACTGATACACATAATACAATACATTACATATATAGATATTTTTATTATACATAGGAAATACCCAGAACACCCGGAACAAATATTTGTAGATCGTACAAACATTTGTCCCAAGGCGGGAATCGAACCCGCAACCTTTTGCGTCGCAGGCGGACCTTCGCCCGCCGCGCCACATCGGTCGTCAAAAAATGTAATAGGATGCCAATGGCCATCATCTGGGTGATCTCACAAATCCAGACTCCGGGATGCTAATCAGAAAATTCCTATTGGAAAAACTCAATAACACTTTGCCCGACCTGATTATTGAACCCATGACCACAGCAGTCGCGCTTGGGACCACTAGACCATCAAAGCAGTAATCAGCCTTCTTTTTTCAAAATATAATGATGGAAGGTGTTACGCAAATGGTTAGAATAAGAAATGAGTATATAAGAGGAAGTCTCAAAGCGACTTCTGTGACAGAGAAATTGTGTGGAAGTCGATATGGACATGTGATGCGAAAGAATGAGGATCATGTTGTGCGGAAAGTTTTGAGTATGAATGTGGAGGATTACAAGAGTAGAGGGAGACCAAGGAATGGATTGTGTGAAAGATGATATGGCTAGGAAGGAGGTGACTACTGATATGACAGCAAATAGAAATGTGTGGAAGAAGAATCCATGCTGCGCCGACCACAGATAAATTGTGATAAGGGCAAGAGGACGATGATGTCTAGGGTCCAACCAACGTGCAATTATACATTTCAACGGAGTTATGCCCGCTGTACCAGCCTATTACTGTCCCACTGCAGGGCAAAGGCCTCTTCGCATACAGAGAAGGCAAGAGCATTAATCACCACGCTTGCTCAAGACGGGTTGGCGATTTAAGACTTATATTAATTATATAAGTAAAGGTTTCCTCACGATGTTTTCCTTCACCGATATACGCCCGATACGATACGATATACGAGTTATGCCCGAAAATACATAAAAATCCTTTTTTGGGAGTCGGTTAAAAACTAACTACACTTAGCTTTTATACCATTTCTTTATCTAGCATTTATTTGCACAAAAAAACCTCCTCAGCGTTCAGCACTTATTACTTCAAACAGGCACGTTCTAACAGGTTAATTCCGAACTTCTCTCCTGAATAAACTCGACTGAAAGTTTCCATGTTAGCCATTGAGAATGTAACGTAAAAAGTTTAAAACCTACACTACACCTCGACTGAAAAGTTCGCTGAAAGACGAAGTCCTGTTGTGTTTATTTGAGTTCTTTTTTTTATCTTAGATGCAGTGTAAAGATGGTGCTGTTTTTATTAAGGACTAGCTGCGTCCCGTGGTGTCACGAACGGTTAATAAATAAAATAATAATAAATAATGCTGGACAATCCACACAGCATCATCTAGCCCCAAGCTAAGCAGAGCTTGTGTTATGGGTACTAGATGACTGATGAATGAGATAGATATTTTTTATTTTACATAGCAAATACCCAGAACACACGGAACAAACTTTGTAGATCGTACAAACATTTGTCCCACATAGGTCAGTCCAACATTGGGGATGTTAAAGTTTGGAAGGAAAAAAACGAAAAATACACGTGGGCGAAGTGGCGGCAAAACTGTTAGTTCTATATATAAACGATAGTTTAAAATCAGATAGTCCGTACTTAATTAATTTCCACGATTTTGATCCTGAAACTTTGCATAATTACTAAGAACGTGAGCCTGTGATTCTCTGTGCTGTCTTCCACGTCTTGCAGTAAGATGGATCCTGTTCACACCACAGATGTCTACGCTACGGGTGCGCGGGTACGCCCTTGTCGTCAAGATAACTTAACTTAAACCAAACGCGAATAAGTTTAGTGAATCTAAATTGTTTCTAACTCCAAATACGAGCTAAAACTAAGTTTAAATTAACAGTGAACATGAGTGTTTAAACTAGAAACTGTAATAGTTCAGAATAGTGCCGTTTATTTTAAAGTTTTGGAGCGTATGCTGCGCTGGATCATATTCCTGCTTTATTTGCTACTTGAAATAGTGGTTTTTGAGGTTAATTACAAGTTTAAATTGGCATTTTCGGTTACTAGCAAAATGTAATTTATTTAATACCAAGCTTTTGCCGCAACTTAGTCCACTTGAATGTAGATTATCGCGGATGCAGACAAAGTCGCGGTTCAAAAACTATACTATGTCCTTCGCTAGGATATAATCCATCTCCTTGCCAAATTTCACTACGATCCGATCAGCCGTTTAGGCGTGAAGAGGTAACAAACAAACAAACAGAGTAACTTTCGCATTATTAATATTATATTAAGAATAGATTTCTGATTTTTACCATCTGCTAATTATTGTAAGACACGGTACAAGTAACATGCAATAAAATAACATCACGCCTGTATCTCTGGAAGAGTTGGGCACGGGTCTATCTGTAGTACACCCACATTTCTCCAGTTATGTTTAAGTCTCATATAAGAGGCAGCGAGGGGGGCATCAACCGGGCACAAATTGTAAGTCAGGATCCCAACAACACATTTCTCCGACACGGGAGTCGACACCAGGACCTCATGTTCAACAGTAGTGCTAGCCACCACTAAGCAGTAAGACAAATAAAGCGAACACAGACGCATTAACATCTGAAGATATTCCCCGCATATAACACAACAGACCGACTCGCGGGAAAACATAAACAGAATTTCATACAATAAAGAGTTCACAACTACTTTAAAAGTCATACTCAGAGAAGATGTTCTGTGGACTGAGACAAGATGGCGGCAATAAAAAGTTTTCTGTAAAACCTCGTATGGAATTTTTGATGGTCCTGGCTTTTGTTTCTTGAATATTGATAGGGACATGGAAATGGAGGAGCTCGTGGCTAAATAAAAACAGCCGCACGGGTTGATCGAAGTTTAAGCTACACTAGCCGAGGTCAGGCTGTGGATGGGTGACCGTCTGTAACATATCGAGACAACTCCGTGCCTCGGAAAACACGTTAAGCCGTTGGTCCCGGCAGTTTTTTATAGATCTTTGACAGTCGTTACGGGTAGTCAGAAGCCTGCAATTCTGTCAACCAGTCTTACATAGGAGTATCGTATTACAAGTAAAATTGTAACTAACCCTATGGACTCCGGTCTGAAATAAAAACTTTCTATTCTATTCTATTCTATTACCCAGTAACCAGATTTTGGAGGTCAGATTGGCAGTCGCTCCATGTAAAATACTTGTATTCGATTGCATCCAGTAACACTGGAGGCCAACCCCAATATAATTAGGAAAAGGCTAGGCAGATGATGAGAAGCCTAGCTTTCTGTTTACACTCCAAAGATAAAAGTCGCCACAATACAAGCAGCCTCCCTTATCACCCTACGAAGGCACCTTATCAATATTTCACACAAGCTTATGAGAAGCCATCTCCCTTCCGATTGCAAATTTTATACCCCTACGCGATTGTGCGTATGGGTTTCATTTGCGTGTTAAAACAGGACAGAGTTACGTGAACTGAAAGAGATGGGTACATGTCTGCGGTAAAATTGCTCCCTAGAATCTCTAGAGCTAAGTAGGTCTTTGAGCGGTTGCCATGGCAACAAGCGTACATAGAAGGTTATTTTCCCAGTGGTTTTCGAAGAAAAAATAGGTACCGTGTCATAAGCTGCTTGTTTGTTGGTTCGTATATACTTCTATTGTATGTTTCGTCAAGGGGATTATATCCAGGGTACAAGCAGAGACGTTCCTTTGTGATCTTATTATAACAGAATTCATCACTTCATATTATGTAGTTTCTTTAGGACGTCACTGTCATCGGTGAAGGTAAATATCGTGAGGATAGCTGGGCTAATAATTTAATACAAGGTTGTATATATTCTTTTTTTTTTTTTTTTAAAAACGTTGCCCCACACTAGGAATTTCTCCTGTATCGTGGGTGCTTTTACAAACATTCAACTCACATACACAAACAGCCAGACCCGGAACAACTATCTGTAGGCCATACAAATATTTGTTCCGTGCGGGAATCGAACCCACGACACGCGGTGCAGCAGTCAATCGCTCAGCCACTGCGCCAACCGTGTCGTCAAATTAAAATATTAAATCAAAATATTACTTGAAATTAGGAGATATCGCTCTCATAACATCACGCCTATAATCCCCAAAGGGATGGGCAGAGCTGCACCTATTGTAACTCCCACATTTCGCCAGTTATATTTAAGTCCCTTGTAAAAGAGGGCAAGCCTATTGCCATCAACCGGGCACGAATCCAGACTCCGGGCTGCTAATGAGAAAATTTATATTGGAAAAACTCAATAACACTTTGTCTGACCTGGGAATTGAACATAGTACCTCACACTTTCTGCTGTCCTTCTCTATGTAAACTTTAACTACGCCAAATCTAACACTCCTTCGAGCACGTCAGAACATCATCATCAACAGCTACCCATAGAATTTGTTATGGTAAATAGCGGAACTATGTATTTTTATATTTTTTTTATATTTTTTAAGTATGCTACAATATCGCATTGGGTCTAGCCTGTAAGGATATTTGTATGTTTGAAGTAAATAAATAAATAAATCATCATCTGCCTGCCTTTTCCCAACTGTGTTGGGGTCGGCTTCCAGTCTAACCGGATGCAACTGAAAACCAATATTTTACATAGAGCGACTGCCTATCTGACCTCCATAACCCAGTTACTGGGCAACATGATACCCCTTGGTAAGATTGGTTGTCAGATCTTCTGTCGACCCGTAACTAAAACACGAACTAAATACACCGTTTCTCGTGAATCGACACAATATAACACGCATTTATTTTGGTGACATTCTGTTAAAAACTACCTACAACAGCCAATATCGAATTACAGTTTACAAACAGATTTTTTTACAAAAACATAAAAAAGATACCGTACAAGTTTAAAAGTTTTTTAAATATTTACGAAAAAATTTAAATAAATAACACAGAGCCGAATGCAATAAAAATGAGAGGCGACGCGTTGACAGGTTTAAATGTCGTTTTAATATAACTCGGCGTGTTTATTGGCCCAGCAGGACGAGGGTTAGACTTTAAAGTTGTAATTTTGAATTTTTTATTTAGTGTTTACACAGATTTACGGTTTAATGTTTGATACCACTGTTTATTAAATACGCA
Organism: Phlogophora meticulosa; assembly: GCA_905147745.2. Lineage (NCBI taxonomy): Eukaryota > Metazoa > Arthropoda > Insecta > Lepidoptera > Noctuidae > Phlogophora > Phlogophora meticulosa. The sequence continues at coordinate 10,724,948 of LR990543.1, read as the reverse complement.
GATTATACTTTTAATAATAATACCAGTATGTTGCTTTATAGCTGAGGCCTCTTCTCATACAGAGAAGGCACGAGCGCTCAAGGCAAGTTGACAATTGAAAAATCTCCCGAGAACTTGCCAATCACCGTCGAGATTGGGTCGGAAGGATATTATCAGTAGCCAAAATAATTTGCACGAATGTACCATTACATTTTGACAGCATCTTACCACATTCTAAACACAACTTTACCCCCAATATAACATACTACAAGAAAAAAAAGGAAACTGTGTCCTGTCGAGCTCACAATGGCTTTGCAGAGCCATTGCATACCGAATCCTATGCCAAGAAACACAATAAAAACTATCAAGTTATATGCCAAAAAGCATTACCCAAACATGTTTCTTTTAAAACATTAAAAAAGCTAGGAATGCCCGTTATAATCTTTTGGAGAAGCTGTCTGGAATGTTTATTTAAAATCTTTTAAACTTTTTGATTCGAAGTTGTCTTTTGTTTTAAAAGTTGCTGGTAGTTGAGGGTTGGATGTTCACCGTCAGTTGTTTTATGTTATGAAAGGATCAGTGAATCAGTAGTGTTTTAATCTTTTATTTTATTTAGTCCTTACATTGGACCAGCATTTAGTGCTTAAGTCTCCAATGGGTCTTATCTCACAGGGCGATCTCTCAGAGACTACTTTTGCAAGGACTGAAGCAAAAGAGATAGATTGAGGCTGTTGTTTTTAAAACTATCTTTACATATAAAAAAATTAAGCCCATGAGAACCAGAATGGCCTAACACTTTTTTCTCAAACATAGGTTACTCTGTTTTATTTAAACACCCTACTAATAGTGCGTTATAGGCCAAAATTCTGTATAAAAAAAAATGTTAGCTAGGCCAAGTATGTACAATATAGATATTGAAGAAATTTAGGGGACTTTATTATAAGTACCAACAGTAGCCAAAACAACAGTTTTTAGATTTGTTGTCTGTATGTTAGTACACGTATCACGCAAAAACTACAGCATGGAATTGAATGCAGTTTCCACCAATGTATAGCTAGAGGTCTCTTTTTATTAATTATGAATTAAATAAGACTTTTTCATCATCTGCCTAGCCTTTTCCTAAGTATGTTGGGATCGGCTTACAGTGTAACTGGATGCAGGTGAATATTATTTTATTACATTTTTTTTTTTTTTTTTTAAATAAAAACATTGCCCCACACTAGGAATTTCTCCTGTATCGTGGGTACGTTTACAAACATTTAAACTCACATACACAAACAGCCAGACCCGGAACAACTACCTGTAGGTCATACAAATATTTGTTCCGTGTGGGGATCGAACCCACAACACGCGGTGCAGCAGCCGATGGCTCAACCACCGCGCCAACCGTGTCGTCAAAATGGAGTGACTGCCTATCTGACCTCCACAACAGTTACTGGGCAACACGAAAACCTTAAAATATAGGCTTCATTTAACCGCTTCAGCACTTTACTGCATTTCTTTCTTTTTTTTTGCTTATGAGGTCGTGGGCAATATCTTTATTTTACTACCTACCCACTTAAATGTTTACTGAAACTTAGACAAGAGATAATTAAGACTGCCTTTTGTTTTACTTCGTGTTTTATGAAAAGATAACCCGGTTAGCTGCAGTTGATCGTAAATTGTGCAGGAATACTGCACAAATAGTTGGTATTTTATTTTATAATATTCCATGAAGTAGCGTTAGCTTACCGAGTGTCAGATAAAAAGTCAGCTGTTTTACGAATAGCTTAGTAAGTGAAGTGAAAACTATGTACTCCTTACTAAGCATATTGCGCGCTCGGATCAGTGTAAGATTTGGCATAGTTAAAGATTGTATGGAGAAGGTGTGTTTTCAGTTACTTTAAACTGTATAAAATCATTATTTCTTTGAGAGTAGTGAATTATTTACCTTGAAATAAAAAATCTCATTGGGCTAGATAGAAACAATGATTTTATCATGATTGTTTATAAGTTAAAGTAAAAAAATATCATAAAAAATTAGGAAAACGCCCGACGCCAAATTTTCCACATTATGGGTCCAGAATCAAAATCAAAATCAAAATTAATTTATTCAAATTAGGCTGAGAATCAGCACTTTTTGAACGTCAAAACGTTAATATAAGACAATCCCCCAAAACGCCCACCCTCCACAACCCAGTACTTGGGCAACACGATACCCTTTGTTAAGACTGGCTGTCAGACTTTCGGGCTTCTGACAACCCGTATCGACTGTCAAAGATCTACAAATGACAGCCGACAATCATGTACTGAAGAACTGATGGTATCAGGATCTATGTCCCTTTCACCCAGTATAACTTTTTTTGGTTGAGATTCCAGCAACATAATTCCACAAGAAACCCAACGGACTGTCACGGGAACCAACCAAATACCCATAAATTCAAGAATAACCAGTAATTATACATTTTATTACAACTTACTACCCTTATCAACGTCACGATTCTTAAAGCTATCTTCGAAGAGGGACAAGCTATAATATAAAATTCTTATCTTCTCTCTTTAACGATCAATTAACGATGTTATAACCCTCCGAATGACGCCGAAGGGGTCCGAGAGACCCCGAGTCCGTAACATTAGGCGTAATTTCGTACCGGTACGTGTTACGTACTTTTTTGGTGTACGTGCGAATTGGAAGTGTTAACTAGATTCTAGGGACGCCTTGTTTGAATACGAGAAGCTTTGTTAGCCTAAGTTTTGGGTAAGAAATAAGGTTTTTGCACGAGTTATTTTGGAAGTAGCAGACAGTCTGTCAGGATTTTAAGCATACCAACCCACAACCAGATTCCATGGTTCAGTACATGATTTTCGGTCCCCCAAAGTTGATATTTCTTTTTTGGTCGGGTTTTTCCTTTAAAGGCAACGTACTTTGAAAAGTAATCTTGTTTTAAAGTTGTCAGTTCTTTTTTGCAGTAAGGGCTGTTGATACCTTCAATTTTTCATAAGTTGAATGAAATTTCACGACACGGTTGGCCATCGGCTGTTGCGCCGCGTGTTGTGGGTTCGATCCCCGCATGGAACAAATATTTGTATGACCTACAGGTAATTGCTACTGGCTGTTTGTGTATGTGAGTTTAAATGTTTGTAAACGCACCCACGATACAGGAGAAATTCCTAGTGTGGGGCAACGTTTTTTTTTCTTCAAAATCTGATACAAGGTAAGGCAACATTGTAGTTTATTCAGATAAATAGGCAGAAACATTCACTATTCTCAGAAATAAACCTGCAGTTTACACAGTATTCAATAACATTAAGATTTTTTTAAATATAAATTCAGGATTTAAGCATTTGCAACCCTAAAAAGACTGTAAACAGCCCAAGACATAAAAACCATTATCGAAAAAACCCACTTACACATTTAAAATCTAACCCAATAAACGCTGAAATTACGAATAATATTCACCTTTTTCACTAAAGGTCGGTAATAAAACGTTATTCACTTTGCATAATTATATTTTTGGACCCGTCATGCATGTAAGGTCCAAGAAATATAGCAGGTCCTACGATTGGTTATTGAGCTTAGAAACGGGGAATTTGAATAAAAGGCCGCCGTAAAATAGTGGGGTATTATTGTGACTGGGTATAGGGTGGTTCTGGTATCGATAGTTGGGACCGTGAACATTTTAGGGTTAAGTTTCGGGGAGAATTAGTTTAGAGGTATCTTTATGGTTGCAATAATTGTCAAGGATGTTAACATAAACGCAAAATGTGTATCCACCGACAGAAATGAGGAGTTTTTACATAAAACTGCATCCCCATTTACCCCCTTTCGGGGGTACATTTTTAAAAATCGGTCCTTTGTGCAGGCTTACGTTATATAAAGTAATTTGTGCAATATTTCATGCTTCTAGACTCATCGGCTGTGGGGCAACGTTTAAAAAAAAAAAAAAAAAGAATAACAGTATTTTAAATTTACATGGAGGACCAGTTACAGGGAATCGCCTTACCCTTTAGTAAGATAGTCGTCAGACTCCCGGGCTTTTCATTACCCGTAACGACTGTCAATGGTCTACCAAAGACAGCTGGGCCAGAAATTTCTCGGTATGTAATGGATGGTCACCCATTTACGACGCAACCTTGGCAAGCGTAAAACATATATAAATTTGCAAGCAAAAAACTTCCAGTAATTTAACAATCAGCAAACGGGTGGTGGGGGTTGAAGCAAAAGGCTCACACCCTATTACATGGCACTTGAACAAAACACGCGAAATGTGGGTGTACTTGAGTGTACTTCTACTTAACCTTTAGAGGTTCACAAGCGTGATGTTATTTTATGTTAATTTAACAAAAATCCTTGACAATATGGCGCCAAGCCATTATCATTCTCTCCTACATAAAAAACAATACACAACAATCAACCCTAAAAGGCATCGACATCTAACCCTTCCCTAACCCGGGCCTATCATCTTAACCCTCCATAAACCGACCGGGGTACATCTGACCCCGGCCGGGTTAAACCATTCCTACATGACATATCCTTAAGCGAAATTTTTGCGATCTTTTCTTGTTACAAGAGTTTGCGCTTACCGTTGTATTGGCTTTTCAAAATGGCGGTTTTTCTTTTGTTTTTTTTTTGGGATTGGATGATGAGAATGTTAATTAGAGATGTGGAGATAGATAATGTTTCGTCTGAAGGAAGGGGTTGTATTGAATGGGGTACAGGGAACCCTTGAAGTGGATCGATGATCTGGTAAAGATTGCAGGAGGCTGATGCATGAGTGCAGCGCATGACCGCTTATGGTGGAAATCTTTGGGGAAGGCCTGCGTCCAGCAGTGGACATCTTTTGGCTGAAATGATGATGAAAGCAAAAATATCCCATGCAAAGTTGTCGAAATGCAAAGTATTAACAGCCAGTCATACTGTATTGTATACATAACACCTTTATTGTAATACCTATGTTCACAAATAAAGTTTGATTTGATTTGTCATATCATGTTGCCCAGTTATCGGGTTCTGGAGGTCAGATAGGCAGTTACTCCATGTTTAATACTGGTATTGAGTAGCATAGTTGGGAGAGTTGGGATGATGATCATTTAAAATAAAAACCAATGATCTTATCTCTATTTTTGGTTACCTACAATTCTGCAAACGCGACAAATAGTAACGCGGGAACTCCCAGACCAGTACACCCCGCAAATCATCCACTCGATTCAATCACGAAAATGCCAGCGAAGCTATTCGCCTAACACATGATACAGCATTCACCCCCAACGAATTTCCCAAAATCAGTCTACCCCTCCGCTATAAACGGCCCAATTCACACATACACCTGGAAATATTTTACACGTATTTCGAACCTGCAACCCTTAGGGTTGAAACCAATAAACTAAGCGGGGTGAAAATAATAAAAAATTCACATCAAATTGAATGTCAACCCCTGGAAGGGGAATGTTATTAGGAAATTTACGAGCAAAGCCGAGTAGCTACCATATTATGTTTTATAACCAGCCTGTGTCATTGTGGGTAGGTAATATGGTGGCCTATAAAATGTATTATGCACGCAGTGTAGGGTTGAAAAGATTGAAACGTCACTTTTTGCTGTAATTGTTCGTAATAAGGGTTGAAATGTAACATCCCGGAATTTTAGCTCCGAGAATGTAAGAGAGGGTAATAAATGTAAGGTTGTGTGGAGACAAAGTGTGAGCGGTGCGCGGACGGTGCGACTGAGAGGGAAAATGGTTGCGCCTCTACAACGTGTTTTTTTCTTGTATTTCATAACATCTATTACATAAAAAACTGATATCCAAATTTAATTACAGCTTATCAGAATTCTTAAATGATCGTAATTGACACCTGAGTGTCTTAGTCGGCTTTTTATATTTTGTATACATAAAATATATATTTAGTTAGTTTATATTATAATTGTATATTTGCAAAGTACATTATAGATAACTTATTAAATTCATAAGCAAATGAATCCACACTATTTACTTTACATTAATAAACGTGTCTTTGTCGAATTGCATTGTTTGAAATATTTAAACAAAAGAAAAATACAATTGAAAAATAATTCATCATCATCACCTGCTTAGCTTTTTCCCAACCATGTTGGAGTCAGCTACCAGTCTAACCGGATGCAGCTGAATACCAGTATTTTACATGGAGCGGCGGCCTATCTGACCTCCACAACCCAGTTACTGGCAACACGATACCCCTTGGTAAGTTAGAATCAGTTATCAAATAATAAAGGTCATTGGGCATATCTGACCCGCTTTGTGAAGAGTGGCGGACATTAATCAAAATACTTTCAAACTAAGGGGAATAATATGACCTTTCACTGAATATAGTTATTTAATTAAAAATCAATGGAGAAAAATGTATAGGACCGAATAAAAATAATAATTTCAAAGGATTTTATTCCATATTATAAAGACATAAAAAGAATTTCGATACTATACGGCATAGTGTACGGATGAACCAATATTCAGAGACATGTATACGCTAGAGTACTACTGCTCGTGTATACACGGCCGCCGAACTGTAGGGAGCTGCGCCCATATCGTTAGCATAGTGTATTATCTGTCTTATGCCAGAACAGGAAGCAACAGACGCACCTGCTGCCTTTTCAAATGGTCTTATGCTTGATTTGGATCAAATTGAATTAAAATGATTTTAATGAACGAGCATTTTATTTAAATTCAGCATATCAGTTTATAACACTTGTTTTTTCGAGATTCCCGTGGCTCACATTAATGCGACTAATGCCATAGTAAATCAGAGTCCATCATTACACACTGCTATATTTCGTTTGTGTCCTCCATGGGTATGATTTCCATACTAAGGTGCCCAATGATCTTTGTCAGTTGATTCTTTAATATGGTCGCAATCGTACCCTAGAGTCCCGGGATACAAAAAAAAAACACCTTGTATAAGTGAGGGTACACACTAAGCATCTAGGGACCACAAGCTGCGGTTGGAAATTTTCATAATCCTCCCATGACACGGTCCTCAAAAAAAGGTTTTTAATTCTTTTCTGCGGCTGTATCACTTAAAAATAACATCACGCCTTTTATCCCTGAAGAGTAAGGCAGACCTGTTATGTTTAGCCAGTTATGTTAAAGCCCCATGTAATAGGAGCCTTTGCCATCAGCCAGGCACATATCCTGAGGAAATAACCCAATGTCACTTTTACTGAGCCGGGACAAGACCGCCACACTATTCCCAAACCACTGCAACTCCTGAAAACCAGAATCAACAGTGGCGACCACCAGAAAAGCGTCGAGAAAATGAAGCCCGACGAGTCCCGGAGAAACGATTCAACTGAACTACTACTACTACTTTTACTGAGCCCGGGAATCAAACACAGGTGTAGCTACTGCGACCACTAGACCATGGAGGCTGTCAACTTATATGTTAGTCATCATCATTATCATCCTTCTGCCATTATACTAACGGCTCTCCGAGGAACAGCCGACTCTCGATATGTAATTAAAGGTCACCCATCCACAGAGTGACCTCGGCAAGCGTAGCTTAACCTTCAATCGACCCGTGCAGGCAACGAGCTGTTGTAGTTAGTATGTACAGTTATTAAAGGAGATAATCACAATATCTCAAGTCAACTAACAATTCTCAAGTCTTAATAAATGCTTCAGAAGATTATACTAGAAGACTTTTGTAGGCTTAATTACTTTTAGATTAGTTTCAGATTTCAGCGGATAAATGGAACTTAATACTGTCGAACAATCAAAGTTTTCAGTAAAAATCTAGATATTCAAGTTTTGGGTCTTAACAGATTAAACGTATAATTTAAATTTTATATTAGGTTTACATTTTATAAAACCTTTCAGCGAGTGAAAATTTCAGCCGTTTTATACATAGCCCTGCTTTTCAGCAACTATGTTGGGGTCGGCTTCAAGTTTAAACTTGAAGGCGACCCCAACATAGTTGGTGCAGATGCAGCTGAATATCAGTGTATTCAGCTGCATCTGGTTAGACTTGAAGCTGACTCCAGCTAGACAGGCTATAGAATGAGATCCAGTTACGAGGTATCAGTTTCCAAGCTTCCGACTACCCATGACGATTGTCAAAGACATTTTCTTCTGATTAATATTGTGTTTTGTATCAAACAGCTGGTTTTTTTTCGTTTTATTTCAGGGTTGGTCTGTAGTAAAAGCTGTTTCTAATCATTAGTACTTTCACCCCCTGAAAGGTTAATAAATGTTTTACAAATGCGTCTTAGTTATGCGTTCGCAAATAATACAAACTAACTAACCCCAAAACTTAACCTAACTTTTATCTTTTCAAAACTTATATTAGAAATAAAGTGCTTTATAAAGGATAAACTCAAAAAAAGGCAAAACAATTTAAAAATTCTTTCAACAATTGAAAGCTACATTATCAGGGAATAACATAGGCTATCTTTAATTTGTAAAACAACCCTTTAAAGGGGTTGGAGAGAATATTAAAGTTCGAAGTGAAAAGTCCGAAATCCACGCGTACTAAGAAGGTATTAGTAAAAATTTAATAGTTTAATAAAATATTGAAGAATACACGCCGACCTATGTGGCGCGGCGGGCGAAGGTCCGCTTGCGACGCAGGAGGTTGCGGGTTCGATTCCCGCCTTGGGACAAATGTTTGTACGATCTACAAATATTTGTTCCGGGTGTTCTGGGTATTTGCTATGTATAATAAAAAATATCTATCTGTGTAATGTATTGTATTAAGTATATCAGTCATCTAGCACCCATAACACAAGCTCTGCTTAACTTGGGGCTAGATGATGCTGTGTGGATTGTCCAGCATTATTTATTTATTATTTATTTATTTACAGCCTATACATGGAGCCCACTGTGAATGACAATAACCATGGAAAAATAGAAAATGTTTATAACTATTGACACTATGCACCCCACGCTTTTTTCCATTAAAATACATTTGTTACTTATTTACACTTTTCTTAATACAAATTTATTTAAAAAAAAAAAACAATTTTAGTTGGATTTTCTATAAAAGCGTGTTTTTTAGTTTTTTTACTATTTTTTTTTCGAATTATTGCATTGTCATCGGTCTTTGACAGGTGTGCAAAATTTGAATGAAATCTGACCTTTTAAAGTGGGTCAAAATAGCGTCCAAAGGAGTCGGTTACAAACATACAAACATACAAGTGAAGCTAAAATAAAGCGTGTAATAAAGATGTAGGTAAGGGTGTGAGAGTGCGAAAGAAAGAAAAACATTTAACATGAGTTTGTCTCGCTCTAAGCCGGTTATTTAATACTAGCTCTGTGCTCAATACTCGCTATGTCAACTTCAAACTCAGATATAAAGAAACTTTCCTCCCACAATGTTATCTTTTCACAGTAATTAAAAAAGGTAACGCAGTAAAATGTTATTCGGTCATTATGTAGAGAAAATTGTGAAGTTTTTATGACGTCATAAAGTAATGACAAAAGGGGGGTAGGCAGTAAAGTTAATGAATCAAGAAGACGCTGATTACGGCAACCTTAATCAGAGGAAATGTGTACAATTTTGTAATGGAGAAATCTGACTTTTTAGGAGTAAGTCAGATACAGCAGTCATTGTGCCGATAGTAGTGACGGCCAATGGCATAATAGCCGAGAGCCTCGATCAACACCTAAAGAGGCTCTCGTTGGGCAGTTGGATCAAGGGTTTGATCCAGAAAGCAGTACTCTTGAACACGGCGCGCATTGTTAGGAGGTTCCTCTCTCAAGAGCCCTGACCACCGGTAGCTTGGACCATGTACCCGATGCCGGTGGGGTAATATTTGTTGTTGGTTTATGTCTTGTATAAAAATATTTTTCGCATGAAACAAAAAATAATACTCTAATAAATTATTTAAGAACTTCTCAGTAGTAGCCCATCTGGATGGGTAGCCGGTTGATGGCAATATGCTCAACCCCTTATTACCTACATGGGATTTAAAAACATGACAGGTGAAATATGTGTGTACGTATGTAGCTACACCTCTGCCCATCCCTTCGGGCAAGACAGGCGTGATGTTACGTTATTTATCTACATGAAATAAATCTGAGTATTAAAAGATTATCATTTTCAGGACAAAATATCGAATAACGAACCACATTACTCGTACAGTAAAAATTGTTTTCAGGAACATTTAATTGATATTGTAATAAATTAATCATAATATTCAAAAATGGCTTTAAATTGGGAATAAAATTATACGAGATACTTATATAAGTTCAAAGCGAAATGGACTGTGTCTCTATTGAGACAAGATTAACAGTCTTTACGGGTAGTCAGAAAGTCTGATAACCAGAGGATCGTGTTGCCCAGTAACTGGGTTGTGGAGATCAGATAGGCAGTCGCTCCATGTAAAATACTGGTATTCAGCTGCATCCGGTTAGACTGGAAGCCGACACCAATATAGTTGGGAAAATGGCTAGGCAGATGATGATTTATTTGTTTAGAAAATATACCTAGATGTATTGGAGATCATTCAAACAATCAAGCTCTTCCAACCTGTATCTAACATAGACATCCCTTTGAGTGGACTTCTTGATGACAGGATAGGAGTACACCTCTGGATATGCAGCTTCAGACATGACTTAGGTTCCACAATTAGTTATTAATCAAAGTACTTACATATAACAGTCAGCGAGGCGTTGGCTCTTATGACCTTATGCATCTGCGCGGGTCCCACTTGGCACTGGTACTCAGCATCGTCTACCAGCGAGGAGTTCACTATCCGAAGGTTGTAGACGCCGTGACGGCGGTCGCCGAACATCGTGTAACGAGGGTAGCCGGGAATAACCGAGGAGAAACCTGAGGAAGAAGGATTACAGGTTAAAATATGTCACAAAAGTCAGTGTAGAGAGTACAGCAAGGCGGTTGAACAGTTTGCATTGATTTATTGATACCTCACACACTATCATTTTAGTACAAGTTAAAACGACGATACTCTGACCAGGTGGGATGACGATCTGCGAAAGACTGCAGGCAGATGCTGGATGCGGCAAGCTGAAGACATGGCGCTATGGCGCTCATTAGGAGAGGGCTATGTCCAGCAGTGGACTAGTATAGCCTGATGATGATAGCAGACTTTTATGGTTGTAAGCCGAAGATAATAACCAGTCGAAAATATATGTTGTAACGTGTGAATGGTTTAGATTATGTCTATATTGCATAGTGTAGGTAGGTAAGTACGAGTAGGTAACTCAATTATTCATCTTTTGAAATATATGTTTTGCGTAACTAGGCTAAGCTATATTCACTATAAGTTAGTCAAGTAACAAATAACTGTACGCGTATATTACTAAATGTATAGTCACCGGCAAATTAGATGGCAAGATTTTGGCGTAGTGGGGGTAAGTTCGCGCATCGTACACTTAGTGGCACAAAAAAGTGGTAACTTTTATTGATCGTCATTATTCTATTGTTATTGCCATCATTTGTATTTAATCATGTCTGTATAGAACAAAGTTAAAGAAGGGAGAGGAATTCAAGTTTATTAGGAGTTATAAATAACGTGCATTTAAAATTAAAAAAAGTTTATATAAAAAAAATAAATAACTAAGTAGTCGTCGCCACTATCCGTTAATAAAACTACCCTTGGCATCATATTAAAAGTCGCAATCGCAGAACACTATGGTTGTGTTCTGCAAGTGTTTGGTCAATGCTGTATGTTTTAAATTGTTCTTTTTCCAATTTTATTAATTTGTATAACTCTGGTTTGAGCATACTTTCCTCGTATGCTATGCCTTTTCAGGAACTCTATCCTAAATTTAAAAACAATAACAACACTTAAGTTTAACACAACAAAAACAAAGGGTTCAATTTTCGTGCACTGAAATGTAATCGGGAGCGAACGGGACGAAGGCGCGGTGCGGGAGGCAAGGGTCGACTGATGCACCAATCGCGCGCTCGGATCGACGCTACCTCATACCCCGCGTCCCGCTTGACCACCAAAGAGACCTAAAAAACGACTTGTGCGCATCTAACGACTTTTGCCATCTTATTTGCCGGTGATTATAACTTGTTTGTAGACGCCTTGGGTTGACCTGTTAAGTCTACAAAATGTTAGTAAATAAATAAATAAATTGATGATTGATCTGATAAAAAAACCCCCATTGTAAATAAATAGATACCTAAAAAAATATCGTTAGTTATTTTTTGCGCGGTACCCTATTTCTTTTTCTTCAATAAATGTAATCGAAGTACCCTTTATAATATTAACTATCGGGCTTAGAAAGTCCTGCCAAAATTGTTTCAGCGGTTTCAAAGATTAGCCCAAACAAACACACAGCAATATATTTTTTGTCTGATTATCATGCATGATGGCCCACTGGTTTAGGCCTTGTCTCATGCGAACGAGGTTGTGGGTTCAAACCTGGGTAACTGTGACTTTTTAATTCATATGTACTTTCTAAGTTTATCTCGGACATCACTTACATCGGTGAAGGAAAACATCGTGAGGAAAACTTGACTTATAAATAATATAAGTCTGAAACCGCCAACCCGTCTTGAGCAAGTGTGATGATTAATGCTCGTGCCTTCTCTGTATGAGAAGGGGCCTTTGCCCTAAACCGGGACAGTTATAAGCTGGTATTATGTATGCATAAGGTAAAAAGCTGTTAAACTTTAACATTACAAACTGACACTTCATTTTTATTATCTGTGGTATGTAGTATGTAACGATAAACTTAAATGAAACTTAAAAACAGTTGAGAATAGCGTGCACGATAACTATAATTCCTTGCAAACATCCGTGAGACTGCTTGAGCACGCACGGATATCCTCAAAAAAGCGCTGCATCCGCTGAGTTCGAGCGATCGTCGCTTTATTTGCACTGACCCTTAAGGTAGGTAAGAAACGAAGCAGGTATAAGGTGTAATATATGGGTAAAATGGCATCAGGCGTGAGCAAACGATACAGCAGTTCATATCATCATCATCTGCCCATCATTTTCCCAAGTTCCCAGCTTCCAGTCTTACCAGATTCAGCTGAATACTTGTATCATGGCAGCCTATTTGATCTCTTTAAGTTCAAGGCATAAACTAGTTTGAGATCTCTAACTTAGTACATAACCGTCGCCGTCCTTTGCTCTAGCTATTTGTCAGAAAGAGGTGTCAATTCTATAATTTAAGTTTAGTTTGTGAACATGGGAATGTAGGCACTATTGACAACTCACTTATTGCCCCCAAGTTTTTACAGAATCAGAATAATCTATTTGTTTAATTGACAAGTTATATTTGTATTTTTTATTTCGTTGACATTTTATTTATAACTTTAATTGGCTTTTTCTATTCTTATTTGTATGTCAGTAACGACAATACATAGCAAGAACCTTTACTGTTTATAAGATCTGTTTTTTTTTTTTGAAAAATTTTCCCCACACTAGGAATTTCTCCTGCATCGTGGGTGCGTTTACAAACATTTCAACTCACATACACAAACAGCCAGACCCAGAACAACTACCTATAGGTCATACAAATATTTGTTCCGTGCGGGGATCGAACCCACACACGCGGCGCAGCAGCCGGTGGCTCAACCACTGCGCCAACCGTGTCGTCGTTTTTTTTAATAATATGGGTTTTTTTTTTCAAACAAAGGTTTAAACATGTTTTGTCGTTACTGACATACAAATTAGAATAGAAGAAAAAGCCAATTAAAATTACAAATAAAATGTCAACGAAATAAAAAATACAAATATAACTTGTCAATTCAAATAAAAATAAAATAACAAATAAGAAATGCCAATAAATTAAAAATCATAAAAAATAAACAATTAAGTATTCATACTAAAAAATTTGTCATTTGTCAAGACAACCGGCTGTTTCTACAAAAAACATACCAAAATCTATGAAAACCACAATTCCCGGATTACAACCGTCAAAAGCAGAATACAATAACCAAAAAGAGAAATCGATTTCGCAAGACTCGTAATTATAGATCAAATTATTATGAAGACCGTGGTAATCACTTAGGCACAGACGGTCGAAGAATCGTTACGATTTGGAATTTAATTGATAATTGAGAGAATGGTTACACCTATCGACACGCGATTGGGAGTACGGACGTTCCCAGGTCAGTTGACGACACGATTTGTTGGAAGTGAAGAGGTCAGTTGAAGAAATTTGTATTATTATTTATTTATATCTACAAAAAATCAGTATTCTTTTATTACACAGAGGCCCGCACATCAAGGAATGAGGACCATGTTGTGAGGAAAGTTTTGAGTATGAATGTGCAGGGTTACAAGAGTAGAGGAAGACCAAAGAACAGATCATCCATCTGTTCTTTGGTCTTCCTCTATATATTGTGTGAAAGATGATATGGCAAGAAAAGAGGTTACCCTTAAGATGACGGCAAATAGAGATGTATGGAAGAAGAAAACATGCTGCGCCGACACCAAATAAATTGGGACAAGGGCAGGAGGATGGGGCCCGCACATCAAGCTACCCCCCAATGTGTCAAATTTCTTTGATAGTTTTTCAACTTTATTACAAACAGATAAGGTTCATGCTCAATTGGGAAAGGTTGACAGTTATGGGTAACTTGATGTGCTGGCGTCTGTACATATATCAACAAAAAAGGTTTTTGAAAAAATATGTCTAAAATAGTGCTCCGCCCGCAGCGAGGTGGTCAGACCCAAGCTTACGGTGGTTAGGGATCCAGAGAGAGGAACCTCCTCACAATGCATGCCGTGTTCAAGACGATTATGTTATAATATTTGTACATTCTTAGTATGTTACTAACTGTGCAGGTGCTAGTGACTTTGCCGCGTGGAATTTAATAAAACATGTCAATTTGACACAATGGGGTAGTTTTATGTGCTGGCCTCTGTACTACTTGGTAAGACTGGTTGTCTGACTACCCGGGTGACCAATACTACCCATGCCTATACAAAAAACAATAGCGTCACCGAATACTAAGTGCGCCATTGAACCATTCACTCAATTGAATTTCTAGTTACATTTTCAAGCCATTACGGGTACTCTCCTCGCCCAGTAATCCGTTGCATCGAATGTAGACATAAAGCTGATAAATCCTATTGAATCCAATGTCATGGCATACAGATGCTGTGACCCATACGGCTGGCGCAGTGTGTGGTGTAATATGTAAGCGGAAGCGATTTTGAAATGAGCGTAAAACCGTGATGGTGAATTATGGTAATCAAAATATTTTTATTTGTGTAATTTGCTGGGTTATCTAATTTTGTAATATGACGTGTAAGTATTTATTTATTTGACACTTCAAAAGCACACTAATGTACAGAGGCGGGCTTAATGTCGTAGGCATTATTTACCAGTCAACCTTTGGATAATCCAGATACAAACAGTGATGGGTGGTGCACTCAGTTTATAATATAATGTAGTATTGTAAATAGCTACTTATCATCTCATCATAACATCACGCCTGTTCCCCGAAAGATTAGGCAGAGGTGTCCTATTAGTACACCAACATTTTGAAAGCTATGTTTAAGTCCCATGTAATGGTAGCAAGAGCTACTTAATTTGTATGTAGAAACGAGAGAAAAACCGACCGTGATTAATAAACTTGGTGTAAAGTTACTGCCAGCATAAACTTCAACATTATAATATATTTCTTAAATCTTTCCTTTATTACTAAGGGTTCAGTTTTCTAGAGCGCAGAAACGATCATTGTGGAAATCTTTAGGGGAGGTAATGATGATGGTGGCTCTTTTCTAGAAAACTTCCTAGATGTCACCAGTTTCCATAAATTTCTCTGTCTACTACAATAAACATCTTTAGTAGCGCCATTTTGTTTCCCATTTCCTCATGCCACACTATATAATTCCACAAAGCTTGTCTCTAATAGTCTTAAAATGACAAACACAAGCCGAGCTCGATCTAAATCAACATCTATCTCTGCGTGTATATGAACTAATGTGATTCCTATAAGTAAAGTGCTATGACACTGGATGTAGGGTTACCTCTAGTATCCATTAGGCATATGAGGTTTTGTGTACAGTCACGATTCTTGAGCAAATATAATATCATACAATACACTAGTGGCAACTCTATTAGTGTCATCTCTTTTTTATAGTTTGATTTCCTGTTTCTGTTACATGTTTATTTATACATGACCAGTTATTTGTGTTTTATTTTCTAAAATTTTTCATCATTAATGTATCTCTAAGAAGAAAGGATAGAAAAAAAATATCACAGGTTGGGCACGGAAAGAATATAAAAAAAGAATGTCTCGTAACAGAAGTGAAAAAAAATAAAAATGTGTCTAACGGCTGCGCCAAATAAGTCCAGTTGACCAAAAGTACCAGACATCTAGTGTCTGACGTTCAATCAAGCCTCGAAATGACTGTCACAATTTTCATTTAAACTGAATTCACTTTTCGAAATACCTTATTTTGTTTTCCATGTCACTACTAGTGTACAATCGCAGAATGGAAAAGTTAAGCACCTTAATTTTAATCTTTACTTGCACAATGAACGAGACGTAACATTGTTTAACCTTTCCGTAAACCGAATGTACACATTACTTTTCTAATATTCTACACACAACTTGTCCACTTGCGCTCATTTATCACCAATATCTAATCATGGCAACATTGTTCCCTGTGACTCCAGCCTCTGTCTCTGGCAGCCTACAAGGGTGGAATAGTGCGACGTCTACATAACGCTGATTTTCAATTGGATTTTCCATTGAATCCAATGCTATGGAACAACAGAGCTTGCGACCCTTACGACTACGGCAATAGGCTGTGGTATAAGATATGAGAGGTGGCGTGTCCAACGAATTTTCAGTTTGTGAGTACTCATGGCTAAAATACAGCTTCCTACTAGTTTTATTATCTTAGAAAGCATTTTAAAATACATGAAACATGCGTACGTGGAGGTAGAAATTGATTTCAGCAGTTATCCGTTTCATTCATCATCTAAAGAAGATTTACAAAAAAGTGGCCCATAACGCATAAGGCAGAGGAAATTGCGAAAATTTGGAATTTTATAGGGTTTTTATCAACATTCTTAAATAGTAATAAATAAGCCTTAACTTAATTAAGTTATGTATTAATTATGCATGTATGTGCAGCCAACTTAGGTTTCTACTATAACAACAAAGATTGCACTAATAAAGCATAGATTCCACAATAATCGCTACCGCCTATAACTTGTTCCCCAGTAATTAGCATCGCTGTACCACGTCACCTCCCTGTTCTATCAATTGACGATAAAGGCTCTCACAGACAGGCGTGTTGCGACAATGCGACACGTTGTGTGCAGTTACCTCAACAATGAATGCCCAGAACTGATACGATGATCTATTTCAGTATGTTTATTAAAATCAGATGGTATTGAAATGTTCTTTTTTTATTTTGGTTGCCCGATTCTTGAGGCAGGTTATGGGTTCTTTGACATCACGCTATGGCACTTAGGAGTGGGTGAAATCATGAGGAACATCTAGTGTATTATAAGTTAGTGTCGCATACATGCATCCTCTAAGTTTTATGCGGGATTATGTGCGTAAAGCAGTTTTTATTTCTTACATTTTAGTGAGTCCGTTCGTTATTGACCGATGATTAAGTATCATATCCTAATGAAAACTGCTTATCATCCTTTACAAATTTCAGTAGGTGAAAAATCAATCATTCTATTATCTACACTTCTCCGGATTCTTTTTTTTTAAAAAAAAAAGGATCATAGAAGTAACAAAGAAAAATACGTGTCGAATTCAGAACATCCTCCTATTTTTTCGTCTATTAAAAGGGAATTTTCGATTTGAAAATATTTCAAATTTACGTTACATTTACGACATGCGTTCGTAGCAGAGCCTCTATTAAAAATCGCTGTCACCCATAAGTTGTACCACAGTAATTAGTTCACACTACCAGCAAATCCTGTATCCCAGCAGTTCACATTCGATTGACGATGAATGTAGATTCAGTCAGCTCCGATACATTCACTCATTCACTCACTGCTTGTTGGGCGCGGAACCGAATGATTTGGAGTCACGGATTAGGAGTGAGCAAGATGGATTGATGCTGATACGCATTGAGATGGAATTGACCAGACGCCCTGACGCGTCATTGCACATCTGGTTAACCGCTTATAGTCTAAGGGATGTGATGCGTCTAACGCGAACTATATTCAACTGAAAATTTCTACGAAATGACGCGCCAGTTAGCTTCGGTATTAGCCTGCTGAAGGGTGATCTATATTAAAACCCCAGCATCTCATATAGATCGAGCCTACACAAGGAAGAAAGACAACAACACAACCATAAGTTCTGAGTTGAGTACTGAAAAAATGCGTGCACTGAATGGACAGGTCAACTAGGTATCTGAATGGTTCTGTACTCATAATAACATCTCAGACCATCTGCACGGTCCACACATGATCTCACCAAAATAATGGCTGGATTTTAACAGGGACTGTGATTTCTGAAATTTGTCATGTGTACATTTTTGTCAGTCGTTACGAGTAATCCGAAGCTTGCAAACCAGTCTTACAAAGGGGTATCGTGTTACCAAGTTACTGCGTTGTGGAGTTCAGATATGCGATCGTTCTATGTAAAATACTGGTATTCAGCTGCGACCTGCGGCCTGCGTTAGACTGGAAGCCGACCCCAACACAGTTGGAAAAAGACTAGGCAGATGATGATGTGTGAAAGTTGATATGGCTTCAGAGGAGGTGTCATCAAAATCATCATCATCCTCCTGCTCTAATCCCAATGTATTTGTGATCGACGCAGTGTAGTTAGGAAAAGGCTAGGCAAATTCTATCCCACCAAGCCGAAGTTTTCTTCTCATACAGAGAACGAGCTCACATGTTGGTGACTTCAGACTATGATATCCAAATCTCCTAACAAATGACGTGTACCTTCAAAGACAGATATACAGGCCGATGTAGGTAGTATTTTAGCCTTCATATCAGCATAACATCGTCCAGTATAATAGAAAAAGCCTTACTAATTAAGGCTCGTACCTAAATTCTATGTAATCTGGGATTATTCTAGGCCCAAAAGATAATTAATCCAATAAACCTTTGCTTGAACACATTTAATCCTAAACAATGGACTTAGTTAGGTTTAATAACAAATATCATTAACTCGCTTTAATGTTGATTATAATGTGGAGTTTATAACTTAGCCTGAAGGATTTGTGGACGTATACGGTTGTATAACGAGCATAATAATGTAAGTTCGCGACAGCCAGTGAGGAGTAATTAAATGGAAGATGGTATACGGTTGAATTCCAACTTGGTTGGTGAGAGAAGGTCAGGCCATATACTTACTTTTAATACTGAAAAGTTGCCATATTATTTACTAAACCTTGAAGTACCTTTTTGTAAAAAAAACTGGCTAAGTGCGAGTTGGACTCGCGCACTACGGGTTCCATAACACAGAAAGGTCAAACAGTTAAACCTTTGCAGGATTCGAGAGCAAACTTAAGTAAGTTGTAGACGTTTAAATGTTTTAGCGCAGCCGTAAGGCACATAATTTTGTTTCCACTTTTGTTTTCGATGTTTAGTATTGTGTCTTTGTGTGCCTAAGTCTGTGCTAAATAAGGTTTTCCCTTTTTTTTCTATCTTTCTTTATTGACCTATTCGATTCCACATAAAGGCTAGCACAGCTAGACAGTTCTTAGTGAAGCCATTTTTCCTTTGAGATTACAAAAATGGTGTTGCTATATCGGTTATGTGCCTTTTTATCTGTGGAGGCTTGTAATTGGCATTAAAGTTATAAAAAAAGTTACTTACCAAGTGCGAATCCATCCTTTGCCCACTGCACTTGTCCTGCTAAGTTGGCAACTGCACATTCCAGAACTGCCTCAGCTCCTTCCTGCACTCTCAGACTCCGGGGTACAACCCTGAAGTATTGTTGCTGGAAAGCAGTTGCAACCACCAGCACTGTAAAGAAAGAAATATGGAGTTAGAGAAATTTTTGACTACACACAGACAAACACACAATAGTAAATAAATAAATAAATAATGCTGGACAATCCACACAGCAACATCTAGCCCCAGGCTAAGCAGAGCTTGTGTTATGGGTACTAGATGACTGATATACTTAATACCATACATTACATGTATCGGATCCCTAAAAAAGGTTTATTCGATTGGTACTTGACATAGCCTTCTTTAGACCTTTTAAACAAGATAAACGAAATGGCCGACTTCAAAACACTTTATCTTTTGCCGAAGAAGTACTTTAGGCGAAATTTCTTGGAAGTCATATTTTTCGAGTCTGTGCAGGGTGAAGGGGCATCCACGGATAACCTAATAACCTGTGTTCTGTAAATGATTGTGAATCCCCAGCGTTGAAAATTTTCAATGGATTTTTCCTCTATTTCATTTTAACTTTAAAATATCATGTTTTGTAGTAACCGAATGCAATTTTAAATTGAAAAGTAAATGGTTTATTACTTCTTTCAATAGTGACATAAGTAATTAAGTTACATAGAAATCATGATATTTTACAGTTAAAAGACTTAAA
This sequence comes from Phlogophora meticulosa, assembly GCA_905147745.2. NCBI lineage: Eukaryota > Metazoa > Arthropoda > Insecta > Lepidoptera > Noctuidae > Phlogophora > Phlogophora meticulosa. The sequence continues at coordinate 10,704,544 of LR990543.1, read as the reverse complement.
AAAAAACATCGGAATAAGTCGCAGAAATTTAGTAAAGACGACGAACAATATCGACGCTAGAGGACTCAAAATCATGTACTAAACTTGTGGTATCAATTTGCGTGTCGATATGTCTTCCACCCTGTACTATAAATAGTAATAAGGGTAGGTAGAAGGCAAAGGGGATCCGAAGAATTTCTCAACTTATGCGGCAGTGTGCGGAGTACATTGCTTGCAGAACCTATGGCTGTTGGGGCGAAAGGGTGCTGTGTAGCGTCCGCACACCGAAAGACATAACATGGGTAGGCTCCCCATAAGTCTCACCGACGACCTGGTGAAGATCGTAAGTCACCAATGGATGAGCAAAAGGCGCCTTAATTTTGCTAAAACTACCTAAACTCATCATTCCGCACAAATATTTCCACTGTTGGACAAAGGCCCCTCCCAAAGATTTCCCAATACCAATCCTCCAGAGGCCTCTGCCCTGCTGTGGGGCAGACAGCAGGGCAGAGGCCTCTTCTTGTACAAAAAAGACACGAGGATTAATCATCACGCTTGCTCAAGGTGGATTGGCGATTTTTATTAACTATTGTTCGGTCAGTTTCCCATACTACCCATCTATATCTGGACCTGGTGAGGATCGCAGGTAACCAATGGATGAGGGCAGCGCAGGACAGATTTGAGGAAATCTTTGGAAGGGGACTATATCCTGCAGTGGAAATAATTTAGCTGCCTAATGAATTTAGGTAGGTTCACCAATAATCAGGCGCCTTTAGCGTTCAGGGTCACAGATTCTCTCTCATATGAACACTGATATGGCTACCAGATGTTTTCTATAGTATCTCATTACATTGTAATTACATAGTTTTTTTGATGGCCATGTGTGAGTTCCAATGATTAAATGGCGCTTTTAACAACTGTCAACGTAGAATTCTGACAGATGCTAAATAAATACATTTTATTACTTTTTGCGGTTACATAATAGGGATGTGTCCTATGTAAAAATGTAATTTAATAAAAAAAATGTATATGTAAAAATGTAATGTCTATTTAGTCCATCAGTGAGATTACCAAAAAGTATTGGACACGTATTTTTTGCTTACTCAAATCAATAAAAAGTGAATGATATAGCACATCAAAGTTCAGGAGAAGGGGCTCGTGACGTCACTGTTACGTTAAAAGTGTGGCAAGGCGTGACGTCACGCGCAATTTCAACGCACTATATCGTTGTCACTTTTGGTTTACGAGACAAAAGAAAAAATACGTGTCCAGTATTTTTGAGTAATCCAACTTTCGGACCAATCAGATTTTTTAAGGACCCTACCCTATACCAGCCAGTTACTGTCCCACAGCAGGGTAAAGGCCTCTTCTTATACAAAAAAGGTTCGATGATTAATCATCACGCTTGCTCAAGGCGGATTGGCGATCAATATTAAGTAATGGTCGGTCAGTGGTCAAAACTCGACAGTTTCAGCATCTGCACAGATCTTATATAAACTTTAACTAGGCCAAGTCTTACTCTCCTCCGTGCGTTCAATATTGTTTAAAAGGGATCCGAATTATTTGCCTTACCTATTCATATTTATACTAATTATAAGTCCAGGTTTCTTCATCACGTTATCCTTTACCAATCTCAGTTATGTCTTAGATAGTATTTTCAAGAACATCCATGACAAATACCACTCTTAAACCTTTCAGATACCCAGAGCTATATAGAGAAGGATCTTTATTATATGACTCCCAGTGAAAAATGTATAGTCCTATGTTATAGGGGCGAGGTTATTGGAATCAACTGGAAAATCGCTGATGGAAAAACCCAATAACACTCTACCCGACCTGAGAATCAAACCCAGAACCTCATACCCCACTAGACCGACGAGGCAGTTTAGTAACTTTTTAAGTTTATTTTAAGCCAAAAGCCTAGCTTTTGGCTTAAAAGGCCAAAAACCTCTTTCCATTCAAAGAAGGAACGTTTCATCTCGCCTTCAATATTGCCATTATTAATAATTACAATTGGGCATAAACAAAAGAAGCAAGTTTATTTGTAGCTAATACAACAGTGTCTGAAGTGGGTGTTGAGTTAGTGGCGAGACACACTAAGGTTGATGAACTCTAAAGGTAACAGAGTAAGCGGGCAGCGGTTAGCGGAGAGGAAGCGATTTTAGGTGTGGTACAAGTACAAAAGTATGTTCGTATTTTTTGGAACAAGTGCATGCTGACGATGCTCAACCCGCTAGTAGATATCAACACTGTCTTGGACTTGTTGGCTGATGAATGGAAAAAGATAATGTGTGAATTTATGCGGTTCTCAGAATTTCAGGATTCACTTTTTTTTTGACGACCTATGTGGCGCGGCGGGCGAAGGTCCGCCTGCGACGCAAGAGGTTGCGGGTTCGATTCCCGCCTTGGGACAAATGTTTGTACGATCTACAAATATTTGTTCCGGGTGTTCTGGGTATTTCCTATGTATAATAAAAAATATCTATCTATGTAATGTATTGTATTAAGTATATCAGTCATCTAGTACCCATAACACAAGCTCTGCTTAGCTTGGGACTAGATGATGCTGCGTGGATTGTCCAGCAATATTTATTATTATTATTATTTACTTTATTTTGTCTTAGTGGTCACTTGCTGTCATAAATATATGATAACAAATCACACTCTCTCTCCCTCCCTCCTCCTCTCTCTCCCTCTTAAGTGCACCTCTGCCCAACAATTCGAGGATTGCAGGCGTGATGACATGTGTAAGGTGTTTAATATTACTCACTTCTGGGAGACAGAATTAATTAATTAATTAATAAAAAATAAAAAATAGCCTCAGCTTCATGATTCAACTGTTTGAGCACCCCTAACAAAATTGAATTAATCAAAATAGAATATTGAACAAGAAAACCATATTTATGCTTCTGTGAGTTTTGTATCTGTGCCACAGAGAGGAGTCTTTCAGTGAAGCACTGTCACCCATGTTTACCTTGCCCTTGGGCAAGCGCCACAAATTGATCAATTTATGCAAAAGCCCTCAACCTTGAACCCTTTAACTATCTCCAATAATATCGAAGATGTAAATCAGTAGTTGATAAGATACTGTTTGTCTCAAGTGGCCACTGAGTTTGTGGTATGACAAGTGAGTTGGATGTACTTTATAGGTAACAATGTGAGCGGGTAGCGGGAATCAGGGAGGAAGCGATTTGAAGTATGGTACAAGGTAGATGTAGCTATGTCCCTTATGTCTTCCCTGAATTTTCTGAAAAAGTTAGGTTCAACCGTTCCAATCTAAATAAATCTATAGAAATCAATAAAATTTAAGTGTCTGTCTGTACAGACAGACAGACACTTAAATTTTATTTGGGGGTAAAGGTTTTAAGGTGGGGTTAGCCATTTCAGAGATTACTTCAAACTAACAGTAGTTTGAAGTAATCTCTGAAATGGCTAACCGCACTTTGACGGGACTTTCACTGACAGATAGCTGATGTGTTAAGGAGTGACTAAGGCTGTACTTTTATTTTAGGGAAAAATGGTTAATCAAACAAAGTAGTCGCGGGCACGGCTAGTAATTAAAATTACCAGAAAATAAAACAACGATTATTATAACCATGCTCACCACGATAACGCTGCTTATACAATTATTATTTAAATAATATATGCCATGCTTTACAAATAACTGAACGTGCAAATTAAATTATGGATTAAAATAAACATTTTTGCAGGTTTACAAATAATTAAAATTCAATTTGTATCCGTTATTCTGTTTGTATTGATACAGGTAGGAAATGATTTAACTTTAAATTTATTGTGAAGCTAAAAGCTTAACGGCAATTTACTTAAAGTAATATTTTATATGAAATGCATTTAACACCTTAGGCGCCATGTGTATCTTTTTGTCACACAGTGTCTGGAACACTGTGTATTCAAAAGTATACACATCTTTCTACTTAGTAAACGCAAAATCCAGGAAAAACAAGGGAAAAAGGGGGGTCAAAAACAAAATATGATTATTACGTAGTTTTAAACACGTACGAACAAAAAAAAAAAAGTATTTTTTAAGTTTTTGGGTCTGGCGCTGAGGGTGTTAAAAACGAAATGTTAATACATGGACTAGCCGTTCCCCACCGGTCGCAGCGTGATGTTAAATAGCCTAAGTATAACCTTCCATAAAAAATGCAAAAATATTATAAATAAATAATGCTGGACAATCCACACAGCATCATCTAGCCCCAAGCTAAGCAGAGCTTGTGTTATGGGTACTAAATGACTGATATACTTAATACAATATATTACATAGATATATATTTTTTTATTATACATAGCAAAAACCCAAAACACCCGGATCAAATATTTGCAGATCGTACAAACATTTGTCCCAAGGCGGCGGCGAATCGAACCCGCAACCTTTTGCGTCACAAGCGGACCTTCGCCCGCTGCGCCACATGGGTCGTTATTTTTTCATAATGGTTCTGGAACGTTAGCGTTTTCAAACAAACAAACTCTTCAGCTTAATTATATAAGTATAGATTACATTATCATTATTTTTTGTCATGTGTAAGTTTTAGTTTCCATGTCAACAAAAGCGTAAGCAGGTAAATGATATGACTGAACACTTATTTAAAAATCGCTATCACTCATGACTAACACCACCAAGTGGCCCTACGTCACCGGCTAAGAGCCACTCCACACTCGCGACTGCGACAAGTGCGTGAATTAACACAAGTCTGACATGTGTGACTGCCATGTTTGGCGAGCGCTAATTCAAAACAAATGTTTCAGAAAATTTTACATTTACTATATTTTTTGGTCCTAAGGTACGGTAACTTGTTTCGAAATTTGGTCCTATGGAGAAATGACATGTTAAAAGAAGATAGTTTGACAAGTTGCTTTTATGGTAGTGTGATTGAGAATATGTTGACTGTGTTGATAAAATTGGAAAGTAAACGACGTGTGGCACCGCCTCTTTTGGAATGTCAAGTAAATCTCTGTATACTTAAACGTGTTAATTTTATTTAAAGTGATTGACTTTTCTATGTTCATGTTTTGTGTACTCAGTCTTATTCGTCAAGACAGGAAGCCGAATCGTAACAATAAACCATACCTTCACACTTTCTTTTCTTTTGGTTTCCTTTTTATTAACGTTTCCCCACACTAGGATTAGGATTTGTCCTGTATTAGCAAACATTTAAACTCACATACACAAACAAACAGACCCGTAACAACTACCTGTAAGCCATATAAATATTCGTTTCGTGCGAGAATCGAACCCACACAACGCAGCGCAGCAGCTGGTCGCTCAGCCACTGCGCCAACCGTATCGTCACTACTATACTTAATTACTACGCTCGACCCCACTAACTATTTTTTTGTGTAAATCAACCAGCTTTATAGATACATATTAATGAAACGACAATACTGTTCGTATCGACTTTAAATCGTGCGTGACACAACACCCACCCTTTTCGATAACTTCCAATCGATGTCACGAAATCGTGATGTTATACGAATGATCTCGATACATACCTAGACGTTAGTATTATTATATTAGCTATTAGTTTTGCAAACGCAACTAGCGCTGCGTTTTAAAGTTAAAAGATGCGGCCATGACGGTCTGAACACGCGCGTTTTACACAACACGCGTATAATAAACGCCGTGTGTTTAGGCCCAAAAAAACTCGATTTCAATTTTCATTTCTCACAAATCTGGTCCTTTCGTACGGAACGAATTGAAATAAACCTTTAATGTGATTTTTAAAGTCATTTCAATATGTTTTACAAAAAGTTCTAGTAAACTGTTGTGAAGTGGATGGGTGCCATACATACCGAGACCCCTCTGTGCTTCGGAATGTACGCTAAGCCTTTGGTCCCGGCTGTCATTCGTAGATCTTTGTCAGTTGTTACTGCTGGTAGTCGCAAGCCCGAAAGTCTTACAACCAGTCTTACCAAAGGGTATCGTGTTGCCCAGGAACTGGGCTGTGGAGGTCAGATGGGCAGACGCTACATATCGTAACATACTGGTATTCAGTTGCATCCGGTTCCTGGGAGCCAACCCCAACATAGTTTGGAAAAAGCTTCTTTTCAGAGAACCAAGAAAGACGGTTGAGGAATTTTTAACCACAAGAACGAAATTATTAATCCTACTGTATTGAACTAACCGACAACCACTATCATTAAGTAAAATACGGGGACCCAAGTAATTATAGCAAGAATTTCTATAGAAACTGATTCTCAGACAATTTCATACCTTATTTCTTTTTGTATAAAGTGCACTATCGAAAGAAATACATTGTAAAGTAATTTAAAGGAGAGTTATTATGAAAGCATTTTAAACCTTAATGTGTAGCACTTAAGTGTATTATTGGAAGTTTTATTTTATGTGAAGTTCATATTAACAGCAATCTGAGCTTTATTACTTGGTGATAAAGTAGGGTTTTGAAAAGATCTGTTATTGGTTGTTATGATGTATCCAGCACAAAAGTTTTTAAGGGTTGTCGAACATAACTAAGTATTAAAAAATACCTCATATTTGGCATCAACTCCAATTTTGTAGTGACCCGAAGGCTCTATCTAGGGCTCAAGATTTTATAGTTTAAGCGGTTTTTAACATATCTAGGTAAACTTATGTGAAAACAAAAAAAAACTTTACGAATCGAATATATATTCGAAAATAGAAAAAACGAATATTTTTTTATGTTCTAATTTTGTAATGATACAACAGTAACGGTTTTTAACATTTTTAAGTACTTGGGTAATCTAAACTTAAAAATTATGCAGTATATTAGTACCAAGATTTGAGTGTTTTTCAAATATTTTTTTGCATATGAAATACGTTATCTCCTACGATAAAATTATTCAGCGAACAAACCCACACGCACATATAATACTGTCTAATTTCCATGTTACATTGGCTCCGAGGTACGGGATTAGCATATTGCAATATTGTATTTAAATACAATATATTGGCTGAAGCCAATATGATGCCCAGGTGCGTTCTTCATCATTGGTGATTAGGATTTTAATGGTTAATAGATTAAACTTAAAGGGCGTTTATAAGGTCTATTTTTAAACAACTAAGTCAAAAATAATCTATTGTTTATCATCATGTTGATCTCTGAAATACTAGTTGTATTTGAAAAATTATTTTAGCCTTTAAAAGCACAATTCTTTCTTTTTTTACGCTACGACCCTTAGTGGTGGTAACCGCGGGGCGCAGTTAGTTTTTAATAAACGGTTATTCATTACGAATGTCGTTTATACGATTTAAGCTAACTTTGAAGTTAATGTTAAAATAGTGCGTGGAGTGTGCATGCGTTCGAGTGCCACGCATTCACTCTCGCTCTGTCTCTTTCTATTCCCCCTCCCCAGGACCGTTGAACGATTAACGCAACAGTGCTTTCATACCCCCTCCATGGTAGCGTTAAACGTTTAACGCAACCTTGTTGGAAGTCGCATTTGAAGTTTCACTTCAACAATACTATGATTGGGTTTTTTACAATTTCTGCGACTGTGAAAAGATTTTATAGTATACAATTTTTTTTACATTTTTTTTAAAATAACATATTAGTTTGAGAATGCTAAGTATTATGAGGAACAGGGTGTAAAGTTCCTCATCTGCCTCTCACTGACCGGACGGGTGTTGCCTGGTTCTTGTATTTATGTTCAATCGCATGGATAACTTTAATATCGCGATGTGGGATACGTCAGATTTAGTACGTAAGTGGCAAAATAGATGTCGCTACTTTACGGATGAAAAAACCCGTTTATACAGCACTATCCAACTTAGAAAAATGATAACGCCTAACACACACACTCAGGCGATAACTTCCATGCATACTTGAACAGTTCCAACTAAATTTAAGAGCTAACATTCTAAAAACCTGTTCCGATCCAATCTAATTTTACTAATAAACTTTATAATCTCTGCAGTCCTAAGCATTTCCTGGAGCCTAGATTAGCATAAGCATAGACAATTTAATCCTACCATGCACGCATAGATTATAAAATATTGATACTTAATATTCAGCCGCAAATGAGAGTATTCTTGGAAAAATACTACGATGTAAGCTTATTAGTGCATACCCGGTTTTATTGAACTAGTAGGTATTATGGAACGAGTATTTAGTAACAGCGATTAAGGGATGTGGTAGGACATCAAAGATAATAATAATAATGTTGGACAATCCACACAGCATCATCGAGCCCCAAGCTAAGTAAAGGTTGTGTTATGGGTACTAGATGACTGATATACTTAATACAATACATTACATAGATCGTTACAGTTTTTTTTTTTAAACATAGCAAACATCCAGAACAAATCTTTGTAGATTGTACAAACATTTGTCCCAGGGCGGGAATCGAACAAGCAAAAGATATCGATACTGTAATAAATGGTTGTGGGAGTAGGTGGCCAAGTGATAACAGCCCCAACTTACGTGTCGCTAGTACTTTGTTTAGTGCCAAAAATCTATTTAAATTAGGCTGAGAATCAGCACTTTTTGAACGTCACAATTAACATAAGACAGTCTCCCAAAACGCCGACCATTCGCCACTTCCTATTGTAGTGTGTAAATTATTTCATCACCACTGCTGTGAAAAGGAAAACATCTCAAGGTAACCAGCATATCGTCAGCCCGTATTGGGCACACGTGGTGGATAATAGCCCCTCTCACAGAGAGTAGGCCATCCCTTCAGTAGTTTTTGACTTTATCGCGATGGGGAACTTTGTTTCACACTACACTATTCTGCTGCGCTGCGTGTCGCGGGTTCAATTCCCGCACTGAACAAGGATTTGTAAGGCCTACAGTTGTTCCGTGTGCTGGCTGTTTGTGTATGTGAGTTTAAATTTTTGTAAACGCACCCACGATTCAGGAGAAATTCCTAGTGTGTGGCAACGTTTTTATTATCAAAGAGAAACTATAGAAGGAAGGGGTGAAGATATAATCAATCACCCAGGGTCTAAAACTATCTACACACCAAATTTCACATAAATCTGTTAAACGGATTAAGCGTAAAAAGTAAACAGACAGACAGACGGAGTTACTTTCACATTTATAATATTAGTAAGAAAATATCGATGAGGCATCCCTAGCTAAAAAAATGAACCACTTATTTTGGACCGTTTACGACGTAATTTTGAAACAAGGATGTCATGTAAACACAGCGTGTTTATATTTTATTTGATTCAAGATACTTTATGGATGAAACTAAGCCCTAATTGGTGTAATCTTAGATTGATTGTGTTTTGACTACGTTAGTAAAACAGTGGATTTCTGATAATGGAGGTTTGTATTTTACTCTTCATTAGTTTTAAGAAAACATTGATGATCTTGTTTCAAAACTTTTGCTATAGCGAGATAAATGTTAGGTACTAAGCAGATGCTTCAGAAGCCGAATCTATACACACGTTTGTGGCGGGTTCGATTCCCGCCTCCGGACAAATGTTTGTACGAACTACAAAGATTTATTCCGGGTGTTCTGGGTTTTTGCTGTATATAATAAAAAAAATATCTATCTATGTAACGTATTGTATTAATTATATCAGTCATCTAGTACCCATAACACAAGCTCTGCTTAGCTTGGGGCCAGATGATGCTGTGTGGATGGTCCAGCATTATTTATTTATTATTAAGCGAAAAACTAGAGAAATACATATAATGTTAATTATGAACAATTATGACACCATATTTATTAAATTAAAAACTCCTGTTCAGTACATAGTTATAGTGAAAGGATACTGACGTTACAACATAACATCACGCCTGTATTCGTATTCCCGGGTAGGCAGAGATGTACCCGTGGTACACCCACATTTAGCCAGCTATGTTTTTAAGTCCCATGTAATAGGGACCGAAACTAATGACAAAACCACCGGACACAAATCCACCAAGAAATTCTAGATGCAAAAACCTAACAACACTTTGCCCGACCCGGGAGTGAAACCCTGGACCTCCTACTTAGCAGTAGCTCTAGACCAACGAGACCTCATGTGTAACAATTAGAAGAAAATGAGCAGTTTATCATCATCATCTGCCTAGCCTTTTCCCAACTATGTTGGTGTCGGCTACCAATCTAACCGGATGCAGCTGAATACCAGTGTTTTTCATGGAGCGACTGCCTATCTGACCTCCACAACCCAGTTACTGGGCAACACGATACCCCTTGGTGAGACTGGTTGTCAGACTTTCTGGCTTCTGACTACCCGTAACGGCTATCAAAGATCTATAAATAACAGCTGGGACCAACGGTTTAGCGTGCTTTCCGAGGCATGGAGGAGTCTCGATATGTTACGAACGGTCATCCATCCACAGACTGACCTCGGCAAGCGTAGCTTAACCTTCGATCAACCCGTGCGGCTGTTATTATTAAGCCACGAGCTCCTCAAGAAAATGAGCAGTTACTCTGTGTTGTTTAAGAAACCCGTTGTCCCAATTCCAGCTGCCGAATATAAGCCTCCCGCAAAGACCAATACGACTGTCGCTCCTGGGGGTATGTTATTGTCAAAATAACCACACTTGGACGGACTTGGGACTGAAATAATTTATTTGGATGTGTCTTAGCTATTTGTGAAGATTGGGTGACCCAAATTGAGGCATGTGTCTTTTGGGGAACAAGGCTTAGCACGTGCTTTTTGTACCGCTCAAAAGGTTGGCCAATGTTGTTCTTACGAGCTACAGTACACTCACATTTCACCAGTTATGTAATAGGGGGCGAGCCTATTGCCATCAACCGGGCACACATCCAGCAGCTACTGAGAAAAATCCCGTTGAAAAAACTCCATAAAACTTTGCCCGACTTTAGAATTGTACCCAGGTCCTCAGGCTCAGCAGTCGCGCTTGGAACCACTAGACCAATAAGGCAGTCGAACGTAAATTCTTAAGTAAGAAAATCGGCCTTTTAAGCAAAATCACATATATAGTACGTGAACAAAAAGCATATACAGATATCCCATCCCGTCACAATCGGCTCAGCCGTTTTGGAGATTACATTAAACAAACAGACATACAGATCAACAGACAGACAGTCACACAGTACCAGTATTAGCCTATTACTGTCCCACTGCAGGACAAAGGCCTCTTCTCATACAGAGAAGGCATGAGCATTAATCACCACGCTCGCTCAAGACGGGTTGGCGATTTCAGGCTTATATAAGTCCAGGTTTCATCACGATGTTTTCCTTCACCGATGTCAGATCACTGACATCTTGGATATCAATCCAAGATCAACTTAGAAAGTACATATGAATTGAAAAACTCACATTGGTACTTGCCAAGGTTTGAACCTATAACCTAGTGTACAAGAGGCCTTAACCACTGGGCCATCATGACAGTCACACAATAATTGTAAAAAAAGTTTTTTGGTATTCTTAACTACCGTATAAACTTTCATATGCATTTAGTAAATAGATGTAAAATTGACATTACGAATGGTCACCTCCATTTTATTTATTTTTAGATATGACCTTATGTAAGTAAAAGTGAGGACTAATATAATGTGTTATTATTAGGTCTTTACCTATGAAATTGCCGTTCTGCAGTACTGGCCATTTCAAATCAAAATATTTTTTGTTTGGCTAAGAATTCTAATTTCAAATTAATTTTATTTTAAAAACATGGATTTTTTTTTCCAAAAGTAGTCATTTGTTTATTGATTAGTGTTAAATTTTCATTGCATTTAAATCTTTTTCGTCATCATGGATACGTTAAAAATTCGAGTAATTATGGAATATGAGTACCGTCGTGGCAGCAACGCGGCACAAGCGGCACGCAACATCAACGACGTTTACGGAGCTAACACTACAAACCAACGCACTACCTGTTATTGGTTTGCTCGCTTCCGTTCTGGAAATTTCGACCTGAAAAATGAACCTCGCGGTCGTCCGAAGACTTTGGTCGACAATGACGAATTAAAGGCGATTGTGGAAGCTGATGATACACAATCTACGGCTGAATTAGCAGCAGCTTTCGACGTTAGCGTCAAAACAATATTGGTCCATTTGCGTCAAATTGGCAAGGTAAAAAATCTTGACAAATGGGTGCCCCACGAACTCAATGATCGCCAGCGCGAAGTACGCGTCGAGACGTGCCTTGCACTGCTCAACAGACACACAAATGAAGGAATTTTGAACCGCATTGTTACCTGCGATGAAAAATGGATTCTGTTTGATAACCGCAAGCGCTCAGCAAGTTGGTTGGATCCTGATTCAGCACCTAAACAATGCCCTAAACGAAAACTTACCCCAAGAAAAGTGATGGTCACTGTTTGGTGGTCTAGCGCCGGTGTGATTCAACACAGCTTCTTACCAAACGGGGTGAGCATTACTGCAGATGTGTACTGTGAAGAATTGAACACAATGATGGAGAAGCTGGCACATCTCCAACCAGCATTGGTCAATCGCTCGTCTCCGCTGCTCCTGCACGACAACGCGCGACCTCATACTGCACAGCAGACGGTCTCCAAGTTGCAAGAACTGGGGTTGGAAGCTCTCCGTCATCCGCCCTACTCACCAGACCTTGCGCCTACAGACTACTACTTTTTACAGAATTTGGATAACTTCTTGGCGGGAAAAAAATTCAATACCCGAGAGGCAGTACAAAATGCCTTTGAAGAATTTGTTGCCTCCCGTCCAGCTGATTTCTTTAAGAAGGGCATCAATAAACTGCCACTGCGTTGGCAAAGATGCATTGATTGCATGGGTGATTACTTCGATTAATACAAATAAAAAATACATGAAAAAAAATCATTTAAATTTTTTCATACAAAACGGCAATTTCATAGGTAAAGACCTATTATATTAGGGAATAACCTTAGTTACTTTATTAGTGTTTAGATTTCTAATTAATTATGTTTGTATTCGTTTTAAATCTGAATGTACTTAATGTATTACGTTGAACTGAACTATTGTGGTATTTGATTTGTTAGAATTTAATTTATATTTGTTTGTTATTTAATTTTTAGCATTTTTTTTTTTTAGTTCAGTGTGCCTTATAAATATTGTTATAATAATTTCATAACTTTGGCTGACAAGGCTGACATATTTAAATTTACTATTTAAATTACTTTTCATTATTTGCATACCCATGTGACGGTCAAACACGGAGAACGTTATTACTTATATGAAAAAAACATCAATGTATATTTTTACCCATGTTTTGCAAATAAATAAGTAAATGATTTCTGATTTCTATGTCTAAAGTCACAATATTCAAGAAACAATTGAACGGTGCTTTTGAAATTAAAAGAATCCTTTTAATTTCAAAAGCACCGTTCGATCGTTTTAAACAAGGCCATTCACAAACACTCAAAACAGCAATTTTAAACCTTTTCTTAATACAAATAAACCACATTTTACCACGAACTTCAAATTTATTAGAAAATTGCTTCTGCGAAATGTGTGAGGCCGATCATCAATTAATAGTTTTACTTTTATTCGACTTTGAATTGGCTGAAACTTTCATTATATAGACGTTTTATTAACTACGCTTTGCAGGCCAGTTTTCGAAGTTAAATTATTATTTTTTATTTTTATTTTACTTTATTTGGGAAAAACAAACAATTGTACAATGTGTGATACAATAAAACATAGTTATACAAATGCGTAAATGTACAATCCACAACGTTTCCACAGATTACTTGTGTACAATATTAATTAGGTAGGTTAGTACAAATTCTACTTAAATATTATCTTAGACATTTAGCTTAAGTGTTAATCAATTTTTTTTATTTGTTCATCGCACAAACTATCAATAATTTTTTTCTTACAACTACTTTGAGACAGAAAGAAGATATCCAAATAATGAAAATGGTTATTGTAGGTTTTTACTAATCGACAGAGTGGAGCTCGCTCGCCAGCATTTGTTCGGCTAGTAGTCGTTGCAAAAAGCGGGTAAGCGCGCACCTCTCGTCTTATTACAGTTCTAGGCACAACATAAGAGATATTGTTCATAAGTTCGATACAATTAAACCTGTTATGAACCAATCCGTGAAGCATCATGGTTTGAAGCAGTAGGCGTCTGGATTGTAAAGACTCCAGGTAAGACAGGCATAAGAGATGACATTTATGCTGCACAGCTCGTATATATTTTCGTTGAACGCTTTCAATTGCTTTAACATAATATATAATATATTTGTCATAGTAGGGGTACCAAATTATGCAACCGTATTCAAGCTGCGGGCGCACCAAAGACTTTAAATAAATTATTATATGAGTTAGTTAGAAAATATTTTCAGGAATATATTTGTGTAAAAGAACCTATCGTTAACCATTTTGTTGGTGAATTTCCAAAATCATCCGCCAGATAAGATTATCTGGCAGATCTATTTATTTATTTATTTTATTTTTATTTCTTTGGGACAACAAACAATTGCGTAATAATGCTTAATACTACTACATAGATTATTATAGAACATTTAGGTAATAACGCAACCAGCACCGTTATCCACAAAATAATATAGTAAAAACTTAATCTTAATCAGATCTGCCTAGGTAGATGATGAGATGAAGCCGCATACAGCCTGCCTAAATATTCCTATATTTCATCAAATTAGTATGCACAGTTCAAAAACAGTCCTGTCATCATCCTCATCCTCCTGCCCTTATCCCACTATATTTGGGGTCGGAGCAGCATCGGCTTCATCTTCCATACATCTCTATTTTTCATCTCAAAAATCACCTCCATCCTTGCTTCAATAATATCATCTTTCTTGTAACCCTCTTCATTCATACTCAAAACGTTCCTCAGAACGTGATCCTCCTTCGCATCACCATTTACAAATAAAAACAGTGTTCTTGTATTTAGATTTCATGCTTAGATATGGCACGACCGATGTGGCGCGGCGGGCGAAGGTCCACCTGCGACGCAGGAGGTTGCGGGTTCAATTCCCGCCTTGGGACAAATGTTTGTACGATCTACAAATATTTGTTCCGGGTGTTCTGGGTATTTACTATGTATAATAAAAATATTTATATACGTAATGTATTGTATTAAGTATATCAGTCATCTAGTACCCATAACACAAGCTCTGCTTAGCTTGGGGCTAGATGATACTGTGTTGATTGTCCAGCATTATTTATTTATTATTTATTTATAGAAAGTTACACTTACGTTGTTAGAAAAGACATTAGCCTACAAAGACTCACTCCTAATTACCAAAAAACCCAGTACAAAGGTGTCGAAAACGCCAAACTTTCTTAACAGTATTCTTCTGAAGAAAACCTCGACAAAATCCTGTCATGAAAATTTGGTAATATCGGGACAAACTCTTGTATTTAGCCCCGAGGGAAGTTTTCAACTCAATAATGGTGACATTCTGGGTATATTGATTTATATGAAAAATATGTTAAGCGCGAGCTGGGAACAGAGGCAAGGAGAAGGTATGTTAGAAGCCTGATGTATATTTTTTGCTTGCTTCGTTGGATACTGAACGTGGTATCCTGGATGTTGGTCAAAGTTTTCCCAGTAGCAGCCATAATTGGATTTGTAAAATAACTACCTTTGCCCCGCAGTTTTAACAGCTTCTAAGGATCGTAACGTGATGTTAATTTATCTTATAACACACCTCAAGAATTGAACTATTAAATACACATAGAATTTTCCGACTGTGAGTTCCCTCGTTCAAATACAAAACGAACAATCTCTTCAGATTTATTTTGTATTAGTTTGTTGATAAAAAGGGATGTAATCTATCTCTCTGCCAAATTTCATCGAAATCCGTTCAGTGGATTAGGCGTGAAAAGGTAGCAAACAAATTTACTTTCGCATTTATAATAATAGTTACGATGTATATAAGATAATAGTAGGTGTTCTATACCTTTGCTAACCCTTTTGTATAATACAGGCGAAATGTTATAACATTGAAAAAGTACGGTGTCTATCAAAACAAAACTTTTTATCATTAAAAATTCTACCGTTTTATTCCATCACCATAACTTTACGGACCCCAAAAATAACTTCAGAAAGTATACTGAAAGTTAATAAGCATTTTTAACGTAAAGTATCGGGGACTGACAACGACAGTATATTTGAAGAGCCTAGAGGACCCCAGGAGTACGGTACAAGGTCACTTTCTTAAAATTATCGTTTAAGATTAACGTACAAGAAAAAGGGTAGGAATGCCTTTTAGTAAAGAATTTGTAGTGATTAGTGGAGATATTCTTGAGTTAGGAATTTTGGTGTTTGGTGCACTTCTGGGAAATAAATCAACTGATAATAGGGATAATAATAGTGTCCTAGGTAAAAATATATTAAGTCTATTTAGTCCGTCAGTAAGATTACCAAAAAATATTGGACACGTATTTTTTGCTTACTTAATTCAATAAAAAGTGACAATGATATAGCACATCGAAGTTCAGGAGAAGGGGATTGTGACGTCACGAGCAATTTCAACGCACTATACCGTCGTCATTTTTGGTTTACGTGACAAAAGAAAAAATACGTGTCCAGTATTTTTGAGTAATCCAACTTTGGGACCAATCAGATTTTTTAAGGACACTACCCTATTATTATCTTTGTAATGGGCCAATCCTGCCACACTATTCTCAAACCACAGCAATGCACGGAAATTTGATCGAGTTTCTACAAGGTCCGTATAGTGAACAACTCCGGATGCAAGGTGCACACTATCTAACATTATATTGCGATCATTCTGCCAAAGAGTATACTCCCGTAAGACGACGATCTATGTGGCGCGGCGAGTGAAGGTCCGCCTGCGACGCAGGAGGTTGCGTGTTCGATTCCTGCCTTGGGACAAATGTTCGCACGATCTACAAAGATTTGTTCCGGGTTTTCTGGGTATTTTCTATAAATAATAAAAAATATCTATATACGAGTATGTAATGTATTGTATTAAGTATATTAGTTATCTAGTACCCATAACACAAGCTCTGCTCAGCTTGGAGCTAGATGATGCTGTGTGGATTGTCCAGCATTATTTCTTATTTATTTATTTATTTAAGACATGATGAGCAGATTGTCAATTGTTTGTTGTTTGATTGTTGATTGTGATTGTTTTGTTGTTGTTGATTGTGATTGATAATTATAATCTGTGGTGTCTTATTGTGTGGAAAGTTTTGAGCGTGAATTTGGAGGGTCACAAGAGTAGAAGAAATTATATGGCTAGAAATTTGGTGACTATTGAGATGACAGCAAATAGAAATGTATGGAAACACATGATTTTCTACAGAAACATGTCTTGTGTGTACACGTGTTTTGGCGGCACGGTTGGCGCACCGCGTGTCGTGGGATCGATTCCCGCACGGAACAAATCTTTGTATGGCCTACTGGTAGTTGTTTCAGGTCTGGCTGTTTGTGTATGTGACTTTGAATGTTTGTAAACGCACCCACGGTACAGGACAAATTCCTAGTGTGGGGCAACGTCCTCTTAAAAGAAAGATGGCAGAAAATACTTAGGAATTAGGGAAAGACCGACCAATAACTATCAACGCTGGGCAGTCCAAAATAATGTACTGAACTCATCCTGTATAATGCCTTGTGTAATGTTATGTTATGAACGTCAAAAGAAACGAGAAAGTGCAACCCAACACCAGCCATTGTGTAAACGCCAGCGCACCATACACAAGACTCAATCGAACTGTCTTTGAACCATCTTCCGCCATCTAACTTTGAACTTAACAGTAGCTTGTCTATAATATTGAAACTTGGCAGATTATTCACCCCATCCTCTTGTCTTAGTTATATGTATTAATTAATTAAGTTTGGTATGTTCTTGAAGTTCACGTTATTGATATAATGGAATGTTCGAGATAGAATTTATTGTTTGTTAAGTTTAAGCTTAAGGAAGTGATTATGTGCTTGTAATCATCATGATAAGGTCAAAGATAGGAAAAATAATACGTAATCATTTTTTTTTTTAAACGTTTCCCCACACTAGGAATTTCTCCTGTATCGTGGGTGCATTTACAAACATTTAAACTCACATACACAAACAGCCAGACCCGGAACAATTACCTGTAGGTCATACAAATAATTGTTCCGTGCGGGGATCGAACCCACAACACGCGGCGCAACAGCCGATGGCTCAACCACTGCGCCAACCGTGTCGTCAATCAATAAAAAGAACTTACTGAGACTTTTTTTTTGAGGTGTAGTTACTCTTTTTTTGTTTATTTATTTTATCCAACTTACGACTATCTTTACAGGGTAAGCTAATGTGATAGTGTACTATAACAATATTACATTTTATAACTGATTACAAACAATACATTTTTTGTGAACTCAATCAGAGAACGATGGAATAAATATCAACGTGTATGAGGTTGAGAGTGCGGTGTGCACGCGTCAGTGGCGCCCCACCTAACAGATTGGTCCGCGCGCACAGCTCTTGACTGGATGGGTGACCGTTCGTTTCATACCGAGACTCCTCCGTACCTCGGAGAGCACGTTAACCTATCTATGATGTTTCGGGTAGTTAGAAGCCAGAAAGTCTGACAACCAATCTTATCAAGGGATATCGTGTTGCCCAGTAAGTGGGTTGTGGAGGTCAGATAGGCAGTCGCTCCATGTAAAATAATGGTATTCAGTTGCATTCGGTTAGTTTGGAAGCTGACCGCAACATAGTTAAGAAAAGGCCTAGGCTGGTGGAGATGGTGCTTGCTCTTTACTCTAGTCTAGGTTAGAGCTGAGTGAGCTTGCCCAAGAGAAGCCTGTTCACTCTAACTTTGAAGAGATTCGGGTTGAAACACAGATTATGAAGCATATCATACATGCACGCCGGTTGCGAGTACTACGCACCTGACCTTTTTGAAGCTCATTACCAATTAGGCCAGTGTATGTCCTTCTAGGACGTCCTCTCCCGGCGTTTCCACTTAAGTTCCTACATCTGCCTTATAGATTCAACGTGATTCATTCATCTTCTCGACGTGACCAAACCATCTTAGCATACTCTTTTCAATTTTCGTAACTACATCATTACTTACTTATGTAATCACATAACTATTTTTTGTTCTTTTTTGTCTTCTATGTTTAGTATTGTGTCGTTGTGTGCCTGAGCCTGTTCTGAATAAATGTATTTTCTTTCTTAAATAAATCTCTGAATAAATTCCTTACCCGCCATACGGTGCCCTTGCATGTGGACCGATACGAATGATAGATAGGTCTTTTCATAAGCTCCAATACTATCAAACAAAAGCCTGAATTCATATTCTCATTATCCCAGTTCGGTGTGAATGTCCCTTTTGTCGAAAGCAAGATGGCCGCCATTCGATCACTGACGTCACTTGACGGCGATACAGGGTGTATTATTTATCATTCGTTCGTTCGCTCGCTCCTAATTCCTGTATTAATGTTACAGCCTGTAGTTATGGAGTGAGTTGGTATCGTCCCCTACTTTTTGTTTTATATTGTAAAATGTGGGGAGAATCTAAGAATCGTAGCAGGTGGAGTTTCTGCTTACCCCCATGGGTAAAAGGCGTGAGTTTATGTACGCATGTGTATTGTAATACATATATAATAGGTCTTTACCTATGAAATTGCCGTTTTGTATGAAAAAATTTAAATGAATTTTTTTCATGTATTTTTTATTTGTATTAATCGAAGTAATCACCCATGCAATCAATGCATCTTTGCCAACGCAGTGGCAGTTTATTGATGCCCTTCTTAAAGAAATCAGCTGGACGGGAGGCAACAAATTCTTCAAAGGCATTTTGTACTGCCTCTCGGGTATTGAATTTTTTTCCCGCCAAGAAGTTATCCAAATTCTGGAAAAAGTAGTAGTCTGTAGGCGCAAGGTCTGGTGAGTAGGGCGGATGACGGAGAGCTTCCAACCCCAGTTCTTGCAACTTGGAGACCGTCTGCTGTGCAGTATGAGGTCGCGCGTTGTCGTGCAGGAGCAGCGGAGACGAGCGATTGACCAATGCTGGTTGGAGATGTGCCAGCTTCTCCATCATTGTGTTCAATTCTTCACAGTACACATCTGCAGTAATGCTCACCCCGTTTGGTAAGAAGCTGTGTTGAATCACACCGGCGCTAGACCACCAAACAGTGACCATCACTTTTCTTGGGGTAAGTTTTCGTTTAGGGCATTGTTTAGGTGCTGAACCAGGATCCAACCAACTTGCTGAGCGCTTGCGGTTATCAAACAGAATCCATTTTTCATCGCAGGTAACAATGCGGTTCAAAATTCCTTCATTTGTGTGTCTGTTGAGCAGTGCAAGGCACGTCTCGACGCGTACTTCGCGCTGGCGATCATTGAGTTCGTGGGGCACCCATTTGTCAAGCTTTTTTACCTTGCCAATTTGACGCAAATGGACCAATATTGTTTTGACGCTAACGTCGAAAGCTGCTGCTAATTCAGCCGTAGATTGTGTATCATCAGCTTCCACAATCGCCTTTAATTCGTCATTGTCGACCAAAGTGTTCGGACGACCGCGAGGTTCATTTTTCAGGTCGAAATTTCCAGAACGGAAGCGAGCAAACCAATAACAGGTAGTGCGTTGGTTTGTAGTGTTAGCTCCGTAAACGTCGTTGATGTTGCGTGCCGCTTGTGCCGCGTTGCTGCCACGACGGTACTCATATTCCATAATTACTCGAATTTTTAACGTATCCATGATGACGAAAAAGACTTAAATGCGATGAAAATGTAACACTAATCAATAAACAAATGACTACTTTTGGAAAAAAAAATCCATGTTTTTAAAATAAAATTAATTTGAAATTAGAATTCTTAGCCAAACAAAAAATATTTTGATTTGAAATGGCCAGTACTGCAGAACGGCAATTTCATAGGTAAAGACCTAATATAACACCCTAAAGAAAGACAGACATTATATTTGGCGTTAAAATATCTCAAACTCAAATAAGATTTTTTTCTGTATTTTTAATACTTCCATTTTGTGTGTTATAACTGTTGTGGTAAAACTTACTAAACAGTTTTTTAAATGTTACAAATTTTAAGTGGTAGACCTGCTATTTTAAATATTTATATCTTTACTAGCTGACCCAGCCAACGTTGATTTGCCATGTAAAATGTTTGGGGTAAACTATCCTTAACATTTTGGAGGATGAAAAATAGATGTTGTCCGATTCGCAGACCTAACCAATATGCACACAAAATTTCACGAAAATCGATAGAGCCATTTCGGAGGAGTTTATTAACAAACACCGTGACACGAGAATTTTATATATTAAAGATTATTTGGAACTTCCAACATACGATACTTACAAAGCATTTCTTTAACAAAAACAGAAACAATAGTAGGTAACAAAAATCCTTCTTGCAATTGATAGCCCAAATCTTAAGGAAGGTTATGGGCTATTTAACATCACGCTACGACCATAAGAAGCGGGTGAAAACGGTAGGTAAGCCTAGTATATAGTAAAACATTCATAACTCGACAGCGTACCCCACCAGTCCTCAAGAAACAGTTGTGTCATGAGAATGAGATCAGGTAACAATGAAACTAAAACCAATAGAATTGTGGGCTCCATTGATAAAAAACCGGACAAGTGCGAGCTTGACTCACGCACCGGGGGTTTCGTACAAACGTTGGATAATGTTCCGTGTCCAGTTCGACCGCGCGGCCATAGCGTTTTTTTTTAAAAAAAACCATGTCAATTTTTTGTAAAAATTTGTCAAAGTTGATTCCCAAAACCATAAATTTGTCAAAGATACGGTTAAAAAGTTATAAGGGTTTGAACATGGCCGCGCCATTGAAACGCGGCGAACCGCGCGGCCACTGAGATCTTTAAAACTAAGCCTTGTAGAGACCTGAAATTTACGCAAATGCAAGATTTAATTTGTAAAAAATTTGTAAAAATATAAAAAAAATACTCAGGTTTATAGTTTAAGAGCTATAACACTAAAACCGAATGGCCGCGCCATTGAAACGGTGGAGAAAACGCTATCGCCTGTATCTCGCTGAAAAAAAATCGCAGAGGTGTGTAGTTTATTGTAATTACCCAGATTTGAATTTGTCGAAACTAGGAAAAATACAACAAAAATTCCTAGGTTTATATTTCAGGAGCTATAAGACTAAAACGATATGGCCACGCCATCGAAACGGTGAATAAAACGTTATTTCGCCTGTATCTCGCTGAAAAAGCATCGCAGAGGACTGGAGTTTTTTGTAATACCTAGATTTTAATTTGTCAAAACTAGTAAAAATACAATAAAAATTCTTAAGGTTATATTTCAGAAGCTGTAGAACATTATCAGTATGTGGTGCGATAGGGTGACCATGTCTTATTGTTTACAGAATACTTTCTACTTATTGTTACAGAAATTATAATTCAAGGATTCTAAATAAAATTAAAATGAAACCATAAATATAAAAACAATTATGTTTATTGCTTGAAAAGTCAATAATACAGTTACAGTCCGCGTGGACTTACGAAAAACTAGCCCTAAGATTGGTTTAAATGACGCAACTCCGCCCCTAAGCTATGTGATTGGTAATGCACACTATTGCATCTCACACGCGCCATGCATATGCATATGCATGCGCTTGCATACAAGCAAAACGTTCATATCAAAAAAATAATTAATACATGCGCAAGCAATTTAATTAGAGAATTTATTCAATTACTCACAGAATCATTAAATTTAAATAATGGTTATGATTTACGAGAGGAAATTATTGCTAAATATTATAAACGCGAAAACAATATATATAGATGCGAAAGTAATATGGCTTTTATATTTGAACACATACTTTTAGATTATTTGTACAGTGCCAATGTATCTAAGGAATGTGTAACCGAAACATGTGCCAACCACTCAAAAAGAACCATAGTGTTTTTATCAATAAATATGGAAATCGTAAATTTATTCGGAATCGGAGGACTGGAAGATGCCGTTATTATCGATGACTCCAATTTCAAAATTTGTTTGAAATGCAATAACGAATCCTTGAGATTTAAGTATGAATTGAGCGATATTATTTTATTTGATCTCAACGGCACAGACAAAATTAAGCTCGAAGAAATACCACAATATATACAATTAAGGCAAAAAAAATATCGATTCATAGGTGCCGTGGAATATGTTCCCCCGGTTGTAGGTATTATTGGGCATTACAAGTGTCATTGTCTAATAAATAATTCTAAATTTATTTGCTACGACGACAATAAAACTGAAACACATGAAAGTTCTGCACAACCTCTTACAATTCATAATTTAATGTATGGTTTAATAGATGATGACTAAAACACTTTATATTTAATGATAGCGCAACTAAATTATAAGTAAATTATGTTTATATTTTTTCTATTTTTCATTTTATATCTGACTTAGTGTAAGTAAACAATCTGTGATTTTTGATTATATTTTAGTGTAAGTAAAATATCTGTGATTTTTTATTATATTTTAGTGTAAGTAAACAATTTGTGATTTTTGATTATATCTTAGTGTAAGTAAACAATTTGTGATTTTTGAGTTTTTTTTTTTAATTTGTAACATTCTGTGATTTATGTGACTTTTAAACCAATAAACATAATTGTTTTTATATTTATGGTTTCATTTTAATTTTATTTAGAATCCTTGAATTATAATTTCTGTAACATTAAGTAGAAAGTATTCTGTAAACAATAAGACATGGTCACCCTATCGCACCACATACTGATAATGTTCTACAGCTTCTGAAATATAACCTTAAGAATTTTTATTGTATTTTTACTAGTTTTGACAAATTAAAATCTAGGTATTACAAAAAACTCCAGACCTCTGCGATGCTTTTTCAGCGAGATACAGGCGAAATAACGTTTTATTCACCGTTTCGATGGCGTGGCCATATCGTTTTAGTCTTATAGCTCCTGAAATATAAACCTAGGAATTTTTGTTGTATTTTTCCTAGTTTCGACAAATTCAAATCTGGGTAATTACAATAAACTACACACCTCTGCGATTTTTTTTCAGCGAGATACAGGCGATAGCGTTTTCTCCACCGTTTCAATGGCGCGGCCATTCGGTTTTAGTGTTATAGCTCTTAAACTATAAACCTGAGTATTTTTTTTATATTTTTACAAATTTTTTACAAATTAAATCTTGCATTTGCGTAAATTTCAGGTCTCTACAAGACTTAGTTTTAAAGATCTCAGTGGCCGCGCGGTTCGCCGCGTTTCAATGGCGCGGCCATGTTCAAACCCTTATAACTTTTTAACCGTATCTTTGACAAATTTATGGTTTTGGGAATCAACTTTGACAAATTTTTACAAAAAATTGACATGGTTTTTTAAAAAAAAAAACGCTATGGCCGCGCGGTCGAACTGGACATAATGTTCCTACTATTTTCACCAAAATCATAATTAATATGAAACTACAAATTGGCGATTTTAGGAATTTTTCCCTTTACTTGCGCTGTGAGAACTTGCGTCTTCTTAATTCCATGATCCTATTTCAACGCTCAATATCACATAGGTTTTGTTTTATTTAAGAGTGTAAAAAAATATCGCATAAATAAAAGCCGTATTTTTATTGCGTTGACTTAGAAGCGTGATTTCTTTAGAGTTCCAAGGGACCATAGACTTACATATTTGAAATAAATTTCAACTTGATACCTTAACAAGTTCTTAAGAAAAAGGATCTTGACAGACTTAACAATCAAAAAGTAGCAATTCTCAACTAACACACTTACAAAAAATAAAAAGCCGTATTTTTATTGCGTTGACTTAGAAGCGTGATTTCTTTAGAGTTCCAAGGGACCATAGACTTACATATTTGAAATAAATTTCAACTTGATACCTTAACAAGTTCTTAAGAAAAAGGATCTTGACAGACTTAACAATCAAAAAGTAGCAATTCTCAACTAACACACTTACAAAACTTGAAGATTTTTTTGGATATTTAGATTATTAATAAAGCAGACCTTTTCTTAAAAATCGGACGGACGGAAAACGAAGTTATGTTATAACCCTTTTGAGTTTACGGAACCCTAATAAACTATAAGTGTTATAATTTGCGCGAGCGCTGATCTTTGAGAATCACAATGCTTAACTCACTGGTTACTAAAAGTTAAATAAATAGTGATCAAAACAACCTGTGACTGTCACTAAGGCCCCTTCTTATACAGAGAAGGCACAAGGCGGGTTGGCGATTTCAGACATATTTTAACTATAAATACATGCTTTTTTCGCCGATATCAGTGATGTCTTAGGTCTCGTCCGGATTTGAACTTGCTAGGTCCACACGTTCCTGACAAAATCGGTGGAGACACACGGACAGACGCACAAGAGACTGATCTTATAAGGGTTCCTTTTTTACCTTTTGTGGTACGGAACCCTAGAAATAAAGTGAGAGGCCCAAAAATAAAAAATCGACAACCCTTCGAGAATTTCTCACCGCCACACTGTCGTAACAGATGGTAGAGGGTGTTCCCGATCCATCACTACCGTTTCGCCAGCCACCATAATTGATCACATTATTTTTCCTGTTATTATTAATTGTTCCGACTCTGTATTCAATCAAACAGCCTGTATATAGCGGAATCTTTTAGAGCCGTTTTGATGAAAGACCGATGACTGGCTTTGGAGTGATGTTGAGTGGAAAAAGGGCGTATGTCCTGTGATGATTGAGAGGAATGGAAATGAGTGGGAAAAAGTTACGATCTTTTAAGATTGTGCTTAGAAATCAGATGTTTTAGGGACTCTGTTGTATGTAGAATGTAGAAGTTCTACTACTTTTTTTATATGGGATAGGCTTTCCACACTATTCCCAAACCACTGCAACACCTGAAAACCAGAATCAACAGTGGCGACCACCAGAAAAGCGTTGATACAATGAAGCCCGACGAGTCCCGGAGAAACGATTCAACTGTCTTGGATCCCGCAACGAAATTAATCGGAAACATTAAAAAAAAACAGCGGGTTAGTTGGAAAAATGCATAATTTCTGCTACTGTATCTATTTCTACCTAATAAATAAATAATCTGTGCCTCCGAAAACACATTAAGCCGTTAGCTGTTATTTGACAGTCGAAGAAGCCCGAAAGTCTAACCAATACTCTTACCAAGGGGTGTCGTATTGCCCAAGTAATGGGTTCTGGAGGTGAGATAGACAGTTACCCCATGTAAAATACTGGTATCCAACTGCCTCCGGTTAGACTGGAAGGCGACCCCAAAAACAAAAGGTTAGGCAGATGATGACGAGGTACATTCTTAGAGGATAAAATAAAGGGCCACGAAAATTAAAAAATGACCGTAAATATTAATAATATTGTCGTACAACAAAATCTACCTAATTTTTTCAATGTTTACCCCCAAATATGTAATTAACTAAGGAAGTTTGATACCGAAATTTACATTTTAATACGCAAGCCAAAGTCAGTTTATTAAAATTAGTTGTTAGGAACCTTTTTGACCGGCAAATATTCGTATTACCCGGGTAAAGTGTATTTTGGTCGTGATAAGCTTCAGTTTAAAATATATTAAATTAATTTCTGGGAGCTAATGGAATAATTTTTAGGGTTGGGATATGTCGATAGTCGATGTGATGGATAGTGTGGTTTATTGAATCTAGCAAGAGTATGAAGCCAGGGATATTATTTCTTGTCATTTATTTTAAATTACTGAGTGAAAATTTTTAGCTACTCAAAAATAATGACTAAGCTCTGGGACGTTATTCCTTTTCCCATTGACTTTACATAATTATAAGTTATGAAAGTAATTTACTTAATGAAACAGAACTGCTATTAAAATTCCTTTCAAACTTATTCGATATTGGTCTTATTTATTTCGTTTATTGAATTAATATACTTACTAAATAAGTACAATTTTAATATTCTTTTTTTTTCTATTAGCCTATACTGTCCCACTGCTGGGCAAAGGCCTCCCTAAAGTCCTTCCAAGTGTTCTTTTCCCGCGCCACCACGTGCCAGCCCTTGGAGTACGCATTTTAATATGTTAAAAAAAATCATTTCAAGTAGCTAGCGGTACTTAGGGCTCCTCACAATTCGAGACGTATCAAAGACCATTGCCTTCTGGCCTCGTCTTGTCTTGTCACAATTATTAACAGGTTATCCGATAAACATTTCAACAATAACTAACTACGAGAAAGAGTGTACACACCTTAAAGTAGATTTTTGAGAAACTAACCTTTTTTTCCGTATTCTTTTAATGTACATATTAAAACAAAAATAAAATAAAAAATAATTTTAGATAAAATATGTATTAAAACAGTGCTCCGCCCGCTTTTATTAAATAGGCAAAGCACCGCCTTAACATAGCAACATAAAAAAACGTTGCTTCATCATTCACAACGAATAAATGTCTTTGACGCGTCCTGTCACAGTCATCTAAATCAAATATCCAACTAAAAACACATCCACACCAAAAATCAAACAAAACGACAACCTAAAACTGTCAATCAAAAAAGTCGATACCGACATCACGCAACTATCGATAGATGTCCCATCCCTACGCCGGGATTTGATTCGCTGTTCAGGGATCAAAGTGTTTGAGAAAAAGGTCATGCCCTTCCCATATAGAGATCCGGGATGGTCCGGGACGATTTTATTACCCCCACTGATCCCGGAATATTGCTATTGCTTCGATTTCAACCTATTTTCATGCCGATCGGGTTTTGATAGGATTTTTCGGATATTGTCATCTAGATTTTCGTGACAGACTTGCAATATACCTAGGGATATATTTTTGCTAAATATATTTGCTGAGCGGACAGCCTTTTAGGCGACACTCACACGTGCGTAGGTGCGTGGCGACGAACGACGAACACTGCGCGTGAATGCGTTTCCTGTGTGTTGCACTACGCGTGTTTTCTATACAAACACAGATACTTGCAAACAACGTGAGAACACTCACTACCGCGCTACGGTGCGTGATACGGTTCAGTATGCCAATCGCCTTAATTAATTAAGGCGATTGGCATACTAATCATAAAATTATAAAATGATAATAGATACACATAGATATATATAAATATCTATCAATATACTTAGTAGACTACAATGTATTTTTCTTAATTTCAGTATGCAGTCAAAGCGTTTACAAGGGTAGTTTGCAAAGCACCCGTTAATATTTACAATTATACTGATGGTGAAAGTCATGAAATTGAATAATTAATTCGAGTAACATAACTCATAGCAATAATTTTACTAAAAAACCTATGTTACTTTACGAAAACGTAATAAAAATTAATGAATTTTAAACAAGCTATAAGACCAGCAGAAATTACAACAATAGGGGTGAAGCCTGGGTAGAGATAAAACGCATTAAAGATAGGCAGTGGGTACTCGCTACGTCACATGTGGGTATAAAATCTAGTTACGTGTGACGTCACGATACATTTTAACTCAATGTATAGACGTAATCCTTAGAAAGACTGCAGGTAGATGCTAGATGCGGCAAGCTGAAGACAGGGCGCTATGGTGCTCATTAGAAGAGGGCTATGTCCAACAGTGGACTAATATAGCCTGATGATGTTGATGAAGATGAATCCTTTGATTACGTAAAATAAGGAAATAATCGTGTCCAATGTTTTTAAATAATCTACCGGACGGACATCTCATCATCCCTATTCCAATAAGAATCTGAAATCTCTTTATACTCGTATATCCGAAGTACATAATGTATTAACCGCGTTGTTCGTTCAGTACATAGATAGATTACTTGAGCTAATACATATTTCTAATTCAAACTAGAATCTTGTCAAAATCCCTTGTTCAACTATTGGATTAGGTCTTAGATAATTAGATTTAGAGCAAGCTTAATATTAGAAGTAACGAGCAATTTGAAGTCAGCCATTTTGAATTATTCATTGGTAATATTAATAATGATAATGGTTGGCTAATAACTGGGTTTAGCAGGGTTAGTAAATTCTTGTCTAGGATTTTTAGGTTATGAATTCACATTCATAGCCCAAGAAGAAGAAAGAAGAAGAAGGAAAGTCAAGGTAGAAGGTCATCCTTCTGATAATGGTCTAATGTGGAGCATGAGGTTCTGGGATTGATTTCCAGGTCGGACAATGTGACAATCGGTTTTTCCAGCTGGAATTGAGGTAGAAGCCTGGAGTCTGGATTTGTGTTAGGTTGATATCCCCGGTAACACGTTACTGCGAAATGTGGGTGTACTAAGGTAGACGTCTTAAATCAATCCTTATAACATCAGCTACCCAGCAGTGAAAGTCCCGTTAAAATCGGTCCAGCGTTTTTTTCAAATCTTTGTAGATCGTACAAACATTTGTCCCAAGGCGGGAATCGAACCTGCAACCTCCTGCGTCGCAGGCGGACCTTCGCCCGCCGCGCCACATCGGTCGTCAAATGATATGATACAGATCTATCTTGCTGTTTTGTATGGATCAGAATATTGGGCATGCAGCTGAGATGAGAATGCTGAGGGTGATGTGGTTTTGCGCTTATGGATAGATTAAGAAAGGACCATGTAAGAGGGAATCTGAATGTGCCTCCAGTGGCCAAGAAGTTGTGTGGAAATCGGTTGTCATAGTATGGACATGCGATGCTAAGGAATGGGGACCATGTAGTGAGGAAAGTTTTGAGTATGAATGTGGAGGGTTACAAGAGTAGGAAGAGACCAAGGAAAAGATGGAAAACAGCCGCATGGGTTGATCGCAGGTGCCGAGGTCAGTCTGTGAATGGGTGACCGTTCGTAACATAACGAGACTCCTCCGTGCCTCTGAAAGCACGTTAAGCCGTTGGTCCCGGCTGTCATTTGTAGATCTTTGACAGTCGTTACGGGTAGTCAGAAACCCGAAAGTATGACAATCAGTCTTACCAAGGGGTATCGTGTTGCCCAGTAACTGGGTTGTGAAGGTCAGATAGGCAGTCGCTCCATGTAAAACATTGGTATTCAGCTGCATCCGTTTAGACTGTAAGCCGACCCCAACATAGTTGAGAAAAGGCTCGGCAGATGATGATGTGAGAAAGTGGATAAGGCTGGAGAGATGACTTCTGAGGTGACGGCAAATAAAGATACGATAGTACCCCAAATAAGTTGGGATAAGGGCAGGTAGATGATGATGACAAGCTCAAACAGAAGCAGCATTCGCAATAACTGCTCCTAATAATTATGACAATGTTCACATAACACAGGATGTGGTATAACTGTGTCATTACACTCGTCATAGAGACATAAAGTGCAATATTATATGCCTGTAATGTAATACGAGCACGCCCACTCTTTGTCAATAAAACAATTTGTTTTTAAATAAGGTCAAATTAATCATCACTGCCACCTGGGATATTTTGGCAAATATTTTATTATGTAAAATACTTACACTTACACACACATACATAACATCACGCCTGCAGTATTCCCTGAAGGGTTAGGCAGATGGGCACCTATAATATATAGTACCTATATGGTTATAAATATGTATACTTAGGTTAAGGTATTTATCTATGGGTCTTTTGTTACCTGACAATAAATGATTTGATTTGATAGTCCTACACGCCAGTTATGTTCAAGTAAGTTCTATGTTATGGGGGCCGACCCTATTGATATCAACCAGGCACAAATCCAGACTCCGGGCTGCTAATGAGAAAATTTAACTGGAAAAACCCAATAACACTTTGTCTGACCTGGGAATCGAACCCAGGACCTCACCTTCAGCAGTCGCGTAGTCGTCATTAACACCTTAACTACCAGAACACGAGACACAATACAAAATGTAAGTATTTTTTGTGTATCCGGATACAATACTTATATTCAGACTCCGGGCTGCTACTGAGAAATGTCAAATTGGAAATACCCAATAACCAAACCCGGGACCTCATGCTTAGCAGTCGCTTTTGCGACCACTAGACCAACTTAGCAGTCAGCGTCAAGCGTGAATTAATTCATAAAAAAAATGAATGAAAACATTTAACGTATTGACTTTTGACTCACACAACAATATATCACTCACAACCCTATTACATAAAAAAAAACAACAGAACACTTAAAAAATCACACAGTAAACAGTGGAGGGTGTAGAAATACTGGCTAACAATACAAATTACCAAGCCGAGGTAACAAACGTAGTATTTTAATGAAAGTTTAATTGGTGGCCGGCCAGCCCTATAAATAATGGTGGGCTAAGTTACGTAAGGGGTGTGCATGCGGATATTTTTGCGGATATTCGGTTTTTTTTTGTGGGGAAATAGAAAAAGATTTTTTTGGTATGTGTAGCAATGAAGTCTGAATTTATATGAGGGCTACAGATGTTATTAAAGTGTCTGTTAATGTTTGTAAAACGGCTTGGCTTGAATTCTGCGATGGGCCCTACGCCTATACCTTACTTAAAAACAAAGCTGGCAGTCGATGTTCGACTACATAATTTGTTTTTTTTTTTGTATCATCACTGATTTCTCCGTCAATTCAAAACCAATTTTGAATATATATGTTTAGTTTGAAAGGGTACTTATAGTCTCGTTACTTAGTTATATTCCTCACTATGTGTTGAACTTAACCGCCAGTTAAGTGCCTTAGTTGCATTAAAATGTACAAATACTTGGAGATAACTTAGGCAATCATTACACAGAAAGCCTAGCAAAGACAAATAGGTTTCATATTAAGATTCTAACACACCCATAATGACAGCATTAAATATTCATACATTTTATACCCTAGTACTCAGCGAATAACTTAGAAATTATCTCGCGTATGACAAATATTCCCATTACAGAATCTCGTTTACATTAACGCGTGACACATTATTATAACTGTTGGTACAGGTTTGTGTTTGTTTATAATTAAGTGTACTTGTGTTAGTAGAACTCATCTCGCAAGGCACGAGAGCGGAACAAAGCCACAACAAACATACGCAGGATATTGGATGATGTATGGAGGTAGACGTTTCGGATATAAATACCTATTTGTGCTGTCAATTAATTTGGAACTCGGAGGCGGGTGGTTTAATTTAATATTTAGCGTTTCCTGGAAATATTGATTCGGGGATCGGTCGTGAGTAAGTACTTTGTTTTCATTTTATTAGTTTCTGTAAGTAAGTTTCTTCTCAGAGTAGATATCCAGCGAAACACTGACTTAATCTAAATCGAATTTATTTTTGAAGAAAATACTTTTACACGCCGATGTGTTTTTTTGAAACTTATTTACACAAATAAATATCATTTCAGTTCAACCAATTTCGTTTTAGTATTGTTTTCTGTTTCGTTGTATTTATTTTGCTACTGAGAAAAATTCTTTCACATTCAAGATCGTAGTTTTAGTTTTATATTTCTTATATTTAGGTTAAAATAAAACTACTTATTACAAATTATTGAATATCCGACTCAAAAACATTATTCGGATAAAAGAAAACATTCGGATAAAAGTACCTATTTTTTTCTCCAGCGACCGTTGGACAACCCTACCAAAGCCCTACAGACGCGAACCCAATAAATACTAACTCCACAATAGAACTTTTATAAACGTGTGTGTATTTTTCATTTTATTTGAAAAGTCCTGTTAGCATCGACCCAATTGCCGGCCATATTGCCAAGTTTTATTTACAGAGAAATTATTATTTTATTTGAACACTGTTAAGCTACCCGCAGGTAGGCGCGGCGCCACAACGCGTAACGCAGCGTCGCGCGCGATTTTATAAAGTTGTTCTACAGATATGTAACGCAAAAAGACCTTGCATTATTTCGAAGAATTTGCATGATACCCAATAGCATTTTGCGAATGATAGGTGATAGGTAATAGGCCAGACTATGTTTGATTATGTTGAGAGATCATCATCTGCCTAGCCTTTTCCCAATTATGTTTGGGTCGGTATCCAGTCGTATCTGATGCAGCTGAATATCAGTACATGGACCGACTGTCTTTCTGACCTCTACAACTCAATTACTGTGTAACACGGCACCCTTTTGGTAAGACCGGCTGTCCGACTTTCAGCCTACTGACTGTCCGTAACGACTGTCAAAGATCTACAAACAGCTTAACGTGATGGTCACTCATTTATGGACCAACCTCGGCAAACGTAGCTTAACCTTCCATCGATTCGTGCGACTGTTATAACTTAGCCACTCGCTAGAGTGGCTAAGGAATAATGAATGAAATGTAAAGGGGAATAATGGATTATTAATTTCCATACTTATAATGAGCTATCATTATAAGTATGGAAATTAATAATCCATTATTCCACTTTACATTTTACAGGTAAAACAAGCTAAGTGCCTCAGCAGAGTTGCAAGTAAACCCGTCGAGATAAAGTACCTAAGCGACTTCCATTGAAAATAATTCCGTTTACATAAGTAAGTAGTTTTATACAGATGGTATAATAAGCGGAGGATTATGATTTATCTCAATGGAACCCACTGCTACTTCATAAATTGCTTTTTAGCTTACCTAGACATTTCAGTCCAGTATTACCCATTTTCATTTAAAAAATATCCCTTGAACAGTTCTGATTCTCCGTTGATATTTCAATCATTGCGGTAGATTTTTTACATCTAAGCTTATAAATATTGCTAGCTTATAAAGAGGTAAGATTTGTTTGTTTGTATGTTTGTAAGTAATGAGTAGACTCAAAAACTACTAAACCAATTTTAAAAAAAACCTATAGAAGCTACATTATCAGCGAGTAGCATAGGTTATATTTTATTTTTAAAACTACGCTTCTGTAAAAATATTCCGAGTAAATTTTGACGACCGATGTGGCGCGGCGGGCGAAGGTCCGCCAGCGACGCAAGAGGTTGCGGGTTCGATTCCCGCCTTGGGACAAATGTTTGTACGATCTACAAATATTTGTTCCGGGTGTTCTGGGTATTTGCTATATATAATAAAAATATATCTATCTATGTTATGTATTGTATTAAGTATATCAGTCATCTAGTACCCATAACACAAGCTCTGCTTAGCTTGGGGCTAGATGATGCTGTGTGGATTGTCCAGCAATATTTATTTATTTATTTATTTAAACTTGGGTGAAGTGAGCGTGAATTAAAGTGTTGATTTTGTGTTCACATCGACTGCAGAACTTGTGAGAGTGTTATTGTTCTGTGCCTTGGAACTAATGATGTTTTACTTGTAGTTCCAAGATTGTGACAGTGCCGGCTTACGCTGAACACCAGCGCTTTCGTGCACAGCCCACGGCATTATGCTGAGCGTCAGCCGTATCGCGCGATAGTGTATATTTCAGTATTTGCTCTTTTTTTATATTTACTTGGTCTTTTTTTAGGATTTTGTAAACAACAATTATTGTGTACTTATTTGAATTACTTTCACGGGAATAAAACAGTTTCTCTTTCTTTCTTTCTAACTTAGATAGCTAACTTCGACTTTACTGCAACTACTGTTAAAGATCTGCTAATGACAGTACTTAATGTCTAAGTAAAATAAAGTTAAAAATAAAACTTACCACAAAACACGGCGATTAGATTCCTAATTTTGGCACACATTTTGATTTTTTACTATCAACAACACAGCACATAATTTATATTAATCAGTCGTGAGAATCACTTCCACATTTTGTCACTAAATCCGTTTCTACACTAGCACAGCACTATTTTGTCACTAAATTTCACTACACTGTCACTTAAGGTACCACCGTTTGATTCACGTCACTTGGTCATTTTTGACTTTTTACTTAGTCCACCGTGATTCTGTAAAGAGAAAAAAATATGTTAGTTAAATTCTACAAACTATTAGGTAGGGTAAAATATTACTTTTAATAATATTTTTACATTAAATAGTCTAGAGGTTATATAATTTAAGTTAAGGTGAGGTGAGGTTAAGTTATACATTTAAGTAAACTAATTCACCAAAATAAGAAATAAAAAAAAGTTTAGTCGCTGAAAATCCTACATCAACAAAAACAAAACAGTACGAAAAAACCAAACTAACTACCCAAAAATAGAATCCGACACCTTTTTTTTGCAAATATTGTAAAAAAAAACATCCCATTTTTAGCTAAGCAAGTAACACGTGGAAAGGATTACACAAAAAAAGTTTTGACAGTTTATTTAGACATTTTAAACACCTTTTTTTATACGGAAAAGGCATTTTTTTTAAATGGCCCATAAAAGAGTAATGAAACATTAATATTGTAGATAAAAGGTTCAAGCACGTTTGGGGTCATAGTTGTAAAAATTGACATAATATGCTACGGGTCTCGACGGGCTCGTAAAATATCATTGGCTAAATAACTTTGGATTTTTTGTCAGTCCATATTTTTTTATAAATGACCGTTGTGTTTTGGAATTTTGAAGTCAGAGGTCATTGATTTTATTGTGACAACAGCAATAATTTGTGATGTTGCAGCTTTAATATTGCGATATTTTTTTTTTTTTTATTCTCTCCAAAAGGTACAACTTTGGTTCATAGTAAACTAGTTTAGTATAGCAAACAAATCTATCCAAATTTGAGAGGTGGAATCCATACGAGTAAGTTAAGTTATCCATACAATAGTTTCCTTCCTTTATATAGGTACCTAAAAATATGGTTTCTGGTTGCCAAAAATGTTTCAAATTATGAAAAATAAAAAGTAATGTCTTGATGCTTCTGGGCTTCGAGCATGACGTTATGGATGTTGAATGGTACTTTTTTTGAATTCTTACAATGTAGGTACCTTTTAAGTTTATCTTAGACACCACTTACATCGGTGATGTAAAACGTGAGGAAACCAGGACTTATACATTAATATAGGTCCGAAATCGCCATCCCGCCTTGAGCATGCGCAGTGTTTAATCCTCCTGCCTCCTCCGTATGAGAAGAGGCCTAAGCCCAGCAGTGTGACAGTAACAGGCTGGTTTTATCTATTTATTTAAATACGGATACTTTATTATTCAGCACAAAAAAAATGTATGCAAATTCAAAGACTAATAAACTTAACAATGTGTGAATCACTCAGATGTTTTTTTTTGTCTTTCTGCATTACATACCTACCTATAAATTAGATGACATCATTTTTTAAATATCAGATGGTTGTATCATAATATTTATTGTATTTTAATCGATTGAAAGTCGTTAAAATCGACACGTTTGTGACAGTAAATAGACCTACCCTTTTTTGGGAAAAACGTTTAATTTCTTCTTTTTTATTATGAATTTATCTATATCCATGGTATATTGTAATTTGTATCATGCAATTAAATACGGACGGGCGCTTCAACTTTTAAGATACATTAATAAACACACAAAAGTAATCATTTAATTGTTTATTTAGTGTTTGTAGTACACCACTTTTTTGTCACGTATTTGTGACTTTGGCTTACAGGGCACGTGTTCGCCTTCTGTGTATATGTCTAAAAGGTTTAAGACATTTTCAGTGGTGCTCGCCATAGTAAAATCGACTGTTTTCACACAAAATAAATTTAATATTTGTTCAAGAGGAAAAACCTCAATCGGAAATCATTATCATCGTCCTGCCGTTATCCGAATTTAATTTACGTCGGCGCAGTATGTTTTCTCTTTCCACAAGTACTCATCTCTATTTAATTTGCCGTCATCTCCTTTCTAGCCATATCATCTTTCACACGAACCATAAATCGTATCTTTGTGAATATGAATCTGAATGTAGAATACCTACTTTATAATGAGAACTGTTGGTACTATATTTATAAATCCAAGGATTCTAGAGATCCTAGGTCTAAAACTTTCTAAGTACATCTTATGAATGAAATCATCTCACCTTAACGGTTTTGGAGGGAGCCACTAGCCAGTGCCCACTCAATAAAAAAAAACATTAAGTTAAAAAACTTGTCTGCTTACGACACAACTTAACCCACGCTTAGCCCAGTTTAATTTTGCCGTTTGGTTTAAGTTTTGAGATGTTGGCGTTTTCGTTTTTGAATTCGGAATAAGAATATAAATTTTGGAGTTTACTAGATACGAATTGATTTTCATATACATAAATGGCAATTTTACGAGTATGTGAAGTGAAATTAATACAAGCGCTATTTTTGTGACAAAGGCAAACCCAATGTTGGTCGCCAATGTTGGCGCAAACTCCGCTCGCGCGTTGACAATGACACGCACAATTTTTTTTTTATTACTATTGTTTTGCGTGTAAAAGTGTTCGTAAAAACCAATGTACCGAAATAAATATCATTTATCACACCTGTATTCCAGGGCTGCATTCTGTGTTAGGCAGAGTACCTATCTATAAAGTTGCATCCAAATCTCGCCAATTAATGACATAATTTATGATTTATCATTTATTGCTCAGTTACTCTAATGATATCTTGAGACGTGGGTTTTTCATAAAATCTAGTAGATTATGTAATTGCCAATAATTACACTCGTACTGTATATAACATAGACTTAATACACATAGCTAATTAGCCGTATATGATTGATTGCATTGACTCGTAAGAGCTTGAAAGGATTGATTTAATTGTATATCTTATGAGAAGCGGATGGATCTTATGTTTTTGTTCCATTATGATTATGAATCAACTGATCAACGTCTCGAACATTTAATTTATGATATACATTATGTATTGACTTGAGGATTATTGTTTATTAAATGTTATGAAGCAGAAAAAACAATGCTTGTAGAGATAAACCGAAATGGATATAAAAAGAACAGTGTACTTTAAACGCTTCCTTAGTTACAACATTTTTATTATTTTATTCAGTGTAGGAAACCTCTTGAAGCAAACATTAACTTAGATGAAAAAAAATCAGTCCTTTTCTGACAGCATAAAGTTTTGATTCAAAATTAAAAAAAGTCTTTTAAGTCCATCCTAATATTTTGGCTTACGTTCGAAAATTAAAATACTTTTTTAATTTCGAAATAATCGCATACAGCTACCGCTTATGACTTGCCCCGCTTGTCTCAAGTCACCTGGTGTAGGCGGCATAATGTTTACTGGAGACAATTATTTTGTCTGTCTGTCAGTTTCGACTGCTTTTGTTAGCTTTCTGCGTGGACACGACAGAGACTGCTATTTTGATGTGAGAAAGTCTTTTAGGCAGTCTCTTATTTCCTAGAAAGTGCATTAAAGCGGGGCTCGTGGCTTAGTATTAACAGCCACACAGGTAATCTTCAAGGTTAAGCAACGGTTGCTGAGGTCGGTTCATGGATGGGTGGCCATTCACTACATATCGAGACCCTTTCGTGTTTCGGGATGCGTGCTAAGCTGTTGGTCAAGGCTGTTATTTGACTACCCATAAAAGGGCACAAATCGCGGGCGGGCGAAGGTCCGCCTGCGACGCAGGAGGTTGCGGGTTCGATTCCCGCCTTGGGACAAATGTTTGTCGGATCTACAAAGATTTGTCCCAGGTGTTCTGGGTATTTACTATGTATAGTAAAAAATATCTATCTATGTAATGTATTGTATTAAGTATCTCAGTCATCTTGTACCCATAACACAAGCTCTGCTTAGCTTGGGGCTAAATGATGCTGTGTGGATTGTCCAGCATTATTTTTAATTCGCCAGTTATATTGAAGTCCCACGAAACAAAAGAGGGGCATATTGAATGAAAGATGATATGGCTAGAAAAGAGGTGACATCTAAGATGACGGCAAATAGATATTTATGAAGAAGACATGCTGCGCCGACCCTAAATATATTGGGATAAGGGCAGGAGGATGATGATTGAAGTGCCCTGCAATAGGGGGCGAGCATACTGCCATCAAATCAAAATCCAAATGGAACCCAGGACCTCATGCTTAGCAGTCGCGCTTGCAACCACTAGACCAACGACGTAATCATTAATTACGACAAAACTACCGTTAAAACGCTTATTGTAAAAACATTAAAATATAATATATTTTAATACAAAACGTTACAACAAATTTAACGTTCCGGGATGACACTTTTAGTGCTAACATATAATAATTTTATTAACAAATAAAAGTGTTTATATTACAGTTTTTAGTGCCATATTATTGCTTTTGTGTAATCTCCATAGTTTTCTGAATAATATGATTTCATTTAAATGTTTTATGGTGATCGTTTAACGTTTAAATTGTTGGTGTAAAGAGGAGATAAAATAAAATAAATAAATAATGCTGGACAATCCACACAGCATCATCTAGCCCCAAGCTAAGCAGAGCTTGTGTTATAGGTACTAGATGACTGATATACTTAATACAATACATTTGCGACGCAGGAGGTCGCAGGCGGACCTCCGCCAAATATATGCATGTAAATTCTACGTATTTTGTCTCGTTTTGACACCTAAATCTCACTTGTATGCATAGACACTGATCAAGCATATGCCAATACTAGTATAAGTTTACATTAAAAAAAAATAGTCTGTGGTTTATGCTTCAGCATATAAAAGTTCCTTTAACAGTCCAAAACCCCCCCTTTGGCCCTGCAGTGGGACAGTAACAGGCTGATTTATAATAAGTTGGCTTTTGTCTGACTGTCTCGTAAGTCTAGTGGTCCAAAGCGCGATTGTTCAGCGTGAAGCCCTGGGTTTGATTCCTAGGTCGAGCAGTGTTATTGAGTTTTTCCAATAGGAATTTTGTCATGAGCAACCCGGAGTCTGGAGATAGCAATAGGTACGCTCCCTATTACATGGGACTTTAACGTAACTGGCGAAATGTAGGTGTTACTATAAGTACACCTCTCAACACCAACCCCAAGGAAAATAAAAGCGTGATGATATGTGTTATATAAGCGAGGCTTCCATACACATGATTGAAGCCAAGTCAAAATGTCAAACATCAAATCAAATACCAGTGACATACATATTTACATATCCTATGTAACACTACTTCCGCCCACGGCTCCGCCCGCGTATACTCGTGCAAACGGGCGATATTGCCCAACATCCGACGACCGTGTCTAGTTGAAATGTTAATTTAAAGGAAAATTGTGGGGTTTACAGCCATTTTGATGGCTATAAATATATTATGTCGAATCTATCATTTGTTAAGGAAATCGGGAAAGAAGTTTTTTGATTCTAAAATCCCAAAAGGTTAGGCAGAAGCGTCATCTCTGTTATTACACCCACATTTCAAAAAGTGTCTTTAAATTAAATTAAAATTCGTTTATTTCAGAACTAGTCCATACAGCTGGCTGAGCAGGGTCGGCTTCCAGTCTAACCGGGTGCATCTGAATACCAGTATTTTACATGGAGCGACTGCCTATTGGACTTCCACAACCCAGTTACTGGGCAACACGGTACCTCTTGGTAAGTCTGACTACCCGTAACGACTGGAAAAGATCAGTCAGAGATCCTGTCAATCACCACGCTTAACAAACCAACAGGTAATTTTGACCATTATCAGAAGACTTAGAACTAATTCTCAACATTTAAAATTGAACTGATATGCCCCGGTCTTTACTGTACTAGAGATACCTTTGCCTAACACCTCGAGGAATACAGGCTTGATGTTAATGAAAAGACAAACCACAAACGCCTAAAAAACATAATTCTTGAAAATCTGTACTATAGCTCTACCTCTACCTAACACCCCGAGGAATACAGGCGAGATGTTAATGAAAAGACAAAACACAAACGCCTTCCAAATCATTTGTCTTATTAAAATGCCATTTAACAAAAGATGTAACGTAAAAAGGAACGTGTATAAAAAGTAAAGAAAAAAAAAGTTTTGCCCACATTCGCGAGGCAGATGTTTGACGTTCACACGGAGTTGAGTTAGTTTGTTTTAATGTCCTATAGGCCTTTTGTGAAGAGCTAAGTGTGTGGGCTTAGCCGGGAGTCAAAGTAACACAAAAGATGTTGATGTGATAAAATTGTTGCCTAACAAAATCTTCACTTTATTGGTGATGTTCTTCACAAAGGTCAGGTGCGTAGTACTCGCAACCGGCGTACGTGCATGGCCAGTGTGTCGAGCATGACGGCTTAGCCGTACACGACACGTCAATTCGAACGGTTCTGTTTTAGAATTGGAATACAACGATCGTTTGATATTTAAATTTATGAGACAGGCACGATAAGTATGTATGGAATATAAAGATGTGAATATAGTCTTAAAAATAATTAAATAATATTCGAAAAGAGAATTTCCAATTTTAATCGACTTCAAGAAGGATGAGGTTTCATGAAAAATTGTATGAATGTTTTTTTTTTATATGTTCACCGATTTCTCCGTCACTTGCAAATCGATTTAAAAAATTCTCGTTTTGCTGGAAAGAGTATAGTCTCGAGGTGCTCCCATTGACACCAAGTCAGGATCTGATAGTGGAATCGTGCAAAATCGAGAGAACTTTTCCAATATTATAGGCGTGTATTTTAAAATCATTCGAATTGACGTTACGTTTACGTCAAGCATTCGTTCCAGGCACACTGATGTATTAACGTAACGTACGATGACATCTTTTCTAAATAAACTGAGCAAGTACATAATGACTTGAAAAAGTACTTTATTCTATGGAAGTAAGTAAGTACTACGGTACTTACTTACTTCCATGGAATAAAGTTCATATATATTTTTTTCTAACTAACCTATGTTTTTTTTCGTTTATTTTTACGACACCCAAAAGCCAGCCAGGATTGGCTTATCCCTTATTGGAACGAAGCAATACTCAACTACTCAAACCCCTAAGAAACTTATTTGAATAACAATCTCCATTTTCTTTCAGGAAATATTCCGAAAAAAATATATTTTTACGTCCTCAAAACTTTTCTTTCGGGGGACATAATATCATGCCTAATTATTGTGAGAGGAACCGAAACTTTTTTATGATCAAACTTATATATAAAAAAGTGTTCGCCATTTTATGTTTTCCACGTTAGAAAAGTTTTTAATAATGCTAGCGATCGATTTCTTTGGTAGGATGTTTTTAAGTAATTTTATCGTTTTATTTAACAGTCTTGGCGTTTTTATTATGTTTGCTGTAAAGATGATATTGGGTATAGTAACAAGGATTTTTGTGTAACTGGAGTGGTGGGGGTAAAATCACACATATACATATATGCTTTTTATACTAGATACAACTGCGAAAATCAAGATCAGCGCTCAAGGCCGGTGCCGGTAAATATATTTACAATTTTTCAAGCAGTTGTTGCATCAAATTTGAAATTACACTACATAGTTTAGTTATATAACTGCCACTGACTGCAACATACTGTTTGAAAAGTCATATTGTTTTTTTTGCAGATTTTTTGATACCATTTTTTCATTAGGTACGTTAATTTTCATGTACTACACATTCGTGGATCCCGCTCCCCTGGTGTGGCGTCAAATATTATTAAATTTATTATTTAGAAATAATTTAAGTAATTAAAGTCAAATATTTTAGATTTTGACATGAGACGTCACAAAGCTTTTGACTCCCC
The DNA here is from genome assembly GCA_905147745.2 of Phlogophora meticulosa. Taxonomy (NCBI): domain Eukaryota; kingdom Metazoa; phylum Arthropoda; class Insecta; order Lepidoptera; family Noctuidae; genus Phlogophora; species Phlogophora meticulosa. Next base: position 10,662,471 of record LR990543.1, on the reverse strand, counting down.
GCCCCCCTTAAAGTATGACGTAATCTATGGATGACACCGTTAAAAAACGCGCGAAAGACATAACCCTTCTTGGCAGTGGAGTAAAAAGCCCAATACCTTACACAAATAATAGGTACTTAAGTATGACTTGTCTAGCCCTGTCACTGACATGAAAACTCTGTCTTTGTCTCACTCATAACAGACCACAGATCAAAAATAAACTAGCCTATGTATTTACATAACAAGATAACTACGAGTATTATATTTTCTTTTGTTTCAGTAACAAAGAAAATACGCGAATATTGTTGTGATATCAGACCGCCTTTGTTGTGTGATTGTTTTGATTTTTAGGATTCCGTACCTCAAGAGGGGAAAGCGAAACTCTTTTAGGATCACTTTGTCTTCCATCTGTCTGTCTGTCAGTAAGTAGGTGGGTATAGTTAACGGCGCGGATCTCGATAGCCGACTTTGAGTTGTGCATTAGTCGATTTCAGTTTTGCGTTGACTTACCCCCACTACTGTGCCGTCAATTTTACGTTTCTGAGAAAAAAATCATGCACGTTTTGCTCACGATCGGGTACAGGTATCAAAATTGATGTTAATGTAAATTGCCACACGGCTTAGTGGCGGAACCTTTAGGGCACGAATAATATACTTATCCAGTTTTTATTAGGACAGTGTGTCTGCGCCCTACGATTGTACTTAAGACAGTGTCCCAGCGCCCTACGATTGTCCCTTCCATTGTGTCAGCAACGTGCTTTCTAAAATGACTTCGTGGAAGTGTCGTGCCTTTAGAAGAACACGTAAAGCAGTTGGTTCCGGCTGTCATTCCGTCTGATCAGGCTCAAGACAAGGTTATTAATTTCCATCTCAAGGGACACAAATATATTTTTCTACAGATTTTAGTGTTATATTACGTGTTCCTGGGGAGTTTGTTCCGCCACTTCTTCTTCCCAGCGAAAACACTAGGAAGTGGTGAAGAGTGAGCGTTATGGGGGACTGTCTTTTGTAAACGTTTGGACGTTCAAAAACTGCCGATTCTCAGCTTTATTTGAATAAATGAATTTTAATTTTGATTTTATAAATCCTATCTTTAGCTTGATCAAGCCCTCCCAAACCAAAATCTGAGTGAGATGTTCGGAAGTTTGATAACCAGTCTAACTAAAGGGTGTTACCTAGCAACAGGGCTGTGGAGGTCAGTAGGCAATCGCTTTATGCACATATTGGTATTCATCTGCATGCGGTTAGACTAGAAACTGATCCCAACATAACAGGGGAAAGGCTAGGCAGATGATTTTCCTTCACTACAATGCAGACCGAAAATGGAAATTGGGAAGATATGCAAGAGTAGCCATCACCGTCATCCTCCTGCCCTTATCCCAATTTATTTGGGGTCGGCGCAGCATGTCTTCTTCTTCCATACATCTCTATTTGCCGCCATAAATTGGTTTGCGATAATGTGAAAGATCATTTGGCAAGAAAAGTGGTGTCGTTTCTAGCCATATCATCTTTCACACAATCCATCCATCTTTTCTTTTTTCTCTCTCTACTCTTGTAAGCCTTCTTATTCATACTCAAAACTTTCTTTACAACATGGTCAAGATGATCAAGATGATTGGATGGCAAGATTTTTTTTTTTTGTTTTTAGTACTAAATTAGGCTATAACCTTTAGAGAAAGCTGATTACAAAATATCACACTAAGAACGATTTTTAATAGATTATTATTAACGCTGCTGCTAAGATAAAAAAAATCATACCTCCCAAACAAGTACCTTACGTGTCTGCCTACCCTGTAAAGCCGCAATACAAACAGTGTAGGTACATTGGACTGCCACATGTGAGCGCTAAATATGGGCACCACATTGCTACGTGGGAGAGACGAGTTTTGCCGAGCGTTGCCGAGTGTTACCGAGCGAATATACAGGCTGTTTTCGAAGGAAAAATAATATGTTTTACGCCCGTTTACATAGACCTTGGTAATGCAATTACAGGGTGATATGGTTCGACAAGTATGTCGTTTGGGAGTTTTTTTTTTTCTTTTTGTAAATACCGATCAATTTAACCTCTCAACTTACGCCTCGAATATTAAAATCTCAAAAATAAAATTAAGGTGCAGTATAAACTAAAAAAGATCAAATTCCGTATATTTTAAATTGTATTAGTAAGTTTTAAGTGATATTTTCAAGAGTCTAAAGACTTAATACAATAAAATACGGCTTTAAGCATATTTTTATCTCACAAATCGGGAGTCTGCAAGGGCGTACGGGTGAGAGCTTTTTGGTCTTAATACGCCCAGCTAATTACGCTGCATCAAATATTTAAAAACGATCGGCGCATTTGAACGTAAAATTTTCAAGTTAAATCTATTTATACAAATAGAAATGAATCCCTGTTTACCTCGGTCACGCCATAACTTAGAAACGACTTTACCGATTTCATTTGTCTTTGTTTTTTTTATGTTTTCTGATACTTTGTAGAAGGTTCAAACGGAATGAAAAGTTAGACGATTGCGCAGAAAATTGGAAAAATACAGAAAACTTTACTTTCGCGCGTTTGATGAATGTGAATTGTATCCGCGGGTAACACCGCACGGCGCAGCTAGTAAAATATAATAATAAATACTAGTTGCCCTATCCAAAAAGTGGTTTCGTATGAAGACGAATGGGCAAGAAACTCCATCCATGAAAAGGTCAGGTGCGTAGTACTCGCAACTGGCGTGCTTGTATTATGTATGAACATAAACGAAGCAAAATGGAGTATCTCTCTTTCTTTTTGAACCACGTTGCCCTACACTAGGAATTTCTCCTTTATCTTTGGTGAGTTTACAAAAATTTAAACTCACATACACTAACAGCCAGACCCGGTACAATTACTTGTAGGCCATACAAATATTTGTTCCGTGCGGGAATCGAACCCGTGACACGCAGTAGCAACCAATTACACAGCCGTGTGTTGATGTCGTATGTAAGGATCGTAGTGGGTGTCGTTCTGTAGTTTCTACCTACTCCCATGGGATAAATGGCATGATTATATACTTCTGGGGCCTTCTACTTCTTACATATTATGTCGGTACGTATGTATATCTTCTTTAGAAAATTTCGCGCTAATTGATCAAACACGATCAATATTGACAATCGGACCATTGAAATTAAACGCGATTCTGTGTGCTAAGCAATCAAGCCGCAGGCGATAGCCAAATATTAATATCTCTATATAATATTACTAATTAGTTTATAATTAATAACTAATTAGTTTATCTGATGGTCTAGCGGTTGTAAGCCGAGAGTGAGTTCGATTTCCAGGTTGGGTAAAGTGATATTGACTTTATTCATTAACAACTTCTTAGTAGCTGGGCGGAGTCTGGACTTGTGCCCGGTTGATGGTACTAGGCTCGCCCCCTATTACTTGAACACATAACCGGCGAAATGTGGAAGTTACTATAGGTACCAGTACCAGTACCAGCCTATTAATGTCCCACTGCAGGGCAAAGGCCTCTTCTCATACAGAGAATGCACGAGCATTAATCACCACGAATGCTCAAGACGTGTTGGCGATTTCAGACTTATATTAATTATATAAGTCCAGGTTTCCTCACGATGTTTTCCTTCACCGATGTCAGTGATGTCCAAGATAAAATTAGAAAGTACATATGAATTTAAAAACTCACATTGGTACTTGCCCAAGTTTGAACCCACAACCTCGTGCACAAGAGGCGGGGCCTTAACCACTGGGCCATCATGACATTCTATAGGTACACCTCTTCCTAAAGCTAAGGGGAAAACAGACTTGATTTTATATAGTATCATTAGAATTTGATTTGTTTGGTCTTCTTGTCTTATCATTTTCTGTGTATCCATACAAGCTGAAGACAGGGCGCTATGGCGCTCATTAGGAGAGGGCTATGTCCAGCAGTGGACTAGTATAGCCTGATGATGATGATGATACAACCCATACTACGGGCTGCTACTGAGAAGTTTCTAATGAAAAGTCCAATATTATTTCGCCCGACCCAGGAATCAAACCCGCGACGAATAGAAATTCTAATAATATAATAATACATAATTTAATAATTGTGTCTATCTTTTTTTATTTAATATTTTAATAATGGGTCTGATAAATTAGCTTTAAACTTTCGAATATTCACTTAAGTATTATGTGTTATAAAAAAAATCTAAACTTTTATTAAGTAATTTAACGAACAATTTCATATTTTTAAATAAATATTAAAATAGAGGTGTACTTAGTAACTAATAATATTAATAGAGTGCCCGCGAACTTATCAAAGTGAAAAATGTAATTGAATTTAATTCGTGATTGGCAAAATTTTTACTGATTTTTTAAACTTTTTAGTAAGTAATTTATTTGTACAGACTTAAAACTTATTTAAAAGTTCGAATTTTATGTTTTACTTTTAAGGTATGATTTGTCTAAAACTATATTGGTTTTTAATTCTTATAATTACTAGTGACCGAACGAGGCTTCAGTTTCGTACCTACCAGGGCATTTTCAGCCAAAAAATCATGATTCGGCCATATTTTTGTTTCCAGCCATTAACTAGCCGAAGATTCCAAGCCAAAAATCTTAAGTCTTCTTCTCTGTATGAGAAGAGACCTTTGCTCTGCAGTTTGACAGTAACATCATCTGCCTACCCTTTGCAGTTTGCACCAGATGCAGCTGATTACCGGTATTTTACATGGAGAGCCTGCTTATCTGACCTCCACATCCCAGTTACTGTGCAACACGATACCCCTTGGCATGACTGGTTGTCAGATATCGGGCTTCTGAGTACCCGTAACAACTGTCAAAGATGTACAAATGACAGTCGGGACCAACGGCTTAACGTCCTTTCCGAGGCATAGAGGAGTCTCTATATGTTACGAACGGTCACCTATCCAGAGACTGACCTCGGTAGGCGTAGCTTAACCTTCGATCGACCCGTGCGGCTGTTTTTATTTAACCACGAGCTCCTAGGGGTAAGAGGCTGGTGTCATATTATAACTGACCACTCCCAACGTTGCTATCACCAAAACAACATCAAAATCGAAAATATGTTTGCTATCTTCCAAAATAACGGCACATTTAACTAAATATTGACCAGTTATACCACAATTTCAAGCTTAACGCGTAATCATTTAATACACAACTTTATTAATAATGTACACACACATTATGATACAATTAGTTAATTAGGTCCACTCATTGTTTTCTGTATGGCTCAACAGATTATGACTTTTTTTTTATTTTTTTTTTATTGTGTATATCGGTTTTACCCGCTTCTAAGGGTCGTAGCGTGATGTTAAAAAAAATAGAAACGTCTTACAAATAGCTATTGATAACGGACGTTTTGATTTCTTTTTGTTTTGGTTTTTTGTTAGTATGTATTTAATTAACTAGCAAACATGTTAGTTTGTGGCTAGTTAATTGGTGTGTTAGTCTAAACAATTAATTTATTATTTAAGTAAGTATGAGTCTGCGAGTGTGTTCAAGTTTTTATTTTCAACTAACTGTGTCCTCGACTTTGTGAGCGTAGAATTTAATAAAATATGGGTTTTCAAGTTTAGCGCGGAACCCTAATTATTTTTCTTAAGTAAAATTTGCCTAAGTTACTCCATATCACATCAGTTATCTGCCAGTGAAAGTCATCTTATTACCTCAAATAAACAGACAGACATAATATGTAAAAAGACTTTTAGTTTTTTTTTTGCATTATCTTTAAACTTACATAATTATGCATTTTCGTAAAGATTTTTATTTTGACATTACATAAACAGACACTTCAATATTAATAACTTGTATGTATAGAAGATGTACCTATAGGTCAAAAAGTGTACGCTACATTAATCCTACACCGATATATAGAAACATCCTGTATATCTAACCACGATATTATAATGGCAGGCTTATGATAAAAATATAGAACCAACGACCAACGCGATAAACACGAATAACTGAGCACGTGGCAGCTGAATACTTTTTAATTATCTAATTAATAACTTTTAGGTTAGGAGAAAGAGGTAACACAGGAAAATTAATAGAAAAAAACCTGAGAAAAATACTTTTACATGTACATTTTATCGTAAGTTTACAAAATATTGTAAAAAAAATCGTATACCTTTAAACGCGAGCAATTCTTGTATCCATACTAATATTATAAATGGAAAATTGTGTGTGTGTCTGTTTGTCCGTCTTTCACGGCAAAACGGAGCGACGAATTGACGGGATTTTTTTAATTGGAGATAGTTGAAGGGATGGAGAGTGACATAGGCTAGTTTTTGTCTCTTTCTAACCCCCCATTTCCCTAAATTGGGAGGTGGAAGTTTGTTTTGAGCAAAAAAAAATAAGTTGGGGATGGAAAATTGTGGATTTCTCTTCTGTGTTCTAAATCAGGAAAGATGAATTTAACGCGAACGAAGCCGCGGGCAAAAGCTAGTGTATATATACAATCTGACTTTCGGAAACGGCTCCAACGACTTTCATGAAATTTAGTATGCATGGGGTTTCGGAGGCGATTAATCGATCAAGCTAGGTTTCAATTTTAGAAAACGTCGTTTTATCCAAGCAAAGCTTGGTCATCCAATTACTCATATTTAAAAGAATGAGTGTGAAATCTCTTGCTCATTCTTCTACATACGAAAGTACCTTTTGGTAGGGGTAACTAGAATCATTTTAATATTTGACAGCATCATCATGATCTGCCAAGCCTTTTCCCAACTATTATGGGATCAGCTACCAGTGTAACTAAATACCAAACGAATCGAACCCACAACCTCCTGCGTCGCAGGCGGACCTTCGCCCGCCGCGCCACATCGGTCGTCAAAATATGCACATACATATGTTCATAGAACGCTAAGCAGTACAGTAAATACTTGGAAAGTTCACATCGGACTAACAACCTTATCTTAGAACCTAGAAGGCTAGAAGCAAGGCGAAGGAAACCGGTCGCGTAATTATATTCGTTAAGGACAGACTCTCACTATAGTTTATTCAATTCTTTGTTTCCTAATGACGTTACTATAAAAAAAGATATCAACTATATGCTTATGTAAATGAAGTCGGGTTACGAACGACTGGTACGTATTTTTTTTTATGTGTGTTGTTTGATAGCTCGAGCAAAGTGTTATTGGGTTTTTCATCTGGTATTTATCAGTAGCAGAGTCAGGATATGTGCCCGGTTCAATAGGTTGGCAATAGGCTTGCCCTCTATTACATGGGACTTAAACATTACTGGAAAAATGTGATTGTAGAAGCCCAACTGTTCGGAAAATACAGGCGATGTCACGTATTTATGTAATAATATAAAAAAAAGTTCAACAAATTTACTTCTAAGTAGTGCAAACTGAACTTTACGTATTGGATTTAAAGTTGTTTTTATAAAGACACCTAAGTATTTGTTTAAATGTTTGGAAACTAAACCGTGAACGCAGTTCGTTTTGTAGGTATGTGTAGGTAGGTACTAGTTTGGATGTATAAAACGTTATAAGCGTTTAATGAGGTGAGCAGTAGTCTACTTACTCACGTCTAGTGTATAATATTAGCCAGTACGAAGAATTACTTGACAGGTTCTCGAGATACGAAAACTATACAAATACACAAACAGCGAAAAATATCTATAGCTAACTCGCGAGATAATTAAATTTGCAAATTCTGAATACTTACTAAGCCTTTTATTATACTAAAAAAGTTGTGATATTTCTAAGTAGCTTATTTTGAACGCAACAAAAGCATCTGAAACACACTCATCAGATCCGTCGATTAAATTACTACAACAATTAAGAACATACTCTCAAACATACATAAAATCAACATTTAATAACAAACAAAACAACTACGCCATCCTGTTACAATAAAAAGCTCAACATGGGAACCGAACCTGCACTAATCTTTAAGTGGGAGGCACACCGGACGCGAAACTTGTATGTCTTCAGAACTGGTTTGGAGCGGTTAGTGCTGGCTAGCGGCTGGTTTATTTTTATAGACACCCTTCTTTGACCATAGACGATGTTGAATTTACTTTGTAGGCTGTGCTGCCAGTTATAATATTGTACACAAAAATATTTCAAAAGCTTAGTAACATCACGCTTTTAATCCCTGATTGGTTAGGCAGAGGTGTACTCTCATTTCGCCAGTTATGTTTCATTCTCAAGTAATAGGGGGCGAGCCTATTGCCGTCAATCGGACACTAATCCGAAAAACTTAGCTTAACCATCAATCGACTCGTGCGGCTGTTTTTATTTAGCCACGATCTCGTCAATAACTGACTGCCACATGGAAATCCATCGCATTTCAAAAGCTAACAAGGTTATAAGCAGCTTTCACGGAAATTTTCGATATTCCATCCATTACAGAATTATTTAGTTGGACAAACCACAAACCTGGCATTCAATTCCCTCCGAATACACTCGTAAAATTTAATCACATATGTCATTTGACGGTAATGTTCTAATCCGGTTGTAGTGACAAATTGCAGAACATTTGATAACGGTGACGCCCCCAAAATTAATAGTTCGATTGTATAGCATAACTATATTCAAATAGATTTTCAATTTTGTTGGGATATTGAAGGAATATTGCAGTTTCAATATCTAGATGTCATGATGGCCCATTGGTTTAGGCCTCGCCTCTTGTACACGTGGTTGTGGGTTCAAACCTGGGCAAGTGCCAATGTGAGTTTTTCAATTCATATGTACTTTCTAAGTTTATCTTGGACATCACTGACATCGGTGAAGGAAAACATCGTGAGGAAACCTGGACTTATATAGTTAATATAAGTCTGAATTCGCCAACCCGTCATGATTAAGCGTGTTGATTAATGCTCGTGCCTTCTCTGTATGAGAAGAGGCCTTTGCCCTGCAGTGGGACAGTAATAGGCTGGTACTACTACTACAATATCTAGCGGTGCTAAACCATTTCAAATTTAATTTTTGACATGAAACTTCTAGATTTTTTTCTGTCACGAAAAAGCGTTACAGCCTCGTGGAGGGGACGATATATCGCGTGGTGAGAGGTGGCTGCGGATCCACTTGTCCTTGTGAAGTTTCACTTCTACTATGTGTCCCAGCCAGAGTCCTGGCTTAGATGGCTTTTTGGTTTATAAGTTATGGTGATATATAAGAAGACTAGATTTCAATAATGAAGCGTCTCTTACTCCCAAATCTTCAAACTAAATTAAATGTATGACAATTGACATTGCTTTCTAGAATTGACATAGCTTTCTTTGACATGATTGACATGACATCGCTTCATCCATTGACAGTGACATTTTAGTAACGTATATCGTGTTTATTTTAACTTTGTATGATTTACAATAATGTAATAATGTTATATACAATTTTGTGTATCCCAAAACGTGATTAAATTTGTTTGCCAAAACATATTGACACAAACTACATACTATTTTCTGTTTATCTATCCACATAATGCATTACCAGGTATGTCGCTACACATGTATTTAGGACAAGCCCGCCACACTATTCCCAAACCACTGCAACTCCTGAAAACCAGAGTCAACATTGGCGACCACCAGAAAAGCGTTGAGACAATGAAGCCCCACGAGTTCCTGAGAAACGATTCAACTGTCTCCCATGTATACATAATTTATATGTACAGACGCCAGCACACCAAGTTACCCCAAACTGGAAAATTTTCCCAATGAAACATGAACCTTATTTCTTTTGTTATAAAGTTACAACTATTAATACATGAAGAAATAAAATAAAATAAATAATCACAGGGCATCGAAAACTTAATTAATATAGTGAGTTGAAATTAGGCGTGCACTTTTAACGTAACAGTGACGTCACAAGCCCCTTCTTCTGAACTTTGATGTGCTATATCATTGTCACTTTTCATTGATTTGAGTAAGCAAAAAATAACGTGTCCAATATTTCTTGGTAATCTTACTGACGGGCTAAATAGACTTAATATATTTTTACCTAGGACACATCCCTATTACTTTTCAGTTCAATAAATTGGTGATATTTTCAGCATGCGATAAATAAAGCAAAAATTTGCGGTGTTTCCGTATTATGTGACTGGAACGCCATTCACAAGCGCCAACCAATCAGTCATGGCGTTGAGGTTAAAATTTATTTTTAATTTCATTCGTCGTACGACAAGCATTCGGAAATCGCGAATTTTAAAAAAATGTCGGTTATTTAAATTCTGTTTGTTTATTTGTAGATAAATTGAGCGTGATTCAGTTTTTCAGGAAATGTTATTTATTTATATAGCACGGAAAAATGTGGTGATTTGTAACCAAATCACCACATTTTTCCGTGCTATTGAAAGAGATGAGATCATTATCGCCTGTATTTTTGGTTAACTTTCAGAACACAAAAACTTCACTTAAAATATTTTACACTTTCAGCCATTCGTGACTTCGTCTGCATTAGTATCTTTATAAACATAAGCCATACAGTTATTCTAAAGTATAAGCTATACCTAATACTGCAAAGTTCAAAATCAGTTTATTAGTTCTTGAGTAATTAAGTAACAAACATCTATACATTCTCACAAGCAAACGAAGTTAAAGGCTACATCAACTAATAAAGATTAAAAATTAAAAACAAATATGTTTTTAGCTATTGCAATTTCTTCTAAAAACAAGAATTGTCCTCAATAATAATATAGAAACTAAAATTCACGTTGTAATCTAAACTAATATTAAAAAGAGGAAAGATTTGAATGTTTGTATATTCGTGTGCTGCATTACTTAATTGAAATAGAACTTCACTTATTGCACATCTCAACGCAAAGCGTTGAGTTGTGCTTTACTCTCACTCTCTCAAGGTCAAGCAATTATCTCGGCTTAAATTGCTTTTATCCGATCCTTTTGGACTTTGAGTATTAAATGAGTTGACAAAATAAATATCAACAATAACACTTTTTTATGACAGTAGATACTTTTAAAAAACACTATTTTTGCTAGATAGTAAATAAAAAACCGTTTTGAAAAACTATTTCAGTGGACGTCGGGTTGTCTGTATGTTCGGATGATGTATGTGGTCACGATATCGCCCAAAAAACTTCACTTTTTGAGTCATTTTTTTTTCATCCGCTTCAGTATCATTCTGAGTAATAGCCTATTGAAAATTACCGTCTAATTCAATCAAGTCATTTTTGTCATAAAATGAGCGTTGAGACGTGCACTTTTGGATTTTCAATTTTTTTTTTTTTAATTCATTCACCTTTAGAAACTTACGTTTTCAGCAGGTAACATAGGCTATATTTGATTATCAAGACTACGCTTTAAAAAACTACGCAAAACAACGTTTGCTGGGTCAGCTAGTCTAATATATGAAATTCTCGTGTCACGGTGTTTGTAATTAAACTCCTGCGAAATGGCTCGACCGATTTTCGCGAAAGTTTATGTGCATATCGGTTAGGTCTGCGAATCGGACATCATCTATTTTTCATCCCCCTAAATGTTAAGGGTGGTCCACCCCAAACATTTTATATGGCAAAACAACGTTTGATGGGTCAGCTAGTATATGTTTATTCCGTCTAACTGTACTCTTATGAATCGCTTCGGTTTATAAGATATTTTAGAGAATGCATGTCAAAGTATGAAGGGGGAAGTACGAAGCCCACACGAACAAAGTCGCGGGTGCTAGCTGCAAATATACTTATCATAAGATCAGTCTTTACTGAGGAGCATAGGACAGTACTTAGCAGCATTGGTGGGTAATTATTGCGTAAATACATAAATAAATAAATAATGCTGGACAATCCACACAGAATCATCTAGCCCCAAGCTAAGCAGAGCTTGTGTTACGGGTACTAGATGACTGATATACTTAATACAATACATTATATAGATAGATATTTTTTTATTATACATAGCAAATACCCAGAACACCCGGAACAAATCTTTGGTGATCGTACAAACATTTGTCCCAGGGCGGGAATCGAACCCGCAACCTCCTGCGTCGCAAGCGGACCTTGGCCCGCTGCGCCACATAGGTCGTAAATACCAACCATTTGGTAAAAGGACTAATAAGCTGACATATAAGATATTAATTATAAGGCCTGCCTCATAGGTAAAGTGGTTTCAAAAGCTGAGGCAGTGTTATCTGCCTGAAAAGTCAGACAGCCAGTCTTGACAAAAGAGTGTCTTGTTACCTAGTAACTGGGTTGTGAAGGTCAGACTGGAAGCCGATCCTAAAAGAGTTGGGAAAAGGCTAGGCAGATGATAATAAATGCAGTGTATTTGACGAAGTTGTAACTATGTCCTAGCTACAATGTAAGGCACTGTATATTAACTAGTATATTGACTGTTATTGACGAAGCAGATTGGCCGGATAACATACTTGAACACTGAACACCACTATATATTTTTAAATAGAATAATGTTCTTTGGCAACATATTTTTCACTGTCACAATCATGTTCCAGACTTCTTATAGGTCTATATATACCTTTATAATTTTAGTCAAAAATACAATCACTGATTACTTATAATATTTCTTAAGTGATAAATGCTTATACGCATTCATTGTACATAATTTAAAATACTGTACTGAGATTTTTAACACAGTTTCTTTATTAAGTTCTTTTTAATTATAAATTTTAAAAAGTTATTTTAAAATAGTTTATTTTCTTATGTTAGAGTTTAATGTTTAATTTTATTATTTTTGTTTTCTATTACGATATTTGTACGCCTTCACAGCAAAACATAGAGCACATATAACCTAAGATCTTTATGTAAATACCTATGTTTCACAAATACGAGTAAACCCTCTCGCGACTAATTGTCCATGGGAAGTTCCTTCTAAGATCTATACTAATATAAAGAGGTAAAATTTCTTTGTAAGTTTGTATGTAGGGGTTATCTCCGAAACTTACGATCCAATTCTAAAAATATTTTCCCTGTAGGAAGCTACATTAATCCTGAGTGTTAAATTATATTATTATTTTGTAAATTAAGCTTTAACAGGGGGTGGAAGGGATGTTAAAGATCGAAAGGAAAAGTACGATATCCACGCGGACGAAGTCGCGATCGAAGTGCTAGTAAGTTATATTAATCAACTATTTAAATGTGTTTGTTAAGTCAATCACCTATATTGTAGTGTATTTTTCTTCTTTTATATATAAAATTCTCGTGTCACAATGTTAGTTACCATACTCCTCCGAAACGGCTTGACTGATTTTTATGAAATTTTGTGTGCATATCGGTTAGGTCTGCGAATCGGACAACATCTATTTTTCATCCCCCTAAATGTTACGGGTGGTCCACCCCAGATATTTTATCTGGCAATACAACATTTGCTGGGGCAGCTAGTTATATAATATAAAATTCTCGTGTCACAATGTTAGTTACCATACTCCTCCGAAACGGCTTGACTGATATTTATGAAATTTTGTGTGCATATTGGGTAGGTCTGAGAATCGGACATCTATTTTTCATACCCCTAAGTGATAAGGGTGGTCTACCCCAAATATTTTATATGGCAAAACAACTTTTGCTGGGTCAGCTAGTTTCTTTATATTAATGAAAATCTGTACTGCATCACACGTCATACCCAGCAGATGCCTACTTGAAGTTGTTAATTGTAAGAATGTAATTTGCACTTAGATATTTCATTTACAATCAGCTTCAAAAGTTAATAGAACAACATAACATCACGGCTGTAATCCCCGAAGGGTTGGGCAGAGATGCATCTACATAAAGTGGCATCCACATTTCGCTAGTTAAGTATGTTTTAACACATTTAAACATAAGTAAATAGATTGAGCATTGAAAGCGACACAGTATCAAATCTGATCGTTTCGATGTCCGAGTCAATTGCACAACAATTTAATCACAACCCAGTAACTGGGTATCACGATATCCCTTGGTTAGACAAGTTGTCAGACTTACGGGCTTCTGACTACTGTAAAGTCGTAACGACCGTCAAATATCTACAAATAACAGCCGGGACCAACGGACTGACGTGTTTTCAATGTTATGTTTGGTCACCCATCCATGGACCTCGGCAAGCGTAACTTAACCTGAGATCGACCCGTGCTGCTGTTATTATTTAGCCACAACCCCGCATTGGGACTCCTATCTATCAAATGTCTATAAAAATAACTTTTATTGACACTGCATCTCCTCCATGTAGATTGACAACACCCAGTATTAACATAAGTAAATAAAACACGCTGTCGCGTGGAGAATGTAATAATCTATGTGCGATTCTTCTCTGTATAAGAAGAGACTACAGTGGGTTTAAATCAGGCAGAAGATAATGAGTTAATCGACTAGAATGACTACAAAACAAATGAACTCGCATCTGGGTAGATTGTCAGTCAATCCTAACATGCTAGGGCCATGATTGTATCACACATCTTTATCACAAAAGGGTAGAAGATAAACTTAGGGTTGAAACGGCTATTTTCGTTCACGAGTTGAAAGGTAGATGAAAATAGAATTGACAAAAGACTTAGTTATAGTTTCCTGGCCTTAAGTCGCCTACGCTAAAGTGAAAATATAAACGGGTTTCCTTGGTTTGATTTATACTCTTTTTGAGATTTATTCTAGAACAATGAAGGTAGGTGCAGAAAACCTGTCTTTGATAACAATAGGGATAAATATATGATACGCAGGAGGCAGGCGAAAACGTATTTTTCCTAACGCCATCAATTTCTATCACCGCCATAATTTTTTACGTTTTATTTCAGCATTCTCATTTGTATTTATTGTTATAGAGTTCTCATATTAAAATATTTACGCGTTCTTTTTACTTTTCTTTTTTCTTGACACTAAAAGTGACATTCAAAAATAGAACGCGCCTATCAATTTTAAAATCATTGTTTAAAGTTAGCACTTTGAATTAAATTAAAAAAAAAGACAATAAAAAGGTTCACATCACATCCTAATCCACTTAAAAAAAATATATATATAATTAAACACTATAAAAATCCAGTTCCAAGCAAAAGAAGTATAAAACATAGGCTTACTCCCACGAAACCCGTATCGGCGGAAATCGGAACCGGTCCGCAGTCAAACCATCCGGCAACCGGTTATGCACGATGATTTTCATTCATTCATTCATAAAAACACAGGGTAGCACACACTTCGGCACAATTTTTCACTGTAATCCGTAAACACAGGGGTCGGCGCCACAGGTGTCCGCGACGCGGGGTATACGTGCGCTCGGGCCGGGCGCTAAATGCCGTCTGGCGGACAGGGCGTGCGCCGTGCGCGCGGGGCGAAGGGAGGGGATGATCACTACAGCGTCCCGGGAGCTATCGCAGAGCGAGCCTGCGTGTTCGGGCTTGACGTTGCTACGCTGGGGCGGTTTTTGTTGCGTATAGATAATTTGAGGCTGAATTGCGTAGTGATTTCGTATTATCTTTTGGTTTTTTTAACGAAAATTGATCTTATAACGGTATTATCCTTGATTGTAGACACCTAATTTTCAAATTCGAATAAAAGGAACGCCATACCGTATTGACATTAGAAACGTTCGAAATTTTGAATTGAATGCGCAAATTCGAATTTTTCGTTCTTTTTACTGATGTACCACGGTTGTAATGTTTGAAATGTGGTATCTGGTTTCTCTTTCAAACGTACCGTTTTCGGATTCCTGTTTTTTATTGCTCATGTACAAATTGTTCTGTTTGCGCCTTTCATCGTATCATGATGGATTACGAACAACTTCGATGTGTTTCTTGCACGTTGTGAATGTACATAGTTCTGTTGAGATATTATCGTTTTTTTTTGTATTGGTGTACATTGGGGAGCTATCGAAATGTTATTAAATGTCATATTATTTTTATTTTCTGTTTCTTAGGTTTTAACATGAAGCCGGAATTCTAAATTACAATAAAAGCTTTTTGTAAAAGCCAAGGTTAAGAGTGTATACTTACATAATTAATTAACTTCGTGATTTGAGTCTACCTTAACGACACAAAAGGTTTTTATCCAAAATTGTTTACAGCTTCAGGTCTTCAGAAATCTGTCAAAGATTACTTCTAAATGACAAAAGATTTACGTGGGTGGAAGCGAAAAAAGAAGGCTAAATGCATTAAGTCATGAAGGCATCATCATGCGTAGCCTTTTACTAACTATGTTGGGGTTGGCTTCTAGTCTAACCGTATGCAGCTGAATATTGGAGATGGATTTTACTATCTGAGCTCCAGATCCCAGTTACTGGGCAACACAATACCCCTCAGTAAGACTGGTTGTTAGGCTGATAGGCTTCTGAGTACCCATAACGACTGTCAAAGATCTTCAATTTTAAATGACAGCCGGGACTAATGTCTTAGCGTGCTTTCCAAGGCACGGAGGAGACTCGATATGTAAAGAATGTTCACACATCCACAGATTAAACTCGGCAAGCGTAGCTTAACCTTTGATAGACTCCTCAAAGTAAGGCTAAATATAGAAGATACCTGCATGTTTTCAGAAGATTCAGTTTTCAGAAAATCCAGAAGATTACCCATGTTTATTGCACATGAATCTCTCTCGGCAAAATAACGGTACACTATACACTTCAGCCTACCCTTTTATGGAATACTGGCTTGATGTTATGTGTGTAAAGGTCCAAGCTGGAATTTTTTGGACAGAATTGTGGCTTCAATTGTTTTATAGGAAAGTTGTTTGTTCCGTTCATCTATTGTTCTCTTTGATTCCTGGCGATGAATGGGCTTCCCTCCTGCCGAAATACCAACCAACGGTTTCAATTAATGAATTTCTCGACTAAGTGCCTCGGAGCCTGAAGTCCTGGATTTGATACCAGTTTTTCCAGCTGGAATTTACCAGTAGCAGCCCGGAAACTGTATTTGTGCCCGGTTGATATCAATGGCTCGTTCCCTATTACATGTAGTAAGTAGTATGTATGTGTAGGACGCCCTCTGACCAGGTGGGATGACGATCTGCGAAAGACTGCAGGCAGATGCTGGATGCGGCAAGCTGAAGACAAGGTGCTATGGCGCTCATTGGGAGAGGGCTATGTCCAACAGTGGACTAGTATAGCCTGATGATGAAAGCGTATCTGGCGAAATGTGGGTAAACTATGGAGGTATACTTCTACCTAGCCTACCTTCAAAAGGAATATAGGAATGTTAAAAATTGACTTATTAACCTACCGTTTCTGTCGTCGAGAAATCCTCAAGTATACCCTACGTCTCGGGAAGAACTAAAGGATATGCTCATAACACATTACATCATGCCTATATTCTCTGAAGGGTTAAGCAGAGGTGTATCTATAGTTTTCTGGGTAGTCTTTCTGGGTATTTGCTGTGTATGATAAAAAAATATCTATCTATGCAATGTATTGTATTATGTACGTTTTGAGGTTCAAAAAGTGCTGATTCTCAGTCTAATTTGAATAAATGAATTTTGATTTTGATTTTGAAGTCTATCAGTCATCTAGTACCCATAACACAAGCTCTGCTAAGCTTGGGGCTAGATGGTGCTGTGTGGATTGTCCAGCATTATTTATTTATAATTTCAACACTTTTATTTAAGTCTCCTAATATAGGGGGCTAGCCTTTTTCCACCAACCGGGCACACGCAGACTCCGGGCTGCTCCTGAGAAATCTTAGATGGAAAAACCAAATACCTAATACTTTGTCCTAGGAATTGAAACTAGGAACTCATGCTCTTCAGTAGCACTCGCAATCACTAGACATACGAGGAAGTTGAGATTTGTTGATAGAAAGCTTATTTGCTAAAACCATATTTCAATAAGCTTCGTAGGATTTCAACGTTAGTTCTGACTTACGTTGCGAGCATTGAGCTGGAGTTGCAAAGTTGAGGCTTATTGCAGTAATTTAAACCAACACTAAGCAATACCTTAATGAATACCTACATAAAAGCTCATTATTGGAATTTCAACGATCGGCTCAGCGCCGAGAGTTGAAAAAAGAAAACTTATGGTATTACCGACCTATCACTAAAGTTTAATAGTTTTACAATTTTGAAAGTGCAAAATTGCCTTTTAAATGGTCCACTAAAAACAAATCATTTGACTTTGACATGAGAGGCGAGGCTGTAGTCTTTTGGAACAATAGCTTAGCTTGATAGCGTGTTCGCGGCTAACAGAACTGCGGGCTTAACTTTGTTAAACAATGAGCTTAATAAAAGCTCTTATTTCAGTCATGCAAGATGCAAATAAATAGCTGTATTATAGAACAGAATTCACTTGCCTAGCTCACCTGCTGAATAGCGGTATTGCTGAATAACAGTATTTTACATGGACAGACTACCTATACTCATTACTAAATTTTTTATTGCATTCCATATGTTACAAAGATGGTAAAAACAAGTTATAGATACAATATACCTATCTGACATCTACAGCCCATTAACTGGGCACCACGGTATCCCTTGCCACTGCTTGTCAGACTTTCGGGACATCCCGTAACGACTGTCAAACATCTACAAATGACAGCCGTGTCCAAGCAGTTCCTGATACTCACCTTTCCGCAGACCAACATCGGCTAACGTAGCTTAACCCCGAGCTCCTGCTTGATACCTAATTGACTACCGAAGTAATCTGGCGAATTATAATAATGATGAAGACGTGTTTAGTAAAGAAATAAAGGGCTGTATTGAGCAAATGAACCCGAAAGTTTGACAGCTAGTCTTACCAAGGGGTATCGTGTTGCCCAGTAACTGGGTTGTGGAGGTCAGATAGGCAGTCCCTCCATGTAAAATACTGGTATTCAGCTGCGTCCGTTTAGATTGGAAACCGACCCCAACATTGGGAAAAAGGCTAGGCAGATGATGATGATGATTGAGCAAATGAACGTCTGGATCTGTTTCCACAAGACCTTTGTTCTAGCCCCAACCCACGTTAGCTAAAATTTATCTTGTTCTCTTACAAAAATCTACTAAGGACCCCTTGAATTTGAAAGGATTTCCAGACGTTGACTCAGCAAAATTTGACGGGCTAACGATTTTTACAATCTTCAAAAATATGATAATAGAGTGGGGATCGCTGAATCTACTTATACAACTTTTTTTTTTATTAACACTAAGCACACACAATGTTTGGAAGCGGATTTAATGCCATAGACATTTTCTACTAGTCAACCTTTGGGTGATGCAGAGAAAAACAGTGATAGATGCAAATAAATTTCAAAATATAAAATACCTAATAGCTCAAACAGTCTCCTGATGGTGTTGTCCGAGCGGTGGGACCTGTTCCTGTTGCAGAGGTGGATGCAGCTTCATACTAGCGTTTCTCCTCGTATTGTTTGACAGTATTGTTGTAATGTGTATTATTTCATTTATCTTTAATTTAATTCTATATATGACATTTTGTATTTAATTTTAATTGTATTTATGACATTGTGTATTTAATTTAATTGTGTATATCATTGTGTATGTAATTTTGATGTATATTATTTGTAATATTTTATTTCACTTTTTGTGTAAGTACATGTGTACAGTGTCTGAATTAAATGAATTAATAATAATACACAAAAAAATATCATTACAATTTTTATTTCTGCATTTATTTCAGCAATCATAACCATAAAACGCAAAATAGAATCGTTTAATCATTAAAATACAAAAGCAAAAACACACAACGAATTTGAATTAAATTCCAAAAACATATTCATAAGTCAAAAGGTGTTACTACATTACTAATAAAGTAAGATATTAAGCGGCCATAACAATATGCATCCATTTATTCTGGATTGGGTAATCCGCACAAGAAGCAAACATCTTCAAGAGGGCCTCTGCCTCGTATGCTCTGCCACAAGGGGGCTACCCTCTTGCGTATAACCGAATGGAAGCGGTCCATCCGCTAAAAAAATATTGATGTTTATGAAATTAAATTAGTCATCTTAATAGCCTTTTTCCCAACATAGTTGGGGTCGGCTTCCAGTGTAACCGGATGCAGCTGAATAACAGCATTTTGCATGGAGCGACTGCCTATCTAACCTCCACAACTCAGTTACTGGGCAACCCAATACCCCTTGATTCTTACCAAGTGGTATCGGGTTGCTCAATAACTTTCGGGTGGTCAGACTTTCGGGCTTCTGACTACCCGTAACGACTGTCAAAGCTCTACAAATGACAGCCGGGACCAACGGTTTAACGTGCTTTCCGAGGCACGGGCGAGTCGCGATATGTTACGAACGGCCACCCATCCACAGACTGGCCTAGGCAAGCGTATCTTAACCTTCGATCAACCTGTGCGGTGGTATTTATTTAGCCACGAGCTCCTCAATGAAATTAAATTAGTGTGGGTAAATATAACTTACAATAAATTTATATGTAGGTGTAATAAATTTTACAATTTTATAAAATATGATAATAGTGTGGGGACCGCTGAATCTAACGATACCACTTCACGCAATCGTCGATACCAATTCAATTTCATTAGTGACAATGGATTGTGTTTGACATTACTGCTAATGACAATATTAACCACGTTTTGGTTGATTGTAATGTATTCGTATTGACGTTTTGGACGTGTTTTAGTTTTAGAAATGTGATGGGTTTAACGGAAGCGGTACCTGGTAGGGAATGATTAAAATGACAGGATACAACGGTGCAAGAATCGTATACTTAAAGTATTAACATAACATCAAGTCTATATTCCTCGAATGGTTACGCAGAGGTGTAATAATAATTCATCCACATTTCGCCAGTTATGTTTAAGTCACATGTAATAAGGGGCGAGCCTATTGCCAACCGGCTGTTACTGATAAATCCCCTAAAACGCTCTGTCCTACCCGGGAATCGAACCAAAGACTTCATCAGAAAAAATACCTCATTTTATCACTTATTAATTAAATAAAGAAGAGTAATTACAAATTGTGTTTAATATCATCAGTTGTATGTGGTGACTGGTGACACCTAAAATTTACAATCAATTAATATGTTTATAGCAACATAAGATAAATATTAGAAATGTTTGGCTTCAATAAAATCAAATCCAGTTGCCACTTTTTTTACTCGTAACATCTAAAAATAAATATCACAAATACTAACTAATTACTAATCGGTAAAAAAAAAAAGATTTATTTACTAAAAACTGGCCATAAACAATGTTTTGAAGTCGTCGAGTAAAAACGTGGTAGCACCTTACTCTGATTTTTTGTTCTCACACAACCCGTTTCGCTTTTTTCGATACCCGTTTTTTTGGTATCGGATACCAAACCATTTAAGCGCTGTCCCGTCACTAATGAAATACTTATTTAGTGCGTGTGAGAGTTGAATTTCGAATGTGTTTTTGTTGTTTAGTGATGTGATTAACTTTGTGCTGGTATCCGAATGATGTCAAGTGGTATTTTGGTTTTATTTTTGTTTTTTTTTGGAATGTTTGACGAACAGATGTTCTCTTTACAGGTAGTTTGGTAATAACATCCTTGCTTGCATGTATGTGTGTCTTTTGTATGGAACAGAAGGAGAATAATTACGTAATTGTGGCAATTTAGTGTCTGTAAGTTATGAACTGTGAACGCCAACAGCCAACGTGATTTTTTTTCTTCTTGCCACCTTTTTGCTCTTATAACTACAGGGTGGTAAGACTGAATATAGCTACGGCTGAAGCTCGTGGCTAAATCAAAACAGCCGCACGTTTCAATCGAAGGCTTACTTACAGTTTCCGAGTTCAGTCTGTGGATGGGTGATCATTAATTACGTATGGAGTCTCGCGAAGCATGTTAAGCCGCTTGTCCCCGCTGTCATTTGTAGATCTTGGACAGTCAAGAACAGACAGCAAACAGTTACGGGTTGTCAGAAGTCCGAAAGTCAGACAACCAGTTAAGACTGGTTGTCTGACTTTCTGTTTCAATGTATTTTTATCATTTGTAGGATTCATTTTGATCTGAAAAAAACTGATTAATAAAAGTAAAGTCTCCTTCTTTTTTGAAGTCGGTTATAATCAACAAATATTTTTTTAATAAAAGTCTGTGCTTACAAAAAATCGAACGACATCAAAATGATTACGATGAGACATATAAAATAAAACTCATCAATCAAGAATTAGGCCTCTCCAAACACAGTTTTATGATCGAAACATATTAAACATTTCAAATATTAATGAAAAAACTCTCGTGCTACCAAATAAGATTAAAAATTAATATTCATTTTTAACTTTAGACTGAAATTCTAATTAAAGTCTGTGGCTGGAAAAGGACTGAAATTTTGAATTCTAAGGTCTACTGTAAAATTACATTATTTATACTTAAGTAAAAAACAAAGAATGTTGGGCCGCAAAAGGCAGGAATGAACGGCAGTTACATGCAGCTGAGATGAGAATGCTGTTGGGGATGTGTGGTGTTACGCGAATGGATAGAATAGGAAATGAGTATGTAAGAGGAAGTCTGAAAGTGGCGCCTGTGACCGAGAAGTTGTGTGAAAATTGGTTGTTGAATGAGTACCATGTTGTGAGGAAAGTTTTGAGTATGAATGTGCAGGGTGACATGAGTAGAGGAAGACCAAAGAAAAGATGGATGATATATGAAAGATGATATGGCTAGAAAAGAGGTGACTGCTGAGATGGCGGCAAAAAGAGATGTATGGAAGAAGAAAACATGCTGCACCGACCCCAAATAAATTGGGATAAGGGCAGGAGGATGATGATATCATCATCATCATCATCCTCCTGCCCTTGTAGTATCTTTATCATTATCATATCTTTATCAGGATGATGATGATACTTAAGTAAAAAACAAAAAAAAACAGAAGGTACTCCTTGAATATTTTTACCATCCCTTTGAACCTTTGTCTGTCTGTACGTTAGCCATCAACATAGCCTTTTTCCCACTATGTTGGGGTCGGCTTCCAGTCTAACCTGATGCACTAGACTACCAGTATTAACATGGAACGATAGCCTATTGACCTTTATATTGATTATTTTTCTAACTCCTCCGCTGTTCTTTTCTGATTTATTTCGTTGCAGGATCCAAGACAGTTGAATCGTTTCTCCAGGACTCTTCGGGCTTCATTTTCGCGACGCTTTTCTGATGGTCGGTTACTGTTGTTTCTGGTTTTCAGGAGTTGCTGTGGATTGGGAATGGTGTGGTTTGCTTGTCCAATTAAAAGAAAAGCGTATTGACATCCACAACCTAGGTACTGGGTAACAGGATACTCCGTGTTAAGTCTGGTTGACAGAAAGTCTTGCTTCTGTCTACCCGTAACGACTGTCAAAGATACGAATCACAACCGGGACTAACTGCTTAACTGTTCTTTCCGAGGCAGGGAGCGGTACATTTAATGGATGATCACCTTTCCAATGACCAACCTCGGTAAGCGTAGCTTGATCTTCAGTCGATCTATGTGGCTGCTTTCATTTAGCCACTAGCCCCCTGTTTGTTCATCAGCACTACCCCTAAATCCTACACTAAACCACGATTTGGAACCTTCAAGAAATTTACAAGTTTCTCCTTTTCACTAGTTTTCTATCTGCAAGAAAAAGATAGCAATAATCATTCTTAGCTTCATTAATATAGTATAAGGCCTATGAAGGTCAATATTCCACAAAACGGTAATCATCTTCATTCACAGAATATTTTATACATATTTAATTAAGATTTAAGATAGAAAACCAATAAAATTATCATTAATCCACGCCCAAAAATTACGATTAAGTAGTATCCAAAATTATACACATACTCCTACGCAGTACATAACAAAAACCAATTTAACATGACCTCTGTTCTCTTCAAAAATATTCCAACATGTATACTGGTAAATATTCAAATGGTCCAATTATGAGAGACCTCTGTTTTGGAACATAGACTGCGTGGAGAGAGGTTTTTCTTAAGTGGTTTGTTTTAAAAGGTCACTGCCCTCATTAATCTAATATACATACATATACTTTTATGCAAATAATTCTTTAAACATGAATGGCTTAGGACAGTTTATAGTAATGTTAGATTAAAAATAAACATTACTTCATCATACTCTAAAGATTTGTAAATGTGGGTGCGTTTTTAATTAATAGCGACCACCATATTCATAATAAACTAGTTGCAAACCGCGGTGTTACCCTCGGTTAAAATTCAGCAAAGCCGCGAAGTCAAAATAATCATTCAGTTTTGTAATATTTTCTTATTTTCTGCGCTATCGGGATGTGTCCTAGGTAAAAATATATTAAGTCTATTTGGTCCGTCATGCGTCAGTAAGATTACCAAAAAGTGTAGGACACGTATTTTTTGCTTACTCAAATCAATAAAAAGTGACAATTTGCATGCACATCAAAATTGAGAAAAATAAATACTTACTTTTTTACTTACTGTCATATTATGTATGTACGTTATTTCAGAATAAATCATAACTGGACTCCGATCTGCTACTAAATTCTTGATGGAAAAACTACATAGCGTTTTGCAAATTTTAAAAGTTTTGAAAATTTGATGGGTACTGTCCAGAACGTAATCTATGTAATGCTACAATGTAGGACTTACGTAACTTACAAATCCACTCACATCTGCCTTTTATTAGTCACCTTAACTACACAACTTTCCGCTTCAAAATCCTTTTGGACCTGTCCAGGTGTACCAAGGCCATTGAAATCTTGGCCACCCGGACTCTGAGTCAACGAATCAGTTTATCGTCAAGTTCCGTTGCTCTCAATACTAAACAGATAATGGCTGATATTGTTAATAACAACTAATGGCATAATGGTCTATTTGTTGTGGCCTTGGCAGTATCAACACCTGTGGTATATAGCGAATGTGTTGGTGAAGTGAGAGGGTTACTATAGCAGGCATGGTGGGAGAAGGTTCACTTCTAAGCCTTAAGGATGTCGAAAATGTTGAAAAATTTCAAATGATCGATAGTATTTGGACAAGTTTGCTGGGCGCTGTGATTTTTTAATACTCATTAGCGTTTCGGGCTGTTGAGTTACGATTGTTTTGGGACTCGTTTGACAATATCATGGAAAACGCTTAATGGGTTACTACTTGAAAAATGTTATTACTATACTCTAGGTGAATTTCTTAATGACGAAGCTCTGTAATTTTATAATATTGACATTTTTACTTATGCTTGACACTTTAAATATATTTTTTGCTTAATTTATGTTTAAATTATCTTTTAAATTGATTATAAATTTTAAATTTAGTCGAAATTTCACTTGCTTGTATAATTATATTATGACGAATTTATATTTTAATTTAAGAGAACAATATTTTTTTTTTTTAATATTTTTTTGTCAATTGGCAAAACTTGGCGCACAACATAATTTTTGAACATCTTGGATATAATTGTCACCTATGTTTACGAATAAATGATTCTGATCCTGATTCTTCTGATCTGATTCTGAAAGTGACACAATCAGTCGTACGATAATTTGACAAGCCTGGTATGCCTTTTCTACTCCAGTGAATGTTATACCGCCCCTGTTTTCCTCGAAGGGTGAGTTTAGCTGAGGTTTCTCACATTTCTGCAGTAATTTTTCAGGTCCATGTACACTTTCCTATTCTTGATGACAGACCATTGACCGTTTTAGAAAACAAATCGAGGAACAAGTGAGCGACAACCAGACCAGGTAATACCTAATTATCTTCCTCCTGTCCTCATCCCAATTTATTTGGGGTCGGGGCAGCAAGTCTTCTTCGTCCATACATCTCTATTTGCCGTCATCTCAATAGTCACCTCCTTCCTAACCATATCATCATTCATTTCTTTGGTCTTCCTCTATTCTTGTAAAGAGTGAGGGAAGGGCCACATTCATACTCAAACAGTGTGGCTGTGTGCTTAAGCCATGAGCCCCCTCCTCTGTTCCTAGGCATAGCATGCTCTTACAGTGGCGGACTAACAGGGGGGCGGAAAGGGCGGCCCGCTCGGCCTCCAGTCTTGGGGGGCCCCCAAATGCCACCGCATTCCCCTGATCAAATCATAAACAAGACTTTAAAAATGTGCTAAGTACCTAACCATCATCAAGATCAAAACACTGCAGCCATCTAGACTTTTTACGCGGTACTTATATTCTTTTAACTTTGCTGAACCCGTCCAATACGCTGGGGGAATTCCCGTCTTTGTTATTAACGAAGTAATCATAAACACTACATACAAATGTGAACTGAATAAAAAGCTTGTAAAACTATTTTTTTTAAAGCTGGGGCCTCATTCAGCTTTGCCGCCCGGACCTCCGACGGGCTTAGTCCGCCACTGTGCTCTTAGTTAAACTTCTGCGCGTTCCCTCAGCAGTATGCAGTCGGATGACATTTCAATAGATTGGTGTTTGGTGAATGTTTGTACGTCCTTCGCGACGTTCCTTTTACCTATTTAAGTTAGTCAATAGATGCTTATCCTCTGCCGTACGCAATACGCATATTTTACTATTTGCCAAGAGAAGTCGTGGGGAGTGAATGACCTATGGCTTTTGTAGTTAGGCTGTGCTTGTCTGGCCATGTATGGATGACCTATCTTCACACATCGAAGGTAGTAGTAGTACTTTCGACGACCGATGTTTCGCAGCGGGCGAAGGTCCGCGGTTGCGGGTTCGATTTCCGCCTTGGGATAAATGTTTGTACGATCTACAAATATTTGTTCCGGGTGTTCTGGGTATTTGCTATGTATAATAAAAAATATCTATCTATGTAATGTATTGTATTAAGTATATCAGACATCCAGTACCTATAACACAAGCTCTGCTTAGCTTGGGGCTAGATGATGCTGTATTGATTGTCCAGCATTATTTTTTTTAATTTTATTTTTTATTTATTTATAAAATTAATATTTTATAAAATTATTCTATACTCATTCAGCATTCTCAACCACCAATGTAGGTACATTGGAGAACAGATTTCACTCATGAGTTTGGATAGCCGAGATTCAAAACTGCTGAGTGAGCCGACACTTTTTATATATGTCGGTAGATCATTAAAAATTGTGTTCCTTCATATGTCACACTCTTTCTAATATATTTTAGTACAATATCTATTGATGTCAACTGTAGCTTCAAAATTGATCTTGTCAGATTTTATTTTGTTTCAGAGGCCAGCACATCAAGTTACCCCGGTGTGTCAAATCACTTAGATAGTTTTTCTACTTTATCGCAAAAGAAATAAGATTCATGTTCAATTGGGAAAATTTGACACATTAGGGTAGCTTGATGTGCTGGCTTCTGTACATGTCATGCCGTCTGTAATGTAAGCTTAATCTTTATAGGCTAACCAAGGCAAGGCCATATTATTGGAAACACAGTCTTATTCATCAAACAATAAGAGTTACATTTGTCTGGTGACATCTCTATAGTTTAATACTTAAAAGCTTTCTTAACGAAGACCGGGACTTGTTTCTTTGCAAATTTTGACCTTGATAGGATTGATTAAAACCCAGATTTGACATTGTATTCTTATTTAGAGGGCACCAGCATTTATCTTCTTCACTCTAAATATATGTATACAGGGTTATTTTTAAAACACCGACAACCTCTCAGGAATGTATAACTATGATCATAAACAACAACTTTTGTTCTATGAATTTTTCCAAAACATAATACATTTGCCAAAAACACATCTTCAAATTTCGTTGTCCTATCTAACACATTTCAACTCTGTATTTTTCTGACCTCGTAGTAATACTTTTGGGTTAGTAACTCGCTACGATACGATTCCCGCCTTTTTACGCAAAAGCCAAATGATACTTCGCTATTGTACTATCATTTTCTTTTATTTCAATAATTTTATTTTTGTATGAATGTCTGATGAACTAAAGAATGATCATATTTTAAAAGCTATCGAACAATATTGTTGATTATGATGTTAGTAACATAGTCCTGAGAGCTTATTTGTATTTTACAAATAACTCTGTATAGAATATTTAAGCATTTACTATTCCTCCAAAATCATTGAATACCCACAATACGTCGAACGAAACAACTATCAACAAACGAACTCAAAACAAAACCATCTAAAACGAACAGACACAATTTTAACGATACATTTTTTGTTAGAGCAGGTATCTTAAAGGCGAGTTGGGTAACATTCCCACCACCTGCCACGCCACTGGTGCACAACGAAATGTGTATCATAATGTTAATAATATATTTAACTAGTTACTAGTAGATAAATGTCCAAAGACAGATGCATTTCTGCGACAGTATCGATTATGGACTCAATGTGCGACGCCATATTGAAAATTTGTCTCGTTTTAAAAATGGAATGTCTTTTGTTTAAATGGCGTCTGGCTAATTTGATCAGGTGGGTGATGAAAGTGGTCAGTGCTGCGTGTGTACATCTGTAATTATACAGATGAAGCTTAAAATAGCCTTGTTATGTTTGTTGAGAAAATATTGGCGCTTGGCAACCTTTCTTTACGGAATACAGTTAGCTTGAATGGTTAAAATAGATGGTAGGTACTTGATTAGACATATAATGTAGGGTGCTTTCATAGAAAAATCTTCTAGTAGACTTTAAGAGGTTTCTGATTAACTTAACATACATATGCTCCTGTATTTCCATAGGGATGCGACATTTCGAAGGCTGCTACTAAAAAAAATCTGATGGAATAATTTAATTTCACTAAACCTTCTAACTCATGCTCAGTGGAATCGTTTCGAATCATTCAGTCGAATCATTATTAATTGGCAAAATTTGTCACTGGGGTAGGTTGATGTGCTGGCGTCTTCTGTACCTCATTCCTTCATCATGACAACCGATTTCCACACAACTTGTCGGTCACCATCATAAGGAAAACACGATCAATATTTAAAGAACTCGTACTTAAAACTCTGACCACCATTTTTCGCTCCCAGTAACAAAAAATCACCCAAAACTTAAGTCCATAACAAGGTGTTCGCCTGTGCGGTCAAACAGGTCGCATGCGCGCGCGCAACAAGTTCCTAAGCCAACGGGAAACCGATTAGTTTATCGGATATTATTACTCCAACCTAATTCCCATGGCAGACTTCCGACTCGCGAGATACTTCGTCTTTCCCATGTTAATGGGAACTGCCAGTAATAGTAATAGTAATACCAGCCTAATACTGCCCCACTGCAGGGCAAAGGCCTCTTCTCATACAGAGAAGGAACGAGCATTAATCACCACGCTTGCTCAATATAAGTCCAGGTTTCCTCACGATGTTTTCCTTCACCGATGTCAGTGATATCCAAGATAAACTTATATATGAATTGAAAAACTCACATTGGTTCTTGCCCAGGTTTGAACCCACAAACCTCGTGCACAAGAGGCGAGGCCTAAACCACTAGGCCCTCATGGCATTCATGGGAACTGCCATTGATCGTAAATCTTAGTATTTTCTGCAGAATAATTATAAGTTTCCTGTACATCATGACTCACACCTCATTTGTTTAGATTTTTTGAGTTTCTTATAATCATTCCAATACCAAGTATGATGCTTCTCCACGAATGATGGGACACCTGAAATTGTGTCCTGCGTGCTCTGATACCTGCACGCTACAGGATTTGATGGACGCTACTGATGATGCCAAATTTGTAGCTAATTTCCGTGCCGACTCTATGTATCAACACGCTAAGAAGAAGAAGACTATTCTTATTCTTTATTACAACTGCCACTGGCGATACTTATATGTATTTATATGTTTTTATATGTTTGTATTATATGTATGTATTTATATGTTTTCTTTATATGTTTTCTCATTAACTGTTCTTATTGTTTATGTATGTGTTTGTGTATATGTTTATTTGTGTATATGTTCTATGTAGGTATTATATTTATAGTTTATAATAATATATATATTTCTTTTCACTTTTCTTTTAAGAAATTGCACCTGCCACTGTTTGTCTCTGCATCACCCAAAGTTTTGGCTGGTAGAAAATGCCTATGGCATTAAGTCCGCCTCTGTACATTTGTGTGCTTAAAGTATTAAATAAATAAATAAATAAATAAATACTTGAATGTACAGTAGGCTACATGTAAGTGGTAACAAGACTAGTGTAAGCTAACCTCGCATTCTATTAAAACTTCATACTACGCTAGAACAGGTTAAAGTGATACTACATTTGCGTTCTGCTATGCGTCTGGCTAACCCTGAACGTTCAGCCTTACCAACTTAGCATAATTAGCCCATAATGTTCCCAGGCACTGGAACTGGGACTTCATAAGATAAAAAGTACAAGATTACTTTACAGATATTCATTTATCTGACGTCCACAAGCCAATTACACAGGAATGCCATATCAACCAAAACTTTTGGGCTTCTGACTACCTACTACGGATCTTTGTTGACCTGTTTGTATAAAGATCAACGCCATTGGCGGTTTGACGTTGAAGTCTTAATAAGAACGGTCTCCCATCACGGTCACCTCAACTATGTACAGCTTAACCTTTGTGTTTTAACCAGAAGCGCCTTTCAATCTACATTATCCACCATTTTAAACGCTAAGATTGTATCAACACATCTCATCATCAAACAGTATTATACAAAACTAGTTTCATTCATAATTTCTTCTTTTTAAGTTCCGGTGTGGGAGCTAACGATCTTCATCTGTCTCTGTCGCACGCTTCAGTGAATGTATTCACTTGTCTCGCTCGCTCATTGCGCGGGAGTTTAAGTGAGCTCCTACAATCCGACATGTTTTTTATTTTGGCGTTTTTTTAGGGTTACGTGAGAACTTGAGGTTATGAGGCTTTGTTTTGGAGTCAGTATTTAATGGAAGTTGCGCCTTGGTGATTGAAGTTTTAAATGCTTTGCAGTGTTTTGTCGGTGCTCAGTGGGTATCGAAGAAAATGAAGATATGCTCCGATACCTATAGTTTTTATTTTTGTTTTGTTGTTTTGTTTCGTTCTGTGATCATGGTGGTATTGTTAATATTAAGATACTAATAATATGATATCATCCGTGTTTTTAGTGTTTGCCCGGATTTGAACTCACAACCTCATGTATGAGGCGAGGCCTTAACCACAGCCACTAGGTCACCACGACCAGCAGTATTGTCGTGTAATACTTCAGATGAAACTGCAAGCTCCATGTGTACACAAATTTCAATCAAAATAATATACCACTTCCTAGTGTTTTTGCTGGGAAGAAGAAGTGGCGCATCAGACTCTCCAGCAACACTTTTTCAAACACTTGAGCTGTAGGTTCTGCACTATAAATGCCTTAAACTAACTTCCGTTACAAGACAAGTGCGAGTCAGACCTGCACACAAAGGGTTCCGTACCATGTCAGGCAAAAATAAACCGCAAGATCACGTTTCCTGAATTTAGCGCGGGTATAGAAATAAACACTGGAAAATTCAACTGTTTACCTAAAACGGTTCGTAAGATATAGCCTGCTGATAGACAAACGAACGGACAGACAGCGGAGACTAAGTTATAGGGTCCCGTAGGCACTTAAAAACCAACAACAAAATTCATAGAAGTTTCTTTAACAGAACCCTCGCCACGTTAAATCTCGACTCCAATTTAATTTTCTTTTCAACGTGTAGTGAAGAACAAAAAGTACATGTTTATGAGACATCCGGCAGATCGGTCTCAAGAGGAAATGACGATGTTATAGTAAGATACCACAACACAGAAAGGTACAGAATTACAACAGTGATATTCTGTATATATCTCCCATACGTGAAGTGAAGGGGAGGTGACCTTTCATCCCATACTACATTGCAAAAACCCAGAACACCCGGAACAAATCTTTGTAGATCGTATAAACATTTGTCCCAAGGCGGGAATCAAACCCGCAACCTCCTGCGTCGCAGGCGGACCTTCGCCCGCCGCGCTGCATCGGTCGTCAAATCATCATGGATAGGAAGGAGATGACTCTTGAGTCTTGACATTACGGTAAATAAGATGTATGGAAAAAGAAGCTTCGCCGTCCTTAAGTAAATTGGGGTAGGGAGAGGAGGATAGTGATGATTATAGCTATAGTACCAGCCTATTACTGTCTCACTGCAGGGCAAAGGCCTCTTCTCATACAGAGAAGGCACGAGCATTAATCACCACGCTTGTTCAAGACGGGTTGGCGATTTCAGACTTATATTAATTATATAAGTCCAGGTTTCCTCACGATGTTTTCCTTCACCGATGTCAGTGACGTCCAAGATAAACTTAGATAGTACATATGAATTGAAAAAGTCACATGGGTACTTGCCCAGGTTTGAACCCACAACCTTGTGGACAAGAGGCGAGGCCTAAACCAAAGGGCCATCATGACATTGATTTGATTATAGCTATATAATAGCCTAATATGTATGTCACCTATAGTCATCCTTTAGTAATCCCACATTTCACCAGTTAAGTTTAAGTGGTTTTGATCTTGGGCCTGGTCTATGTTCGAACGGCTAGCTACCCAGTGCTCATCGCTCTATAATTCTAAAGATCTATAATGGACCTTCTGAATCTGTCTTTTGTGCGGCCTTACTTAGTTACTATTACAGGTTTCTTGCTCTTAGAGGTCAGTAGAGGTTTAAGTATTAATGTTGTAGTAACTTTAATGGCCGAGTTGAATGAATTGATGATTTGAGGTCCAATTTGAATGATTATTTCCGGTGGTTGATTTGTCAATTCGTCTGTATTGATTGACTTTTTATGTTGGCATGTAATCTCAGGATTTCTTCACAAAATTTCCTCATTGTCATTCTCCTGCCCCTTATCCGAATTTATTTGCAGCCGCTGCTGCATGACTTCTTCTTCTATACATCTCTATTTGCCGTCCTCTCAAAAGTCACCTCCTTTCGAGCAATATCCTTCATACAATCCATCAATCTTTTCTTTGGTCTCCCTCTCCTCTTGTAACCCTCCACATTCATACTCAAAACATTCCTCACAACGTGGTCCTCATTCTTCACAAAATGTGATTTGTTATATTTTGAAAGGTGTTAGTTAGAAATAAAAAATTGAAACAGACCTACTAATTTATGTTGTATTCTTATTGGACGTTCTACTTTATTGCCATGTTTTGCGTCTGTAAATTATACAGATTTATCGTCATCATCATCCACGAAAAGATGTCCATTGCTGGGCATGGGCCTCTCCCAAAGATGTCCACAACGGCTGGTCCTGCACTGCCCTTATCCATCGGCTTCCTGCAATGTTCACCAGATCGTCGTTCATTCAGAATAATTTACAGATGAATCGGAAAATTTAATATTTCTGCACCGGCAACGGTATGTACGTGAAACTATTTTATGTTAAGACCTTAATGTACCATACACTTAGAAATAAACAAATATTATATTATTATTATTAAAAAATTCAAATGAAACAGAATAAAATAAATTAGAATCTACACAAGCATTTAAATTACAAAGCAGCGCTGAAATAAAATTTAACGTAATGTAATGTATGTATGTAGTGTAGTGTAATTAACATTATACGACACGACTTTACATTATATAATAATAACTGTTAATTTATATTATGTTATTGTTGTGTGTGTTATGTTTTGTGTGCTTTTGTGTGTGTTGTTTGTTGTTAGTTATGTTATGTTATGTATGTGTGATGTGTGTAAAATAACTCAGAAATTAATACAACGTTAGTAGCTAATTTCCGAAGTCAATATTTTCGTTTCGTTCAATTTCAATTTGCCGTACAAAACAACAACCGAACATTTAACTAAGCCAACCTTCACCCCAGTTGTTCCTAAAGCGACCACCTGTCTTGTGAGCAGGTAGTAGCGTGTTGCTTCAAGCGTGACCGATGTGTGACTCACTGTCTTATAGGTCAAGAAGTGTCACGATAGTTCTTAGAGTTCATGTCTTTATGTTAAACGACGAAAATAAACGGTGGGTTTCTCAATTTGAAGTCTGAAAATTGCGCCTGTGACCGAGAAGTTGTGTGGAAATTGGCTGTCATGGTATGGACATGTGGTGCGAATTACTGGGGCTGTTTCATTCAAAAATGGATTGTGTGAAAGATAATATGGCTAGGAAGAAGTTGATTTGGGAGATGATGGCAAATAGAAATGCATGGAAGAAGAAGACATGCTGTGCCAAATCTCAATAAACGTACGAACACCTGAAGGTCCTGGAGCGCTTGAAACGACAAGACCGAGAACGAGAAGAATGAGACAGAATAAAAAAATGAAGATATCTAGTTATGTTTAATTCCCATATTTATAATAGGAGGCGAGATTACTGCCATCAGCCGCGCACCAATCATGACTCCGAGCTGCTATCGAGAAATTCTAGAAGACAAAACCCAATAACACTTAACTCAACCCGGAAATCGAACCAACGACCATGCCACGATCATGCCTATCAATCGCGCTCACGACCAGTAGACCAACGAGGCACTATTTATTATCAAATAAACATCCACGCCATCTACGACCACACCACCCTTCGATCTTACAACGATTTTATTCGCATCGCACTTACGGTGCCTTCTGAACCGTATCGAAGTGACTCAGTACATGGGTCAGTGGCTGTATGACTGCCGTGGGAGGCGGTTTTTATAGCCTTTTGTTTGTTAAGGGGAACCTCTGAGTTTGGGTACGAATTTGGAGTAAGATTTGTAATGGTTGTAAGTATTCTTTTCTTTCTTATATTTTTTTTTTTTATAAAACTTTGCCCCACACTAGGAATTTCTCCTGTATCGTGGTAAACATTCAAACTCACATACACAAACATCCAGACCCGGAACAATTACCCGTAGGCCATACAAATATATGTTCCGTGCGGGAATCGAACCAACGACAGGCACCACAGCAGTCAATCGCTCAGCCACTGCGCCAGCCGTGCCGTCAGAAGTCAGTTGGAAGATATATTTATGGAGATCTAGCTGTGCTCCTAAGGGTCGTAGCGTGATGTTACATAGCCTATAGTCTTCCTCAAGAATGGGAGTTTATCATCGTCTGCCTAGCCTTTTCCCAACTATGTCGTTTCGGCTTCTACTTTATTACTTAGACCAAACGCCTATCTGACCTCCACGATACAGTTACTGAGTAATTAAGATACCCTTTAGTAAGACTTTTTGTCAGACTTTCGGGCATCTGACTACCCCTAACTACCGTCAAAGATCTACAAATGACAGCCGGGACCGTAATGTGCTTTCCGAGCCACGAGGAGGTCTCCATAATTATGTTATGGATGGTCACCCATCCACATGTTGAACAACTTTTATTATAAACCCGTGCAAATGCGACTGGTCCCAGAAAAAACCGCATTAAAACAAAAATGATACAAACTCTTCAGCTTCATATTACATATAATGGTAATTAGAATACTGGTCATATAACATGGCATCCTAACATCACGCTTGTATTCCACAAAGGTTATGTAGAGATGTCCTCTCCCACCTCTCCCACATTTAGCTAGTTATATACAAGTTACATGTAACAAGGGGGGAGCTTATGGCCATCGACTGGGCACAAATCCAGACTAGTCTGTTTCAGACCGATTCCAGATGGAAGAACTCAACAACACCACCTGACCTGAGAATCGAACCCGAAAACCCATGCTAGGCCTCCTAGACACTTAAGTATAACCCTGAAAATGCTCTTCATCATCAAACCGCTGATTCATAAAGTATTAAAAAGATTCTCAGCACCATAGTGTCTCCGAATTTGTAATCGGAGATTTTTTTTGTTGGATTGAATAATTTTATCTTTTTCCTAACACTTAGGTAACTAGGCATACTAAATTTATTTGAATATGGAATTTTGACCTTATAACAAACTTGAATAATTTCTAATTTATTAACTTTCTACATTATTTACTTTGTAAGGGCCTATCCCAGGCCATTCTTCGATTATTTCTTATTGTTAAGTCTTTACACTGTTATGGAAATATTTGTTTGCCGATACTTAAGACTGAAACAATGTAGCATCTTGCATGCTCTTGAACTTGTACAATTTTTTTTTTAAATGTTGCCCCACACTAGGAATTTCTCCTGTATCGTGGGTACAAACATTTAAACTCACATACACAAACAACCAGACCCGGAACAACTATCTGTAGGCCGTACAAATATTTGTTCCGTGCGGGTATCGAACCCGCGACACGCAGCGCAACAGCCAATCGCTTAACTACTGCGCCAGCCGTGTCGTCAATCAAATTTTTAAACTTATATAAAGAACTCTCTCTCTCTCTCTCTCATAAAATCCATAGTTCTTTCCCATGAAGAAACTATATCGGTCTTCATTTACATAGTCAATGACATTTACATAACAACGCTTTGCATGTATGTTTGTTGCTATTTTTTCTTAGATTCACACCTTAGAAACCGGTCAAGCGTGAGCTTCGTTTACAGATGAACGATTTTACTACAGCAATATTGTTTTAATGATAGACAAATATGTCTTCACTGATTTGAATGGAAAAAATAATTTTCTCCCACGATTTTATGTTGTTTTTATTGAATGCAACTGTTACTTTATGGAGGAGCTCGTGTCTAAATACAAGCAAGATCTAAAGGTCGAAGGTTAAGCTACGCTGGCCAAAGTCAGTCTGTGGATTGGTGAGCGTTCATTACATATTATATGTTGGCGCCGGCTACCATTTCCAGATCTTTGACAGTCGTCACGGTTAGAAGCCCAAAAATCTAACAACTAGTCTTACTGGGCTACAGTATTTATTCCTAGTTAAAATATTATAAATTAAAAAGAAGAATTAAATGAAAAAAAATGTAAAGAATATTTGTTCCGTGCGGGAATCGAACCCACCACACGCGGCACAGCAGTCCACTGCGCCAACCGTGTCATCAAACTTAGGTTCCATATGCACACAGTGGATTACACCATACAATTACCATACAAAAACAACTACCAACCAGTTGCAAAGGTCACAATGCAACGGGTTGCAATCTGCATAATTACCAATAGACTTTACCACGGTTTAACATATGAATATTGATAAAGAAAATTTAATTTGTTAACTGGTTACATTTTATTATTTTACTAACGGGTAATCGGATGTATGCAAAATAATTTAACGGGAAAATCGGTTGTGTGTGTACAGAGGCCAGCGCATCAAGCTACCCCAATGTGTCATATTTTTCTGATAGTTAGTGTCAACTTTATCGCAAACGAATAAGGTTCATGTTCAATTGGGAAAATTTGACAGTTTGGGGTAGCTTTTTTTTTTTTTTTTTTTTTTTTTTTTTTTTTTTTTTTTTTTTTTTTTTTTTTTTTTTTAAACGTTGCCCCACACTAGGAATTGGTTGTGTGGTGTCTTTACCTACGTACTTACATGCATTTTAGTATTGAAACAATCATCATCTGAAGCTGAACACCAGAATTGAACATGGGGCGACTACCTATCTGACCTTCACAACCCATTTACAAGCAACAGGATACCCTTTGGTAAGACTACTTTTTAGTTTCGGGTTTCTGACTACCTGTTACAGCTGACAAATGACGGCTGAACGTGCTTTTCGAGGTACGAGGGAGTTTCGATATGTTACGAATGGCCATCCACAGACTGAGCTCGGAAAGCGTAGCTTAACCTTCGATTGACACGTGCGGCTGTTTTCATTTAGCCACGAGCTCCTCATTTATTATTGACACAATAAATAATAGTAATAAGTACCAGCCTTTGACTGTCCCATTGAAGAGCATAGACGTCTTTTCATACAGAGAAGGCACGAGCATTAATCACATTAATTACAAGATAAATTTTATTTGTCAAAAACATGTGTAAGTTAACAATCAGTTGGAACGATTACAAAAATAAAAAGGCATACAAATTCAATAATCCGATAATGCATATTAAAATTGAAAACACAGAAATCATAAAATTACGATAAATGAATCAAAATCAAAAGACGAACAAGGAAGAGGTTGCGGGTTCGATTCCCGCCTTGGGACAAATGTTTGTACGATCTACAAATATTTGTTCCGGGTGTTCTGGGTATTTGCTATATATAATAAAAATATCTATCTATGTAATGTATTGTATTAAGTATATCAGTCATCTAGTACCCATAACACAAGCTCTGCTTAACTTGGGGCTAGATGATGCTGTGTGGATTGTCCAGCAATATTTATTATTTATATTTATTTAAAATAATGATGAAACTATTAATACATTCAAAACTAGTCACTGAATTTATTGTTTGTCTTACTTTGTTCGCTAGGTACTGTTTCATCTTTTTAGTTTTAAGTTTTTAATTATTTTTAGTTTTTAATTATTATTATTTTTTCTGTTTGTTATATAATGTAAACCTATTATAAATTATCATGTAAGCGGTAGTCTGGCGTCTGTGTTGACAGTGTTGTGTTTGCCCGTAATTGGCACATATATTAGAATGTAACCTAAGATTAATTGTATATATGTTTATATAATAGGTCTTTACCTATGAAATTGCCGTTTTTAAAAAATACATGAAAAAAATTTAAATGAATTTTTTTCATGTATTTTTTATTTGTATTAATCGAAGTAATCACCCATGCAATCAATGCATCTTTGCCAACGCAGTGGCAGTTTATTGATGCCCTTCTTAAAGAAATCAGCTGGACGGGAGGCAACAAATTCTTCAAAGGCATTTTGTACTGCCTCTCGGGTATTGAATTTTTTTCCCGCCAAGAAGTTATCCAAATTCTGGAAAAAGTAGTAGTCTGTAGGCGCAAGGTCTGGTGAGTAGGGCGGATGACGGAGAGCTTCCAACCCCAGTTCTTGCAACTTGGAGACCGTCTGCTGTGCAGTATGAGGTCGCGCGTTGTCGTGCAGGAGCAGCGGAGACGAGCGATTGACCAATGCTGGTTGGAGATGTGCCAGCTTCTCCATCATTGTGTTCAATTCTTCACAGTACACATCTGCAGTAATGCTCACCCCGTTTGGTAAGAAGCTGTGTTGAATCACACCGGCGCTAGACCACCAAACAGTGACCATCGCTTTTCTTGGGGTAAGTTTTCGTTTAGGGCATTGTTTAGGTGCTGAACCAGGATCCAACCAACTTGCTGAGCGCTTGCGGTTATCAAACAGAATCCATTTTTCATCGCAGGTAACAATGCGGTTCAAAATTCCTTCATTTGTGTGTCTGTTGAGCAGTGCAAGGCACGTCTCGACGCGTACTTCGCGCTGGCGATCATTGAGTTCGTGGGGCACCCATTTGTCAAGCTTTTTTACCTTGCCAATTTGACGCAAATGGACCAATATTGTTTTGACGCTAACGTCGAAAGCTGCTGCTAATTCAGCCGTAGATTGTGTATCATCAGCTTCCACAATCGCCTTTAATTCGTCATTGTCGACCAAAGTCTTCGGACGACCGCGAGGTTCATTTTTCAGGTCGAAATTTCCAGAACGGAAGCGAGCAAACCAATAACAGGTAGTGCGTTGGTTTGTAGTGTTAGCTCCGTAAACGTCGTTGATGTTGCGTGCCGCTTGTGCCGCGTTGCTGCCACGACGATACTAATTACTCGAATTTTTAACGTATCCATGATGACGAAAAAGATTTAAATGCGATGAAAATGTAACACTAATCAATAAACAAATGACTACTTTTGGAAAAAAAAATCCATGTTTTTAAAATAAAACTAATTTGAAATTAGAATTCTTAGCCAAACAAAAAATATTTTGATTTGAAATGGCCAGTACTGCAGAACGGCAATTTCATAGGTAAAGACCTAATATGTGCTGAGGGTGAACCTTTAAGTAAATAAATAAATAAATACATGAAAAAATAAATTAAAATAAATAATCACAGGGCATCGAAAAATTCATCCGCATCACTGTCAACGGGAAAAGTGCCCAGAAGGCTGGCAGCATTACCACGTCGAATGGAATAATAAGATTGTCAACATTATAGTAGCATTTATTTATTAAAAGTTTCTTGATGCTTTTATTAAAACTATTAATATCCAAATCTTATTATGCCTTTGGTACCTTGTTGTATAATTTTGGGGCCATGCAGAATACACTCTTACGCATGAGAGCCGTTAGCAGTGGGTTAGAGGAGTCTCTGATTACCACGTTCACTTCTCTGGGAGCCATCTGAAGACTTAGGAAACAGTTGGGTATTCTTTTTAACAAATAATACCATTTAAGTCCAATATAAGTCAAGGTTTCCTAAAAAAATGACGAAAGACCTCACGGTGTTTTCTTTCACCAATGTCAGTATTTTCTCAGACAAACTTAAAGAAAGTAAATAAAAATAAATTGAAAAAGTCACATTGTAACTTGCCCGGATTTTAACCCACAACCTCATGCAATAGAGACGCGCCGATTTATCTACATTAAAAGATTAAATTGTACAAACATTGAGCTATATGATATTTTAACGGCTGTTTAAACTAAAAGGGTAGTCAGTAATTGATCATACTGCAACTTTTATGAAAAAACTTTGGACATTATTGAGATTTATGAAGGTATTATGAAAAAAAATATGAAAATCCACAAGTTTAATGTTTACTTAGTAAAGAAATAATATCTAAAGGCCAATTTTTGTGTTTTAAAACGTTTAAAGCCGCGACGTCATCTCAGCGATAGTTACTGTCAAAAACTTGTCAAAAATGTGGGTAGTTTGATGGTTTTTTGACAGATTGGTACTGAGATAACAGTGCGAATGTTTTAAGAATTACAGGATATTCTCTATTTGGTTTCTAAACCTAAATACTATCAGACTTTACCTTTTTTCTTACTTTGTCCCACACTAGGAATTTTAAAAACATTTAAAGTCAGCACATACAACTAGGACCCGGAACGTTTTAAACCTGCATGCCATTCACATATTTATTCCGTGATTGTCACCTAATTATTGAAAAAAAAAAAGAATGATGGCGTTGATCTCTTCTGAGACGACGGCAAATAGAAATGTACGGAAGAATAAAAATGCTGTGTCTTATTTAGCACTGGCACACAATGATGCTAATCATAAAAAAAAATTGATTATGAACACGGTTTCAATAAAA
This sequence comes from Phlogophora meticulosa, assembly GCA_905147745.2. Lineage (NCBI taxonomy): Eukaryota > Metazoa > Arthropoda > Insecta > Lepidoptera > Noctuidae > Phlogophora > Phlogophora meticulosa. The sequence continues at coordinate 10,621,818 of LR990543.1, read as the reverse complement.
AAAATGAAAGCTTTACCGCCTTTAGCCTGGAACAGGATTCGTGCCTGGTTGACGGAAATATGGTCTCCCCTTATGACATGGGACTTAAAACACAAATGACAAAATGCGGATGTTTCTATATGGACATCTGCCCAATCCTACGGGCAATACAGGCGTAATGTTATGTTATGTTAAAATCATCATCATCATCTGCCTAGCCTTTTCCCAACTATGTTGGGGTCGGCATCCAGTCTAACCGGATGCAGCTGAATACCAGTATTTTACATGGAGCGACTGCCTATCTGACCTCCACAACCCAGTTACTGGGCAACACGATACCCCTTGGTAAGACTGGTTGTCAGACTTTCGGGCTTCTGACTACCCGTAACGACTGTCAAAGATCTACAAATGACAGCCGGGACCAACGGCTTAACGTGCTTTCCGAGGCACGGAGGAGTCTCAATATGTTACAGACGGTCACCCATCCACAGACTGACCTCGGCAAGCGTAGTTTCACCTTTGATAACCCGTGCGGCTGTTTTTATTTAGCCTAAAATCAAACGGTGTTTTTACAAAACATTGCCATTATGGGTCATGCACAGGCAAAATAAACCCATTATTACGGATTTCCGCAATCTTTAGTAAAGGAAGCAGTGAGTAATAAGTATCTTAACTTTAATAGGGGACTATTTCCTACGCTGGCTTACGATAGGAATGTTAGCACACTGGATAGATACCTAGGTACAGAGGCCAGCACATCAAGCTACCCCAATCTGACTTTTTTTGATAGTTTTTCAACTTTATTCCAAATGAATAAGGTTCATGTTGAATTGAGAAAGTTTGACAGTATAGGATAGCTTTATGCTTTAGCGTCTGTACATAATTCTATGGTTACTGTTACGCCATCACCTTCCAACAATCCAAAATCAAGTTACTAGGCAACACGATAACCAAGGAGTATGTACTCGTAAGTATCGTAAAGTTATTACTGTTTGTCTCTGCATCACCCAAAGGCTCACTGGTAAAAAATGCCTATGGCACTAAGTCCGCGTCTGTACATATGTGTGCTTAAAGTATTTAATAAATAAAGGTAGAGTTCTGTAGTTTCTGCCTAGCTCATTGGAAAAAGGCGTGGGTGTACTTCGACTGCCTGAGGTCGGGTAAAGATTATTGGTTCGGGTCAGGTAAATCATTAAATTAAATAGTTTGCCACATCTTAGCCAGCACACTCCAATATGCCAAAAAATAAATAAAAATCAAAATGCACCAAAATCCACAATTAACTCAAGCATAACCTGCTAAACTGAATATAAATATAAAATATAAAAAGCCCTTAGGTGTAAATGGCGTGCTGACATGTGCAATGTTGAATTATATCCATAGAGCTTTGACTAAAGAAAGTCACTAATCATAAACTTTTAATTCAACGTCAGTTATTGTAGTGCTCAACTCACGAGTGCAAAATAAACACTCAGCAGAAAGTATAGCAAAACACTTCCTTTCATATTATTTCACCCCCTCAATACGAATTTCAAAACCACATTCGAAACTTAAAAAGAAAAAACAACATGGCTACCAACTGATCTTTTCTATATCTCTTAACTTAAAAAAAACTGTTATTCTCGTTATATTTCGAATACATCGCTGGTTGTATTTCGAATAATATTGAGTATAGCAGTAGCCAAGAAGCAATGTATCGTATCTTAATTTTAAATTCGATAGAAAACAGACGTTATGTGTCGAAACATACCCAAAGGGAACAGGTGGCGAGGTACACTGTAGCCCAAAAGAATTGGAACGATGTAAAAATGGTTATTAAATTATAATAAAAGGATTTAGTTAAATAATACAGAGTAAAAGCTTGTTTTCTTTGTATTTCAGAACATTATGCGTGGGTTTTCATAATAGGTTCTAAACTTTCATGATTTAAAAATAAAATATTACTAAGGGCTTTTCATTAGGGTGGCATTACTTTTCCCGAAGCTATACTTTACTATTTAATTTTGTACTTGTTTTTAAATCTTGTTCATCATTAAAACGTAACAAAACCAGCTATTTAATAACTTACATTGTACCCACGTACAGTCTCTCTACTCTACTTTGATAAAAAAACTCTTTCATCCCTCATACCCTCGCACAAAAATCCAAAATAAAAAACCCTTTCTCATACGAGATTTTTGTCACCAACAATTAAAAAGCCATTTGTTTGTCGTTGCGTGAATTTGATTAATTGGCAAAAAGGTTAGCGGGTACTCACAGAATTAATATGTTCATTAATTTATAATGCGGACTACAAACAGCTCCTGATTTACATTTAAATGGAATTCGATTAAAAATGTGATCATAAAATGTCCTTATTTTTGCTGGTATTTTTATTATTTACAAGAATATTTAACGCCGTCTAGGACTACGTAAAATGGAACCTAGATAAAAAGGATTCTTGTTATGAATAAAAACCGTTCCAGTGCTTTTTTCATATTAGCAACTCCTCAGAGTTTTCTGTGTACATTTCATTTTATATTCACACTTATTGTATTTTGTTTGACGCGTAGTTTTAAGAAAAAAATGATTGTGTGGTTTTAAGGAAACCACGGTATAAGTGAAACTTTTTTCGCATTGTAAACATATGATTAATAGTATATACACTACACTGTCAGCTGATGCAAACCATAGGCACCGCCATATTGGCCTCGGCTGTTATGTCGAGCGGTTTTTACTTTACCCCTACTCCGCGGCCGACCGTCACGCGACATGCAATAGATAGACGATAACGTTCGAGGCGATGTAATAAAAGTTTCACTTTAAAACAATTTGTACTTTATATATGAAGCATCACTAAGTATTTACAGAAGCAAATAATGACTATTAAAACTCCACATCTTTACAGTAAAAATACTACGAAATGGTGAAGAGCAGGCGATTGTCTTTTGTTATTCAAAAAGTCCTGATTGTCATTCTAATTTTGAATAAATCATTTTTCAACAAGCGCCCAAAGACTTTCCTTCCTCGAGTCTTTCTGTACCTGGTTTTCTTAACCGACTGTGTCCCTCACACTGTCCGCTAGTGTACGTGAGTCACGTCTCACCATTGTCGGCACCTGCGCCGCCGGCTGCTCCTTTACAACTAAACCGTTGACTTGACGTTACGGCTTTGTTGTTTATAAACTGTTATATTACTTATTATTTATTTATAGTTTTACTAGTGAGATCCGCTGTTGTTTTCATAATGGTCGGATGTGTACGGGAATAGTTATTTGGCCTTAGGGTGCTTAGCTACCAGTCGCTAAGCTGCGTTGACTGCCTTGTTGGTCTAGTAGTCGAGCATGAGGCTTTGGGTTCGATTCCAGGGTCGGGTAGTGTTATTTGGAATTTCTCAGTAACAGCCCGGAGTCTGGATGTGTGCCCGGTTGATAGGCTAGGCTCACACCTGGGTGTACTATACGCCTCTGCCCAACCCTTTGGGAAATAGAGGCGTGATGTCCGATGTTATGTTTAACATAACGTATAACGTAAACGTAATAATGAGCTAGACCTCTAGCTACGTGCAGTGCAGTGCCCCGCTCTCCTACTCCGCTTAGCTCGAGGAGTACATCTTCCTCGCACAGTTACCTCAGACAACGCATCTTCATGGAAAGAAAGAAGAAAGCTTTATTTAGCACAGACTCAGGCACACAATGACAATACTAAATATCGAAAACAAAGAAAGAAATAATAATAATGATGACAGAAGTAATAAACAAAATAAAATATCAGCAAAAATGTCAGACATCTGGTGTCTGACCCCATAGCTCATCTCACTCGCTCTGCTTCACCACTTAGCATCAGGGAAACATATTGTGACGTCAGCCACTATCGTTTTGTCTTTACGTATATTGTTGTAAACGTACCTACCTGTATTATCGAAAGTTTTAAACAGTAAGTTTGATGACGAAAACTGATTGATTACAAAAACAAAAGAAAATATTTGTCTATTTTAAAAAAGACTGCCTCGTTGGTCTAGTAGTCGGGAGCACTGCTGCTGAGAACGAGGATCTGGGTCCGATTCCCGGGTCAGGCATAATGTTTTTAGGTTTTTCCATTTCGTATTTCTAAGTAGCAGCCTGGAGTTTTGATGTGTGCTCGGTTAAGTGCAATAGGCTCACCCCCTATTACATGTGACTTAAAAACAAAACTGGCGGTATGCGGGTATACTATACGCCTCTGCCTAATCCTTCGGGGATTACAGGCTTGATTTTATGTTATGTGGTGTTGACCCCCACGACCTCACTGCTTAGCTGCCTAGCACATCTCTCGTGGAAAATAACATCAGTGCAAGTTAATACATCTATTCAATGGCGTTAAAGTAAATTTTAATTTGTACTGATTCTGAATGGGATACACAGTTGTTCCATACATATTGACGTCAGTGAACGTAAACCGTAAACGCGATCGAGTAAGTTTATTAACTCGATTGAGAACCTCTGTCCTTGTTGCGGTGATACGAGATGTCTATTGTCGGCAATTGTTCAGTGGTTAAGGCGCGGGATGATGGATGAGATACGAGATTGTAGGTTCGAACCCATCTGGTACTAATTTGAACCGACAGACGAAGTCACCTACACACAATTAAACACATACACAAACTTACTGCTTTCCATGCATGCCCTAAATTGAACAATGATTCTAAGTATTCTTATTTGTTAATACAGTTTTACCCTCACAGCACACTAAGAATTTCTTTTACAAACATTCAAACTCACATACACAGATCGTCAAACCTATTTGTACTTTGCGAGAATCAAACCCACGATACCCAGTGAAGTAACCAATTGCTCAGCCATAGTAAACTGGCAATCCTTAGCATTATATTTGTTTACTTCAACTTCCTTGGAAAAGTGAGATTTTTCACAGAGATCGACTGCTGCGCCGCGTGTCGTAGGTTCGACACGCGTGTCGTGATTCGTATGGCTTACTGGTAGTTGTTCCGGGTTTGGCTATTTGTGTATCTGACTTTAAATGTTTGTAAAAGCACCCACAACACAGGAGAAATTCCTAGTGGGGGGCAACGTTTTTATTAAAAAAACAAACAAACAAATAAGCAAAACTGTAAAAGTTGTTCATTTGCATGAGTATCTTTTACCACCATCTGCTTAGTCTTCATCATCAGCTTCCAGTCTAACTAGATGCAGCTGAATACCAGTGTTTTACATGTAGCGTCTGCCTATCTGATTTCCACAACCCAGTTACTGGGCAACACGATACCCCTTGGTAAGACTGGTTGTCAGACGTTTGGGCTTGTCTACCCGTAACGACTGTCAAAGATCTACAAATGACAGCCGGGACCAACGGTTGAGCGTGCTTTCAGTCACGGAGGAGTTTCCATATGTAATGAACTGTCACCCATCCACAGGCAGACCTCGGCAATTGTAGCTTAACCTTCGATCGACCCGTGCGGCTTTTTTACTTAGCCACGAGCTATTTGAGTATCATTTTACCAATGAATAAAAGTAGTTGCATATTTCATATCGCTAGCTATGACCGACTTTCAGACGGTCATAAAACTACGTCTTGCAATGCATCGATAAATACTACAACTACGCTACATCAAGCAGGAAAATTAGATTTATATGCTGAGCGAGCCAGGTACATTTTATTTGATATAGTTGACATTCTTTTGTGAGAAACTTGGGAATAGATAGACTATTTCTTATTGCCATATGACATGAATTGGATACAGGGACAGGTTTCAGACAGACAGTACATGCTACATATAGGATTTTTTTAAACTTTCTGTGCCCGCGACCTTGTACGTATGGAATTAAACAAAACATGGGTTTCCATTTTTTGAACGGAACCCTTATTCCTTTTCTAAAATAAAAGTGGCTAAAGATACTCCTTATCATATCAGCTATTACTACTGCCATTGGAAGTCCCATTGAAATCGGTTCAGCTGTTTGATTACCTCAAACATACAAACAGACAGACATTTTTTTAAATTAGATTTCTGTTTTGACTACCGTATTAACTAAAATAATATGCATTTAGTAAAAAGCTGTTATTTGGACACTTTAAAGAATTTTGTACAAGGATTGTGATTTATTGCAGGAAGATAAGTTACCAACCAATGCAATCAGCAGCTTAGAGTATAAATAGTTCTGAACCAATCTAAACTAATACTTATTTTACTATAAATAAACTCAATAACTGCTTAACCGATTTCAATCATTCTTTCACTTATAGAAATGTACATTACCAGCAAGTACCAAACTATAGTTTAATAGGGGTTGGGGGGTGTTAAAGTTTGAAGGGAAAAGTACGAAATCCACACCGACCAAGTCGCGGGCGAAGTACTAGTTACAAATAAAGCCATATGTAGATATGGCTTTATTTGTAAGTAGTACTTCGCCTAATTTTAAATTTATTAGAACAGCTGTAGAGCTGTTCTAATAAATTTCAGTCTCACAAATACACAGTATATTTTCAATTACAACGAGCCCTTTGGCCCAATATTTTCTTAAAACCCTCATCTTGCTATGGTCATTAATCTGTGCCCTGTAACCCAGGGTTATTAAAACAACGCAGCCGTGGGATCGTCCCACACTGGGCTTTGGACTGTGACGGCGGCGTAGGGTTACGGAGATAGCTGGCTGATTGTGTACAGGTTGGGTCTAAAGTAACCCTTAAGAAAGCAGAATTATTCATTGCCGCGATTTTTCGTTTTTATAAAATTTTGATCGTCTTTATTTTCTTCCAAAGTAGTCTAGTAGAGCAGACGGTATTTATAGATTCTGATTTATATTCCTTATATGTAAAGATATATATAAAAATTATAAATGAAATTGAAGTATCTGTTTGTAATGTCATTTTTTTTTTAATAAATGAATATGAAAGTTTTTACGGTAGTTATACCAAAAAAGTAATAAAAACATGATTCTGTGTGAGTATGTTACTACACAGAACATACAAAACATATTGCAAGTGGATGTAGAGTATGTTATCTATGTGGAGTCTACTGTGTATGTGATACGACCTCTTCACAAAAAGCAACACCCTGTACGTTAACCTCAAGACACCGTGGGCTAGTCCTCTGCCCATCACGTTCACACGGGTTAATTGTTTGATTGTTAGCCAGTTGTCAGTTACTAGAGCAGTATGATGTAATTAAAAATATTGTTACCTTTTGTGTAACTGGGCTTGTATATCTGGGAGTCTGGATTCATCCCCTGTTTATGGCAATAGGCTATCTCCCTATTACATACAGATGCAAATAGGTGACCAACTGCCACTTTCAATTGTGTAATGATTGCAAGCGCTACTTGGACAATAAATAAATAAATATTGCTGGACAATCCACACAGCATTATCTAGCCCCAAGCTAAGCAGAACTTCTGTTATGGGTACTAAATGATGATGTTATAGTAAGATACCACAACACAGAAAGGTACAGAAGTACAACAGTGATATTCTGTATAAATCTCCCATACGTGAAGTGAAGGGGAGGTGACCTGTCATCCCTAGGGATTGACAGTGTGTGAAAGATGATATAAATAAATAATGCTGGACAATCCACACAGCATCATCTAGCCCCAAGCTAAGCAGTGTTTATGGCATGGGTAGTAGATGACTGATATACTTAATACAATACATTACATAGATAGATATTTTTATTATACATACGAAATACCCAGAACACCCGGAACAAATATTTGTAGATCGTACAAACATTTGTCCCAAGTCGGGAATCGAAACCGCAACTTCTTGCGTCGCAGGCGGACCTTCGTCCGCCGCGCCACATCGGTCGTCAAATAGATTCTAAGTTCGATTCCTAGGTCGGAAAAATAGTTATTGGGGTTTTCCAGTAGCAGGCCAGAGTCTAGATTTGTCAATGGTTAATGGTGATAGGCTCGTCCGACTGGGGACACGAACATAACTGTAGGTGTACTTTTGCGAAACCTCTGCCTATCCCTTCGTATAGGCGTGATGTAACGGAAATAAAAAGTAATAAATAATAAAATTGTTTATTCATCCAAGTGATACACACAGACAGTTGAAAACAAGGAAGCAGAAATACAATAAGCATAATGTAGTATAGATTTTGTGCACCAAGATTTAAATCTACAAAAAGTCTATGTATCCAAAAATGATAATGAACCCTGTCTCTTAAACAAGGAGACGTGTGTCTTAAGGGAAAGAATAAAGAAATTAAAGAAAGAAAAGTAATAACACAGACAAAAAAGGGAACTAAAGTCCAAACAATAAAAAATAAAATAAATACTAAAATGGTTCCAAAATATAATTAAAATCTCACAACAAGCAATTAAAACCTATCCATCTAGCGATGCTTCATATATCACGCGTTCTTGCTAGAGGGGTAGGCAGACACTAAAGAACGCCATAGTAAGATCCTTACATACTCCTTTTGCTTCATTTACGTTCAAACATCAAAATCTAGTAGACTAAAATGAACTACAGCCCCACAAACAACAAAAAAAGATAGAAAAATAACATGAAAACTCAAGCTCAAAGGAGGACAGGTAGGCAATAAATAAAAACAGAAATCTCCGTTCCCGAATGAGGCACACATCCAAGTAATTTAGCAGAGCATCATCTAAGAAAAATCAACACTTAAATTAACAAGAAAATACCCAATTGTTATGCCCCATTTACCCCCTACGACCCCAAAGGAAATCCCCTAAATGGCAACCATTAATTAATGGAGCCCGTAATGGCAGTTTCTCAGTGTTGCCAGACATAAATTTATTAATTAAGGCAAGTGGTCTTCGCGTTTTTTCTGCAGGTAACACTGTGTGGGTTATTTGGGAATTAGTTTGTGTGATATGTGTGTTTCTTTTATCGGTATTTGTGTGTGTTTGAGATACTCGACCACTACTTACTTTTAATTATCTATATTATATGCCTATTCGTACCAATATGCAATAATTTAATATAAAATTATTCGAATTGACAATGAAATTTGAAAACAGAACTATAATGTAGCATTTAGGCAAAAAGTTATGAGGTAAGCACAAATTAAAGCCTCCCATAGATATAATTAAAGTTTAAAAATGGAATAAATATTATATTTGAAACGGGTACTTTAAATTTTAAAATCGATCGTTTACGTCAAATATTCATGCTAGGCAAATTGATCGGTACTAACAAACTTACCTTGTTGGTAAGTAGTTGTAAGCGGTCACCCTATCGACCCGTCTTGCTTTAGCCACGAGCCCCTCTTTAGGTAAATAATCAATAACATAACATGATTATTTACCTACTCAGAAAATAAACCGCTCAACTTGAAATAAAGGCACATGGCATAACTGGCCCATCGTTCATAAATCATTCGCTTTTTCAGCCCGAATACGTTGCTGCAAATGAGAGTCTTATTGTGAGCGAAGTATAATTTATAGTTAAATTTTAACACCCTTTCGCTCTTTGGGGGGTGAGCAGGGAATGCTCAGGGGTGGTCGCGGTTTCCACTCAAGGAAAACCGTTCAGCTGTAAGACGTTTTGATGGTCTGGAAGCTAGAAGAGAATACTCTTTATTGTACACCGTGATAACTTGACTTTAAGAGGAGACTTGTATAGAGGGAACAGTGGCGTAGCTACCGTAGGACTAGACAGGTCAGCGCCCCGGGGCCTCCGAGCTCAAGGGACCCTTCGGTATCAAATAATGATCGAAAAAAATTAGTATAAATAAAGAATTTTCGAGGCCCCTGGCTCCCAAACCCCCAAATCTGAAATTAGGATATGGGTTGAAACCTATAAATTTAGATGCGGGATTTAAGGAACCAGTTGATGACATTTGGGAGAGGCCTATGTTCAGCCGTGGACGGCTTTTGGATAACGATGATGATGATAAAGACGCGTGAAGTTACTTAAACATTAAGAAAGTTAAGGTCAGTATTATAAAGTACTATTGTATTGATACGTGAAGCAACAACTTCGGATCTTAACTACAATAGCGGTGTGTCCTAGATAAAAAATAATTGTTCATTTTTTTTTATTTAAAACGTTGCCCCACACTAGGAATTTCTCCTGTGTTCCACAAACAGCCAGACCCGGAACAGCTACCTGTATACTGGTTCGTCAGTTAAATTACCAAAAACTATTGGAAATGTATTAATTCCTTTATCAAATCAATAAAAAGTGACATTGATAAAGCGCATCAAGAGAGTTTATTCTGACGTCACATCTACATATAAAATGTAGCAAGGCGTGAGGTGTGATGTCACGCGAAATTTTAACGCACTCTAGCGTAGTCATTTTTTGTTTACATGACAAAAGAAAAAATATTGGACACGTAGTCCAATATTTTTTGATATTTTGTCTGACGAACCAAACAGAATTTTTAAGGACACTACCCTATAATCTCACAACCGGAGTGCGTGTATGACCAGATGTATGAACGCAAACGAAGCAAAAGGAGTGTCAGGATCGCAGCAGGTGGCGTTCTGTGACGACCGATGTGGCGCGGCGGGCGAAGGTCCGCCTGCGACGCATGTGGTTGCGGGTTCGATTCCCGCCCTGGGACAAATATTTGTACGACCTACAACGATTCGTTCCGGGTGTTCTGGGTATGTGCTAGGTATAATAAAAAATATCTATCTTTGTAATGTATTCTATTAAGTATATCAGTCATCTAGTACCCATAACACAAGCTCTGCTTAGCTTGGTGCTAGATGATGCTGTGTGGATTGTCCAGCATTATTTATTTATTTCTATTCTGTAGTTTCTACCTATCATATGTATGTGTTATGTCATGATGGCCCAGTGGTTTAGGCCTCGCCTCTTGTGCACGAGGTTGTGCGTTCAAACCTGGGTAAGTACCAATGTGAGTGTTTCAATTCATATGTACTTTCTAAGTTTATCTTGGACATCACTGACATCGGTGAAGGAAAACATCGTGAGGAAACTTGGACTTATGTAATTAATATAAGTCTGAAATCGCCAACCCGTCTTGAGCAAGCGTGGTGATTAATGCTCGTGCCTTCTCTGTATGAGAAGAGGCCTTAACCCTGCAGTGGGACAGTAATAATAGGCTGGTACATGTACATGTCTACCTACCTCCATGAGAAAAAGGAGTGAGTTTATGTATGTTTGTATGTATGTACTACCCAATAAGTACTTGCTTTGTAACGCGAATACACTGTATGATATTGATAATATGAAACTGATGGTTTATTTTAATTACAGAACAGTTTCCATGATTTAATATTACGCCGAAATTGTATGCGGATAATTGATGTTGTTACTATCGGTAATTTACTTTGAGAGTGCGTTGTTTGGTGACATTTACAGCGGTGGTTTCGGGTTTAATTCATTTTCAGTCGCTCCATGTAAATTACTAGTATTAAGCTGCATCTTGTTAGACTGGAAGCCGACCCCAACATAGTTATGAAAAGACAAGTTAGATGATGATTTATAAATGCGGGCGAGCCCAGTGTCTTCAGCCGAGCACAAATCCAGATTCCGGGCAACTACTGCGTAATTCCAGATGGAAAACCAAATAACACTTTGGAATGGAACCCAAGACCTCGTGCTCATGAGTAGCGCACGCAGTCACTAAACAAACGACGCATACAATACAATATCCATCTGCCTAGCCGTTTCCCAACTATGTTTGGGGTCGGCTTCCAGTCTAACGGGATGCAACTGAATACCAATATTTTACATGGAACGACTGCCTATCTGACCTCCACAACCCAGTTACTAGGCTACACGATGCACCTTGGTAAGACGAGCTGTCAGACTTTCGCGCTTCCGACTACCAGGAACGACTGTCAAAAATCTACATAAGACAGCCGTCACCAACGGCTTTATGTGCTTTCAGAGGCACGTAGGAGTCTTGATACGTAATGAACGGTCACTCATCTGAAGACTGACCTGGCAAGCGCAACTTAACCTTCAACCTTCGTAGATCAATCTGTGGGGCTGTTTTTATTTAGCCACGAGCTCCTCAAGTCAACGCAAAATTTCTACCATAATATGCACCACCATAATATTATTTTCGTAAGGCCTACTGAACTTTTCTATTTCCTTTTATTTATCCTCTGATAATTAGCCAGTCATAACCGGATTACGGCCGGTCGTAACTGGTTAGGTCCGGTTACGTCCGCTCCGAACCGGTGAAGGAAGGCAAGGAATTAAATGTTAATTACTTTGTACCTTTAAATTATATCATTGCAGATTATGGGAGCTATTATCGCGGACATCATTGTGTGTACTTAGATATTATGATATTCTGGGGGAGGGGCGCGTGGTTAATTAATAACAGGCGCAGGGTCAAGGTTAAGCTACGCTTGCCTAGGTTGGTTGGTGGATGGTTTTTAGTTAGTAGGCTGGACATCTATGAGGATTTTCCAATCTGGAAACGAAAAACAAAAAAAAACAAAAGGTTGGTTTGTGGATGGGTTGACCCTCCAATAATGGAGGTGGTCCCTCCAAGTGGTATATAAATACCACTCCATTCTTTGGTAAGCACGAACGTCGTCAATGCTACCATTGACCCGTAAAGACTGTTCAAGGTGCAGACCTTAGCCCAAGGTGTAGTCAGAAGCCCATAAGTTAGACAACTAGTCTTACCAAAGATTATCGTATTTTTCAGTAAGTGGCTTGTCATATAGCCAGTGGTTTCATGTAAAATTCAGCTGCATCTGGTTAGACTGGAAGTCGATCCCAACAAAGTTTCAAAAAGGGCTAAGCGAATGATTACTGAAATATTATTATATTTTTGAAGAAATGTTGTGATACCCCAGTACATAAGGTACTCGCTTCTCACTGTTGTAGTTGCAAATCCGGGCAAGAACCATTTTGACTTTTTCAATTCATAATATGTACTATCTAAGTTTATCTTAGACATCACTGACATCGTAAGGAAACCTGGACTATCAATATAAGTTCTAAATCGCCAACCCACCTTGAGACAGTGTGGTGATTAATGCTCGTGCCAGCTTTGTATGTTAAGCGGCCTTTGGCATGCAGTGAGTGGCTGATATTATTTATTTATTGGTTGAATTTTACAAAATTTCATGGGTACTTTCAATAGTAGTATTTAGAATGTCAGCCAGACAGACAAAAAAATGTTTTAAATTGTTTTTTTTTGGTTTATTGGTGTGTGGTATATGCTGTAAATTCTTACATATGCATTTGGTAAAAAGCTGTTGTCTTTATATTACAAACAGACACTTCAATTTTATTTATTTTTATAGGTCAATAGATTATTATTTAAATTGGCGAAAATAGATGATGATGAATTTGCTGTTATGTTTTTGACGGCAAATATTCGACAGTTGATAAAAAGTTGGTTAATTGATTGATAAATGAGCCATGAGCCATGAGAGTTTCGGAGATCTGATTGCAGTATTTGTTTGTCTAATTAATTACTTTGGATTCTGATGAGCTTGTCAACCCTTTGGGATTTGACATTGCTCAGATCAATTTTCATTTAATAAGACCGTTTTCGTAAATGGACAGTTTCTTTGATTATAATGAAAGTGTAATGATGGTCGGCTTTTTTAATGATTGAGCCTCTTTGTTCTTTTCAAAAACTATCTCTATAAATTACGGAAACCGAATAGGATGAGAAGTTACTTGATTTCCTAATTTATTTAGCACACTAGATATTTTTTTAGGCTTTCACGGGGTGATCGAAGGTTAAGCTACGCTTGCCGAGGCCAGTCTGTGGATGGGTGACCGTTCGTAACTTATCGAGATTCCTCCGCGCCTCGCGTACGTTAAGCCGTTGCTTGGCTAGGGTGGCTCAAGTGAACTGGTCACTTAGTAACACCTATGACGAGTTTCATGAAAATAGTACTTGACTGCCTCGTTGGTCTAGTGGTTGCAAGAGCTACTGATAAGCATGAGGTCTTGGGTTCGATTCCCGGGTCGGCCAAAGTGATGTTGAGTCTTTCCATCTAGAATTTCTCAGGATTGATTTGTTCCCGGTAATTGGCAATAGGCTCGCCCCTTATAACGTGGGACTTAAACATAACTGGGGAAATATGTGTGTATTACAGTTACGCCTCTGTCTTACCCTTCAGGGACTACAGGCATGATATTACGTTATGTTATATTACATACATACATGCATAAACTCACGTATTTTTGCCATGGGGGTAGGCAGAAACTACAGAACGCTATCTGCTACGATCCTTACATACTTCTTTTGCTTCGTCTACGTTCATACATCCGGTCATACACGCAAATTTTTGTATTAATATTATTTGATAACCATGTTGTGTTTTGTTTTTGTGATGTTGGTGTTATTGTTATGACTTAATTGCAGTATTAATTCGCAATAACCTAAAAACGCTTAAACACTGAAATAATTAATTAATCGCCCCAAATTCCGAGCCAATTTGACCGCGACACCCATTATAATAATCCCCACCATCCAAAATAGTATAAACAATTAATTTATTATCATTACTGTCCCTAAAACTTGCAGTTAGTTCAATTTAAACGCAATAATTCAACAAATAACCATTTTACGGGTAGGTCGCTTATCGAAAACGCCCCGGGGAACACCGGTTAACCAGTTGGAACTGCATTAAACCGGTTTAATGTGGATTACAACCGGATATTGGTGTTCGGATGGATAGTTAGCATAATTGGGTACAGGTGTTGGGTGACAACTAAAGTTTTGAGTGACAGCCCTGTTAATAGGGGTGCCCCGATGATTTGTGATTGTAATGTTTCTGAGAAATGTTAAATCAAACAGTTTTCGATTTGGGTTTTGGTGTTTGTTGTTGATTTTAGAACATTAGAACGAACAAGGGTGACGCTTAGGTATTATACTCTAAAGAAAGAAGACTTTTCCGGCTATGTATTTTTATAAATTTAGTACAGCAAGTTACACATACTGACCTTATTGGTGATGTTCGTCAAAAAGGTTAGGTGCGTAGTACTCGCAACCGGCGCGCGTGTATGAGCAGATGTATGAACGTAGACGAAGCTAAAGGATTATGTCAGAATCGTAGCCGATGGCGTTCTGTAGCTCGCATTCAAGATACTGCTATATACAGTTAATATATAAGCAATAACATACAGCATTCCTTTATATCCTGGTCTTGATAACCCTATATTACCCCTTCTTGTACAGTGTACACCCTGTATTAAATAGAAAGGCAATTACACATACACAGCAAGTTCCTGACTGCGAACAATCTATATTTATCTCCGGACTATGTGGCGTTGTCGGTAACCCAGGACTGGGATATGAAACCTGTTTTATAACTGTGAGAGTTGATTGTGCTGGTCGATACAAAATGTCAATTGATGTTGGTATCAATAGACTAGAGGTATTTTGAGGAGCTCGTGGCTAAATAATACCAGTCGCAATTGTTGATCGAAGGTTAATACAGGTTAAGGCACAGATTGACTTCGGTAAGCTACGCTTGCTGAAGTCAGTCCGTCCGGTAACTATCCGGACCGAGCCCAAGTCGTCGACGGCGCGTACTGTTCCACGCGCGCCTCAAGGAGATGTCAGCAACTGTAGGTTCCCAGCAGGGTCGAAGCCTACCGGGGCCAAGGGTCTGATTCTGAAAGGAAGACTTGGCCTTGGTACGACAGGCAACGAAGGAACAGGAGTGGGTTTTTAGTCAGTAAAAGTCTGACACTATCTCCCGCCCCGCCCAAGAGAGGGGAATGTCATTAAAAAAGCCGAAACAAACAAAGTACACATTTTAATCGCATCAAGGCGCAAACCAATTTGAGGTACACTTAGATTTTACGTATCACCGTCCTTTTCTCTAGTTGGCTGTCAGAGAGAGATATACAGTTCTCTAATTTTATTTTAATTTGTGTACATGGGAGTCGGCTCCATTATTAACTTAATAGCTAGGATAAACTTTTGCTGCGACTTTCCTCAGTTTCGCCTATGAAGCTCAAAATGACGTCACTACACCAACCTACACAAAAATAACGGACATCATACAAAAGCCTACCTATACTTACTTTCTAAAAGAAATCTCTATGTAAAGCCTCTTCCTGTCTCTTCATTAAGGGCCGAATATACATTTTTATCGATGATCTCTTCCGGACTCACTAAAGATATATCAAAACTTGAATTTTGTTGCGGACAAACAAGATTTTAAGACATTTTTGTTACCAACTATGTCTTGGTTTAATACTTTTGTTACTACATAGAATAGAATAGATAGAATATGATTTGTTGTACACCATGAAAACTTATATTATATATAATGAGTTTAAGAGCTACATACGGGGACTACATATAAGTCTGAAATCGCTAACCCGTCTTGAGCAAGCGTGGTGATTAATGCTCGTGCCTTCTCTTTATGAGAAGAGGCCTTTGCCCTGCAGTGGGACAGTAAAAGGCTAGTATTATTTATTATTATTTAGGGTGTTGCGATGGTCGGCCATCTCTTACAAACAACCTTTGGATGGACTTGGTAGAGAAGGAGAAAATATATATGATTTTCAGTCGTAGAAGGTGTCAATATGAATTTATAATATAGTTTTTGCAATTCACAACTCCCTTTTTGTTGAATATTTGCAAGAACGACTGCTGAGCATGTGGTCATGGGTGCAATTCCCGGTTCGGGCAGTGTTATTGAGTTTTGTTAGTGTAAGTAGCAGCCAAGATTTGCGCACGTTTGATGGCAAAACGCTTTCCCTCTATTACAGGGGATTGAAACACTATCGGTTCACCTCTGCCTAATCCTTTGGGGAAGAACGGTGTGATGATATGTTCATAGTCTCTACTATCTGATTTTTAATATGTAGACTAAATGCTAGATTACATTTAAAGTTATCAAAGCCAACCCAAGTTACAAATAAATATAAGAATATAACACGGTATAAAACTCATCTTTATCAATCGGTATCATCATCCTCATCAAGGTATTTGGATACAGCACAGTACGTCTTTTCCTTTTATGTATTCTCTTTTATGTATTTCTTATCTTAAAGATCTACTTGTTGTCTGCAAATAGAAGTGCTAACTTGTTTTTTTTAGTTTTATTTACTTAAGTTTTTTTTTAACTTTATACTTACTCATTGTTAATTTATTATAATATCATGTGTATAATATCCTGAAACAGCTTCAACCTAGTTCAGCCAAATAAGCAACTGTACCCTATTTTAATGGTTTATTTTAACTGTTGTGCTTCTTTATGAAATTAACAATTACTATTATTAAAAATCACTTGATCAGTCTCACACATTTCAAAGCAAGTCAATCATAATGACGCTCACCAAAAGCCAACTTAGTAATTTCCCCGTTTGCCCTACCGTCAATGCTGCCTACCCCAAGCCTCACATCTGTCCGGTCGCGATGCACCTGCGGCTGACGACCTGTTACTGTCGCTTTTTATAGCCAAACCGGTTCAGGCTGGCTCGGACCGGATCATGCAAGATGAAGGCAGTCAGAAAAAATATATGTACGTGTGTAGCTAAAAAATAAATAAAAAAAAAACACACTTCAATAATAATTGCTAACCGAACTAAAAAGTTGAAAATAAGAATTCAGTTATTCTCTTAATAACTATCAAGCACCCCCAATATTTTTCTTTTTTTAACTTTACTTTTTTTTTTTAGTTTTATATCCCAAGAAAAATTGCATGTTTCCCAAAGGTTTAGACACAGGTGTACCTCTTTAGGTACGCCTGTGTCTTTGTCTGTGTATTTGGGAAACATACATTAATTAAAATTAATTAATTAATTTTAATTATTAAATTAGAGACTTAAACATAACTGGCAAAATATGTGAAAGTATAAAGATATTATGTTTAAGTCTCTTGTAAAAGGGGGCAACTGGGCGTAAATACAGTATCCGGGATACTACTCAGAAACAGGTGGGAAAGTTAAAAACTTTGCCCAACGTGGGAATCGAATTCAGCACCTCGTGCTCAGCAGTAATTCTTAACCACTAGACCAACTACGCCGTTAATGAAATAATCTCCAAACATCTTGTTTGCCAAAAAAAAATTCACCAAAAACACAAAAAACTTTATCCAATGATTGGGAACTTTTTTAACTTTTCAGTTTATAAACACTACTTACAAATTACTTTACCTAAGCCTCTAAAAAGTAGAACTTAAATATTCCACGCCTCTTCAATTTTGGTCCTGGCGCAAGTCATTGCTGGTTTTTGTAAAGGCCAAGTCACAGGAGAGATTGGCACAGAAGGTCCCATAGGCATGTCATCATCATGATCTGCTTGACATAGGCCGCCCTGAAAGATTCTTTAAAAAAGTTACCCCACACTAGGAGTTTCTCCTGATTCGTGGGTGCGTTTACAAACATAAAAACTTACATATACAAACAGCCAGACCCGAGACAAGTACTTGTAGGCCATGCAAATATTTGTTCCGTGCGGGGATCGAACCTACGACATGCGGTGCAGCAGTCAACCGCTCAGCCACTACGCCAATACCGTCAAAACAGATTCCCACAACGATCGGTCCTGCTCTGCCCTCATTCAGTGTCTCCATGATATCTTCAGCAGATCGTCGATCGTCGTCCATGTTGTGGGGTATCCGAACATTTTTGGCCATCAGAATCCTGGTCATCTTCGTCGGTCTACCTTTGCTACCTGCCAACGCTACGTCTTCCAGTACATGGTCACCATGCGAGGAGCCTTTTGGGTCACCGATTCTGTGAGCAATGTACCTTTGCCACTGCCTCTTGAATTTGGCGATTCTTGGTATTTTCAAAGGATTGTATGTACAGATATCTAAAACAAAAGCAAGTCGCAAGTGCGCTTGCACCCACTATACGTGAAACGTGTCTATTTGTGTTTAAGTGTGTGTGTGTGTGTCTGCGGCCATTTTCGCTTGTAGTTGTATGGAGTGGACCTTCTGTTCCTGTTTATTCTGTTGAGGTAAGTAGTCTTCGTAGTGACTCGCAGTTTTGACTTGTCAAACATTGAGGAACAATGGAGAAAAAATGCTTCTAATGTTTTGTGGTTTTCTTGAGTTGGGTAGATAAGTTTTTGGGTAAGTTAGTTTTAAAAGGAATGTGTCCTAGCTTTGGTAAGGGGATCGTTGAAGAGAGAAGACGGTCGCACCTAGATAATAAGTGTTATGACTATAAAGCTAGTCCACCTACAGCTATAACCTGGTGTTCTGACATGTCTGCTCTGTGCTCGGAGATTTTCGGCCAAAGTTGGAAATGCTAGCTACATGAGATCACATATGAAAGAGCAGCACACCAAAGATCTCAACAAGAACTCTAGCCAACTAGCCTAGCCAGAAAAGCCATCGAATGCGGCCGCTGTGTCTGAAATCGGCAAGGCATCATCATCATCATCATTAAGGGGCTAACCACCACCATGTGATGCGCCACCATTTTAAGTATCTAGGACACTTGTGAGGACCAGTGCCCTGCTATAAGTATAGCATCATGCTGAGAGGAACTGCCGATAATTATCTGTTTAGTTTTTGTTTTTTCTTGACTAGCATAATGCAAATTTACTACTAACAGTAACATTATGAATTCCAAGTACCAAGTTGTTTTTACTTGTGCACATGGCTAATGACAAATAATACTAGATTATGCACTAAAGCTATAAAGTAGTTTATTATGTCAAAGGATTCTTTGATCAAGTTAAGGCTAAATGCAGCGAGGGATTCAAAGTATTAAGACCCAAAAACACATTCATCCCCTAAAAGATTACTGTACTTTTCACATCTTAAGTGAGATAACAAAAAACAATTCGATTTTCACATGACTCTTTTTCGGTAACTAAAAGTTTTTTCGAAATTCAAAAGACAATCTCGACCAGCGCGTTATAAAGTGATAATACTGGCCGGCTTGTCCATAGCGTTGTAATTACGAACTTACTGACTGTTATAGGTATGGTTGGATACTATAAGTTGGAAGTGAGACGGAACCTGGCTCTTGCCTAATACGTATTTAGTGTTTTTGGAGGGAAACTTTACAACCCAGAGGTACTGGAGTCAATCAAATTGCTCATCCCCAATACCAGATTACGTCAGGCTCCTAGAAATAGGCTGTTTGAAGTTCCAGTAGCCCGTACTGACATATTAAAACATGCACCGGTGGTTAAGGCAATCAAATGGATCAATATTATCTCGCAAGACTTAGATATTTTTAGTTGTACATTGGCGGAATTCGAAAGGACGACACTTTCCTATTTGTCAAGATAGAAGTGTGACGTTAAGAGTTTTTTGTTGTTTGATTGTCGAATTAGGTTAGCCTGTAAGAACAATTGTAACATGTATTTAAATAAATAAATAAATAAACTTTGGGTCAGGTTGTGTTAAAACTTTAAATTTTTCTTATTGCATCGCTTAAATTAATTTCTTGCTTACCTCCTACATAATCCGTTTCCTAAGTGCATCGTAGACCGGACGCGACTTCGAACCATTTTTTTATTTCACCACATCACTTTATCTCTGTATCTATCTACTTTATTAACATTTTGAGAATAGTGAGAAACGTTATATTATTCGATACTTGCATCTTTGTCTTAGATGAGGGGCTCGTGGCTAAATAGTATAAGCCACAGAGGTTAATTGAATTAAAGGCTAAGCTTCTCGAGATTGGTCTTTGGATGGGTGGCCATCCATTACTCCTTGGCATCTTCCTGCCTCGGACTCGGAGTACTTTTAATAATTGGTCCCGGTTGCATTTTGAAAATCTTTGACAGTACTTACAGGTTGTAACCAGTCTTACCAAGAGGTGTTCCTCAGTAACTGCAGCTGTTGAGGTCAGATAGGCAGTCGCTCTAGCTAAAATACCAGTCTTAGGTTAGAGTAGAAGCCGCCCCCAACACAATTAGGAAAAGGCTAAACAGATGATGATGATCTTTGTCTTATAAACATTGGGATAAGTAGATAGTAGGTAGGCTGGTCAACACGCTTTGGTAAGACTGGCTATCAGACTTTTGGGCTTCTGATTACCCGTAACGACTGTCAAAGATCTAGATCTGACAGCCGGGACCGACGGCTTAACGTGCTTTCCGAGGCACGGAGGAGTCTCGATATGTTACGAACTTTCACCCACCCACAGACTGACCTGTTTCTTTTTAGCTAAGATCCCCTAAAATTCACTTCTACTCGTTCGTACAATAAACTATACATTTCTGCCCGTCGTTATCCTGATACACGCGATATGATTGCTGCAAGTGTTGTCAAACAGCATTGCTCTGTTCCGGTTTGAAATGTATAGACGTTATACAGGGTGACTAAATACATTGGTAAGATTCCTCTGGGACCTGACTTGCCTTTGAATTCCCGCTGTCTGCCTCATTGGTGTACAGGTCGCAAGGGTTACTGCTGAGCATGAAGTCATCATATCATTTTTGACCTTTAAAAAGTGCTAATTTCAGATGACTAAATAATTTTGAATTTTGATTTTTAGGGTCCCGTAGTAAACAAGGAACCCTTATAGTTTCACCATGCTTGTCCGTCTGTCCCGTGCTTAGCTCAGAGACTATTAGTACTAGGAAGTTGTTATTTAGCATGGGAAGCCTATACATATTTGAAATCGATACAATTAAAACTGTACATGCGTATAAATAATATTTATTCTGGCTATAGAACCCTTCCTGGGTTCTGCGTGCTTAATCTAACACGCACTTAACTTTTTTATGTGATTTGGGTACCAAACATTAAAAAAAAAATTGTTGTGGTTTTTGGTGACGTTATGCCCTAAGGACAGATTGTTTGTGCTTCTACTGGTGCCCCCCAAACGTGATGCCCTAGGCAATTACTTAATTTAATTGAGGGCTAATCCGTCACTGATTCTATTTAAAGTCTACACAACCTTTAACTTACGCGTTAACGTAAACCAGTTCTGCATTACTCAGACTAACAGGTTTTACTTGAAACCGTGACGATATTCCAATGTAAACATTAGAATCTATTTTCATATACGAACTCCTTGTATGGGTTTCGTATACTATGCTAATACCGTGGGAATATAACTGAAGATTTGTGTGAGAAATTAATATATGCACCTAATTGAATAAATTCTAAGGTCTTGACCGGATGTGAGTCAGTTAGGGGCTTGAATGTGTATGATCTGTATTATTTTATTGTTGCTGTGAACGAGGGGCAGGCTAAATAAGAACAGCTGCACGAGAAGATCGAATGTTAATCTACGCTAGCCGAGGTCGGTCCGTGGATGGGTGACCGTCGATTACATATCATATCGAGACACCTCCGTGGCTGCTGTTGGTCCCGGCTGCTATTTTTAGATCTTTGATGATAGTTACGGGTAGTCAGAAGCCTGAAAGTCTAGAAAGTATCAAAGATCTAAGAATGACAGCCGGGACCAACGGCTTAACGTGCTTTCCGAGGCACGGAGAGTCTTGATATGTTTCGAACTTTCACTCATCCACAGACTGACCTCGATCAACTCGTGCGGCTGTTTTTATTTAGCCACGAGCTCGTCTATCCTGCTGCGTTCATCCCAATTTATTTGGGGTCGGCACAGCACGTCTTCTACTTCCATACGTCTCTATCTGCCATGATCTCAATAATAACCTCTTTTCTAGCCATATCACCTCTCATTCACCCATCCATCAACTGAATAAATAAAATACTATTAATTAATCTTTCCTTCAAAAAGAACAGCATGAATTTTCACTTAGGGGGTCGTCCACCTACATAGAAAACGCCTAAATAGCAACAAAAGATATTTGCCCAAATAAATGATAAAAAGGCCCGTAAAGTGAGAGCCTGAATATGGGTCAGCCCCTAATGAATCAAGTAATTAGCCTGTTTCGTGGTATACTTTACTTCTAAAATCGGGTTCACAATGAAATCTCTGCTGGGGTTTGAGTGTGCATTCAAAGTGATTTTTAGGGTTCGGGACCAACCTCTTACTAAGCCTCCGATGTCCTTCTGTTCGTCCGCCTATGACCTGTATTATCTCATGAACTGTTATAAGTAGACAGTTAAAATTTACATACATTGTGTATTTCCATTACAACAAATAAAAAAATAAATGCGGCAGTACTAGAAACTATTTTTTTAGCGTTTTCTGCTCAAGATTGTACGGAACCGTTGGTGTGCGATACCGCCTCGTACTTAGCCGGTTTTTCTTCTCTATTATCGTTGCTTACTAGAAAAAAATCATGTCTTTTTTAACTATGTTGGGGTCAGATTCCAGTCCATTGTTATTTTTAATTTATACCAGTATTTTACGTGGAGCTATTGCCTATCTAACCTCCACAACCAGTAACTGGGCAACGCAATACCCCTTGGTAAGACTAGTTGTCAGATTTTTGAGTTTCTGACTACCCGTAACGACTGCCAAAGATCTACAAATGACAGTCGGAGGCACGGAGGAGTCTCGATATGTTACCCATCCGCAGACTGACCTTGGCTAGCGTAGCTTACCCTTCAATCAACTCGTGCGTTTTATTTAACCTCGAGACGAAAGTCTGACAACTACCGCTTCTGACTACCCGTAACGACTATCAAATCACAGCCATCATAAAGCTGCCTGTCTCAATTATTCTCTTTACTTCAAAGCGAGACAGAAACAGCCAACAAAGCCATTCGTTTACCTACAAATGAAGTTACAACGTGTCCTTTTTCTTCACAACAGAACATGTAACTTTTATAAAGCTGTCCGGTCCGTTTCGGATATGGCGCAATAATACCAAGGCAGGATTCCAACTGGTTTATAGGAGTGTCATAAATAAAGCTAGGTCTTCCTATGGAAGGGTGTGGCTACACTGGAGTTGATATTTAACTTTACGACCGATGTGGCGCAGCGGGAGAACTCCGCCTGCGACGCAGCAGGTTGCGGGTTCGATTCCCGCGCTGGGACAAATGTTTATACGATCTATAAAGATTTGTTCTGGGCGTTCTGGGTATTTGCTATGTATGATAAAAATATCTATCTATGCAATGTATTATATCAGTCATCTAGTACCCATAACACAAGCTCTGCTTAGCTTGGGGCCATATGATGCTGTGTGGATTGTCCAGCATTATTTATTAATTTTTATAGTTTCAGTCAGGGTGGTTTTAAGAGTAGAGGGAGGTCAAAGAAACGATGGAACGAAATTTATTTGGAGTCAGCGCGGCATGTCTTCTTCTTCCATACATTTCTCTCCATAGTCACCCCCTTTTCATCATCATCATTCACACAATCCATCCATCCTTTTTTGGTCTTCCTCTTAAAACCTATCTTCGATTATCTGTTACTTATTAAAAGTATCCCCCAGTTATATTTTTGCAAAAATCTTTTATGGGCAGACTCAGAAAATCTACGATTTTATTATACATGTAGGTGTGTGGATGTTAATGGCTTTCGAGATGTGGTGCTGGCGAAAGATGCTGGAGATTCCCTGGACAGCACATCACACCAAAGTGTCGTGTTATGACTAGGAAGTAGCTAGGTGACTATTGGGATGACGGGATTCCCCGTCAGATTTGTATTGATGATAAATGATATTATATTTATAAATTGTATTTTACATGTCAAAGATTTTAAACTATTTCGGGGTTTCTCTATCTGACTACTTTGTTAAGTAACACCAAAACAAACTCACAGTTCACAGTCTCTTTTAGATTCCAGACAGTATCTTGGTCAGATCATGTGAGGACCAGCGCCACTCTTTACATGACATTCTATTCATTCTATAACACAATAATCCCCCTCAGCATTCTCATCTCAGCTGCATGCAATTACTGCTTTACATTAATATTTAATATGATCCAACATTTTGATCCATACGAGACAGCACATCTAACCATTATTTTATAAAACTTCCCCCAAGTTTAAGTGAAATGCGAGACTAGAAAAAAGACGCCAACAAGTACCAATTAATCACTCATCAGATAAGTACCTACCTACTTAAGCACACTTCATTAATGCTAAGAAGATCGTCGGTAGACCGGCAAACTACTTTAAATATGTAACAACCCCGATGATTTACTAATTGGTTAATTAATAAGAGATAAGTATCCAAGTGAGCGCGGAAATTATTCA
Source organism: Phlogophora meticulosa (assembly GCA_905147745.2). Taxonomy (NCBI): domain Eukaryota; kingdom Metazoa; phylum Arthropoda; class Insecta; order Lepidoptera; family Noctuidae; genus Phlogophora; species Phlogophora meticulosa. Next base: position 10,596,922 of record LR990543.1, on the reverse strand, counting down.
AGACAATTAGAAAACTGTTCTCTTTTTCCTATGTGTTCGTTATAGGGTATGATTGTTATTATGGGGGTAAGCAGCTCTTCAATATGATGGGGTTTGTATTTATGATTACGTTAGGGATAAATTTGGAGGCAAAAAAACAGCCGCACAGGTTGATCGAAAGTTCAGTCTGTGGATGGGTGACCGTTCATAACATAATGAGACTCCTCCGTGCCTCGGAAAGCACGTTAAGCCGTTGGTCCCGGTTGTCATTTGTAGATCTTTGACAGTCGTTACGGGTAGTCAGAAACCGGAAAGTCTGACAACCAGTCTTACCATTAGGTATCGTGTTGCCCAGTAACTGGGTTGTGCAGGTCAGAGAGGCAGCCGCTCCATGTAAAATACTGGTATTCAGCTGAATCTACTTAGACTGGAAGCCGACCCCAACATAGTTGGGAAAAGGCTAGGCAGATGATGTTAGGGATAGTTTTGATAAGTTCCTCATATATAGTGTTCCAAATCGACCTTATTGGTGATGTTCTTCAAAAAGGTTAGGTTGCGTAGTACTCGCAACCAGCGTGCGTGTATGATCATATGTATGAACGGGAGCGAAGCGAAAGGAGTATGATGGTAAGATCGTAGCTAGTGACGCTCTGTGGTTACTACCTACCCCAATGGGAAAAAGGAGTGACTATGTATGTTTGTGTAGCCACGAGCCCAAGTTTCCAGGATATCACCAAGAGGCTGGTTGAGTATTCACGTGACCAGAGACTTGCCTTTTTACTGGCCAAAGAATCAGCATGACCATTCAACGTGGCAATGAAACTTAATCAGTCGACAGCGATGCGGATGAATTTTTCGACGCCTTGTAATTTACTGTTTTATGTTTGAGTTAGTTTTAGTTTTATTTTATTAATTGAATATGTGTATCTTGTTAAGGTTGAACTAGTCGTGGACACGGCCAAAAAGCCCGCAGCCTCAACGCGAATCGTGTCAGACAGAAATATGAGCAGTAAGTCTCTAGTCTACATGCAAACGTCTAGTTCGCACGCACACAAACACCGTTCCAAACTGAACCGTAAAAGTCCTTTAGAAGATCGAGTTTTACGAATAAAACACAACATTAATCAATTACAAATTTAAAGCTTATTAAACTCTTCGATAGCTTTGTCGGTGAGATTTTACACTACTTTTAATAGTTATTCACGCCCAAAGTTGCGTTAGAATTAGCAAGAAAAACGTATCTTTGTCGTCTCATAACTTATTTATGGCTTTTTATTTTATTATTTTCTTTCCTCACAGACAAATGAACAATGAGACAAAACGATAACATGTTTAACTTTGGATGTACCATGTCAAACTGTATAGTAATACCCCCCAGAAATTTGTATGGAAACAATATTGAATAGTGTTACTTTAAGTCTTTCTTTCTTGATTGATGTATTTCTTTCTTGATTTTTGTATTTCTTTATTTCAACAATGGATGTGTTCAGGCTGGAAGGACATTACTAAACCACAATCCTGGCTCCAGTATGGCTGTAGCCTTACAAAAATAGACCGCGACCAACTCGTATACTTTATATTATATCATTTCCTACACAGCATCGTTCCTAAGATTAATCTGTACTTACATCGATTGTGTTATGAAAATATTACGGTTTTGTTTTCTGTGCGATAAGAATAGGCTTGTGTCTTCCTACGGTATTTTAAATGAAAAAAGAAAGAAAGAAAAAAATCTACTGGCAATACATTGACACGCACGATAATTTATTGTACCAATCAATGTAAACCAACTTTATTTTAATAATTTAAACTAATTTAAATACCTGTTTTCATAACTTACATTTTTTTATATTTCATTATTTAAAAATGAAATCTTAATTTATTTTTTTCTTAACAATTAAAAGACATGGCTAAACTACTGTCCTAAGCATGTACAGAAATTTCTCAGTACGGTGGCTCGTAATATCAAATATTCATTAATTAATTATTACGTGTTAATTATTCTCCTAGAACTTATGTACGTGAATTAACTTATTTATAATTAATGAATTCATATCAAACCTACAGCTTATTTCAGATTACGCAAATATCTTCATAAGAAGGTCACATTTTTCATAATACGAAACTTCATAATCTTATGTTCTGCTTGACATACAAAAATATAAGAAAACAAGTATATTTTTTTCATTATTTTATTAACTAACGAAAGTTATTGAAAAATAATAAACACGCAATAATTAGTGAATGAATATTTTAATGTTACGATCTAGTGAGAAATTTCTATACATGCTTAGGGCAGTCGTCCATGCTTCATTTAGCCATGTCATTTACTGACATCTTGCCTCGGAAAGCACGATAAGCCGTTGGTCCCGGTTGTCATTTGTAGATCGCGTTACGGGTAGTCAGAAGCCCGAAAGTCTGGCAACCAGTCTTACCAAGGAGTATCGTGTTGCCCAGTAACTAGGTTGTGGAGGTCAGATACGCAGTCGCTTCATGTAAAACACTGGTTTTCAGCTGCATCCGGTTTGACTGGAAGCTGACCCCAACATTGTTGGGAAAAAGCTAGGCAGATGATGATGATGATTTACTGACATCTTGCGTGCGGCTGTTTTTATTTAGCCACGAATAACAAAAGCTATTCTTGTATATTCGTAAAACAATACATTTCGTGTTGTAAAGAAAATGGCGTTACAGTGACAATAAAGAAATAACTACATACGTACAATGTTTCATAATACTTATTGATTAAAGTATAAAACACATCGGTCCAGAGGAAGTGGTAACATTTTTATTATCATTACGGCTCGCAACTGGTTCATGGGCAGCAGAGGTTGTGGTACAAGGTATGGAGGAACGAGGTTTATTTGTCACGTCGACTTTATACAGGGTGTTATGGATATCGATGGACCAACTGGTATCATGATTCCTATCTAAACTAATGACATTTTTACGATTATATAGGGTAAAGGAAATTGACGCACAAGCTGATACTTTGAGTTCAGTAGGTACATGATTCTGGACACTTCAGCGTTGAATTCTCGCTCAGGTTCAGGTATTTTATTTGTTAACTTGTTAGTTTTAGTTTTACCTATCGGTGTCCCTAATAAAAATGATTTTTCAGCCGATAACACGACTCCAAAAAAAAGCGTCTTCTCAGTTTTGTTTTCGGCTTACATCAAAACGATTTAATCGTTAAAATTTGATTTTGTTACACCTATGTAGTGCCTCGGAAAGCACGTTAAGCCGTTGGTCCCGGCTGTCATTTCTAAATCCATCACAGTCGTTTCAGGTAGTCAGAAGCCCGAAAGTGCCAAGCAGTCTTACGAAGGGGCATCGTGTTGCCCAGTAACTGGATTGTGGAAGTCAGATAGGCAGTCGCTCCATGTAAAATACTGGTATTCAGCTGGAAACAAAAGGATACAAAATTTCGTGTATTTCTTGTTCTGTTCATTGACTATGTAATCCTCTAAACCTTTTCCTCCTGGAATATTACCATATTACAGAGGGTATATAGTAACCCATTTCGTAAAGTGGAATTGCTAAAGAAGTTTTGTCTTCCTAGGACCAAAGGACCCAAGGACACGATCCCATTAATATGAGTGAAGAGGTGTGTGTAAGAGTTGTATAATTTTAAATAATTAATCAATCAATACAACAGCGAGTTTTACGAAGTAGGCCGAATGACGCTCGACAGTTCACGAACTCTGCTTCGGCTGGTGTATGACCAAAATCGAGAACAAAACTTCGCCAGTCACTAGATTTTCTCAATTTCTTTTTACTTCTTTACCTGTTCATTGAAGTATTCACAATACAACACCGCTTATAACTTGCAGCTACTGTTAATGTTCAAACCGGTCTCAGTCGCCACGAGAATGGAGTAGTGAATGGAAAGGAAGCCAACGGTTTTGTGAGCCGGGATGCCTTCACACCGAAGTGTAATGTCGCGTTGGGTGAGGTCAATGATTCTGTATTGTATCTTTTGACAAGTGCGTTGAAATATAAAAGGTCAGAATTCGACCGATGACTTTTGTGTCTTGTTATTGTTTATTTGTGTTATTCTTTTATTTGTAAACAGTCCCATACTAACCCCATCAAGATCTACATTGAGTACATAGTATCAATTGAATAATTTTAACTGATATTTCTACCAATAAATAATAAAAATATATAAAAAAAACATTTGTTCATTTAATATCGCAAGGAGAGAAGACTGGAAGGCTATGGGGGAGGCCTTTGCCCAGCAGTGGGACAAAATAGGCAAAGTAAAAAAAAAAAAACTTAAATGGCTTAAACCGCTCATAAATGTATATGTTGCTTGGTAAGCCGCTGGTGTCTGCTATCAGTCTGTTGTAGATCTTTGACAGTCTGTGTGGTTAGTCAGAAGCCCTAAAGTCTGACAGGACTTTCCAGTCTTACCAAGGGGTATCGTATTGCCCAGTAACCGGGTTGTAGAAGTCAGATAGGCAGTCGCTCCATGTCAAATACTGGTATTCAGCTGCGTCCGGTTAGACTGAATACCGAGATGGCTAGGCAGATGATAATCCATATTCCATATCCATACAAATATAATAAATGTGAAAGTAATTTTGTCTGTCTGTTTCTTCAGCTGCATCCGGGTAGACTAAAAGCCGACCCCAACATAGTTGGATAAAGGCTCGGCAGATAATATAAATGGCAAAGTTTACGCTCCTGTGTAACAGCGTCCATCGTGAGATTCATTCACAAGCCGACGGGTTTTATATAATTAAGGTGTAGTGTGTATTACAATGTTCTTTTATTTCTGTAGTTCTTGGAACTATCGACAAACTGGTTCTACACTACAACATGGACGGCCATTCAAAACAGTTTACATCTACAATGATGTGAGCTTTATAAGTAAATTGGATCAGAAATGAAAGCTTACACATAAATAAACTCACGCCTTTCTCCAATAGGGATTGGCTGAAGGTACAGGACGCCACCTGCTACGATCCTTACACACTCCTTTTGCTACGTTCATACACGCATGTCTATTGGCCTGGCTCTGTTCTGTGTCCTGCTTGATATGGAGGGAAGTGGGTATTATGTATTTTTCTAACTTCTCCGCTGTACTATTATGATTAATTTCGTTGCGGGATCCAAGACAGTTGAATCGTTTCTCCGGGACTCGTATGGCTTCATTGTCTCGACGCATTTCTGGTGGTTGCCACTATTGATTTTGGCTTTGAGGACTTGCAGTGGTTTTGGAATAGTGGGGCGGATTTGTAAACATGCACCCCAGTTTCGATCTGAACTTTCTGAAGAACATCACCAATAAGGTCGATGTTTCCTTACAGGGCGTCCCCTCTCGGCGTTTCCTCTTGCATCTTAGTCACGGCCTTATAGTAGTTGCCTTTATTTATCCTCTAAACGAGACGAATCTAAGAAAATATATTTTTCAGTTTTAAAAGGGGCATATCTACGGGTTGGTGCACCGACACGCCAGTTGCGAGTACTACGCACCTGACGTTTCTGCTGAACATCCCCAATAAGGTCAGTATATGTCCTTCGAAGGTCTGCCTTAAAATATTGTTTATTAGTTGCCTTTCATTCATCCTATCAAAGTGACCGATACATTAAATCATACTCTTTACAATTTTTGTAACTAAATCTTCTTCTAAACCTCAATTATGTTTTATCACGTAATTTCTAAATCTCATAAAAATCATTCATAGTTAGTCACACAATACTCAAATAAATTTATAAAATAATACTTCAAATGGAACGCATTTCTACACACTTAAATAAAAACTATTTTTGTAAAATATCAATTTTAAATAAAGAATCATATAATTAGATTCAACAATAACTCGTTTTATAACTGAATAGTTCTTAGCTTATAAAATATTTCAAACAGTGAACTTAATCCATAAACAATAATATAAATAAATATTACAAGCGATAATATGTATTACAAGAGAACAATATTTTTTTAACATTGCTATAAGATTTCCCCCAAACGTCGATGAAGAAGTTCCACTTCAAAAACTACTGAACGGATTTTGATGACAATTTAAGACATACATACAATGTTGTTGTTTATACTTTAAAATAACGCACAGATAATAATTTATAAAGGCACATATTTCGACGAAGTCGTGGCCTGGGCGGATGCCAGTTAATTTTAATAAAGAAGACATTATCACAAGTAACGACACTTAAAAGTTAAAAGTTCCAACTTTAGAATCCTCCAAAATCATATCAGCACCCTTCTCAGCGATCACCATCACATCAGCCTGGGTACTTCCACTAGTAATAGAAGGTATGACACTAGAATCTATAACCCTAAGTCTTTGAAACCCAAAGACTCTTAATCTGCTATCGACTACGCTACCCATAGAACATGTGCTGCTGTATTGGTAATTAGTATCCATCATACTTAAAGCATAGCATTTCCAATAAGTTGATCCAAGATGTCGGTATAATTTGCATTTGGGTAGGTCAGGGTATACAAATTCCACATCATACTTTTGCAAGACTGTCTTTAGTACTTGCTCGAAATTTTCAATATATTTTGCCACATCGTCTAAATCTTCACCATGTGTGAAGAACCCTGGTATTATTATTGGAAGTTTTTTGTAATTTTCATTTTCTAAAACCACATGCCCCTTAGATTTTGGATGTAAGAGTACTAATTTTGTTAGAACGGTTTCGTATCCTTTAGTGGCATTGTATAAATATTGACAGAGTTCGTCATTGAATGAATGAACTACTGAACAGAATGATAGAATTTTGTCAGAATCACTTGGTATGATATAGTTCAATGTTTGATAGTCTGGATATGTATTTGATTTATTGAGAGCTGCATTGCCTGCAATTACAGGTAGTGGAAATGTGTGTGGATCATCAGAAAGTGATTCTTTATTCTTTAAATTTAATTTGTGTACCAAAATAACTGCCAAGTTGTCTTGATAATGTTTTCCAACGGGCAGGTTAGATTTGACAGGAATTTTGTAGCCTTCCAAGTCGTCTTTGGGTCCTATACCTGATAGCATTAGTAAATGAGGAGATTTGATTGCTCCCGCCGAAATAATAACTTCTTTTTTAGCTTTGATGGTAATTCTTTTATCATCTTTGACAGCTGTAACGCCGACAGCTTTGTTTCCTTCGAAATTTATTTCTTTTACTTCGGTTTCTTTAAGTACATGTAAGTTTTGACGGTTTTTTGTTTGTGTCAAATAGGCGTACGCCATACTTTGGCGAACCCCATCTTTTATCATAAAAAGAGGCTCATAGTATCCTAATGTTTGTTCTCCATTAACATCTAAGAGTATATTATGACCAGCTTCTTTGAAAGCTTTTAAATATTTCTGACTAGCTTCATAACGCTGTTTCATAAGACCTACGTTACCTTTATATCCATGATATACGCCGTTTGGTGAATTATAAATTTGTATGTCATCAAGATTTTCAGATTTCTTAAAATACGAGAGTAAATGTTCATAGTTCCATGACTCGTCTTTCACTGCTTTTGCCCATGAGTCGTAGTCGTGAGGATGACCTCTTATATAGAGGCTGTGTCCGAGACTGCTGCTTCCTCCCAACATCTTTCCACTGGTAAGTTGTAGAATATTCCGTTTATGCCCTTGCGCCGTGTATGCATCGTTGATCGTCGTGAAGTTCCAGTCGTATCGGGAATTTGGTAAGTATGAGAATGTTCCAGGAAACTGAAAATGAATTATCAATGTTTTTAGACAAATAATTAGTTAAATGTTGTCGGCCATAACTAACTAGCCCAAATATTAGCACAGCCTTATACATATGGAGGGACATCAAAGTACAACCTGATTAGTTTGACAAAAAATAAAAATTAAAAAAATTTGAAGAGAAATCTAAACGTGGGGGGTTCAGAATCGTGTACTGAACTCATCCTTCTACCGTGTATAACCTTTTTTTTTTAAATACAAGTGGCAGTAAGTTTATTAAAGTGAGAGATTTTTTGTTTATAAAATCAAACAAATATTAATTCTCAATATTATCAATACCACACTTATTCAAATCAACTCAGTGTTTGAAGATGACAGGAATTAACAATTCTTTCAAATATATTCTTCTTCTTCAGGTAGCCAGATTACCCTTTCTTCCGCTAGATATCCCTTTTTTATATTAACCTATGCTGTCTCACTGCTGGGCAAAAGCCTCCCCCAAGTCCTTCCACTAACTCTTTTCCCGCGCTACTTTGAGCCAGCCCCCGTAGTATAATCACCGGCAAATAAGATGGCAAAAGTCGTTAGATGCGCACAAGTCGTTTTTTAGGTCTCTTTGGTAGTCAAGCGGGACGCGGGGTATGAGGTAGCGTCGATCCGAGCGCGCGATTGGTGCATCAGTCGACCCTTGCCTCCCGCACCGCGCCTTCGTCCCGTTCGCTCCCGATTACATTTCAGTGCACGAAAATTGAACCCTTTGTTATTGTTGTGTTAAACTTAAGTGTTGTTATTGTTTTTAAATTTAGGATAGAGTTCCTGAAAAGGCATAGCATACGAGGAAAGTATGCTCAAACCAGAGTTATACAAATTAATAAAATTGGAAAAAGTACAATTTAAAACATACAGCATTCACCAAACACTTGCAGAACACAACCATAGTGTTCTGCGATTGCGACTTTCAATATGATGCCAAGGGTAGTTTTATTAACGGATAGTGACGACGACTAGTTAATTTTTTTTTTTTTTTATATAAACTTTTTTGAATTTTAAATGCACGTTATTTATAACTCCTAATAAACTTGAATTCCTCTCCCTTCTTTAACTTTGTTCTATACAGACATGATTAAATATAAATGATGGCAATAACAATAGAATAATGACGATCAATAAAAGTTACCACTTTTTTGTGCCACTAAGTGTACGATGCGCGAACTTACCCCCACTACGCCAAAATCTTGCCATCTTATTTGCCGGTGACTATATGCGTCCAGTTCGTCTCACCGACTTTTGCTGGGCCGACCTCGGTGGCACCGTCCATCTTCAAGCACCAATTGTGTGAAGGATTTGCCCAACGGTCACTGTGTATGCGACTCACGAGACCCAGTAGGGTAGTGTCCTAAAAAAATCTGTTTGGTCCGAAAGTTGGATTACTCAAAAATACTGGACACAATTTTTTTTTGTCTCGTAAACCAAAAATGACGACGATATAGTGCGTCTAAATTTCGCGTGTCGTCGTGCTACGCTTTTTATGTAAATTAGTACGAGTAGTTAGTGGCGTCACAAGCCCCTTCTATTGAACTTTGATGTGCTATATCTTTGTCACAAAACACAAGCAAAAAATACGTGACCAAAATTTTTTGGTAATCTAACTGACGGACCTAATAGACTTATTTTATTTTTACCTAGGACACATCCCTATTATCAAAAATTTCATCTCATACTTACAAGGGTCTCAATGGGAGGATCTCCACCGGCTTCTATCAGCAGCACTTGGTAAGTTCCGCACTCCGTCAGTCTGTTCGCGAGGATACTTCCTGCTGTACCGCCTCCCACTATTATGAAGTCGTAGCAGGAGATTTCTGTAAAATCTTAACTAATATTATAAATGCTACTGAGTTTTCTTGCTTGGCACACTTTCACATCTTAACATTTGCGACGAGTTAACTCGTTTCAACAGTAGTATTGTATTGTGTTGATGGGGTGGCAATTAACTACTTAACCTGATATGAGGGATTGCCGGAAATCTTCCTTATAATCATCAGCCTAACACACTATCACACACTATGTAGGGTTCGGCTTCCAATCCAACCGGAATCAAAATACTACTAGGATTTTAAATAAAACTCATCATCATCATCCGCCTTGCGTTTTCCCAACTATGTTGGGGTCGGCTTCCAGTTTAACTGGATGCAGCTGAATACCAGTGTTTTACATGGAGCGACTGCCTATCACAAGCTAAGCAGAGCATGTGTAATGGGTACTAGATGACTCATATACTTAATACAATACATTACATAGATAGATATTTTTTTATTTTACATAGAAAATACCCAGAACACCCGGAACACATCTTTGTAGATCGCACAAACATTTGTCCCTTCGCCCGTCGCGCCACATCGGTCGTCAAATAATAAAAGACATTTTCTGGAAGCTGTTACCATTATATTACGACTGTACTTACCCTCTATCGGTGTATCCCGCGGCCACAAATATGAGGTCAGGTTCATTAACACTACCAACCGAAGACCCGCTTGAATCAGCTTGGTTCTTGACAGTACTGCTTGGACATCCATGGTTGTACAACTGAAAATACCAGGCAAGAAATTAAACAAGTAAGTATCACCAGTACCTATTATAAATGTGAAAGGACCTCTGTCTGTCCCTCTTCCACCCGACCCTTTGCTGAGCCAGCCCGCGTAGCTGAGCCAGTAGTTGTTTAAATTAGTCCCTACTTAATAATATATCTATTAGATCCAGCCCGTCCCTTGCTGTCTTCTCCCAGCGACGTCCTAACCCGAGTTTCGTACCTCGCAGGGGGTGCCCTTAGCGATTGGTTGCTTAGCTTTTAAGCTTTTTACGCCCTGGCTGGAGGGCTGAATTTCTAATTAAGTCCCCCAAAGGAAAGTTCGGTTAAGCATTAAAAAAAAAAGACTCTGTCCCTCTGTCCGTGACTCTTTCATGGGTTTACTACAGAACGGATTTTGATGTAATTTGGTGGAGTATAAGCTTGGACCAGCAGAAAGGAAAAAGGCTACTTTTTAATCCCTGACTTTGTCTTCATCCTTTGCGACATCCAGTGGGATTCATCTGGACGAAGTCGCGGCCATTAGTTAGTATCACAATAAGGTATTAAACCACCTCCTGTCTTTATCCGACTGTATTTGGGGTCGGCGCAGCATTCCTCCTTCATCCATACATGACTATTTGCTATTTTTCAACACCATTTTGAGTCAGATTTTTGCAATTTTTCAACAAAAAAATAGGACAATATACTCGTATTTGCATTTAGTTTTTCCTCTCACATTTCAGTTGTAATGCTCAACAAATATTCTTCTACTAACTAACTACACGACATACAAGAAATGAAGTCATGAAACCTATTACAGAAAAAAACGTAAAAACTACTTGAACGAAATAAGTAAAACTGATACGGAACCACATGGCAGTAATTCCTTACCAAATATAAATAGAATCACATAAATCGGCCCAGTAATTACGGAGAAATCGGTGTAGGTACATACATACAAGAAACTCACATGCATCCTCCTTTGAAGTCGGTACAAAAACAAAAGACTATTGAACTTTTTGCCCGTAAACGATTAATTTTGGTAGATGACTCACCTGACTTTTGGAACCCGATTTTTTTTCCTTCACTTTATTAACACACAAAAATAATTAATTAAATTACACCCGGGTATTAGTATTCTGTCCTTCATATACAACACATTTATGATTGAAAATATTTTCACATGCTCACATATTTTTGAAGAGTCAACCGGGGATAATTTGATCACAGCAATTATTTTGTCAAATTTGCGATTATATATTATAGTACGGTTGATAGTAAAAAAATTAAAAAATAACATATTATTTTATTATAAATAAAAATAAATAAATATTATTATAAAAATATTTAAAATCATAATGAAAAAAATAGTAAACACAATAAACTTTGTTATTTTTTACCATCTATCTTTATGCAAGCAAGTTGGGGTCGGCTTCCTATCTTACTGCATGCGACTATACCTGTATTTGACATCAAGTGACTGTCTGTCTGACTTCCACAACCCAGCTGCTGGATAACACGATACCTCATAAGTGGAGATGCCTAAATTATTATTTTTTTTTTGCTATTTTTGTATTGATGGAAAAGTACCATCTAGTAATTACATAAAATATAACATAACTTTGTATACGGGAGCTAAATCAGCCAAAAAACTGCTGTACAGTTTGGCAGAAGTAACATTAAATGTAATACTAGGGATATCACCACGAATAAATGTTTTTTTATTTTTATTTCTTCTACGTAAGATTCGTTGTGTAAGACAACGAATCTTACGTAGAAGAAATAAAAATGAATGATTTATATCCGAGAAAATTTCAAGTAATCAGAAGACATATTGACGACCGATGTGGCGCGGTGGGCGAAGGTCCGCCTGCGACGCAGGAGGTTGCGGGTTCGATTCCCGCCCTGGAACAAATGTTTGTACGATCTACAAATATTTGTTTCGGGTGTTCTGGGTATTTACTATGTAAAATAAAAAAATATCTATCTATAAAAGTATATAATAAAAAATATCTATCTATGTAAAGTACTGTATTAAGTATATCAGTCATCTAGTACCCATAACACAAGCTCTGCTTAGCTTGGGGCTAGATGATGCTGTGTGGATTGTCCAGCATTATTTATTTATTTATTTATATTTTACAAATAAAGATTTTGGTTACTATACAGGATGGAAGATACAACGACGCTCAACCTAATAGCAATGAAAATTTAATGAAATGATTCGTCGGCTTTTCCTATTTTTCATGTGTGTTCGTTGATGTTTCTCTTTAACTTAATCTGTAAAGTAAAAAGAAAACATCAGAAAAAAAGCGTATAAATCAGGTAATGCCGGTAAATAAATCATCAAAGGGGGTGTTTAGAATCATGTACTGAAGACACGTATCGGGTTGTGTAATATATATACCTTATGTAATATAAGATAAAATAACATCTGTTACTGTTAAATAAGTCATAATATGCCTAGCCTTTTCACAACTATGTTGGGGTCGGCTTCCAGTCTAACTGGTTGCAGCTGCATAAGAATATTTTATATAGAGCGACAGCCTATCTGACCTACCAACGAGAAAAGCAAGTTGTCACTCAGGTTCAAATTGCGGCTCTTCGTCTCGGTCATCCGTCCAATCATGACATACGCTTGCGCAGTGTTCGCTCACGCCAAGCCGTATCATATTCATAGGCTTCAGACCGTCCAGAACCGATTCCTGCGCAGAGTCACGGGAGCCCCCTTCTACGTCCGAAATGAGACTCTCCATGTAGATCTCAAAATACCTACGGTGAAACAGTTCATGAAGCGACTCACCCAGCGCTTCATGGACTGTTCTACCGCTCATCCTAACCCCTTAGTGTCATCGGCCGCCCGATACACTCCCTCGCGAATAAGTACAGTTCGAAGACCAAAACACACACTCACAGAGCCAGATGATCCTATCACTCTCCTCCAGGAGAGCGATAAGGCCACCAGCACTGTTCGCAAACAAAAACGGACATGAGGACTTGCTGTCCTCTTCAGCGACGTCCTAAGCCGAGGTTCGTACCCCGCAGGGGGTGCCCTTAGCGATAGTCGCTTAGCTTATAAGTTTTTATGCCTGGCTGGAGGCCTTAATTTTAATTAAGCCCCCCACAGGAAAGTTCGGTTGAGCGGTAAATATCCCTAAAGGATAACCTATCTGACCTTCACAACCAAGTTACTAGGCAAGATGAAACCCTTTGGTAAGACTGGTTGTAAGACTTTCGGGCTTCTGACTACCCGTAACGACTGTCAAAGATCTACAAATGACAGCCGGGACTAACGGCTTAATGTGCTTTGTGCTATATAAGTCCATACATGACAATGTTGAAAGAATAAAAGTAAATAAGTAACAACCCTAAATCAGCTACATAGATATACTTCGAATGTTGCATGCAAGGTAAACAACTTAAATTAACCAATTCAAAGAACCAATGGCCGGTTAAAGTACAAATGTAACTTTTTAGGTTTCTACGTAATTTCTAAGTTTTTTTTTTTAAACGTTGCCCCACACTAGGAATTTCTCATGTATCGTATCGTGTATCGTGTAGTTTATCTTGGACATCATTGACATCGGTGAAAGAAATGACATCGTGATAAACCAGGACTTATTTTAATTTCAAAATTCTTAAATTACGAACCTGTTTTGAGCAAGCGATGATGGTGGTTGTGTCTGTGGATGGTGATTTATGCTCGTACCTAATCTGTATGAGAACAAACTTTTGTCCTGCAGTGAAACAGTAACAGGCTAGTGTTACTTGTCATCGATGAAGTCACGAGGCAAGAGTGATACGTCACCTACACGTGTTTCAATCTATTCCTGAAGCCTATCTAAGAGGAAAAAGCTCAGATGTAATCCTACGCGCTTTATATTGTATTTCTATATACAGGATGGTCCATGAAATGTAGGAAAAGTGAGAATCTGTTTCATATCAGGTAGGTATTATAATAATTAATGCATTATTATAATAACTTTAATAAATGAGTGTTGTAATATTTTTTAAATGTCATGTGACCATAATTTTAAAAATTTATATTTTTCTCTGTTTGCGTCGTATTTTTTTTAAATATAACCATGATAAATTCTACGATTGAAAGAAATATTTTATGTCTAATCATCACGGAAAGTAACTTAAGCTTAGCTCAATGGAAAAATTGGCTTGACAAAATTCGTTACAGATTAACACAAAAAAAATAAGGTTGGCATACCCTTACGTAGTATAATTATCTTCCATGGACCCTCAGTTTTAATTAACAGGTATTTCCGCATAATTATTTGGGTCAATTGAAAACACAATGATCGACATTATCGTCCTGTCACTATTCCATTTTTTTTGAAGTCGGCACACAGCATATCTTCTTCTTCATACATCTCTATTTGCCATCATCTCAATAGTCACCTCCTCTCTAGCCATAGCACCTCTACAAAATCCGTCCATCGTTTCTTTGGTATTCATCTACTGTTTTAGGCTTTTTGGCAAAAAACGGAAATATCAATAAAAAAAAGTTCAACTCTTTAACTACAATTTGTATCACTGGATATATGAACTATAATATAGTAAATAATATAAATAAATTATAAAAAAATCTATTAAATGTTAACTCTGGGCCACCCTGTATACATTTATTCTACATAAAGCTAACATTCTAGAAACTAGAGGCTTTCGTACTCGTATATAATTTAAAAATAGTTCTTATTATTGCAAGCTTTCTCAAATTAAAGGCTTTGTACCTTAAGAACAACACTCAAAAAAAATATTACTATTACTATTGCTAATGCTACTACTACTATTAAACCGACCTTTTTCTTGTCAAATAATTAAACTTTAAAATTGTTCTATGTAGGGTGGAAGCGACATCTGTGCAAAAAGTGATACCACAAGTTCAGTACATAATTCTGGACCCCTGCTTTGAAGTTTTACTGTCGATTTTGCTAATACGTTTAGACGTTTATTTTTAAACTAAATCTGGAAAAGATCATGATTTCTATCTGCATAAGACAAATTTATTTACACATTAATAATTCTATTTATGCTATGTTTTATTTTTAACTAATCTAAAAAACACGTTTCCAGCCCTTATCACCAAAGTTTGCGAAATTGATATAAATCTAGTTCATAGAGGTTCTTATAAATATTGCAAACTAATTCTATGGTGGATGAGGAACTTTACACCCTGTTCCTCATACCTCCAAAAAACGTTTATGAGAAATCAGAAAAACTTGTCGCAAGAAAAATGTTATCCTACCAAGGTATCGAACCCCTCGATGCACGAGTTAAACTTATTCTTTGACGGTTTTTTACACGCGATGCGACGAATGCGATGTCTTACTGGATGGTAAGTGGTACCCGTTGCCCATAGACATCCGTGACATACTCCTTGCATCGAAGCTGCCGTACCAGGTGTCATACCAGAGAGAGACAAAACCAAAATGTCTCTTAAGCAATATACATATAATAAGTAATAAACCGCGTGGTACAATTAACCCCAGCCTCCTCTGACCACGGTCTTATTTTAACAAGTGTTTCGTATTTTTGTAAATGTCTGTTTTACGGCACAAAGATTTTTTACATATTAATTAATTAATAAATATGCTATATTTTCAAATGTTTGTGAGTGATGTCATATTGTTATTATAGACTTCTCTCACATACTCATTTCTTATTTTATTCATTAGAATATAATAGAATGGTTACCTATATTTATTTGTGTTTTCCATGGTATACCAGATGCTATCTTATAATATGAGATCTTACATGTGTTAGGTACTTGTGTTTTGAGCATGCAAACCTATCTTACAATTTACAGTCGAAAAATTCCTTAAATGGCATCGAAATTGTTTTCTCTCAGCCATTTTTTATTCTTTGCCTATATTGTCCCACTGCTTTACAAAGTCCTCCCCCATAGACTTCCAGGGCTGTCTCTGTGCGGTTTTGATATATATTTTTTATTTTGGAAATAAATACCGGCAATCAAGTGTTTTTAAGAATGGGGTAACTTGTTTTAGATATGTACAAAAATTACTAGGCAGCTTTTATTATACTTTGTTAACATAGAGAGCTCATCTAGTACTAGTCTGTATGGGTCACGCTGATTCGAGCAACACCACACATCCTCCTCAACACTTCCTCAGCTGCATACAACTGTGTACCTAAAGTATTGTATTGTATTGTTAGACGGGCCGATTTCCGCAACTCCACGACTAGCGCGTATTTTGCGTAAAGGGTGGGACAATACCTTATTCGATTCACCCCAGTTCCTCGAGAAAGGCCAGCAGCGACCTGACGTTGCTGGCAATCTCTCGGAGAGTAACCGGGTCACCGAAGTATTTAGCCCTGTATGCAGTAACCTCTGGACAGTGGAGAAGCACGTGGTCCGCCGTCTCGTTCACCTCCATGCATGCTCTGCATAGCGGGCTATCTGTAACTCTTATAGTAAATAGGTGCTTGTTACATGACCCACGACCTGTGACGGCGGCTGTGACTGTGCCCGGCTGCTGCTTAGTCAGTAGGAGAGCCTGCTTTGTAAAGCGGCCGTCAATTGTAGGGAGTACCTCCCTGGACAGCCTGCAGTTAGTTTGGTCCGACCAAGTTTTGTTGTGCTGAACCCTAGTGCGTTTCCTTACCTGAATGGAGTGGAGAGGGGAGTGGTACGATGGGTTCCGGTCCCATTACTGCCATGCTAGATCCCCTTCTTGCGAGTTCGTCTGAAGCATCATTGCCACGAGAACCGCTGTGTCCTTCAATCCATTGAATGGTTATGTTATTTAGAATACCCACCTGATTTAAGCGGTGATGACATTCGTATAGTAGCCCAGAGCTGGTTGTGCAGAACTTTAGTGCTTGGAGGACCGCCATACTGTCTGATACGGACAGTGTGGTCCTGAACCTGTCTGGCTGCGATAGCTGAGGCTGCTAGGGATATACCCATACACCTACCTAAAGTGAATACATACCCGTACCTAAAGTATTAAACAAAATAATGATCTTATACTCAAGTTGCTATTTTATACCCGTTAATAGACATCTTCAAACGCCCAATAAACTTTTAACTTCCACAATCAATAAACAAACTTTACACTGAATACTTCACAAACTTTCCCCAAAGATTTATTGGTAACAATATATTAAGTTTGAGCCCCAAAATAATTAGTGGAGCCCCTTTCCGATGTCCGGGGTTGACCCAAAATCAATAGAGGTCCATGTATCCCGGAACTACTCAACGTGTGTGTAACGGTGAGGTTTACGTTTACGTTACGTTAGAGATTGGAATTCCTTAAGTTTACCTAGTGGAATATAGGTAAGGTCAAAGAAGGTTCGAGCATTAATCACCACGCTTGCTTGAGACGGGTTGGCGGTTTCAGACTTATGAATTTATAAGTCCAGGTTTCATCACGATGTTTTTCGTCACTGAAGTAAGTGATGTTTAAGATTAACTTTAAAAGTATACAAAGTCTGCGGTAACGACAAATTATGAAGGAGCGTGGACGTCGAATTGATAGCTACAAACTATGACAGCCCGAAAGCCTGACAACCAGTCTTACCAAAGGGTATCGTGTTGCCCAATAACTGGGTTGTGGAGGTCAGATGGGCAGTCGCTCTATGTGAAATACTGGTATTTAGCAGCCGGTTAGACTGAAAGCCGAACCCAACATAGTTGGCAAAAGGCTAGGCAGATGTGAATGACACTAAGAGAAATAAAATCGCATGACGCTTTTAACTTATGTCACGATTACTACTAGTCACTAAGTACGTAAAGTAACTTTGCTCCCATAATATTATTGTTTATGTGTACGAGTAAATAATAATACCAATTCTTTTTAAACGTTATTGAGAAAATAAAGTGAAAATGAAGAACGAAAATGACCTTACTTAAACATACGAAATACAAAGAACAAACTTAATTTATTTCTTAAAAACGATACAACTATTAATACATGAAAAAATAAAATAAAATAAATAATCACAGGTCTTCGAAAAATTCATCCGCATCACTGTCAACGGGAAAAATGCCCAAAAGGCTGGCAGCATTACCACGTTGAATGGCAATGCTGGCCACGTGAAGAGTCGACCAAACGCTTCACGATTTCTCGAAAAACTAAATGGGCACATGGAGCCCATGGCCCTAGTGTTTCAATTTTATTTTATTTTATTAGGGAAAACCAACAATTGTACATTTTTTCTTACGTGTAAGTATACAATTAGGTAGGTTAACGTACAATCAACAACTCCAAATATTACTAGTATAATTAATTTACAAACAGTATGGATGAAAGGTGGGGCTAATCATAACAGTATACAGAATTATTAATTGGTTTTGAGTGCAGTAACCAGTTCTTTTGGAACGAAGTTCTTTATCGCGCGTTGCGAAAGGCGGCTGGACGGAAAAAGTAAGACGAAAAAATGTAACGACACTTTTTGCTAGCCGTGCGGCGTGCGCGTGTTTCTCTGCCTCTCAGCCTCTCTCTCTCTCTCTTATAGAAAGCAAGCCAGTTATTTTTGTTTCGTCTTTCTATTTCGCATTGAACAGTGTGGTGTCAACAGTTTGGACATAAGAAATAATTAAAAATAATAACAAAAGGAACTTCGTTCCATCCGGGTGTCCCTTGACACCTTTCAAGTTTTTTAAATACATTGTGAGACAAAGCAAATATTATGTCAATTTTTCCAAAATGTTGGTTGTAAATTTTAACTAAACTTTAAACATACAGGCTAACTCATGTTACCGGTCTGAATACTTATATACTTGTAAAAACAATTTAACAGCCCACAGGCATGTGATAAGACAATAGCTTCGGGCTCCACTGTAGAAATAGGTTACTTGTGCACTGCAGTGCAGAATCAACGGCACAGACATTTTCTGAGATTTAAGTAATTTGTAATTTATAGAAAGAAAGATACAATCAGTAAATAAATAATGCTGGACAATCCACACTGCATCATCTATCCCCAAGCTAAGCAGAGCTTGTGTTATGGGTACTAGATGACTGTTATACTTAATACAATACATCACATAGATAGGTATTTTTTTATTATACATAGCAAATACCCAGAACACCCGGAACAAATCTTTGTAGATCGTACAAACATTTGTCCCAAGGCGGGAATCCAACCTCCTGCGTCGCAGGCGGACCTTCGCCCACCGCGCCACATCGATCGTCACCTCTTCATATTATATACCAATCGTAAGGTATGTAAAAAAATATTGAACACAAAATATTTCTTTCACTGTATCCTTCATCCACCCACACAGTGTACGACTCTTGTAATTAATTAAACTTGTTTAAGTCGTGTGTTTGTTTGAGAGGCGCTCCCTAGCGCTAAGTCAACCAGATCCGATGCAGCTCTAATTACACTGGCCTGCCAACTTCTGAGAGAGGACCCGAGGTCTTTGTGTCTTAGGGAAACTAAAGGTTAGTTAAGATTTAGTTGTAGGTATTGTGATATTTGATACTGTAGACTTCAGTCGGTCATCCATGCATAGTCGGTCTCCCAGTATATTAATAATACCAGCCTGTTACTGTCGTACTGCAGGTACAGCCTTTTATCCTATACACAAGGTGCTTCAAAGTCGCTGATCGAGTTATGGAGAGAGCTATGCTCGGAGTTTCTCTGAAGGATAGGATTCGTAACGAATACATCCGGCAGAGAACCAAAGTTACCGAGTTAGCTCAAAGGACTAGCAAGTTGAAGTGGCAGTGGGCTGGCCATATCTCGCGAAGAACCGGCAACTGCTGGGGTAAACGTGTTCTTGAGTGGAGACCGCGACTCGGCAAACGTAGTGTAGGACGCTTACTCTTACTAAGTGGGATGACGATCTGCGAAAGACTGCAGGTAGATGCTGGATGCGGCAAGCTGAAGACAGGGCGCTAAGGCGCTTATTAGGAGAGGGCTATGTTCAACAGTGGACTAAAATATAACCTGATGATGATGATGAAGACAAGGTGCAAGCATTAATCACCACGCTTGCTCAATGTGGGTTGACGATTCAGACTTATATTCACCATAGGTCTAGGTTTCCTCACGATCTTTTTCTTCACTTGTGTCAGTAATGTCTAAGATCAACTTAAAATTTATTCATACTGTAACTTGCCCGGATTTGATTTTAGACGAGGACCGCCACGACATCAGCAGACCAGCAAGCATTTTCACCGTTCTTGACAGATGGTTTAATGATCACATGTTGTACAGGGTGTTAGGTAGAACGAGGGACATACTTTAAAGGCGTGTGGTACGCATGAAAATGAACAACTTTGACAATGAAACAATCCCTAAAATCGCGAAAAAATAATCAGCTACTTCATACATTTATGTTAGCATAACTTAACAAAATGTCAGAAACAGCTATTTTTTTTTCACGATTTCAGTGTCGATCCTTTAGTGAAATTGGTTCGTTTTGATGATTACTAGCTTCCATTAAAGTATGTTCTCGTTCTGCCTAACACCCTGTATACTAGAGGAGGAGGACGCTGCTGCCTTTCCTCTTAACCACAAACCTTGAAGACGCCTCGTCAGCCTCTGTTAGAGACGGCTTTATCAGTACTTTCCAAAGAAACTAAGGATGTCAGTGACTGTCACCATAGAAAGTGACCGTTGAGTTTTACGACCACGAAACTAGGGTCTAATAAAATAATCCGACAGGCGACATGTGACTAGCGATAATACGATCCAATTTTCTAACTCCTCCGCTGTTCTTTTCTGATTCATTTCGTTGCGGGATCCAAGACAGTTGAATCGTTTCTCCGAGACTCGTCGGGCTTCAATGTCTCGACGCTTTTCTGGTGGTCGCCACTGTTGATTCTGGTTTTCAGGAGTAGCAGTGGTTTGGGAATAGTAAAAATCTCTCGCTTTGATATTTAAATACCACATCGGTTATTACTGCAGGACTGCTAAGCAAAAGGTTCATGTTCAATTCTGGGGTCCAGCCTATTTTAATTCGGTTTTCCTATCTAGAATTTGTCAGTAGCAGCTTGGAGTCTGGATTTACCCTATTGATGGCAACAGGCTCACCGCCATGAAACGAAACGAAACCGGCGAAAACTTGCTTTAATACTGGTACACCTCTGCTTGCACCTTCTCGAAATACAGACGCATATTTTGTCAGTCACATTAATCAGGGTTAAGTAGTCAATTACAGTTTCCCTGAAAATAACAAGGTCCAGTAACAAACGAGTAACACTGAAGTACAGGCCAATTACAAAAGTGTACCCGTCGTCAATATCAAAAATTACTCGACAGACATGCGGAATTATTTTAAACAATGTGCTTTCAGTTCATTAGTCGGTAATAATGTGGATACGCCTGAGTGGATCACTGATGTATATATTTTAGCTCAAGAAGGCGGGTTGGCTTTTGTTGTGTGTGTGTGTGTGTGTTACACGCACACAATGTTACTAGGTGTGTACGATCGGGAGCGCTCGGTCAAAATCAAAATCAAAATTCATTTATTCAAATTAGTTTACAAAAGACAGTCCCCCCAAAACGCACACCCTTCACCACTTCCTAGTGTTTTTGCTGGGAAGAAGAAGTGGTGGAACAAACTCCCCAGCAACAAATATAGGTATTAGTTGAGCCGCCTTTACGCACACAGGAGTAATGTGTACGTGAATTTTAAAATCCCACACGCACTGAAAGGCAACCTGCCTTCTTGAGATGAAACATTTATATCAGCCTGCAACTGTCTGTCTACAATACAAATATTTAGCAGCATTTAGCTAGGGCAGGGCTAGGTCGATAAAAAATAAATAAACTAAATAATGCTTTACAATCCACACAGGATCATTTAGCCCCAAGCTAAGCAGAGCTTGTGTTATGGGTACTAGATGATTGATATACTTAATACAATACATTACACAGATAGATTTTTTTTTATACATAACAAATACCTTGTAAAATGTAACCTTATTGGTAACTACAGTTTTGAGCCGTTTGGGGTTGAAACGCTCGGGTCATGGGGTCCGAGTGCACGTCATCTTTATAAAGAAATTTCTCGACGTCTGATCGACACTTCGCGTGACCAGAGGGCTGGCTCATTCTTTGCCCAAAGAATTAGTATTGCCATCCAACGTGGCAATGCTGCCAGTCTTTTGGGCACGTTTCCAGATGACAGCGATGCGGAGGAATACTTTGACGCCTGAGTGTCCTTGTCGGCTTTTTTTTTTTTTGTTTTTTGTTTTTTTTTTTTTTGTTTTTGTAAATATGTATATACCTAGTTAGTTTTATAGTATAATTGTATATATGTGAATAAAAATTTAATTTCTTCATTGTACAAATACCCAGAACACCCGGAACAAACATTTGTAGATAAAGATAAAGTATCTCACTGCAAGGTCCTATAAGATGAAAATCGTTTTTTTTACATCAGGTGCTTTTTTATATCACTAAAACTATTGAAAATTAAATGAAACTGGTGGAAATATTGGATTGTCAGATCGTAGGATTATCGATTTGACGTATTTTTTAATGGTAGCCTGTCGCTTGTAACAGGCTAATAGCCTTTTTAATAAAGCCAACATCACCATCATCATCAGGCTATACTAGTCCACTGCTGGACATAGCCCTCTCCTAATGAGCGCCATAGCGCCCTGTCTTCAGCTTGCCGCATCCAGCATCTGCCTGCAGTCTTTCGCAGATCGTGATCCCACCTGGTCAGAGGGCGTCCCACACTACGTTTGCCGAGTCACAGTCTCCACTCAAGAACACATTTACCCCAGCGGTTGTCGGTTCTTCGCGAGATATGGCCAGCCCACTGCCACTTCAACTTGCTAATTCTTTGAGCTATGTCGGTAACTTTGGTTCTCTGTCGGATGTATTCGTTACGAATCCTATCCTTCAGATAAACTCCGAGCATAGCTCTCTCCATAGCCAAGCCATAACGCCAACATTTCGCTTTATTAAAAAGGCTATTAGCTTATGTGGGTATCAAACTCGTAGTTTTCACAAGAGAATTAAGTTAAAGAATCCTTTTACGAGTATTTAAGAAATGGTAGTAAGCATTCACTTATATAAAAATCAAAACAAACGCCAAAACATTAGAGGAAAGAACACATTTCTGTTTTATTTATTTATTGTGACGCCTTATATGATCCGTTTGAGTACAAGAAAAGGGACATTAATATAATATATTTACAAAGCCAAAGTGCCTACGAATGATGTTATGGTATATAGTGTACGCTTTCTGTGAGGATAAAAATACTGTACTACTTGATCAAAACGATTGGTGACAAAATTTGTTTAGTCGATTCTTAAAAATATCTACATTTTTAGCCAAATCATTTTCTTGTTTTTCTTCCTGCCCATTGAATTAAAATATAATAGAATTGGAATAGTTTAATTTGGCGACATGGTAGGCGCAATATATATATATATATATAATAATTCTTTATTCAGATAACTAGAGATCCAATGTGTTAGTACTTACAAAAAAAAAACCTACAACTATTGTTAGTAAAATGACATTTATAAAACTATATTTAAATTATGGTTCTCACCATCTTTTTAAAAATGGGAGAGGTAACATCCTCACCTATTATTTTGAGGATGCTGTTGCTAGATTCTCGCACTCTGCTCAGTAAAGATGCAGTTTTCTTGCGAATAACCGCATGGAAACCCTCGGTTCGATTTTGCACGAACATTTCCGACGCGCTACAGAAACGAGGCTTTCGCAACAGCATCCTAAAAATATTATTATATTGGACGCGCAGAGCGTCCATCGCTCTTTTGGTATATGTGACCCACAGGCCTCCCGTGTAGAAGCTTTGGCAAAATGCCTTAAAAAGGGTAATTTTAACCTCGGCACCACATCGGGAAAATCTGCGTGCCAGCATATTACCTCTGACCGATAGGGCTCTGCGCTCCCTTTCAATGTCTACATTGTCTTTAAGGTCGGCAGTGAGGAAGTGCCCAAGATATTTAAAAGAATCTACCCTATCAAGATTTAAGCCATTTATCTTAACGGCAGGTATACACTCAGGACCTTTACCACCGGCCTCAAAGACCATGTACTTGCATTTCAACGCATTGTATAGTAAACCATGACTGGCCGCATAAGCCTCACAGCGCCTCAGCAACTCTCCTATAGACCGTGCAGTAGGGCCCAGCAGCACCATATCGTCTGCGTAGCTTATGTTATTTATACTAACACCACCCACCCTGCATCCGACATGCATGCTGCTAAGCTCTACCAGTAGGTCATTTACAAACAAGTTGAAGAGCCGTGGCGACGTCAGCCCCCCCTGTCTCACACCACACTCCAACCTAAACGAGTCCGAGAGTCTACCGGACCACTTGACCTGATTTATTTGGTTAGCATACCAGTACTTCAGGATGCCTACCACTTCCACCGGTACATTTCTGTCTCCAAGCTTTCTCCAAAGCATATCGTATGACACAAGATCAAAAGCTTTGGAGAGGTCCAGAAAACAGGCATACACCGGCGTTTTCCTATCTGTGTAGTATTGGACAGCGTACTTGAGACTAAGGATGGCACTCTCTGTCGACAATCTGCGTTGAAAACCGAATTGTGAATCATGCAAGGTAATACAACTCTCCAAATAAGTATCCAGTACACTGTCCAACACCTTTGCAGCAGTGGTCGCCAGAGAAATAGGTCGGTAATTCCCCTTGTCCGAGACGTCCCCAGTCCTGTTTTTAATTATAGGAACTACAATTGTTTTCATCATATCCGATGGTAAATATGAATGTCTAATGCACAGTGTATAAAACATGGCCAGTACCCTCGGCAGGTGAACCCCCGCAAACTTAAAATGTTCAATACTGAGTCCGTCGTGTCCGGGAGATTTGCCTTTGCTCATGTGTACAATAGTCTCTTTTATTTTTTTGGCTGACAGGAGTATTCGTGACTCTTCTCCCGAACACGTCGTCTCATTCTCTGTCCTTGGCTCGGGAAAGCCAAGTGGCGACTTCACTTTAAAATGTTCCATGAACATATTAGCGATGTCCCCAGGGTTGCTTTTTCCGTCCACACTCACAGGAAGGCTAGGCCTCGCTTCCAATTTCCCTGTAGACTTCCAGAACTTTGCAAAATTCTTTGAAGCTCTTTGTTGCAATGGTTGAGCAATGGTTGAGTGATTGGCTGCTTGGTACATTGGATTTTGCATAGGTTCGATTCCCGCACAGAACAAATATTTGCATAGCATATTTGTGTATGTGAGTTTAAATGTTTGTAAACGCACCCACGCCAGACCCGGGATAACTACCTGTAGGCCATACAAATATTTGTTCCGTGCGGGAATTAAACCCACGACACGCAGCGCAGCAGTTAATCGCTCAGCCACTGCGCCAACCGTGCCGTGCGATTGCAGATTGGTAGCTACCAATCTTCCTATTTCTAAAAAGTCAAGCAATGAACTTAAAAGATGGTTAACAATATCTATATTCAGCGTGTAATGTTACCCGTTCAGAAAATAATATTTTGTGCTTCATTTTTATTTTGTATATTTAATTTGGGGTCCCGGAGCGGTCTCTTAAGAGGTAACGAGGCCCCTTCCATGTGCTGATGGTGATCACCGGGGTGGTTTAAGTGACTTAAGAATCCCACACATCCTGGTCCTTTCCCCAAAAGTCCAGGCGCCTTTTGAAGGTTTCCTCCCGTTAACAAAAACAATGGTATATTTTTAATTATATAAACTCTGGCTCTACACAGAAACACAGACATCTTCTTGTAAGACCAGCCAATTATAATATTTCCTTGTTACATTTTTAAACATTATATTTTCCTTCACAGGCTTGCCGAAGAAAAATGTACAATATTTCGATATTATTTTAATCGAAAGTTAAGCTACGCTTGTCAAGGTCAGTCTGGAGATGGGTGACTATTCGTAAGATATCGAGACTCCTCCGTGCCTCGTTTAGCACGTTAAGCCTTTGGTACAGGCTGTCATTTTTAGATCTTTAACAGTGGTTACGGGTAGTCAGAAGCCCGAAAGTCTGACAACCAATCTTACCAAGGGGAATCGTGTTGTCCAGTTAACTGGGTTCTGGAGGTCAGATAGGAAGTCTGAAAGTTGCGCCTGTGACCGAGAAGTTGTGTGGAAATCGGTTGTCATGGTATAGGCGTGTGATGCGAAGGGTATCGTGGTATTGCCACATTGAATGGCAATGCTGATTCTTTGGCTAAAAAAAGGCCACCCCTCTGGTCACGTGAAGAGTCGACCAAACGCTTCAAAAATTAACAATTAACAATAAAAAGTTATTTGTTACATAATAAAGAACCTATATTAAAATTAACACATACATATTTAATATTTAAACTCTATGTAAATATTGAAAGCCTTATCGATAAAAGTGTTTTAAAAAAAAACGATACGTCATTAAGTAAGTAAGGTAACGATACTTTTGCATCCCCAACATCCCTAGCCAGTCCCATCCCCTAGTTTCAACCGTTCACGTCTCATTACCTAAAAATCTCTAAAAATCTCTAAAAATCTCTAAAAATCTCATTACCTTAAAATAGTTCGCTTGCCTTTATCCAGTGCACTGCTGTGCACTGGATAAAGGCAAGCGAACTATTTTAATTGTTCCTTCATGCCCCATTACGTCCCAGATCGGTCCGGGACTTCAAAATTACCGAGCTATCCCGAATAGTGGGAAATAACGTTTTATTATTAATTTGGGACGGCGTCCTTGGTCTACTGGTTATAACGCTACTGATGAGTATGAGGTCCTGGTGGCGATTCCCAGGTCGAACAAAGTGTTATTGGGGTTTTTCATCTCGATTTTTTTTTTTTTTTGAATAAGTATAATTTATTGGTTAACACGTTCCGGGACACTTGACTATTTGCAAATGTGACATGATATGACACTTCAAAATCCCATACA
Organism: Phlogophora meticulosa; assembly: GCA_905147745.2. Classification (NCBI taxonomy): domain Eukaryota; kingdom Metazoa; phylum Arthropoda; class Insecta; order Lepidoptera; family Noctuidae; genus Phlogophora; species Phlogophora meticulosa. Next base: position 10,569,865 of record LR990543.1, on the reverse strand, counting down.
TTTTGTCATACCGTCTACAGCCGTACTACCTCATTACATATATTTTTAATTTTTTGATATGACAAATACGGCCACAGACGTTGACGCCTATCATATGGGCGGAACGTCATACCATTACTAATAATGAGCAATGTAATAAGGCGTACGCCGTGACACTGAATATCAACATCATTGTACTTGTATGGCTCAGTCTACGCCTGTCGGCGGTGTGCATGTGTTGTTTTGGTGCATTAGCACTGCGTATGTGTGTGTTGAAAAATGACTCGAAAAGAGTTTGCCGTGACACCCACGAACAAATGAAGTCGCGTGATGTGACACTAGATCATGTGCTTCTTAGGAATACTATGGGCAAGCAACGGCTATCGACGGTTTGCCAAATTACATGAAATAAAGTTCACCGCCCTTAGCCGTACTGTCACGTAACGATATACCGACATAACGTCAAGAGGCGGTCTGTCCCGGAAAGTGTTAAACATAAGTATACACACATGGCATGCAAGATGTTAAATAAAATTATTATACTTAGCACAGTTATGTTTTGCTTTAACGGCGTACAAATATTTTTTATTAATGTCCAATATGTAACGTAAAGTGTCACATTAGAATTAACTTAGTCAAATTATAAAAATATGCAATAAAACTAACGTCAAAACCTCGTCGTCGAAATTTGAAATACATTAAAATTGAATAACAAATAGAAACACAGGTATCGGGAATATTAAATTATAACATTAATAAATTCTCAGTAGTAATCCAGTAATGACCGGGTAGCAAAGTGATATTGTGTTTTTGCATCAGAAATTTCTTTGTAGCAGCCTGGGGACTGGATGTGTGCCCAGTTGATGGCAATAGGCTCGCTCCCTATTACATGGAACTAAAACATAACCGGTGAAATGTGGGTGTTATACCTAATCAAATTTTTCGTGAAAGAAAACCTCGTGTTACATTCGATACAATTCTATTGGGAATAATTCTATGACCAAGTTAAAATTACACACACATATATATATAAACTCACGCCTTTTCCCATGGGGGGTACACAGAAACTACAAAACGTAATCTGCTACGATCCTTTCATACTTCTTTTGCTTAATTTTCGTGCATACATTTGATCATACACTCACGTCTCACGACTGAACTTATGAAGCTTTTTTGATAAAATTGCCACAGACTAAGCTTGATAGCAAGAAAGGATGTGGGCTAGCTTTTAAAGCATAAAATAAAAATAAAAAATATTTTATTTCAGGTACCTCATAGTCCATATTAGAAAACAAAATCAAAATCGGTTCATCTGTTCGGGAGCTACGATGCCACAGACAGACACACAAACACAGATACGTCAAACTTACAACACCCCGTCGTTTTGCGTCGGGGGTTAAAAATCACACACAAGTAAATACAAACGAAAAAATACAATATAAATACAAACATTTTAAATCCGCGACTTCGTCTGTATCCACGATAACCGACTAACACGCGAACGAAGTCGCGAGCAAAAGCTAGTTACCTCCTCTATCCTTTGTTACATGTACTTGTCTAACCCTCTCCTGTTCCACATAATTACTCTTGTCACTAATATGTCACTAATGTCAACACTCTGTCACAATGCATAGCGAATGCCATGTTCCGTCTCAGATTATGGAAATTGGTAGGCTAATAGTTAGGAATCACGGAGTTAGGGGGTGCCTTATGACCAGAGTTTCCAGGTGTTAGATTTTTATTTTGGTTCGTCCAAATACCAGCTTGAGTACCTCCTATTGGAATCAAACGTAACAGCTCATCATTTAGGACCCATTAATATTAGTGTTTATTTTAATACGTGGTGTTAGGCAACTGGGTTCCCTCAGTTGTAAACGTCCCTTTGTGCCTATTGGCCTAGCTCTGTTCGTTCTCCTGCTTGATATCGAGGGAAGTGGATTTTGTGTATTTTTCTAAATCCTTTGCTGTGCTTTTATGATTAATTTTGGTCACGGGATCCAAGAAAATTTAATCATTTTTCCGGGATTCGTCGGGCTTCATTGTCTCGACGCTTTTCTGGTGATCGCCAGTGTTGGTTGTGGTTTTCAGGAGTTGCACTGGTTTGGTAATAGTGTGGCGGGCTTGTCCTATAAAAAAGGAGTTTGATTTTGAGCCCAGTGAGTGCCTTAACAAAACGAAATGTGTGTAAAGTACACCTCTGTCTAACATATCGCGAAATACAGGCGTGATGTTAATGGCATTTATAAATACAGAAAATGGATAGTAGAAATTATGTATTTTTCCAACTCCTTCGCTGTTTTTTTCTGATTTATTTCACACTCCATTAACTCGACGCTTTTTGGAGCTTCTCACTGTTGATTCTGGCTTTCAGGAGTTTTAGCGGTTTGAGAAAATAAAGGCAGACTAGTCCCAAAAAAGAAATGACACAAAATGAAAAATAAAATTCATCATCACCTGCCTAGCCTTTTCCCAACTAGGTTGGGGTCGGCTTCCAGTCTAACCGGATACAGCTGAATATCAGTGTTTTACATGGAGCGACTGCTTATCTGACCTCCACAACCCAGCTGGGTTGTGGAGGTCAGAGGTCAGAGGTCAGTAGCTACTGGGCAACACGATACCCCTTGGTAAGACTGGTTGTCAGACTTTCGGGCGTCTGTCTACCCGTAACGACTGTCAAAGATCTACAAATGACAACCGGGACCAAGGGCTTAACGTGCTTTCCGAGGCCCGGAAGAGTCTCGATACGTTACGAACGGTCACTCATCCACAGACTGACCTTGAGCTTAACCTTCGATCAACCCTTGCGACTGTTTTTATTTAGCCACGAGCTCCTCCGAGCTCAAAATGAAAAATAAAATTACGATAAATAAATATTAAATAACATTTAAAATATGGGTGAACCACAACTTTTTAACGTGAATACTGTATTTTTCTTCTACTTTGTTTTAAATGTTGTGCACGTCTGTAATTGTCGTAAACACCAGCTGTATGTCTCTGTTTCGTGTATCTTATTAATGTTTGTGTTTAAGATGTTGATGTGCCTTAATACTAAATAAATAAATTATACCTCTTTTAAACAATTCAATCCCTTAGTTTTGTACATCTTCCTAAACAGTATTCAACTTCACCCCCGACGCAAAACCTTCCTCATATCTATCACAATAACAACAGCCAAATGAACATGATACATGTGAGCTATCTCCGATCTGACAGTTACATAATTGAACACGTCATAGATGTCAGCAGCGTCTTAGTGACGTCACATTATCGTTTGTCCACCTAATTTATAACTTAGTTAATAGATGTAGAAGACAGTGTTGTGGTGGGATGTTAATAATGTACATAAGTATGTAATATATGTGTCGAGCCGGGTATAGATTTACATAAGTTAGATTTTTGTAGCTTAAGGGTTCAAAATATGTAAAAGCATTAACATCACGGCTGTATTCCCCAAAGGGTTGGCTAGAGTACACCCACTAATCACCAGTTATATTTTTAAGTCCCATGTAATAGGGGGTGAGCCCATTGCCATTAACTGGGCTCACATCAAGTTTCCGGGCTGCTAATGATAAATTATAAATAAATAAATAATGCTGGAAAATCCACACAGCATGATGTAGCCCCAAGCTAAGCAGAGCTTGTGTTATGGGTACTAGATGACTGATATACTTAATACAATACATTACATAGATAGATATTTTTAATTATACATAGCTCTTACCCAGAACACCCGGAACAAATGTTTGTAGATCGTACAAACATTTGTCCCAAGGTGGGAATCGAACCCGCAACATCCTGCGTCGCAGGAGGATCTTCGCCCGCCGCGCCACATCGGTCGTCAACTATTTATTCCTAATGAAAAATCCAAATTACACATTGCTCGACCCGGGATTCGTAACCCAGGACCTCGTGCTCAGCAGTAGCGCTACCGACCACTATACCAACGAGTCAGTAAGGAATTTAAAGTTAGTAACATATAACATATAATAGGTCTTTACCTATGAAATTGCCGTTTTGTATGAAAAAATTTAAATGAATTTTTTTCATGTATTTTTTATGTGTATTAATCGAAGTAATCACCCATGCAATCAATGCATCTTTGCCAACGCAGTGGCAGTTTATTGATGCCCTTCTTAAAGAAATCAGCTGGACGGGAGGCAACAAATTCTTCAAAGGCATTTTGTACTGCCTCTCGGGTATTGAATTTTTTTCCCGCCAAGAAGTTATCCAAATTCTGGAAAAAGTAGTAGTCTGTAGGCGCAAGGTCTGGTGAGTAGGGCGGATGACGGAGAGCTTCCAAACCCAGTTCTTGCAACTTGGAGACCGTCTGCTGTGCAGTATGAGGTCGCGCGTTGTCGTGCAGGAGCAGCGGAGACGAGCGATTGACCAATGCTGGTTGGAGATGTGCCAGCTTCTCCATCATTGTGTTCAATTCTTCACAGTACACATCTGCAGTAATGCTCACCCCGTTTGGTAAGAAGCTGTGTTGAATCACACCGGCGCTAGACCACCAAACAGTGACCATCACTTTTCTTGGGGTAAGTTTTCGTTTAGGGCATTGTTTAGGTGCTGAACCAGGATCCAACCAACTTGCTGAGCGCTTGCGGTTATCAAACAGAATCCATTTTTCATCGCAGGTAACAATGCGGTTCAAAATTCCTTCATTTGTGTGTCTGTTGAGCAGTGCAAGGCACGTCTCGACGCGTACTTCGCGCTGGCGATCATTGAGTTCGTGGGGCACCCATTTGTCAAGCTTTTTTACCTTGCCAATTTGACGCAAATGGACCAATATTGTTTTGACGCTAACGTCGAAAGCTGCTGCTAATTCAGCCGTAGATTGTGTATCATCAGCTTCCACAATCGCCTTTAATTCGTCATTGTCGACCAAAGTCTTCGGACGACCGCGAGGTTCATTTTTCAGGTCGAAATTTCCAGAACGGAAGCGAGCAAACCAATAACAGGTAGTGCGTTGGTTTGTAGTGTTAGCTCCGTAAACGTCGTTGATGTTGCGTGCCGCTTGTGCCGCGTTGCTGCCACGACGGTACTCATATTCCATAATTACTCGAATTTTTAACGTATCCATGATGACGAAAAAGATTTAAATGCGATGAAAATGTAACACTAATCAATAAACAAATGACTACTTTTGGAAAAAAAAATCCATGTTTTTAAAATAAAATTAATTTGAAATTAGAATTCTTAGCCAAACAAAAAATATTTTGATTTGAAATGGCCAGTACTGCAGAACGGCAATTTCATAGGTAAAGACCTAATATATATAATTGAAGTTTCTGTTTGTTATTTCACAATAACAGCTTATTACTGAATACTCGTAAGAGAGTATGATTATGTTGGTCATACCAAAAAATCCATTTTTAAATTGTCTAATCTCCGAAACTGCTGGACCGATTTTGACAGGAATTACATTTACGAATTACCCCTAACTGGAATTTTTTCCCAATTGAACATGAACCTTATTCTTTAGTAATAAACTTAAAAAACTATCAAAGAAATTTGACAGATTGGGGTACCTTGATTTGCTGGCCTCTGTACATTAAACACTAAGTGGTCTTCCTCCTCTCTCCTACTTGATCTATGATGTGTCCGACTAGGTCCATAACTGTGACTCATATATATTATTTCCCTACCAACTATACTATACTATATATAGTATGTTACGCAATATAGAAGGAAGGAAGGAGGAGCTCGTGGCTAAATAAAAACAGCCGCACGGGTCCATCGAAGGTTAAGCTACGCTTGCCACAGTCAATCTGTAGATGGGTGACAGTTCGTAAAATATCAAGACTCCTCCGTGCCTCGGAAAGCACGCTAAGCCGTTGGTTGTGGTTGTTATTTGTAGATCTATGACTGTCTTTACGGGTAGACAGAAAGTCTTACCAAGGGGTATCGTGTTGCCAAGTAACTGGGTTGTGGAGGTCAGATAGTAAAACTCTGGTATTCAGTTGCCTCCCCAACATAGTTGAGAAAAGGCTAGACAAATGATGACGGTACGCAATAAAGAATTCAGCCCATACTTTAAAGGAGATCAATAATAATCTAGAACAGAAATCACAAGCACTGAAACAACATGGCGGCCGCCTCAATATTGTGACAGGCTGTTGACATTCGTGACACACTAATGGCTTGCTAAATTATGTGCATTCCGTATGACCCCGGCGGTGACAGGGTTAGAAGTTACTTTTGTAATAATACTGTAGGATTTATATAAGTGTATTATGTAATATTCAGTTTGAATGTGGAGGTTTACATGAGGAGCTTGTGGCCAAATGAAAACAACCACGCGGGTTGATAGAACGTTAAGCTACGCTTGCAGAGGCCAGTCTGTGGATGGGTTACCGTTTGTAACATATCGAAACTCCTTCGTGCCCCGGAAAGCATGTTAAGCCGTTGATCGGTTGGTTGGAAGGGTGGGCGTTTTGGGGGACTGTCTTTTGTAAACGTTTTGACGTTCAAAAAGTGAATAAATGAATTTTGATTTTGATTTTGGTCCCGGCTGTTATTTGTAGATCTTTGACAGTAGTTACGGGTAGTCAGAAGCCCGAAAGACCGACAACCAATCTTACCAAGGGTATCATATTTCCCAGTAACCAGTTTGCGGAGGTCAGATAGGCAGTCGATCCATGTAAAATACTGATATTCAGCTGCATCCGGTTAGACTGGAAGCCGACCCCAACATAGTAGGAAAAAGGCTAGGCAGATGATGAATGTAGAGGGTTACAAGAGTAGAGGAAGATCAAATAAACGATGGATGGATTGTGTGAAAGATGATGTGGCTAGGAAGGAGGTGACTTTTAAGATGACGACAAATAACAATAGAACAAAAAGACATCTTGTGGCCGTCTAAAAATAAATTAAGATGAAGGACTAATGTTACGTGTCAATGGAGGCTACGCTTGCCGATGTCAGTCCGTGAATGGGTGATGTTTTCTTATTACTTCTGTATATCAAAATCTTTTACATACTTTTTTTCTCTATGTACTTTTGGATTTACTACGAGTACAGTAAAACGGGGTGAATCGAAAAGCCGGGGTGAATCGAAACAAAACTTCAAATGAGATTTAATCGTTGATTCAACATTATTAATAACTGACAAGGTGATGAAATTAATAATTTCAATTCCTTAAAAAAAATAAGAGTCCTTGTAGTAAACATTCAATGTTAAATTAAAGCGAAAAAGTATACTCCTTCAAAGTGTTGTATATGGATATACCCCTGCATTTCTATTTACCCCGTTTTACGGAAACTGTTTCTAAATTTTACCTGTAATTTTTATTTTTATTTTGTAAGCTTAGTTGTTAACTATTGTGCATGTTCCTATAAGTGCAAGAGTATACCTACTTAATATCTTAAGTTGCCCTGTATTTATGTGTCATTTGTTGTGTACGTCGTTTGTTGAAGATCTTGAATGAACAAAAAATAAAAAAGGATTTTTTTTTTATGTTTTGTATTGTGTCGTTGTGTGCCTGACTTTGTGTTAAATAAGTGCTTTTTCTTTCTTTCTTTTTCTTCATTACATTCATTCATGTACCGCAAAAGGGTTTTCTAAGGTATGAAGGGGTATCCTTCATACACGTTTCATTTGTATATCTTTGAAAGTTGTTACAGGAAACCAAAAAGAGAAACAACCATTTTACCTAACAATTCTAGCCATAACTGCCTCGTTGGTCTAGTGTTTGAAAGCTCTACTGCTAAGCACGACGTCCTGGGTACGATTCCCGGATCAGGAAAAGTATTTATTGTTTTTTTCTGTCTTGAATTTCTCAGTAACAGCCTGGAGATTGGAACTGTGCCCGGTTGATGGCAACAGGCTCGCCCCCTTTGACATGGGACTTAAATATGACTGGCGAAAGTGGGTGCAGGTACTATAGGTACACCTCTACCTAACATATCATCTTTTACACAATCCCTCCATCGTTTCTTTCCGTGATTTCTTTATTTACATTTCTTGTTCCAAAGTATTATCGGCCTATTTTTAGCCGTTACACTTTAATTCTTGCATGGAAACATACATTATATGTAAACTAATACATTAAACTTAACAAACCGGTCAGTCGAGCTATAAATGTTTTATGCTCATTCATACAAAGTGTAATAAAATCGAATGGTATCTTTGTTTATGTCCGATATAATTCTGTGTCAATGAATATGTATATTTTGAGGTATTGTCGAAAACTGGTCTTTAAGGAATGGGGTTAATTCCGAAAGTTGGATTACTCAAAAATACTGGACACATATTTTTTCTTTTGCCACGTAAGCCAAAAATGACGACGGTATAGTGCGTTGAAATTTTGCGTGACGTCACGCCGTGCTACACTTTTCACGTAAAAGTGACGTCACAAGCCCCTTCTCCTGAACTTTGATGTGTTATATCTTTATCACTTTTTATTGATTTGAGTAAGCAAAAAATACGTGTCCAATATTTTTTGGTAATCTAAATGACGGACCAAATAGACTTATAATATTTTACCTAGGACACATCCCTAATGCTTGTAAAAATGTTTTTACGTAAAAAATCTCCCGACTCAATAAGGGGTGTAAGAATAACTGTTTCAGAACATTTTCAGAAGTCGGTGGCTTTGATTGTTTCATTTAACGACCAATGTGGAGCTGCGGGCGAAGGTCCGCCTGCGACGCAGGAGGTTGCGGGTTCGATTCCCGCCCTGGGACAAATGTTTTTTTTTTTTTTAATAAACACGTTGCCCCACAATAGGAATTTCTCCTGTGTCGTGGGTGCGTTTACAAAAATTTAAAGTCACATACATGAACAGCCAGACCCGGAACAATTACCTGTAGGCCATACAAATATTTGTTCCGTGCGGGAATCGAACCCACGACACGCGGCGCAGCAGTCGATAGCTCAGGCACTGCGCCAACCGTGTCGTCGTTTGTACGATCTACAGATCTGTAGAATTGTTCCGGGTGTTCTGGGTATTTGCTATGTATAATAAAAATATCTATCTATGTAATGTATTGTATTAAGTATATCAGTCATCTAGTACCCATAACACAATCTCTGCTTAGCTCGGGGCTAGATAATGCTGTGTGGATTGTCCAGCAATATCTACTTATTTGATAATTTTATAATACTCGTATGTCATAGATTTCCAAAACTATTCCAAAACAGTTATTTTACCCATATTAGTGTTTCGTTTGGATTTTTACGTAAAAAGTTTTTTATTCCTCGCTTTTCAGTGGGTCGGTTTGTTATTTGTCTAAGAACCAATAACCTTATGTCAACTGCTCATCGCCTTTTACAAAATAATGCTGTTAGCGAATAAACCTGGAATAGATCTATACATTAAATAATAAAGCTGAAGAGTTTGTTAGTGTGAGCGCTATAAATATCTGGCATTACCAGTGGGATTGGAGAAAACTCGCTTTGTATTTGACAGCCCAATCCTTGAGGAAGCTAAAAAGGTATTTAACATCATGCTACAACCCTTAAGAGTGGATGGCTTGTGTGCGGGACCGACAATTATAGTATTTGTGTAATAGTGTATATAGCAAAGTATAGCAAATAGTAAACAGACTGATAAGATAGTGTTAGGATATAATTTCGTATTATAATTTATGACTCTGATAATTTGTTAGTTTTTAATAGTTTTGTATAGCATAATTTGTTCGGCTCTCGTTAAGGTAAAGTTTTGTTATATTTAAGCAAACTGTGTCGAAGCCACCTACTCTCATTGGCTAAAATTCGTGCGTTCTGATTGGTCGACCAATCAGAGACTCTACTTTTTTTTTTGTATAAATATCGGGCATATTTTCGGAATCGACACATAACCAATAATATCTTCCCTCAGAAGTGGAAAGAAGCTACCGTCATCGGTATCCCCAAACCGGGCAAGCCTAAGACCTCCCCAGGCAGCTATCGCCCAATCAGTCTCCTCAATGTTCTCGGCAAAGTCTACGAAAAGCTTATTCTTAAGCGGCTCAAGGACTACGTCGAAACAAAGAGCTTAATTCCGATGGAACAGTTTGGTTTTCGAACCCAGCATTCGTGTCCACAACAGGTGCACCGAATCGTCGAGCACATCAGCGGCCGCTTCCAACGCGGCTTGATGACAGGAGTCCTCTACTTCGACATCGCGAAAGCGTTTGACAAAGTCTGGCACAACGGGCTGGTATACAAGCTGTACCAGCTCGGTGTGCCAGAACGTCTCGTACTCATACTACGGGACTATTTGTCGAACCGAACCTTTAGGTATCGCATAGAAGGGGCGTACTCTACGCCTCGTCCCATCCGCGCAGGAGTCCCGCAAGGCTCAGTTCTCTCCCCGTTACTATTCACGCTGTACACCAGCGATCTCCCCTCAGTAGTTAAGGCAAACATTGCCCTATTCGCTGACGACACGGCCATCTACTACTCTGGCTTAAAGTGTCCAGCCATAGCTAAGGCCCTCCAATCCTCCGCCAACGCCCTAAGCGTCTGGTTCAGGAAATGGAGAATTGAAGTGAACCCCGACAAGAGCCAGGCGGTTTTATACTCCAGGAAGGGTAAAGACCCATCCCCTCCTCCCCCGATCACCATGTATGACAAGCCGATCCCCTGGGGGATGCAAGCTAAGTACCTGGGGGTCATCCTTGACCGACACCTTACCTTCCGAACGCACATAATGACGGTGCGCTCGCGCGCCGCATTCGCTCTAGGGAGGTTACATCCCATGATCAATGCACGCAGCAAATTGTCACTTCGGTGCAAGATGCGGCTCTACACCACGTGCATCAGGCCTATTATGACCTACGCGTGTGCCATATTCGCACATGCAAGGCCTTCCTATATCCATAGGATGCAGGTTTTACAGAACCGTTTTCTCCGTCGAGCCACGGGAGCCCCATGGTTCGTTAGGAATGTTAGACTCCACGTAGATTTAAAAATCCCCACCATCAAGCAATTCATGAAGCGTCTTACTGGGCGCTTTTTCGAATCAGCCGAGCGACACCCAAACCCACTTGTCGTCTCGGCCTCCCAATACTTCCCTACCAGAATTGGTAAGATTCGCCGCCCAAGGCATACCCTAGTCGAGCCAGACGACGAAACAACCGTCATCCAGGAGAGCAGTAGGGAAACTAGCACTCTTAGAAAATACACAAGAACAAACCGACCCACATTCCGGCCTCGCCGACGAGGCCCGCGACGCGCGACGCCCTAGTTAGTTAAATGTAAATTCAATCTTTAGATTCTACAAGGCCAGCCCGCGTAGCTGAGTCAGTAGTATAAAAACCCCCCGACATAATAATAACGAGACCCAGCCTTTGTTTTTGTTAAGAATTCAACGACGCCCTAAGCCGAGGTTCGAGCCCCACAGGGGGCGCCCTTAGCGAGCGGTCGTTTAAATGTAACTTTTAGTTAGCCCTGGCTGGGGGCCTTCTTGTAAGGTCACCACAGGATCGACCGGTTAAGCAGTAAACAGCCTTATAGTGCTGAACTGCGAGTGGCCCTACCTAAAAAAAAAAAAAAAAAAAAAAAAAAAAAAAAAAAAAAAAAAAAACGGAATCGACACAGTCAGCGAGCAGCAGTACTACTAAGAACACTAGAAGAAGTAACCAGGAAGAATAATAAATTTCAAGCAGTCTCAAGTCGAGCAGTGTTTTATTCACCAATCCAGTGATAGCAATGTGTCCCACATATTAATGGTCCTTCGAGCCGGATATTGTGAAGAATACTGCCCGAAGATAGAAGATAGTACTACAGTAGAAAAGTTGAAGAAAGTACTTCGTGTTAGTGTCTGCGTATCATTGAATTTGAAGATCAGCTGACATCATGCCCGTTACACGCTCCGAGGGAAGGGGCCGCAAGCCGTCGAGAGAACAGAAGCCGTCTTCGTCAGAGGCCACTACAGAGACCTCTGAGACCGGTACCAGCACGGAAGTCACATCCGAATCGATACTGACGGGGACAACTGCCACAGAGAGTTCCGAACAGACCTCCACCTCCGTGACAACCGACCCCACCACCGTGACCTCCGCCGCTATCGCCTCAACCGCTGCATTCGCTTCAGCCGCCAGTGCGCCCACCGCGCCGGCAGCCACCGTGCCTCGCCCCTCGGCAGCCAACGTGCCCTCCGCCTCGCACCGCGCCGGCGCCGTCGCACCTTCAGTTACCCCGTCCGCCGCGACAACGCTCACCGCAGGTGCGAAATCGAAGAAGCTGATGAAGCCGCCCGCTGCTGTCGCATCGATAGATAATCGCCGCGATACTGACGCCTCAACTGTGAAGCAACGAGTCGTCAAGAACATCGCCGCCGGTACGTCGAAACCAACCGGCACACAGCCCCATGGCCCCCCTTGCAAGAAGGGGGGAGGGGGGGATCTACTCATAGCAAAACAAAAAAACTCAAGCTTGCGAAGGCGAAAGAAGACTTGCTACGCCTTCAAGTTGAGTTAGCCGCAGCACGCCTAGCTACATTGGAAACAGAAGACTCAGAAGAGGAAGAAGATGACGTCTCTCTCTACTCGAAGTCACAAGTTAATGCAAGAGTCGACGACTGGTTGGAGAATCAAGTGAATCGTCCGGCGCGACCGACCGTCAACGAACCTCAACACCCACCAGAAGAACCAACGGTCGTCCACATAGAAAAACCAATGCAAGCGAAGCATCAAGAGACACTTCAAGCACCGGCGGGAGGTCAAACCGACCTAGCCCTCCTAGCTGAAGCCATCACCCGAGCTGTCAGCGCCGCTCAACGGCCCAAGTTCGTCAAGCTACCGATCTTCAGTGGGGCCCATCAGGAATGGCTACCGTTCCGCGCCGCCTACTACGAGACAGAAGCAATGTTCAGCACGGTTGAAAATACGAATCGATTTAGAAGAAACTTGAAAGGGAAGGCCAAAGAAGCGGTTGAAGGTTTACTCATGACCAACGCGCATCCAGCTGAAGTAATGAAGACTTTGGAATCAAGATTTGGAAGACCAGAGTCAATAGCCATGCTGGAGATGGAGACGCTTCGAGGTCTGCCGCGTCTTACTGAATCACCGAGGGACATCTGCATATTCTCCACTAAAGTCTCTAACGTAGTGGCAACATTGAAGACTTTGGGTTGTTTCAACTACATGTACAACCCTGAACTCGCGAAGACAATAGTCGACAAGCTGACGCCGACGCTACGATACAGATACTACGACTTCTCAGCCACGCAGCCACGTGAAGATCCTTGCCTCATCAAGATGGAGAAGTTCTTCAAACGGGAAGCAGAGTTGTGCGGACCTTACGCGCTGCCTGAACAGATGGCAACACCTACTACAGCCGCACCACAGAAGAAGATGCAACGGGTCAACAACGTGACTGAGAAGACGCAACCATTGAAGTGCTTCATATGTGAAGAAACGGGGCACATCAACGCAACAGAATGCGAACAATTCAAGAAGTTGGACGCGAATGCAAGATGGGACATGGCCAAGTCGAAACGCCTCTGCTTCAGGTGTCTTCGCTACAGAAACAAGACACACAACTGCCGACCCAAGCCATGCGGTGTCAACAGCTGCAAGTACTCTCATAACAAGCTGCTGCACTATGAAAAAAAGACAGAAACAGCAGAAGCTAAAGAAGAAACGACAGAGGTCATCAACTCAACTTGGACAGTCAAGAAGCAGTCGTACCTGAAGATCATCCCGATCCAGGTGAAGGGACCAAAGGGAGCTGTCAACACCTTCGCATTGATGGACGACGGGTCAACAGTTACGCTCGTCGACGACAGCATCGCAACGAGCATCGGAGCAACAGGACCCATAGATCCATTGAAGATAGAAACCATCAATGACTTGAAGGCGTCAGAATCCGCATCCCGAAGAGTCACCATCAAGCTGAAGGGGCTCAACGATCATGAAGAACAAATACAAGCACGCACAGTGAAGAATCTGCAAGTCTCATCTCAACGGGTTCCACAAGAACTAGTGGAAGGGTGTCAACACTTATCTGACATCCGAGGACATCTCGCATACGTCAATGCGAAGCCACGAGTACTCATCGGTCAAGACAACTGGCATCTTCTGCTGACATCGGAAGTAAGAAGAGGAGATAACAACCACCCAGTGGCATCTCTCACGCCGCTAGGTTGGGTACTCCACGGAAGTCAGACGCGAACCTTCGGTCAGAAGATCGACTTCGTGTCACACATCACAGAAGACCCAGAAGAAAACCTAGAAAACCTCGTGAAGCAATACTTCGAGATGGACACACTCTGTATCAAACCCAAGAGACCGAAGACTGATCCAGAAGAACGAGCTCTTCATATACTAGAGAAGACCACAACAAAAATAGAAGAAACAAGATTCCAGACCGGTCTTCTCTGGAACAAAGAAGATGTCAAGTTTCCAGATAACTACGAAAACTCACTGAAAAGGCTCTTCAACATAGAAAAGAAACTCGATCGTGAACCCACATTGAAGAAGAAGTATGTCGAACAGATGGACGCTCTCATCGCGAAGGGATATGCGGAGCCTGCCCCCAAACAGAAGACAGCTGACAAGACTTGGTACCTGCCTCACTTCGCAGTAGTGAACCCGATGAAGCCAGAGAAACTTCGGGTAGTGCACGACGCCGCAGCCAAGAACAAAGGGGTAGCACTCAATGACATGCTGCTCAAAGGTCCTGATCTACTACAGTCACTACCAGGCGTCGTTATGCGGTTCCGACAACACATGGTCGCAGTCACGGCAGACATCAAGGAGATGTTCATGCAAGTCAAGCTACGAACAGAAGACAGAGATGCACTGCGGTACCTTTGGCGCGGGGATCGACGAGATGGTCAACCTCCAGAAGAATATAGAATGAAGTCGTTAATCTTCGGAGCATCGAGTTCGCCTTCAACTGCAATCTACGTCAAAAACCTGAACGCCAGACAGCATGAGGAAACTCACCCAGAAGCCGCAGCTGCCATCATACAGAAGCATTACGTCGACGACTACTTAGACAGCTTCAGAAGCCTTGAAGACGCCAAACGTATCACGAAGAGTGTACGAGAAGTACACATGAAGGCCAGCTTCGAGTTGAAACAGTGGAAATCGAACTCAACGTCACTCCTAGCATCACTTGGAGAAGACGACCAGACTGAAGACAGGGAACTCTACAGAACAGAAGAAAAGACTGAACGAGTCCTAGGAGTCATCTGGAAGATTAACTCAGACGAGCTCACCTTCAACCTCGACTTAACCAGAATACCTTCAACACTCATAGAAGGCAAGAAGCCAACGAAAAGGGAAGCACTGAGAATAGTGATGACTCTATTCGACCCGCTTGGATTCGCCTCGCCTGTCACAATCAGGGCGAAGCAACTCCTTCAAGAAGTCTGGCGCAGAGGCACAGCATGGGACGACGAAATCGACGAAGACTTGGTAGAGCAATGGGAAACGTGGATGGGGCATCTGAAAAACCTCAACGAAGCAACGATCCCGCGACAATATCTCCACTACAGCGACGCCGCCTCCCTAGAACTTCACGTCTTCAGCGATGCCAGCGAGTCAGCCTACTCTGCGGTCCTCTTCTGGAGAGCAGTAACAGCGGACGGCGAGGTCGGCCTATCCCTCATCATGGCCAAAGCGAAGGTGGCGCCACTGAAGTTGACGTCGATCCCGAGACTGGAGCTACAAGCAGCAGTCATGGGCACCAGACTCGCAGAGACAGTGGTCGAAGAACACGAGAGGAAGCCTGATCGCAAAGTATTCTGGACAGACAGCAAGACGGTGCTAACCTGGATAAGAACGGGGTCACGATCATACAAACCGTACGTGGCTCATCGTCTAGCAGCAATAGAAGAGAGTTCAAAGGTCAACGACTGGCGCTGGGTTCCGACGAAGCTGAACGTGGCGGACGACGCCACACGAGATGTGCCGACAGCATTCAACAGAGATCATCGGTGGTTCAAAGGGCCAGACTTCCTATATCAAACGGAAGACTCCTGGCCGACCGAAGCCATAAGGGCAGCAGCAGAAGAACCGTCCGATGAAGAGAAGACTCATCACGTGAGCGACAAGAGAAAACCGAAGCTCGCAGAGGGTCTGCCTGATCCAGCGAAGTTCTCCAACTGGGACCGACTACGATACTCAACAGCACGCGTTCTGCGATTTATTGAACTCTGCAGAGCCACTAAACAGAGAGTCAACTACAGAAGAACGAAGAAGAATAAAGAAGCTGATCCCGCTTGGAAGAAAAACAAAACTACAGTAAAGAAACAGGCACCGACGACAACGAAGAAGTCACCACAAGAAGAAAGAAGACTGATACCAGTAACAGCTGAGCTACTCAAGACAGCTGAAGAACTCTTGATGCGGTCTTCTCAAGAAGAATCCTTCGCGGAAGAGATAGATAGTCTGAACAACGGGAAGCCGATCAACAAAGAAAGTCACCTCTACCAACTAAGTGTCGAGTCAGTAAACGGCACGCTTAGACTCAGAAGCCGTATTCGAGCGGTACAAGACATGAAGGAAGAGTTCAAGAGCCCGCTGGTAATCAACGGTGATCACCCTACAGTCAAACTCTGGGTGCAGGCTGTACACCGGCAACTCCATCACGCCGTTGTAGAAGCCACAGTCAACGAATGCAGGCAGCAATATTGGGTACTAAAACTGCGCCCTACCACACGCGCAGTACTACGAAGATGCCTGTTCTGCAGAATGAAGACGCAAGTACCACCGTACCCGAGAACAGGTGACCTGCCAGCGTGTCGCTTAGCTCACCACAAGCGACCCTTCACCTTCACCGGGGTCGACTATTTCGGGCCCCTATCGGTGACCGTCGGACGAACCCGACAGAAGAGATATGTGGCCCTCATCACATGTCTCACAACACGAGCCATACACCTGGAAGTCGCCGGCTCGCTTAGCGCCGACTCCGCAGTGATGGCCGTAAGAAGAATGATTTCGCGACGAGGTACCCCGACTGAAATATGGTCGGATAACGGCACCAACTTGAAGGGTGCCGACAAGGAACTACGACAAGCGATCGACGCAGCGACCGCAGAAGAAGCAGCCAAGAAGACGATCTCCTGGCGCTACATACCGCCTGGAGCTCCATTCATGGGCGGAGCTTGGGAACGGATGGTCCGTTCCGTCAAAACGGCCCTCACCGCGACGTTACATGAACGTCACCCGACAGAAGAGGTCCTCACGACTCTACTGGCTGAAGTAGAGTACATGGTCAACAGTCGCCCGCTGACTCACGTCTCAGTCAGCCCAGAAGATCCAGAAGCCCTCACTCCCAATCACTTCTTGCTGGGAGGCCCGGGGCGCGTGCCACATCCAGGCACATTCACCGAACAAGACACCGTGTCACGATCCAGCTGGCGAGCCGCACAGAGGCTCGCTGACGTCTTCTGGCTCCGCTGGGTGAAGGAGTACCTTCCCGAGCTGCAACACCGGCGGGAGCCCCACGGACGAGGTCAAGAGGTCAAAGTGAATGACCTCGTGCAGATCGTCGACCCGAACCTGCCCCGCAACGTATGGATACGGGGACGAGTTATCGCGGTGTATCCTGGCCCCGACAGCATCGTGCGGACAGTGGACGTGCAGACCAAGGGAGGTGTCCTGCGCCGGCCAGTGAGGAAGCTGGTGATCCTGCCCCTGACTACGGACGACGTGCCCGCACCGGAACGAGATGCGACGCAGTCGCACGGCGGGAGTGATGTGCGGGACCGACAATTATAGTATTTGTGTAATAGTGTATATAGCAAAGTATAGCAAATAGTAAACAGACTGATAAGATAGTGTTAGGATATAATTTCGTATTATAATTTATGACTCTGATAATTTGTTAGTTTTTAATAGTTTTGTATAGCATAATTTGTTCGGCTCTCGTTAAGGTAAAGTTTTGTTATATTTAAGCAAACTGTGTCGAAGCCACCTACTCTCATTGGCTAAAATTCGTGCGCTCTGATTGGTCGACCAATCAGAGACTCTACTTTTTTTTGTATAAATATCGGGCATATTTTCGGAATCGACGGACTTCGCTTCACGCGCTCGACCCGAACGGACGTGCCGCTCTCGCTGCTCCCGTTCCTCGCTCGCTGCGTGACTCTTCACGCTCCGCCATTGTTGCGCCTCCGCGCAACTCCGCCGTAGTCGCCGACTACGAAGAATCCCGTGCATCAGAGCCGTCTTTTTCAAGACAGTGGGTTACTGATTTCGCTATTTCGTTAACGGAAACGTGCGTCTAACGTCTTTGGCCCCTTCAGGGCTAAAACCACAGTTTCGTGGTCTCTCGGTGGATACCTTACGGTGCCAACGAAGCCGAGTGCGGTGTTGACCCGATACACCGGCCGAGCCCCTTCAGGGTGAGGCAGTCAAGTCGGCAGGGAGCTAGAAGCTTGGCCTTGGGGGATCTCCTAGTCAGCTCTAGTCTCTATTTTCCTTCCCCAGCAACTCACCTGGTGTCGGTTGGGTGTGTCTACCCCTTCGCACCAGACTGGTCAGGGCCCCGTTCGCACAATAAGATTTGCGACGGGATCACAAGCTTAGGGCTCACCCGAGGTACTCACCTCCCTGCCTACACCCGGCAGGGAGGGTTTGGTCACACATCCCCGGGCGTACCCACCCGGGGAGTTAGAGATAGGTTTAGGCGTAGGCCCCAAAATTACTCCCTAACGGGACTTTTTCTCAGCCATGACGGACGCTGACTTATTAGCGTTCGTCAGGGAGGTCCTCTTAAAGGACCCGGACATCCGCGCCAAATATGGCGGTAAAAACGTAGCCTTCGACAGGCTGGCCGCTCAACCGGAGCGAATTATTCGCGTCGATAATCACTCGTCGCCGTCCCCGTCCGCGAATGCAGGTAGTCTTCCATTGTCCAAAAAGACAATGGCACCGGTATACCCGGAACCCGCGCCCCGTCCGTTGGTCGATAGCCCCTTATCGCCGACCTCTTCCACGAACGCGGGTAATCCGGCGCCTTTGTCCAAAAAGACAATGGCACCGGTATACCCAGAACCCGCGCCCCGTCCGTTGGTCGATAGCCCCTTATCGCCGACCTCTTCCACGAACGCAGGTAGTCCGGCGCCTTTGTCCAAAAAGACAAAGGCACCGAAATACCCGGAACCCGCGACCCGTCCGGCCTCGGCTTTTGTGCCTGTTACCGCCAGGTGCATCAAAAGTCCGATTCTCGGAAAGCCAGCCGCGCATGACGATTCCGATGAATCTTTAGATAGGATGGACACGACTGTCCCTCGCTCGCGCAGCTGCTCAGAGGCAGAGGAGTCTCCTTCCTCCTCGTCCGACGACGACTACCAAGTCGTAGGAAAAGGAGGAAAGAGGAAGCCCTCTAAAGCTCCCTCACAGGCCACCAAGGCCAAAAAAATCGGCGCCCCGTCCTCAGTAGACGAATCCGCGCCCTCTCCCCCCCGCTCCCCCGTACCCCTGGCACAGGCCTCCGGTACGGGCCCTAACGGCACCGCCACCCGTAAGGCGAAACCACCTCCCCCTGTCTTCATCCAAGACAAGGCGAAGTGGACGGCCGTCTCCAAAATGTGTGTTGATCGCAGGATCAACTACACCAACGCCCGAGCTACCCCTCTGGGTATCAAGGTAACCCTGCCGTCAGCAAATGACTACAGGGAAATAGTATCCCTTTTACGTGGGAAGGCCATCTCCTTCCACACCTATTCCCTCCCTGAGGAGACGCCAACCCGTGTGGTTATCAGGCGTATCCCCAGGGAGATCCGAACGGAGGACATCCTGGCCGACATCCGCGCCCAAGGTGTCCCCGCGTCCGCCGTCCACCGCCTTCATAAGGCCCGGGGTGGGCTAGTTTATGATATGGTCCTAGTTATTTGCGGCCCCACAGAAGGGCACCACCCCATATTCAACATCAAAACGGTGTGTGCCCTGTCCGGTATTAAGATCGAAAAACCGTACCGTCCCCATCTAATTGGCCAGTGTCATCGCTGCCAATTGTACGGCCACTCTCAGCGAAACTGCTTCGCCAGGCCCAGATGCGTCAAGTGTCTGGGCGACCACGCCACGGGCAAATGTGACCGACCCAAGGACCGCACTCAGTGCACTGAACCACCGAGTTGTGTTCTGTGCGGACAGTCCGGTCATACCGCGAACTTCCGAGGGTGCCCGCGAGCCCCAAAGTCGTCTTCCCAAAGGTTGATGAGACATGCAAACGCTCGTCAACAAAGGGAATGCCCCTCTACTAGGGCACCACCCCCGCCATCGTCTGCGCTCCCTGAGCGCCTTAGCCCACAGAGGTCATCTCCGTGGAACAAGCTGAACCACCAGAAGGCCTTCCCGGCCCTGGCGGCTAAACGCAGCCACCCACCGGCGCTGATGGATTCACCCATCCCGGCGCCGACCCCAGCCCCTGCAGTTCAGGCTACCCAGACCGCAGAGGCTGAGGTTTCCGCCTTCCGTGCTCAGCCTACGGAGGCTCTTTACGACGCTAAAATCCGTACACAGCGCAATATGAACGTCATATTGCCAGTGTACTTAATCTTCTGCAACCGCGAAGCCGATCGTCTAGCCGATCGCTTAGAGGCTACCACAGACCCTAAGAAGCGCATCGAAGCGCTCATGGAGGCCCCCTCGGTGCTCCGTGACCTAGAAGCCCACTTTAATAACCGCAATGGATAGGTACGTTAACGCCAGAACCTTGAAACCGCGATCCCTAAAGTTAGGATACGTCAATATAAATGGCTTACTCCAGCAACGGGCTGAGTTTGCCAACTTCCTCCGCGATCACCAACCGGACGTCCTCCTCATACAGGAGACGTTCCTCAAACCGCACAACCGCGACCCCAAAATTGCAAACTACCGTATGGTGCGCAATGATAGATCCCGCTGTCACAAGGGCGGTACAATGATTTATTATAAAAACTCATTGCACTGTGTCCCTTTAACTTCTCCTCCCCCGACCTCGCTCCTTGAGTACTCTATCTGTCGGCTCGGCATGACTGGCCATCAGCCAATTACTATTGTATCCGCGTACTGCCCTCCCGCTCGTGGGAGGGACGACATCCCAGCTTTATCCCACGATATCTCGGTTCTTCTCGGCTTGAGTGACTCCGTTATCATAGCGGGCGATCTCAACGCCAAGCACCCCGCGTGGAATAGTAATGCAACCAACGCCAGAGGGAGGGCTGTCCTCAATCTGGGCGCCTCCCTTAACTATGACGTCATCGCCCCGATGACTCATACCCATTTTCCCCACGATCCTGACCATAGACCTGACATACTGGACATAGCGCTCCTAAAGAATGTAAACCTTCGTTTACAATCGATAGAGGCGCTCCACGAGCTTAACTCCGACCATCGTCCGGTGATGATGACGCTAGTTCCCCGTACGGGTCCGCTTGACCCTGATCAGCCACCCCCGACTCAATTAGTTACCGACTGGAGGAAGGTAAGCGAAAAGCTGAAATCCTCCTCGTCGCCTCTACTCGACTCCATCCCCGATCTAATCACCTCAGTCGCTGACACCACGGGCGCAGTCGACTCGTTTACGGAGCACGTACAGACAGTCCTGAACGACTGTTCAAGGCGGGTTCCGGCGCTGAATGCCCAGCGCTGGAACCTACCGGACGATGTACGGGCTCTGATAACCGAGAAGAACGCGTCCGTCCGTGCCTATAGCGCTTTTCCCTGCTCTGCGAACAAAGCCCACATGCGAATGCTACAGCGTACTGTCAGCAAACGTGTGGCGGAGCATAGGTCGGAGAGCTGGGACAAGATGATCAGTGAGCTAGAGCCCAACCACCATGCCTTCTGGAACCTCCAGAGGAAACTCCGGTCCACCGTAGAGGCTACCATGCCTCCCCTCACTCGTCCAGATAAGAGCGTCGCGTTCGACGACTCGGAAAAATCCGAATGCCTAGCCGAAAGCTTAGAGACTCAATGCTCGCTTAGCCCCCAGCCGTTCGACCAAGCTCACCTCTTAAAGGTAGACGCCGAAGTCGAACGTAGGTCCTCGCTCCCTCCCGTCGACAACCCTGATGATCCTCTGCCTCCCGTCACTCCGGACGAAGTGCAAGACATCATTAAAGGGCTCAAACCGCGCAAAGCCCCCGGTAAGGACGGTATCACCAATAGGGTGTTTCAAATCCTCCCCGCGCAACTCGTTATGCTCATGACCGCCATCTTCAATGGCGCTCTGAGCAACAATATCTTTCCTCAATCGTGGAAAGAAGCCGTGGTTATTGGCATCCCCAAGCCTGGCAAGCCCAAGTCTGAGCCCACGAGCTACCGACCTATCAGTCTGCTCAATGTTTTCGGCAAAATCTACGAGAAGCTTATTTATAAGCGACTCAAGGACTATGTCGAGGCAAAGAGCCTGATACCGAACGAACAGTTCGGGTTCCGGCCGGGACACTCGTGTGTTCAACAGGTGCACCGCGTAGTCGAACACGTCAGCGCGGGCTTTCAGAGAGGAGCGCTCACCGGCGCCCTCTTCTTCGACATTGCGAAAGCCTTCGACAAGGTCTGGCACAACGGGTTGTTATACAAGCTATACCAACTCGATGTGCCAGATCGTCTCGTGCTCATCTTGCGAGATTTTCTGTCGAATCGTACGTTTAGATATCGAGTAGACGGTACGCTATCGTCACCTCACCCTATCCGCGCGGGCGTCCCTCAAGGATCCGTGCTGTCTCCTCTCTTGTTCTCGCTGTTCACTAGCGACGTCCCTAGGGGTAGAAAGGCCCAGTTGGCGCTTTTCGCCGACGACACGGCCATCTACTATACCGGTCACAACCCTACCACCATAGCTCGCACTCTCCAAACTTCCGCAAACGTCTTAGGCGCTTGGTTCCGGAAATGGAGAGTCGAGGTCAATCCCGACAAAAGTCAAGCGGTTCTCTTTAGGAAACCCGGACGCCGCAATGTCCCCACGCCTAGTCCGTTAGCCATGTACGGCAAGCCTATCCCTTGGGATAAGCGAGCCAAATACTTAGGTGTGATACTCGATCACAGACTTTCGTTCGCCGAACACATAAAGGCGGCGCGTTCGCGCGCCGTCTTCGCGTCCGGCAGGCTTTACTGTATGACCAACGAGAAAAGCAAGTTGTCACTCAGGTGCAAATTGCGGCTCTTCGTCTCGGTCATCCGACCAATCATGACATACGCTTGCGCAGTGTTCGCTCACGCCAAGCCGTATCATATTCATAGGCTTCAGACCGTCCAGAACCGATTCCTGCGCAGAGTCACGGGAGCTCCCTTCTACGTCCGAAATGAGACTCTCCATGTAGATCTCAAAATACCTACGGTGAAACAGTTCATGAAGCGACTCACCCAGCGCTTCATGGACTGTTCTACCGCTCATCCTAACCCCTTAGTGTCATCGGCCGTCCGATACACTCCCTCGCGAATAAGTACAGTTCGAAGACCGAAACACACACTCACAGAGCCAGATGATCCTATCACTCTCCTCCAGGAGAGCGATAAGGCCACCAGCACTGTTCGCAAACAAAAACGGACATTCCGTCCTCGCCGCCGAGGCCCGTCGCGACGACCCCGTCAATGCCCCCCTCCCGACCCTTTGCTAGAGCCAGCCCGCGAAGCTGAGCCGATTAATGTTTAAAATGTCCCTAAATAATGGAACAATCAGATCCAGCCTGTCCCTTGCTGTCCTCTTCAGCGACGTCCTAAGCCGAGGTTCGTACCCCGCAGGGGGTGCCCTTAGCGATAGTCGCTTAGCTTATAAGTTTTTATGCCTGGCTGGAGGCCTTAATTTTAATTAAGCCCCCCACAGGAAAGTTCGGTTGAGCAGTAAATATCCCTAAAGGATAAACTGCGAGATGCCATTAAAAAAAAAAATCGGAATCGACACAGTCAGCGAGCAGCAGTACTACTAAGAACACTAGAAGAAGTAACCAGGAAGAATAATAAATTTCAAGCAGTCTCAAGTCGAGCAGTGTTTTATTCACCAATCCAGTGATAGCAATGTGTCCCACACAGCTTGAGTGGATTTTGACTAGCTGTGCAACGTGGTTTCAATTAACCACGTCGCACAACTCGTCGAAATAAAATAAAAATGAGGCTGTGAATAAGCACTTTTTGAACGTCTTATTTACTGACAGTTTCCCAAAGGCCCATCCCTCAGTAATGAATATGAAATCGCCAATATACCTTGAGCAAGAGTGGTGATTTCGTTTTTTAAATACTGCCCCACACTAGAAATTCCTCCTGTATCGTGGGTGCGTTTACAAACATTCAAACTCACTTACACACAAGCAGCCAGACCCGGAATAACTACCTGTAGGCCATACAATTATTTGTTCCATGTGGGTATCGAATCCACTTGCTCAGCCATTGCGCCAACCATACCGAATGCATGCATGCTCTATATGAGAAGAAGCCTTCCTTTCTTTGATTTTCAGAAAACACAGTTCTAGTCTACAATAATGTCTAATGAGATTTTTTTACATACATACATATATACGTATATGTGAATATGAATCAAAATAAAGCGAGATGAATAGGCATTAAAAAAGGATAACGCAAGTTTTAAAACGTAATACTGTGTGAACCAAACCAAATTCCACCTGATTTAGGAGCCATTTTGTTAAAGCAGAGATAGAGAGACACTGGAAGTGTCATGTGAAGGCAAAGAAAGAGAGATCATGTGTCTAAAACAAAAAAATAAAATACTGCTCTGTTATTGTTTCACGACACGGTTGGCGCAGTGGCTGAGCGATCGACCACTGCGCCGCGTGTCGTGGGTTCGATTCCCGCACGGAACAAATATTTGTATGGCCTACAGGTAATTGTTCCGGGTCTGGCTGTTCGTGTATGACTTTAAATGTTTAACGCACCCACGACACAGGAGAAATTCCTAGTGTGGGGCAATGTTTAAAAAAAAAAAAAAATTGTCCTGCGGGGCAAAGGCCTTTCTCTCTCATACAGAGCAGGCATGAGTATTAATCACCACGCTTGCTTAAGGCGGGTGGCGATTTAGACTGTCTCGTTGGATTAGTAGTCGCAAACGCGGCTGCTAAGCATGAGGTCGGGTATGATTCCCGGGTCGAGCCGAGCGTTAGCGCGAGGTAAAATTTGTTTGTAAGTTTGTATGTAGGGGGTAATCTCCGGAACTCATGATCCAATTCTTAATTTGATTTCTCTTTTAGAAAGCTACATTGTTCCTGAGTGTTTTAGGCTATTATTATTTTCACAGTTTTAACAGGGCCGGAGGAGATATTAAAGTTGTAAAGAAAAGTACGAAATCCACGTGGATGAAGTCGCGAGCAAAGTGTTAGTCTCAAATAAATCAGATTTATTTATTTGTTAAACATAGGTATCAACATTAAGGATCCTATAAATAGTGAAGGTTCTTGCTATGTTTTGTTGTTACTGACATTAAAATAACAACGTAAAAATCCAATTAAAATTTCAAATAAAGTAAAAGATTACGAATATGCAAGTCAATTAAAATAAAACAATCACAAATAAGAAATGCCACCAATAAAAGTGAAAACAAAAATATTCACAATCAACATTATCATTTAAATATTCATCCACACTGTAATAGCTGTAATGTTATTTTTTCTTGCATTTCCATTAAACTAACATCTTCGTCTAGGTCCACTATCCCATTTCTACACTCCGTGCTGGTCAGGTTGCGGCTGCCATTCCTTAAATTTTAACAGTATGAGGCTGTGTTACTTCGTTCATTTCCAAGTAATGTTCTTTTCGGATCTGTTCGTTTTAGAAGCCATAATGAGGTTAGGTCTGTGGCCGATTTAAGGGAACGGCCATGATGTACATATATAGAGGTCGCATTATTGAGTTAGTGGTGAATTGAGTAAAAGTCATGTTGGCCCAGTGGGTTAGGTCTCGCTTCTTGTGCACGAGGTTATGGTTTTAAATCTGGGCAAGTACCAATGTGACTTTTTCAATTCATATGTACTTTCTAAGTTTACCTTGGACATCACTGACATCGGTGAAGGAAAACATCGTGAGGAAACCTGGACTTATAATTAATATAAGTCCAGGTTTCCGCCAACCCGCCTTGAGCAAGCGTAATGATTAATGCTCGTGCCTTCTTTGTATGAGAAGAGGCCTTTGCCCTGCAGTGAGACAGTAAAAGGCTGGAAAGTACAAATGAATTGAAAAACTCACATTGGTACTTGCCCAGGTTTGAACCCACAACCTCGTGCACAAGAGGCGAGCCCTAAGCCGCTGGGCCATCATGACCACACACTGTGGGTTTACGACCACACTAAATCTATCCTGGTGGTCACCATCAGCACAAAGAAAAAGTCAGAAAAAGCCCCCTTTGTGCAACGCCTATAAAGGCACCTTCCTCGGGTGCTACTGTATTCTTCGTTGGCCCAAGAGTGCGACTGCTAAGCATGAGGTCCGGGGTTCTATTCCCGGGCCGAGCAATGTGTTATTGGGATTTTTCTTGAGAAACTTTCCAGTAGCAGCCCAGAGTCTGGATATGTGACCGGTGGTACTTACAAGGGACTTAAAATCATAACTGGTGAATTTTGGTGTACTGTAGTTACACCTCTGCCTAGCCCATTAGGGGGGTAAAGGCGTGATGTTATGTGTGTATTAAATAAACTAAATAAATATTGCTGGACAATCCACACAGCATCATCTAGCCCCAAGCTAAGCAGAGCTTGTGTTATGGGTGCTAGATGACTGATATACTTAATACAATACATTACATAGATAGAAATTTTTATTTTATATAGCAAATACCCAGAACACCCGGAACAAATATTTGTAGATCGTTCAAACATTTGTCCCAAGGCGGGAATCTAACCAGTAACCTCCTGCGTCGCAGGCGGACCTTCGCCCGCTGCGCCACATAGGTCGTCGTCATACGTGACCACTGTGTGAGGAGTCGCTAAATAGTAACAGTTGAACCGGTCAATGTTCAAGGTTAAGTAACGCTTACCGAGGTGAGTCCGTGGGTGGGTAACCATCCATCAGGTACCGAGGCCTCTCCGTGCTTCAGAACGTACGCTAAGCCGTTGATCCCGGCTGTCACATAATATGACACAAGTGACATAATATGTTGTATAGCTTCAAGTTCTTCAATCCTATCAGACAGACGTGTTGCTGGGGAGTTTGTTCCTCCACTTCTTCCTCCCAGCAAAAACACTAGGAAGTGGTGAAGGGTGGGCGTTTTGGGGGACTGTCTTATGTAAACGTTTTTGACGTTCAAAAAGTGCTGATTCTCAGCCTAATTTGAATAAATGAATTTTGATTTGATTTGTCATTTGTAGATCTTTGACAGTCGTTACGAGTAGTCAGAAGCTCGAAAGTCTGATAACCAGTCTTACTAAGGGGTATTGTGTTACCTAGTGACTGGGTTGTCGAGGTCAGATAGGCGGTTGCTCCATATAACATACTGGTATTCAGTTGCATTCGATAAGACTGGAAGCCGACCCCAACATAGTTGAAAAGGCTAGGCAGATGTATATGCCTGTAACCTCAGGCCATGACACGACATTGACAAAGAACTCGTGATGTATGCAAAACTTTAATACTTAAATATCATCAATAGAAAATGTTACACAGTTTTTAACGACATGAGTTATTTGCCCACTGCTGGCCGGATGGCGTGGGCTGCAGGTCAGTGGTCAAGTTTGGACCAAGTTAAAGGAGTTTGTAGTTAAATGTATACCAGCTTTTGACGGCCATTTTGTTCGCATGGTATTTAGAGTAGTGGTGTTTTTGGCGGTGTGTATTAATTATTGTGCTGTTTTAATTTGGTATGTTAAAATGTATTATTTCATTTATATTCAATTTAATTATATCCATGACATTTTGTATTTAATTTGAATTGTATGTAACATTGTGTATGTAATTTTAATGTCTATTTACGTAACGTTTTATTTCGCTTGATTAAAATTTTGTGTACATATGGATAATGTCTGAAATAAATTAATTCATTAAAATGGAGCGTCTATTTTAAGTTAGACCTCTAGCAATACATCGGTGAACACTGCATTCAAGTCCATGCAGTAGTTTTTGCGTGATGCGTGTACAAACATACAAACAGGCAGACGGACATCATCATCAGGCTATACTAGTCTACAGCTGGACAAAGCCCTCTCCTAATGAGCGGTGCAGTCTTTCGCAGATTGTCATCCTATCTAGTAAGAGGGCGTCATACACTACGTTGGCCGAGTCACGGTCTCCACTCAAAAAGGCAGACGGACAGACAGACAAAATTTCTTAAAACTGTTGTTTTGGCTTCTGTTGCTCTAATAAAAACCCTTCAATTTAGATACAGCAAATAATTCGCCTACTGAATTAAAAGTAAGGAAAAAGTCGACGAAATTGTTTAACACTGTGGTATCCAGAATCAGTTACTGAACTCAGGGTATCAGGTTGTGCGTCGATGATTCCACCCTGTATAGTTTGATATACCACCGTGTCATCATCATCATCATCATCATCCTCCTGCCCTTATCCCAATTTATTTGGGGTCGGCGTAGCACGTCTTCTTCTTCTTCTTCCATACATCTCTATTTGTTGTCGTCTCAAAAGTCATATCCTTTCTAGCCATACGAGTATCATCTTTCAAACAATCCATCCATCTTTTATTTGGTCTCTCTCTTCTCTTGTAACCCTCCACATTCATACTCAAAACTTTCCTCTCAACATGGTACTCATTCCTTCACATCACATGCCCATACCATGACAACTGATGTCCACACAACTTCTCGATCACAGGCACCACTTTCAGACTTCCTGTTACAAACTCATTTCTTATTCTATCCATCCGCGTAACACCACACACCGTGTATTTGTTTTTTACATTATTGCTGATCTCCTCACTCTGTGACTTACACCAACTCCACCTTTCATTATTGATAGCCACATCGTCGCTTATAACTTGGAACGTAAATAAATTATTAAGTTAGAACCACGTAGGTGTTACTAACTTACTAATAAGTGAGCAATTGCTTAACTTCACTTAATTATGACTTAACGATGGTCAGATAAATGCGGTGGAAGGTGTGGCTAGACTGTCTGGTAATCTGCTTACCGTTTTGGAGTGAAAGCGAAATGATACTTCATTAAGTGGCTCAGTCTTACGGGTTGATCGATGATTAAGTTACGCTTGCCAAAGTAAGTCCGTTGATGGGTGACCGTCGATCACATATCTGGAGCCCTCCGCGTCTCAGGAAGTACACTAAGACTTTGATGCCGGCTACCATTTGGATATCTTTGACAGGCGTTATAGGTAGTTAGAATATCGAAAGTCGTAAACCAGGCTGTCAACTAGGTACACCAGTATTCGGTTTGTGGCGATCTAGTACGGAGTCGCTCCATGTAAAATTTGACGACCTATGTGGCGCGGCGGGTGAAGGTCCGCCTGCGACACAGGAGGTTGCGGGGCCGATTCCCGCCTTGGGACAAATGTTTGTACGATCTACAAAGATTTGTCCGGGTGTTCTAGGTATTTCCTATGTACAATAAAATTATATAAATCTATGTAATGTATTGTATTAAGTATATCAGTCATCTAGTACCCATAACACAAGCTCTGCTTAGCTTGGGGCTCGATGATGCTGTGTGGATTGTCCAGCATTATTTTTATTATTAAATACTAATATTTAGCTGTATCCGGTGAGGTTGGAAGCCGAACCCGATAATATTTGGAAAAGGCTAGGCAGAAAATGATTCCATTAGATAGGTATTACTCAGTAAATCAAAAATAATAGGCAGGTGTGAAAAAAGGAAAGACCATAGACCACCCGATGCAGAAATATTTTTTTAATTCTTATTAGAATTAGAAAATCAAAATCATTTAATAATTTGAACATAATTATAATAGGGTCCATTAGTCATATTCTACCATAGGGCATGCAAATTTACAAATACTTATTATTTTATTTAAGAAACTAGAAGCTAAATAAATAAATAAATTTTCCACCATTCCATGGGTGTGTTAATGTAAACAACACAATGGATACCGGAGTTTCTTTTTAATTGTTAATCTTGTTATTTATTTAAGCCGATAGAAATTTAAGTCGCAGACTATAAAAACTAAAAACTAATAAAAAGACAAAAGTATAATACACGATGCCATTAAAATTGATTGATTATCGTATTGTATCGTTAATGAGGCCACTATAAAGATGAGTACAGAAGTTTAAATTCAAACAACGTTCGAAATCACGGAATAGAAAGAACAAGTGGTAGTGCCCACACAGCTATCTAGCACGTTTTACAATTATGAGGAAATATATGTAAAATAATAACAACCTTCTTCAGTTGTAATAAGACTTCATTTGATATGAGCAACACATTCGATTTCGACAAAAAGCTTATTTGTGTTCGAAATATAAAGGTTGCTGATTATCATAGATGTTTATAAGTAATCAGTAGTGATGTGATCACTATGAATGATAAATTGAGGAATTGTGCTACAAAAAAAAGTTGAGATTTAAAAGAAGATGTTGGGACAAAAATTGAAAAGCGAATGCTTAGATGGTTTGGTCACGTTGAGAGGAATGAATGAAAGATGACTAACATAAGGAATATTGTAAGCGGAAATATCGGAAGGGGACGCCATTGAAAGACATACACTGACCCTGTTAGTGATGTTCTTCAAAAAGGCTGACCTTTTTGAAGAACATCACCAACAAGGTCAGTGTATGTCTGCACCTGAGTGCGTAGTACTCGCAACCGGCGTGCGTGTATGACCAGATGTATGAACGTAAACGAATCAAAAGGAGGAAGTAAGGATCGTAGCAGGTGGCTATTAAGCAGCTTTTTTTTGCTGCATTTTCTGCCTACCCCCATGGGAAAAAGGCTCACGCCTTTTTGTATGTATGTAACAATAACAAAACATACTAAGTTATATCATGTTTTGT
Source organism: Phlogophora meticulosa (assembly GCA_905147745.2). Lineage (NCBI taxonomy): Eukaryota > Metazoa > Arthropoda > Insecta > Lepidoptera > Noctuidae > Phlogophora > Phlogophora meticulosa. The sequence continues at coordinate 10,539,101 of LR990543.1, read as the reverse complement.
TAATGTTAAAAACGTTATAGTTCCTCAAACTTTTTTTTTTAAATTGCACATAAGTTTTATATGCGAACGCATTATTGCGTAAGTCCATCACATTATATTGTACACTATTATTATATCATATTGCCTGTATTATTTGGATAAACAGTGTTACGATTGTAGATAGGCCAATAAATAAGTACATAAATAAAAATAAATAAATAAGGTATCCTAATATATATTTTTTTCACAATGATTTAACCTTTTTCATTTTTTGTGAAGTGGCAATACTTTTTACGGTATTTTTAAGCGAATTTTAATATTCATATTGAGTTTTTAAATACAATGTCTGATAATCGGCGTAGGTATTAAGTTTAATGTATGTTGTTTTATGTACATATACATATTATTACAATATTTTAGCATATTTGTGAATGAAGTTGTTTTTTTTTCTAACATTGTTAGGTATCTCTGTTGAGATTATTTACATCTCGATATTTTAATTGAGTATTTAATACATATTTATGTTACTTAACATTATAATTTGATGTTAAAGTTGTGCTTTAATATATCTTGTGATCATTAAAATTAATAAGAAATACCTACGATTTTTGTTCTTTTTTTACCCAAAGGCTAACAACCAGTCTTACCAAAGTGTGCTGTGTTGCCCAGTAACTGGGTTGTTGAGGTCAGATATGCAGTCACTCCAAGTAAAATACTGGTATTTAGCTGCATCCGCTTAGACTGGAAGCCAACCTCAACATAGTTGGGAAAAGGCTAGGCAGATGAACTACGATTTTTCTATGTGAGGTTGCAAAGTCTACTGCTGTACATAAGGTCATAGGTACGATTCCTTTTGAATTTCCCAGTAAAAGCCTAGAGTCTGGATTTGTGCCCGGTTGGTGGCAATAGACTCGCCCCTACTCATCATCATCATCATCCTCTTACCCTTATCCCAATTTATTTGGGATCGGCGCAGCATCTCTTCTTCTTCCATACATCTTTATTTGCCGTCATCTCAGAAGTCACCTCCGTCTTAGCCATATCATCTTCCACACAATCCATCGATCGTTTCCCAGGTCTTCCTCTACATTCATACTCAAACCTTTCCTCACAACGTGGTCCTCATTCCTTCGCATTACATGCCCCTACCATGACAACCGATTTCCACACAACTTCTCTGTCACAGGCGCAACTTTCAGACTTCCTCTTATATACTCATTCCTTATTCTATCCATTCGCGTAACACCACACATCCCTCTTAGCATTCTCATCTCAGCTGCGTGCAACTGCCTTTCATTCAGTCGCTTCTACTTCTTGAAACTTAAACATAACTGGTGGCATGTATGTGGGCACATTGTAGTTACACTTCTTTCTGACCATTTGGACAGTACAAGCGTAATGTTATGTTGAAACTTGGACTTATAATGTATATAAATCCGAAATTGTCAATCCGCCTTGAGCCAGCAAAGTCAAAGAAATAATCAATGCTCGTACCTTCTGTATGAAAAGAAGCCTTTGTCCTGCAGTGGGACAGTAACAGGCTGGTATTATTTATTGCTAGCATGTTGCAACATAAGTGTGAGTAGGTATGCTCAAGGTTTTTATACCTCAACTGTACACCTCCATCACCCTTCTAACAAGCGTGACCGTTATGCAAATTTGACATAAAAACAAAATTGTCTAGACACACACAGACATAGATCACCTGTCTGTCGCCCACGGGTGCGCCTACGTATCTAATTTTATTACGCTTAACCGCTGACCCTATCTAACGAATGTGTCAAAAGATATATTTATGATCCGCGTTATGTGTGACCAAATAACTATCGATTTTTCGTTAATGTACGTGTCATTGCTAAATAAAAAAGAATATAAAAATTACCAACATAACAAAATTTAAATTAATTTATTCAAATAAGGCTGAGAATCAGTACTTTTTGAACGTCAAAATTAATATAACACAGTGCTCCAAAACGCCCACCCATCACCACTTCCTAGTATTTTGGCTGGGAAGAAGAAGTGGCGTAACAAACTCCACAGCAACACGTCTGTCTGATAAGTTTGAGGAACTTGAATCTGTACAATATGCCTAAGTAAAACTTAATTATGACATTAATAGATTATCAACGGGTCCCCAACTAGGCACAGTCTGTAGGGTGGAGCGACCAAATAGACCACAGTGATTTGTATTCTGCAATGCAAAATGACGATCAAAAGTGTAAAAGATTTTTGATTTAGAGTTTCGACACGGTTGGCGCAGTGGTTGAGCCATTAGCGGGGTTGCGGAAGGATCGTACGTTCCCGCGACCCCCGGCGTAGGTGTGAGACGGAACACCGGGGTGGTTTTTACTCAGTATGAGTCTGACAGACCCCTTCGCCCCCCAGGGCGGAGGACATCCATGAGGATTTTCCGTCCCGAATCAAAAAGTGGTTGAGCCATCAACTGCTGCGCTGCGTGTTGGGGGTTTGATCCCCGCACGGAACAAATATTTGTATGACCTACAGGTAGTTATTCCGGGTATGGCTGTTTGTGTATGTGAGTTTAAATGATTGTAAACGCACCCACGATACAGGAGAAATTCCTAGTGTGTAGCAACTATCTAGATTAAAAAAAAGACTTTAATTTATTTAGATTTTGAATCAAGAGACAAAACTTTGACAAGGTTGACTGTCAAAAACTGCCTATGGTAATAAGTCCGTCTCTGTACGTTTATGTGCTCTGATGAAACTGTAATGGGCGTCGGGCTCAAGTCCTACAATTAAATCGGGATCACTACCCTTTAATATGTAACACTGAGATGATAATTCTTTAGACTGGACAGGTCCACTCATATATATATGGTTGCTTCCTCAAAAGACCATCTCAGACACTAATCTGCATGGTCATCACATGATCTGACCAAGATATATCATCATCATCATCCCCTTGCCCTTATCCCAATTTATTTGGGGTCGGCGCAAAGTCTTTTTCTTCCATACACTTCTATTTGCCGTCATCTCAGAAGTCACCTCCTTTCTAACCATATCATCTTTCACTCAATCAATTCATAGTTTCCTTTTGTTACCCTCTACATTCATACTCATAACTTTCCTCACAACGTGGTCCTCATTCCTTCGCATCACATGTCCATACATACCATGAAAACCGATTTCCTTACAACTTCTCTGTCCAAGATATTTAAAAGAGGCTGTGACCTCTGAGTTCGTTTCGGTGTTTCTGCTCAGTAGTAGTCATGTATGGAAACACCGACCTAATCTAAATTTAATTGATTCACTCTATTTTATGACTAGTAAAACTGTTTTTTTGAAACCTATTTACAGAAATATATTTCTATAATTTCATCATTATAATAAGACAAGTACAGCGTAGGATGAAACTTTAGCATCTTTAACGGGGGTTACATGTAAAAATAAATTTTAATTTATTCCAAGAAAATATATATAAAAGCAACTTTTGAGTCTGGCCACCCACAATGTTTATATTATATTTATAGTTTTTATTACACACGTTTTGTTCGTCCGTCTGTCCCTTATAAGCTATAAAACATGTAGATATAAACGTGTTGGACACGTGTGTCTGTTTGTGTGTTCTGTATATGAAACATAAATTTATTTCGTTATTTGGATTTTATTTCCTGTGATATTTCGGGTGGGACGTCGCGTGTTAAATTTTGGAGCTTTTCCGGGATAGTATTACATTCATACATCATTCACTCATTTTTACCTACCATGTAAAACAGGACTGATTACTAGGACTGGAGTTTTGGTGGTAATCGTCTACCTAGCCTTTTCCCAATGATGTTGGGGTTGGCTGTCAGTGTATCCGGATGCAGCTGAATACTAGTATTTTACATGGAGCGACTTCCTATCTGATCTTCACAACCCAGTTACTGCGCAAAACGGTACCCCTTGGTAAGACTGGTTGTCAGACTTTCGGGCTTCTGACCACCCGTAACGACTGTCAAAGATCTACAAATGACAGCCGGGACCAACTACTTAACGCGCTCCGAGGCACAGAGGAGTCTTGATACGTACCTAATGATCGGTCACCCGTCCTTCGATCGACGTCTATTTGTATATAAATAAATAAATAATGCTGGATAATCCACACAGCATCATCTAGCCCCAAGCTAAGCAGAGCTTGTGTTATGGGTACTAGATGACTGATATACTTAATACAATGCATTGCATGGATAGATATTTTTTATTATAGATAGCAAATACCCAAAACACCCAGAACAAATATTTGTAGATCGTACAAACATTTGTCCCAAGGCCGGAATCGTACCCGCAACCTCCTGCGTCGCAGGCGGACCTTCGCCCGCCGCGCCACATCGGTCGTCATATAGCCACGAGTTATTATTTTAATGCCAACATTGTAAAAGAAAATACTCAATAATTGAACAAAGAACCGAGGGAGTTCAATGAAAGTACTATTAATAATAATGTAAAGAAAACAGCGGGGAATCTTGTTAAGTATATTACTCTAAACACGCATACAATGGTTAATCGGAGATAGAAATGTCGTGGGTGTCAACGACTTGATAAAATAGTAATAAATGGAGAAATAACAACGGCATCTGAAGCTGTAGAAAGGGACATCGTCTCACAACCTGATAGAATGAGTTGAGTACATGATTCTGGATTCTCTAGCGTTGAAATTTGGGCGTTTCTGCGTTATTGTTCTTATTTTAAACTGTAAATAATCATGATTCCGATCACACCCAATGAGATTCTAATTGTAAAAAGTGTTTTTTTTTATTGGTTATATGGATTTTTTTATAGTTTGTAGTAAAGAATATGAACAAGCAATCGATAATATTCAAAGCTAGGAGGTCTAAAATCATGTTCTAAGCTCATGGTCTAAAGTTGTTCGTCGATGTCCCTTCTAGACTTTGTTTGTAAATTACCTTCCGAAAATATTACAAAAATGTGTTTTTGTAAACTAAACTGTAAAACGCACTCATAAAGTTCAGTTTCCGTTGGACTTCCATTTTTTTTTATTAATTCAATAGTACACACTAAGGCGAATTAACAATGACAATGAATTCATCGTTAAATCAAATTAATCTGCACTGACATAAAGTTAATATTTGTTTAAATGAGTGGAAACAACATATTAGTATGTGAAGTCGGAAAAATAAATTAACAAATTGATAATATACTTAAATAGTTTGTAAATTCAAATTTACAATGTTTTACTTTGCATGAAATGGCTATAAAACGGCGATTTGACTTAGTTTGTCAAACTGCTTAACAATTATTTTCCCTGATTGTGAACATATTTGAACAACCACCCAATCGAACATGAACCTTATGCTTTAGATATAAAGTTGAAAAACGTTTACAAAAGAGACATTGAGGTGGCTTGATTTAGTTGTCTCTGTACATTTTTACAAAGAAACCAACAGCTGTTTGATACACAAAGTTACATACATACATACATAATCTCACGCCTTTTTTCCATGGTAGTAGGCAGAAACTATAGAAACGCCATCTACTAAGATCCTTGCTTCAAAATTCCACAACAAAATAAATTTCACACTTAATTGTATAATTACTGTGACTATTTAACTTGGTAACAGATACAAACCAAGGGAACTCAACCTTTCACGATCTAGCTGGTTGTTCCATAAATATAAAAGTTAACCAACAAAGTGCAAAGGTTGTTACTGACAGTTGATTTAACTACCTCGTTCGGGTCATAGCGTAAACATAACATCACGCCTGTAATCCTCAAAGGATTAGGCAGAGGTGTAGATATGGTTTACCCACATTTTGCCAAGTAATAGGGGGCGAGCCTCTTGCCATCAACCGGGCATAAATCTAGATTCCGCGGTGTTACTTATGGGAAAAATCAGTAACACTTTTATCGACCTGGGAATTGAGCCCAAGTCCTCATGCTTAACAGTAGCATTTACAACCAATAGGCTAACCAGGCATTCACGAAAAACAGTTACTACGTCTTGCAATATAACTTAGGAAATACAGATATGCTATTTATCTCCTATCCCTTTCCCCTATATTGCCATAGTCCCAGATTTAAAAAGAGAAACAACCATAAATTAAAACATTCTAAAAACGAACTCCGAATTCCAAATTCAAAACCTACAAAGCGATAAACAAAAAAGTTACAAAGCATTTAACGCATCGAGAAGTACAATTCAAAAAAAGAACATGGGTAGGTCAAGGACCAAACGACCGGTAGCCGGGAACAGGTTGCGGGCCGAAGGTTCCCGATGCTGCCCGATCGCGGCCGAACGGTGAAGACGCGTGCCTCGAACTTGGGACGAAGAAAGCCGAGCGTTGACGTAAAAAACCGAATGGTAGTCGTGGGGAGCGTGGGATTCTTATACCTTTGTCTATGGGGTACTTATGCAGTTTTATGGGTACCATAAAGTTGAGAAAGGGAGCAAATGAGTGATAAGAAAACATACGTTGTGTTTTGTTTGAGTTTGTACGTACATATTGTTTTTGCTAATAGATATTTCAATGGGTTAATAGGGCATTAGGCCTCCTACTAGGTGTCTATAAGCCTACATAAGACAAATATAACCAACTTATACATAGCTATTTATGCCCCCCGGTTTCATTCGCTTCCTAGGAGCGTAGCGCGATGTTAATAAGCGGGTTATTGTACTTATTTAATATAATCACTTTACAACCTAGACTCTTTTCTTAGGCGGACGACACATTTCAACTTATAAACTTTTGAAATCTTTCTTGTGTGGTTGAAACCATAGAGAACCAAAGTTTTACCAGCCTGTATACTATAAGGTCTGTTAATGCATAAAACCTCTTCAATATCCCATAAACTTCAAGAATTGGGCTATTAATAGCCCAATGCAAGAACAATTTTTGAAATCCGACTGATTGTTCCACATTCAAACTAAAAATCTTTGCAAAAAATAATAGGTCATTATTTTTTATAATCTGACTGATGTAATAGACATGTTTATTTTTTACCCAAGCATCATTGTCAAGGGTATTGGCGAAATGTGGGTGTACTATAGTTACATATCTGCCAATCCCTTCAGGGAATACAGGCGTAATGATGTTATGTTCCATATAAATTAACCGAACATGTGCACAAACCTTATTTTTAATTTTGTTTGCAATGCTGCATATAAATCGTGCACAGCTTAAACTGCCCTTTAAATAATTTACCAACTTATTACCACTCAGGAACAAGCGACAACTAACCCTGTACCGATACAGTTAAGGCTCAATGTAAGTGAATGAGTAAAGTTGGCAGGAGTTACGTACGAATGGTTCTCACGATACTCGCTAAAAATACTAAGGACTAATTATGATGATGTTTGAAAGATTAATAAAATAAAGTTTGTTGTTTATTGATTGTAGTGACACATTCTTGAGCCAGTTTCCAAGAACATAAGTAACTTATGTTCCTTACGTCATTGGAAGTCAAACGAAAAAGGAAATAAGAAAAAAAATGAAAGAAAAAGACAAAATAAAGTTTATTTATGCCACAGAGGGCATATCTACGTGCAGGTACATTGTATGAAAAAAAACTTAGTACAAAGAAATTCAAAAGATATTCAAATAATGTTAGGACAGTAATAGCCTGAATTAAAGTCCCCGCAGGTAGGCGCGTCGCGAAAATAACAAAAAAAAATCAGTGAAAAACAAAATGCTACACGAATTTGTGATGCATAGATCAGTCATATCTAACACTAGAAAACACTAAAATCGCAAACTAACAGCTAGTTCTTATTTTTTATTATTATTATTAATAGGTCCATTAATGGATGGGGCAAGGGGTCTGTCAGACTCTTACTAACTAAACACTACCCCGGTGTTACATCTCACAACTACGCCAGGAGTCATGGGAACATACGATCCTTCCACGACCCCCGGCTAGTCCCAGCCCGCCTCTGCAGGCCTCCTCAGGTTGCTTCCAAAGACATGTGCTAACTTAGCAGCACTCGAAAAACTGCGAAATGTTCGCCCTTTTTTTGGTATTCTCCATATACAACAATGCGTTCTTTATCAACTATCTTCAGATACATATTTAAAGAAGACTATCATGGCCACAATTTGAGACGTAGGACGTAGCTCTCTAGCTTTACTACATACACCGTACACTCTTTTCGTATACAGGTCAAAATTTCAGATAATATATGAAATCAGAAGTGAACTTTTTAAATCTACTTTTCTTATAATTATATTAAAATATTTTTTTTATTCCCAACTATGTCGGGGTCGGCTTCCATTCTAACCGGATGCAGCTGAATACCAGTATTTTACATGGAGCGACTGCCTATCTGACCTCCACAACCCAGCTACTGGGCAACACGATACTCCTTGGTAAGACTGGTTGTCAGACTTTCGGGTTTCTGACTACCCGTAACGACTGACAAAGATCTACAAATGACAGCCGGGACCAACGGCTTAAACTAAAACATATATGAAATCATAATAATATTCCGTCACTAGAACGCCTTAAGTTGTCAAACTCAACATACCCCAACAAAGTTAAAGAAAATTGTAAAATACTAGCCTAGTACCACATTTTATAAATTACATGTTAATATAAGAATTATTACTCGTAAAAGATATAAAATTAATTCGCACAAGCCGTAATGTGCCGGCGACTTGTTTATCTCTTAAAGGAAACTTGGTACAGGACTGGTCTCGTAAGAAAAATATAATTATCTATGTGTTCCTGCTTCGTGCGTTCGTGTACAGTTTTTATTATGCTGGAAAAAATGGAGTTGCTTTTAAAATAATTAAGTTTTTTTCTCTGTGCAAATAATATATGTTACTACAGTCTGGAAGAGACGTCAACTCAACTTATACCTTACTTTCAGTATCTACTTGCTTCTGGACCGGTTTTGGTTTTACTCGTCTATCTCCGGCATGTTTGGCGCAGTGGCTGAGCGATCGACTGCTGCGCCGCGTGTCGTTTGTTCGATTCCCGCACTAGTTGTTTCAGGTCTGGCTGTTCGTGTAAGTGACCTTTAAATGTTTGTAAACGTGGGTGCGTTTACAAACATTTACCATTTTAAATTTAAAATTATATTCAAAATTGTTATATGCTATAATTGGATTGATCTAAAATGACTATGCGTATGTAAAATCCTACTTTTTATATTTGTACGCCGTTCTGTCAAAACATGACTGAGACATAATTTTATTTAACATCCAGCATGCTATTTGTATGTATACTTATGGTTTTGGACAAATCAAAACTATATTTGTGTTTATATTTAACAGTATCAATCAAAATATCAGTTTCAACCCCAAACGGCTCAAACATATAACTTCCAGTGAGGTTGTTGTATTATATTTTTTTATTTTGGATTAAAATGATAGATACATACATATGTAAATATCTCACACATAAACAGCGCCAAGCGTCGTGTAATCACTGGTGCGTTAGTAATTATCTAGAGAATGGACGAACTCATTTACACGCATCTAATCGCACGCTGATTACGAGGCAAAACACGGCAAAACAAGTAATATTTATACTAACCATGCATTACGTAGGTCCAATCAGTTCTGATATTAATATTTTATTTGGTGCGGTAGTGCTCTATTTATCAAGAGATCGTGGGTAAATAAAAAACAGCCACATGGTTTAGCTACGATTGCCGAGGTCAGTCTGTAGATGGGTGACCGTTTATTACATGATGAGACTTCTCCGTGCCTCTAAAAGCACGTGAAGCCTCTATGCTGTTATTTTAGTCTGTTTGTTCCGGCCAATCCGCGAAACGGCTTTACCGATTTTGACGGGAATTTCACTGGGAGATAGTGGATATTATGAGTAACTTAGGTTCCGAGTTAAAAAATAACATACAATGTTATTATGCCAGGGCCTAACCCAGTTGTAAACGTCCCTTTGTGCCTATCGGCCTAGCTCTGTTCTATCTCCTGCTTCAGATAGAGGGAAGTGGAAATGATGTGTATTTCTTACTCTTCCGCTGTTCTTTTCTGATTAATTTCGTTGCGGGATCCAAGACAGTTGAATCGTTTCTCCGGGAATCGTCGGGCTTCATTGTCTCGACGCTTTTTTGGTGGTCGCCACTGTTGATTCTGGTTTTCAGGAGTTGCAGTGGTTTGGGAATAGTGTGGCGGGCTTGTCCCAATTAAAAAAAATACAATGTTATTATACTCCACACGGACGAAGGCACGGGCTTGAACTAGTTCAAAATAAGTTCCAAGTAAGCTTCTGCATTACTAGACCTATAATACTCCCTATAATACTTAGGTCTCAGCTGCTCATCCTACATGAACCATTATTCAACCTAGGTTACGAAAATAGATTAACATCTAGAATCTAGACGACAGGTTGGGTCGTCAATATACTTAGAGCTGCCAATATTATGATGGGCCCTGACATTGAATTATTTGAACTTACGTGTCCCTTTCGGCAAACGTAGTGTAGGACGCCCTCTGACCAGGTGGGATGACAATCTGCGAAAGACTGCAGGCAGATGCTGGATGCGGCAAGGAGGCCTTAATGTCTAATTAAGTCCCCTCAGGAAAGTTCGGTTAAGCAGTAGATATGTACACAGTAGATATATACAAAAAAAAACAAGACACTTCATCTTTCTTTTTATTTAATTTATTATTATTATTATACATTTTTAAATAATCGATACTTTAAACATTCCCGACGTCTCGATTGTAAACTCAGCTCTAGTCTTTAAAGCAATACTGTAAACAATTCGAACAAACTCTTAACCTCCTCTACACATACTTTTTAACTTTAACTTGAAGTATTTGAAGGTTGTACACTACTTTAAGATGTTTCGTGAAACTCGTCTGAGCTCAGAATTTGTTAGACTCGCTGTGTTTATACTTTTATAAAGGACTTAGTGAGCCATGCGGCTTTGTCTGCATTATAACGAACTTGCCATGTTTGTTACAGTAAGATTCTTAATTAGCTGCAGTAACTCGACAGAAACTAATATCACCTTAATATGCATAAACACTGAGAAGCTCGTGGCTAAATAAAAACAGTCGCACGGGTTGATCGAAGGTTAAGCTACGATAGCCGAGGTCAGTCGACGGATGGGTAACATATCAAGTTTCTTCCGTGCCTTGGAAAGCACGTTGAGCCGTTAGTCCCGGCTGTCATTTGTAGATCTTTGGCAGTCGTTGCGGGTAGTCAGAAGCCCGAAAGTCTGATAACCAGTCTTACCAAGGGGTATCGTGTTGCCCAGTTACTGGATTGTGGAGTACTACTACCCTACTCGAAACGACTGTCAAAGATAAATAAAATAAAATAAATAATGCTGGACAATCCACAAAGCATTATCTAGCCCCAAGCTAAGCAGAGCTTGTGTAATGGGTACTAGATCACTGATATACTTAATACGATACATTACAAAGATCATCTACAAATGTTTTTCTTAGCCTGTCAATGGGTATTTTGACTTTACAGAATCGGCCCAAAAATTAGTTGCAAGTATGTCGCTATCAGTAGTATGCATGAAATCCTGCAGCTTACAGGTATCAGGCCATGCAGGATAGATCAGGTGTACCATCGTTTTTGGAGCAGTACCACACTTGTTAGTACGTGTGTCTCAAATCTTTAAACTGAATTTTAACCCAGTAATCCCCAACCGGTTGGGCTGAAATACAGCAGACACGTTTGGTTCGGATGACGATAAAAAAAAAAAAAAAAATATTGCTGGACAATCCACACAGCATCATCTAGCCCCAAGCTAAGCAGAGCTTGTGTTATGGGTACTAGATGACTGATATACTTAATACAATACATTACATAGATAGATACTTTTATTATACATAGGAAATACCCAGAACACCCGGAACAAATATTTGTAGATCGTACAAACATTTGTCCCAAGGCGGGAATCGAACCCGCAACCTCTTGCGTCGCAGGCGGACCTTCGCCCGCCGCGCCACAACGGTCGTCAAAACGGTCGACAATGTATGTTAAGGCTTGTTTTTTTTTTCTAGCATAGAGGTAGAGGTAGTAGACTTCTTAAGATAGTGCTAGCTACTGCTATGGAAAAAGGCAAGAGTTTATGTTACAGTCAAAATCAAATTTTATTTATCCAAATTAGGCTGGGAATCAGATCTTTTTGGACGTCAAATTTTACATAAGACAGTCCCCCAAAACGCCCACTTCGTAGTATTTTGCTGGGAAGAAGAAATGCTGCAACAAACTGTCAGCAACATGTCTGTCTGATAAGTTTGTAGAACTTGAATCTATGCAAATATAAGCAAAAGATATATAAATCATATAATGCGACGACACGGTTGGCGCAGTGGTTGAGCCATCAGCTGTTGCGCCGCGTGTTGTGGGTTTGATCCCCGCACGGAATAAATATTTGTATGACCTACAGGTAATTGTTCCGGGTCTGGCTGTTTGTGTATGTGAGTTTAAATGTTTGTAAACGCACCCACGATACAGGAGAAATTCCTAGTGTGGGGCAACGTTTTTATAGAAAAAAAAAATGAAAATGTATGTCGGTGTGTATGTGTACCTTTTCATTACTTTCCTTCACCCACACATAAGCCTCTTAACAAAGGGCTTATCGCAGCTTATTTTATAGCCTATTTGTACGTAATAAATCAATCAATGCTTGCACCCGTTTATTGATTTACTAACGACTTGATTGTTTGATTCTGCAGATAAGACCCTATTCAGCTGACTGCTTATGCCAATTATATTACTACTACGAGTAGCTCTAGCAAATCGAATTTTGGTGTGCGGTCACCGACACTTAGTCGATACCTTTTCTTTGACGAAGGTGGGTAAACCTTCAAAAGGCGCCTGGACTTTTCAGAAAAGATCAGGATGTGTGGGGTTCTTACCTCACTAAAACCACCCCGGTGATCACCATCAGCACATGGAAGGGGCTCCGCCTGTTAGGGCACATCCTGAGGAGACGGTAAAGAGGTCTCCCCTGAACTTAGCTGTGCACGGCGACACGTGTTCACTATGCCACCGTCTTCCCTGAGGTCATTCGCTAGGCGAACAGAGTACTTAGTCGATACCTGCATACAACAAGCGATTGTGTATAGAATTTCTCCTGTGTCATGGCTGCGTTCACAAACATTTACAGTTACATACTTAAACAGCCAGACCCGCAACTACTACCTTTAGGTTGTACAAATATTTGTTCCGTGCGGGAATCGAACCTACGAAACGCGGCGCAGAAGCCGATCGCTCAGCCACTGCGACTACCGTGCCGTCACATACTATGTCTAAAAAATTCTAAAAATTTCTGATTGGTCCGAAAGTTGGATTATTCAAAAATACTGGACACGTCTTTTTTCTTTTGTCACGTAAACCAAAAATGACGACGATATAGTGCGTTGAAATAAAGTGCTACGCTTTTAACGTAACAGTGACGTCACAAGCCCCTTCCCCTGAACTTTGATGTGCTATATCATTGTCATTTTTTAATGATTTGAGTAAGCAAAAAATACGTGTCCAATAGTAGTACCAGCCTATTACTGTCCCACTGCTGGACAAAGGCCTCTTCTCATACAGAGAAGGCATGAGCATTAATCACCACGCTTGCTCAAGACGGGTTGGCGATTTCAGACTTATGTTAATTATATAAGTCCAGGTTTCCTCACGATGTTTTCCTTCACCGATGTGTGATGTCCAAGATGAACTAAGAAAGTATATATGAATTGAAAAAGTCACATTGGTACTTGCCCAGGTTTGAACCCACAACCTCGTGCACAAGAGGCGAGGCTTAAACCACTGGGCCATCATGACGTGTCCAATATTGTTTGGTAATCTTACTGGCGGACTAAATAGACTTAATATATTTTTACCTAGAACACGTCCCTATTGTGTTTCCTTTTTTAAGTTTTGAAGAAGTAACTTCTTGTGCCGCGTTCAGCGATTTTTGGTAGGAACAAAACATATGGGTTGACGCCTTCCATCCAAAGTATTTTTACGTAGTTTTTACTTCTATCGGCAGTCCCTATGACTGCCTGTTTTTGTCCTATAAATAATATGCAGGATTTCGCGGCAAATTATCATACTTTCTTTCTTTCCTTCAGACCATTATTGCTAGTCCGATGTTTTCCGTTCTCCACGAAGCCTATAGAACTTCTCACATCAAAATACCAAAGAAAATAAACCCATATAAAAGTTAATAGCCATAAATATGATATAAATCAATCAATGCCTGTGATTGTTTTAATGTTTCCTTAATGCCGAGTTTTTATTGCCCACTGCGGGCGGCGGGTGCTGATAAACCTTTAGTCCAGGAGTACGGAACCCTTTACAGACGGATTAACTGCGCTTTGGTATTTATTCTTTATAAGCTTTAATTTTAAACCGTGGTGCTAGGCAACTGGGCTTAAAAATATGTATTTACTGTCTGTATTTTGCCTAAATGTATTCATCTTCGTTATTTTTTTGCTTTGTGGCACGTAGGTGCCGGTTTGGTGGTGCAGGTTCTGTCTCTGCATCACCCTAAGGCAGATAAATGCCTCAGGCATTAATTCGGTACTTTTGTACGTTAGCCACAACCTCTACAGTCCAGTTACTGGGCAACACGGTAGCGGGGCAAGCTTATTGCCTCGAACCAGGAACAAACCCAAGCTCTGGGCTGCTACTTGGCTACAAATTCCAGATAGAACGTAGCATATAAAGAATTTAAAACTACACGCCACACTATTCAAAAAACACCTCAAACATCTCCCGAAAACCGGAATCGCTTTTCGTCGAGGCAATGAAGCCCGACGAGTCCCGTTGAAACGATTCAACTGTCATGGATCCCGCAAAGAAATTAATCAGTAAAGAACAGCGGAGGAGTAAGAAAAATACAAAATTTCCACTTCCCTCTATATCAAGCAGGAGACAGAACAGAGCTAGGCCAATAGGCACAAAGGGACGTTTACAATTGGGTGGAGTACGGTACGAGCAAAGAGTTCGAAACGAGCATGTAACACGAAGTTAAGAACACGGCGTAATGTAACATGCTCGCTGAGGATGTTACATTACGGCCTGTAACACCGGTCATTACCCACCTTTACGTTTTGAATCCCAGCTCCCGGTACTCGGCGACTTACACATTTGCTGGTACGTTTACGTCAATACCATTGTTCCATTTCTATTGCTAATCGGTTCTTATAGCTGCTGAATGCCACTTGGTTAGAGATTATGTACTTTGAAGGGCTTACATACGTATATTCCCTATGGGGGTGAGCAGAAACTACAGTACGCCACGTGCTTTGTTTGGTTTTGCATCAATACATTTAGTGTCATCGCCTGCCTTTTCTCAACTATGTTGGGGCAGGCTGCCAATCTAACCGGATGCAGCTAAACACCAGTATTATACATGGAGGGATTGCCTATCTGACCTCCACAACCCAGTAACTGGGCATCAATATACGTCTTGGTAAAACTGGTTGTCGAGTTTCGGGATTCTGACTAGCCGTAACGACTATCAAAGATCTACAAATGATAGCCGGAACCAACTAAGCACGGATTAGTCTACATAGATATACAACGAACGGTCACTCATCTACAGACTGATCTCGGCAAACGTAGCTTAGTTTGACACATTAGTGCGCATAACAAAATTTGAACGACTTTAAATATCGAATTATTGGTGGTTCTTTCCCTAAAAGACCATCTCAGAAACTGGTCCTCTCATGATCTGACCAAGATAACGTCTGGACTTTAAAAGAGACCTCTGAGTTAATTTTGGGATACTACCCTTTAATAAACAACACAGTGATGCTACTTCTTTACACTGGACAGATCCACTCATATCTGTGAGATTCTTTCCTCAAAAGACCTTCTCAGAAACTGGTCCTCACATGATCTAACCTGGGCTTTAAAAGAGATTGTGACGTCTGAGTTAGTTTTGATGTTTCTTCCTCAAAACATCGACTTAAGTTAGTTCTAATCTAGTTCTCATCATTTATCATTTAGTTATTTAACGTACGTACAAACTTAGCATTAGGGTATTCAAACCATTGTTCTAACTACAACATAGGTAAATAAGTTAAGAACTTTCTCTACACCTATCGTTGAAGGCACAAAGCGTTCTATAATAATATGAACTAACTTGGGGTCTAGTTTCATGTGCTTGATCATTTTCTACGAGCATAGACAATGGGTAAAGCGTTAAAGATGTGTCATGAGTTTGACGTCATTTTAGTAAACAAAGGCCAAGGATATACAGTGGTTATTTGTGATGGTCTTCAGAAAGGTCAGGTGCGTTTTCTCGCAACCGGCGTGCGTGTAAGACCAGTATACCTGGCAAGAACCATCCGCCTATCCATTTCCTAACTTTGTTGGAGTAAGCTTCCAGTCTAACCAGAGGCAGCTGAGTACCAGTGGTTTACATGCAGAGATTGGCTATCTGACCTCCACAACCCAGCTACTACACAACACGATACCCTTTGGTAAGACTGGCTGTCAGGTACCGGGCAACATGATACTCCTAGATAAGAGTGGTTGTCAGACTTTCGGGCTACTGATTACCCGTAACGACTGTCAAAGATCTACAAATGACAACCGGGACCAACGGCTTAACATGCGTTCTGAAGCACGGGGGAGTCTCGATATGCAACCAACGGTCACCCATCCTCAGACTGACCTCGGCAAGCAAAGCTTTAACTTCGATCTTCGCGTGCAGCTGTTTCTATTTATCCAGTTTCCCTGACGTTAAACCAGTGTAAAAGTTAAAAGAAAGGTGAAAATTATAAGGTTCCTAGTGGGTACTCAGTATTTATAGAATGCTCTGAGTCAGGGAGGTAGAGCGAACCGGAACTGAACTAACTGCGCGTGTAAGGGTTGCCACACAAAAATATTTATATTATTCTCATGTCGATTTTTGAAGTGAAACTTCTTTACGCACGCCCGAATTGGTTAGTAAGCTGGTGAATGCGTGACGGGAGCGTTACGAAAAGTGTGATCGGGCGATGCGAACGGAATTTGAGAGGGACATATAAGTTAGTGAAGATAGAAAGAGAGAGAGTTACGTTTCGTGTATTGCTATAGGGGCAATGAATATTTGTAGAATACATTGAAAAAAATACATTTATTTCTCTTCCACAAATAAATACAAAGAAAAACTTAATACTTAAAAATATTAATAATTATTTATTTGTGGGAGACTGGTGCCTGAACTAAGCCGGAGCCTGTTTTTTAGGAAACTACGTACTTACATGTATATATATATATATAATAATAACTATATTTCACTTGAGTTGTTTGGTCTAAAGCACACTCATTGTTTATCTAAGTTTATCTTGGACATCACTGACATCGGTGAAGGAAAACATCGTGAGGTAACTTGGACTTATAATTTAAATACATCTGTAATCGCAAACCCTTCTTGAGCAAGCGTGGTGATTAATGCTCGTGTCTTCTCTGTGTGAGAAGAGGCCTTTGCCCTGCAGTTTGACAGTTACAGGCTGGTATTATATAATTATTTAACGAATATTATGTTGGCCCAGAAGGACCTCGTGGCTAAATACAAACAGCTGCATGGGTCTATCTAAGGTTAGGCTGGTTTAGTCGAGGTCAGTCTGTAGATGGCTGACCGTTCACTGCATATCAACCACTCTTACCTAGGGGTATCATATTGCCCAGTACCTTATTGGGTAATGGAGGTCAGACAGGCAATCGCTCCATGTAAAATACTGGTCGTATGGACAGTTCCAACTTCCAACTGCTATTCCAGTAAAAATAGAAATAGATTTATTTTAAAACAAAAAAATACCAACAACTTTTAAAACAACACAAATCTTGGTGTAGCCAACCCTACCAACACCAGTGCATTTATCCCTCAAAGCGTAAGAGGGGTAGCAGCGGACAAACCAGGTAAATAAGTACATGTATTGTATCATATACACGGTGCTACATAAAAGGATCCTTGCGATCGTTCACTTAGATTCTATTTTGTGTAGTATTCTTTGTGTTTGGGAGAGGTTTTTTTGCTTTGTAAGGCTTTTTTTATTATTCATTTAATTCAGACAATGTCCGTATTATGTACTTACACAAAATTAAAATAAAATATAATATTACAACTAATATACATTAAAATTACATACACAATGACACACACAATTAAATTAAATACACAATGTCAAAAATACAATTAAAATTAAATACAAAATGTCATAAATAGAATTAATTAAATATAAATGAAATTATACACATTACAACAATACGGTCAAACAATACGAGGAGAAACGCTAGTATGAAGCTGCATCCACCTCTGCAACAGGGACAGGTCCCACTGCTCGGACAACACCATCAGGAGACTGTTCGAGCTACTTCGTATGCGACTTAATAGAGAGACTTATGACTCTACTGTTTGTTTCTGTGTCTCAAAATATACACCTGACGTACCGTATGATATACTTCCATAGAAATAGAAATTTTCGTTCCTGTTTAATCCGTTTAGGGGATTTCTCGAAAAAACTTCCTTACCTCCCAGTTTGTTTCAGTGTTTCTTTTCCGACTAGTCAGCCGACCTAATCTAATTCAAATTTATTTGAAAATTGTATACAAGTGTGTTCTAAAACTTACTTAAATAAATATCATCAATATTGTTACGTTGTTTGTTTGACGACCGTTGTGGCGCGGCGGGCGAAGGTCCGCCTGCGACGCAAAAGGTTGCGGGTTCGATTCCCGCCTTGGGACAAATGTTTGTACGATCTACAAATATTTGTTCCGGGTGTTCTGGGTATTTGCTATATGTAATAAAAATATATATCTATGTAATGTATTGTATTAAGTATATCAGTCATCTAGTACCCATAACACAAGCTCTGCTTAGCTTGGGGCTAGATGCTGTGTGGATTGTCCAGCAATATTTATTTATTTATTTATTTATTGTATTTCATTTTAATTTAATTTTTATTTCATTTCATTTCTTAGTGCTCACCTTCGTTATATTAGGAACTTGTGTTGTAAGCGCTCCTACTGAGCATGAGGTCCTGGGTTAGACTCCCTGGTCAGGTAGTGTTGTTAAATATTACCATTAGGGTCCAGGCGCCAGTTTGATGGCAATAGACTCGCGCTGTCTAACGAAATGTGGGTATGCTATAAGTACACCCACCTTTCTGCCTAACTCTTCGGGGAATAAAGGTATGAAGATATTTCACTTGTTGTTATATTTATATTTATTTCCAGTAGGGGGGCAGCTAAGGCAAATAAAAAAAATAAGTTCTGCATAATAACGCGTCTAGGGTGCTGATGGGGTTGCCGCGTTTTGGTAGTGCTTAAGGGATGTTTGCTGAAGCCCGCGTAGATTGCTTTAATACAGTAATACGTAAGAGATGCGCATCCCTGGTACTCAGGGTGAGGGACAGCACCAACAGCATCCTAAAAATGATCTCCGGCCGATTGGATTGCGCGATCGTTACCCGGTGCTGCAAAATTTCTGCTGATTTCTGCGTGATTAAAATTTATTTATTTATATTTAATTTAGTTTACAAGCGTAGGTTTTTAAGTCAGATTATATCGAGGTACAGTGCGGCGAAATGGGACCATATTATTTCTAAAGCCACTAGTCATTTTATTGGCTGTTATCATTAGGTCTTCAACTCTCAAAACTCTAGGAGAGTTCAATAAACGTGTTGATCTGTCAAAATAAAAGTGATTCCTACAATGTTGGCCTCTAAAATAAAAATCACTTTTTCTCATTTTTTCAAATTGCAGAACTTTAGGTTAAAAATGATGATAAAATAAATAAAATGAGATAAAAACTTTTAAACTTTGAAGTTAAATTCAAACATAAAAAAAAACTGATTACGATGATATTGAATGATGGCCGTTTTGCGTGGGTGTGTCGTATTATTTCCTCTTTTGTACGTTTGATTTTTGGTTCTTTCTCGATTCCCTGGGGGAATCCCGGACCTCTGAAAAGCGTACAAAGGCCGAAGCTAATGATAAAAACCGATTTGACGTTTTAAATTAAATTACGACTAAGAGTTTTTCCTGCTTGCACTATCCTAATCCTTACTTATATTATAAATGCGAAAGTATGTTTGTTTGTTAGCTTTTCACGCCTAAACCACTGAACGGATTTCGATCAAATTTGGCAGAGAGATAGATTGCACGCCGGGGAAGGACAAAAGCTACTTTTTATTAACAAACCACGCGGGCGAAAACGCGGGCGGAAGCTAGTAAATAAATTAAAAAAAATAGTTTAATTCAAGTCACACGACACAATAAATGACACAGACGTGATAGATGGTGTTTCGGGTATTAGCTATGTATAATAAAAAAGATACATTTATCCATGTAATGTATTGTATTAAGTATATCACTCATCTAGTACCCATAACACAAGCTCTGCTTAGCTTGGGGCTAGATGATGCTGTGTAGATTGTCCAGCATTATTTATTTAATTATTTGATTCATTTTATAACATGTTCCAGATTTCCGAAACTATTCCAAAACAGTTATTTTACACATATTAGTGTTTCGTTTGGATTTTTATGTAAAAAGTTTTTTGTTTCCTCGCTTTTCAGCGGGTCGGTTTGTTATTTGTCTAAGAACCAATAACCGAATTTCAACTGCTCATCGCCTTCTACAAAATATTGCTGTTACCGAGTAAACCTGGAATATATCTAATTTATATATAAATAATATATGTAATATCCTTTATCCACACAGCATCATCTAGATGCTGTGTGGATTGTCCAGTATTATTTGTTTATTTATAATAACAGAAAGAAACAAACATTCAAAAAGAAACAATATGTTCTTGTTTCTTTCTCAGATCGACCATTAAACGCTACACCGATAACCCTTAACTAGTCACCATTACATAAGCCGAAGATATAATAATAGTTTTATACGCAGTACCCATTTAATGGGGTCATTTGTACCCCGTCTCAGGATAATCACGGTCAATTTGGTCACAATAATGTCGTGCGTTCGAGCCTGGGTGACAAAGGAACCCCATGGAGTTTTGCTTAATGATGTGGTGGGGAAGGTGTTAATAGTTGGTGACGTTTTATGGTGAGTAACACCTTCATATGGATCTGGTATGCGAGCAGAGAAGGATACATTGTATTTAGGTAAACAACTCAATAGTTAAACAACTCTTAGTAACAAAAGTACTTATTAAATAGTACACCATGAACTCATCATCCGCCTAGCCTTTTTCCAACTAAGTTGGGGTCGGCTTCCAGCCTAAGCGGACACAGCTGAATATCAATGGTTGTCAGACTTTCGGGTTTCTGACTACCCGTAAACACGCGAAGCCGTTGGTCGCTGCTGTCATTTGTAGATCGTTGGCAATCGTTACGGGTAGTCAGAAGCCTGAAAGTTTGACAACTACTCTTATCAAGGGGTATCGTGTGGCGACTGGGCACAGTTACTGGGTTGTTGAGGTCAGATAGGCAGTCGCTCCATGTAAAATACTGGTTTTCAGCTGCCAGTTACACTGTAAGCCGACCCCAACATACTAGGGAAAAGGTTAGGTAGATGATGACGAATTAGGGTTCCAACCAAAAGAATGAAAACCCAAGCTTTGTTAAATTCCCTGCTGACAAGTTCGCGAACACAGCTCGTAAAAAATACATTACACCCGTCCGAAGCCGGGGTGGATAGCTAGCTTAACATACAAACCTATGCATATAGCCGCCCGTCACATACATCTTCTCATACAACCTAAACAATTTTTAATTAACAAACGATAAGTTTAGTTCAGTGCGCTCACAATTTACGAATTAATTATGTCTCGGCGCAACGCAGGCTCTTGGCAGAGCGCAGGATTACCAGTTGGCAAGCATTTTACTATTATTTAATCCGAATACTGGGATATTATGAGCAGATACGGGAGGAGAATGGTTGTAGCATGCTGGCGGTTGGACAGATCTCAATCTATCACCTGAGAGCAAATAGGTTTTGAGTATTACTAACAATTACTATTAAAACGACGGTTGGCGCCGTGGCTTGTCGATCGGCTGCTGCGCTGCGTGTCGCGGGTTCAATTCCCGCAATCTATTACCCATAGTACAAGCTCTGCTTAATTTGGGGCTAGATGATACTGTGTAGATTGTCCAGCATTATTTATTTATTTATTATAACATTACAAACAGCTACTTAGATTTTATTTATTTGCATAGTAAAATGTCAACCGCCTGTCAACCAATGACTGTCTAAACTCTATTAAATATTAACCATAGTGCTTGCATCATTTATATACCATGAATTTATAATGATCTTGCAAGGAGGTTCTAAACGCCCACATTGCTGAAGACCGGATACATACATATTAACAGTTAGTCGCCCAGCGACCTTGCAAGACGCACGTGTTATTCCTTTGTGCTGTTTATAAAATCAAAAAGTGGTGTAAAAGTGGCATAAACATTGTTTACTATACATAAAAACAATCAGTGATTTGCACTCTATCTAATGTGCTAAGTAATGATTCGAATTGTTCAAGAAATCAAGTGCTAAAACGTTAAAAAGTGTGCAACAAATCTGTTAAAATTCGAAATAAATCGGGCCGTGCACGGAACATAACAAAAGATTGGACTTTGACTCATTAGCAATCGCTGTACACTAATTACTCAGTGCTACTATACAATATCAATTTTGCGACACGAAATTGTAACCGTTCCAGCGACTTCTCATAAGCAGCGGACTGCCGCCCTACAGAGTCCAAGATCGAATCCCGCCATCAGTTTAACTTTTTGCATTATTTTAATTTTTCGATTTTATTTTTTATTTTTATTATTTAACTTTTATTCTTGATAAATACTCAACCACGCTATGTCATTATTGGACCGCACTCCTCCTAAAGTATCAGATGCTGCTATCATTACTCATGTCCAATCAGAACAAGAAACGCAAAAAGCACTCACTGACACCCCGGATACATCGAATGTTTCTGTACGCCAGAAGCGCCCTCGAATGGATATCTCGCCTGATGTCGGACACCCACAGCCTCTTAACCAACAACTTCTAGAGACCATTCGACACGAAATTCGTGCTACAGTTTCGGCAGAAATCTCGGCAAGCTTAAAATTATGTATTACGGATGAACTTAGCGAGTTAAAAGAAGCCATAACTCTTATCCGTAAGCTAGAAGCGTCTGTTCAATTTATGAGTGACGAGTTTGATCGGATGAAGAGTTCGCTAAATAAATGCGAAAATATGAACCAGGAAATACTGAAGGAAAACTCCTCTCTCAAAAAGACTGTATCTGACTTATCCATGAAAGTCAATCTACTGGAGCAAAACTCACGCCAGCAAAATGTAGAAATCAATGGCGTACCTGAGAATAAGGCGGAGAACCTGATAAAAACGGTTGTACAATTGGGCAAGGCTGTCTCTAGCACCTTAAAAGAGGAGGATGTAATATCGGCCATGCGTGTCAGAAAGATGGATCCTCATAACAGCAATCCTAGGGCAGTGATAGTAAAATTACGTACTACAATCATTCGTGACGAAGTATTAACGTCGGTAATGAATTACAATAAAACGAATACCACAGAGAAGCTTAACTCACACCTGTTAGGTTACGGAGGACCTAAGAAGCCTATATTTGTGTCGGAGCACTTGTCGCCCCTAAATAAAGAAATTCACGCGGCGACCAGAAAGGCTGCACGCGACAAGGGCTATAAATATGTCTGGGTAAGGGACGGACGCATCCTGGTACGGAAGGCAGACGGACACTCGGCGAAGCAAATTAGAAGCCTTGAAGCAGTTGCCTTGCTTTAATAGTCCTTAAAATAACGCTAGAACAATACCGTGAAGTAAACAAGGAATTCAACATATACTACCAAAACTTCAGAGGAATGAAAACCAAACTAAGCGATATCAGTCTAAACAATCAAACATGCAACTATGACGTCATCGTTGGAACGGAAACGTGGCTAGATGACGGTATCAACGATGGCGAAATATTTGATTCCAGATACAACATCTACCGCAGAGACAGAACTTCAACTACCCTCGGAATAAAAAAAGGCGGAGGTGTTCTCATAGCCGTATTGAAGACCATCGACTCTGCTCGCATGTCACAGTGGGAAACCAATACAGAAAATCTGTGGCTCAGACTGAAAATCTCTATAGGACAAACTATACGGTATATCAATTTCTGTGCCGTTTATCTACCACCACCAGCTCAACTGCATTTACTGACGTCATTCCTGGATAAGGTTACCGAAATAATCGACACTACAGGCGACTATACACTAATAGCAGGAGATTTTAATCTCGGTTTCATCAGATGGGATAAAGTCATCACATCATCTCAATCTACATTGTCCTCTGCCAGTAACTACAATAATGCTCTTGGCTATGCACTAGTGGACTGCTTGTCATTGAATAACTTAGAGCAACTAAATACTGTAAAAAACTCTCTTGACAGGACTCTTGACCTCGTCCTAAGCAACTTTTGTGGCGGGCATGTTCGCGAATGCCATAATCCCTTGTCTGTGGTGGATCCCTATCATCCACCCCTAGAAATTGTAATAACAAATAGCTCTCCACTCATCCTAAAATGTAAACCTTTGGCCAGGTACAATTTTCGAACCGCAAATTATGCCCTAATTAACAAAAGATTAAACCAAATAAACTGGATTGAAAGCTTTTACGGTTGTCATGATGTCGATGCTATGTTGAGAAGTCTGTATGGAAACCTCAGTACTATCATAGAGGAGACCGTACCTAAAACAAAAAAAATATTACCGTTTAAATATCCAACTTGGTTCCCAAAATCTCTAATTAGGCTCTTAAACGAAAAGGAAAAAACAAGAATACGTTTTAAAAAATATAAAAATCCCCGTGACAACTACGAGTATAGAATGTTGAGTCAAAGAACAAAGGAGATTATTAAAGGTAGTTACAAAGAATATGTTTCTGGCATCGAGAGGGGCATCACTCACAACCCAAAACTCTTCTGGTCTTTTGTTAAAGCAAAAAATCCAAATCAATTGATATTCCATCCGAGATGAAACTAGAAGGCAATACAGCTGCCTCAGGTCCTGATATCTGTAATCTTTTTGCTACACACTTTTCTTCGACTTTCATTTCATCTGTAGGCCCAAAAACTGGCCTACGTCCTGAAACTAATCAGTATCCTCAAAACTCCTTAAGTTGTGTTAAGTTCACTGAAAGGGATGTAATTAGAGCTTTGAAAAGACTTAACTTATGTAAAGGCGCAGGACCAGACGGTCTGCCACCCTTATTCATCAAAAGATGTGCAGGCAGTATAGCTTTACCACTCAAAATCATCTTCAACACTTCTTTGGAAACATCAAAATTCCCTTCAGAGTGGAAATCTGCCCAGGTTGTTCCAATTTTTAAAAAGGGAGAAACTGCCAATGTTAAAAACTATCGGCCAATATCGATATTATCAGTATTCTCTAAGGTGTTTGAGTTCCTTGTCTGTCCCATTCTGACGTCATATTCAAAGTCAATGTTAGCCCCAGAGCAACACGGGTTTTGCTCTCAAAAATCTACTACGACAAACCTAACTCTTTATGTCAACGATATTAGCAGACTCGTGGATTCGCAAAAACAGGTGGACGCTATTTATACGGATTTTAGTAGTGCGTTCGACAAAGTGGACCATGAAATCTTGCTTCAAAAGCTAGCAAATATGGGCATATTTGGCAAGCTTCTCCTATGGTTCCAATCATATTTAACTGACAGGAAACAGAGAGTTGTGGTTAAAGGGCATAATTCTTATTCATATACGCCCACTTCTGGAGTCCCACAGGGCTCTCACTTGGGCCCGATTTTGTTTACTATCTTCGTCAACGATATAGTCGACTACATAAAACATAGCAAATGCTCACTCTTTGCGGATGACCTAAAACTTTACAGGGTAATCGAATGTCATAGTGACCTACTTCTACTCCAGGAGGATCTAAATTCAGTGCTTGGCTGGTGCAATGAGAACAGGATGTCACTTAATGTCGAAAAATGCTATCTTATCACTTTCACTAAAAAGCATATAACTTTACCCTCATCCTACTCCCTGAATGGCATTGCACTACAGAAAGTCGACACTATTCGAGATTTAGGAGTACACCTCGACAATAAGCTTTCCTTCATACCACATGTCAACATTATCATCACCAAGGCAGCTAAAATGCTCGGTTTTATGAAACGTGTCTGCCAAGACTTTCAGTCTCCCCGTACTCTAAAATTGCTCTACAGCACACTCGTCAGGAGTGTCTTGGACTATGCTTCTCCTGTATGGAATCCATCATACCGAGTCCATATAAATCGAATTGAGCGAGTACAGAAAAGTTTTACTAGATACCTACGTTACAGATGTAAAAGTTGCCCCCTAGAAGCTGATTATACAAAAAGACTCAGTCATTTCAGAATGACAACTCTTGAACATCGTCGCAATGTCACCGACCAAATATTGCTATACAAAATTGTAAATAGTCTTTTTGACGTGCCGAAACTTCTAGATGAAGTTAACATAACAGTTCCCCGCTGCTCCCTGCTCAGACGTGAGCGCGCTTTAAACGTATTTACACCTTGTAGCACTCGTACAAACCTGGGTCGATCAGCCCCAATGAACCGTTTATTGAGAACCTACAATCGAACTCAAACGCGTACTAACAGTATCGACATCTTCTGCGACACTCTGGCTCAATTCCGTAGGCATCTAGCAGATGCTAGTCTGTCCTAGGCATAAATGTGTTTTCTGGTCTAGATAATTTCTCTTCTGTCATTATTAATTTCTCTTTTATTAAAATTGTTATTAAAATTATTATTATTCTTCAATTCAATTCATTATAATACCTATATATTTTTATTTTTTATTTTAATGTTGTGTTTAGATGGGTACTTAACCCGTATTGTCACCATGTTACTGAAACGTAATGTCAATGCAATAATTTTATTTTATTTTATTATTTTATAATTTCTTAATTTAATTTAATTTAAATTTTATATAATAGCTTAATTTAATGTTATAATTTAACTTAATTTCTTAATTTTATAATCTAATTTTATACAGTAATTTTAATCGTGTATGGTAATATTTCAAATATTTTAATGATTTAATTTATTGATTCTACAATGCTTTGTGTACAATTTTCACTACTATCCCATTAACATTGTATCACAATATAAAAGCTGTGCACACCTTTAAGTGACAAAGTCACTATAGTATTATTTAAGAAATCCTGTATGTACGAATGTTTTTGTGACTTTGTCGTTGGAGTGCCATAATAAATAAATAAATAAATAAATAAATAAATAGTATAATTGTAATAATTCTGAAAAATCCACACAGCATCATCTAGCCCCAAGCTAAGCAGAGCTTCTGTTATGGGTACTGATGACTGATATACTTAATATAATACATTACATAGATAGATAGATATTTTTATTAAACATAGCAAATACCTCGGAACAAATCTTTGTAGATCGTACAAACATTAGTCCCAAGGCGGGAATCGAAGCCGCACCCTCCTGGGCCGCAGGCGGACAATCACCCGTCGCGCCACATAAGTAGTCATATTATTTGTTCGGCATCAAGACAATACAGGTCGATGTAAAACTATCAAAATGATGGGTATTTTTTTTTAAGTATCTCAAAAGGCTTATTGTGTAATATGATTACAATATGATTACATAACAAACTTTCTTGAATTGAAGAAAGAAAGAAAGAACATTTATTTAACACAAGCTCAGACACAATCATTACTAAACATATAACAGATTGCCAGTATGATTTTTGCATGCTTTCAAACCTTGTTAACCCACAATGCTCAATGCAGGTCGCTTGCAATCATTTGTGAATTCCACATTATCGTTTCTTGCAACTGTTAAATATATTTTTAGTTATAGTTTACTATTATGCATTAATTATACCATTGTTTTAGAAATAACACTACTGCACATAAATGTACATTTTTGTAATACTTTTATAAATAAAATTATTCTATTCTATTCTAAATAATTCTATTCTATAATGCTCACCAGAACAGACCCCCGTATCATCCCACCCCTAACTTCGAAGGAGAGAGCTATCCCGTGTTAGTCTCACACAAATTTACTGCACTGCCATCCACCTACTCTGACGCTTACTTGGACATCACCCATGTTTATAGCTTAAAATCCAATGCTGACCAATGTCCTAAGCAATGAATAGTAAATATGTATTTAGATAGTTCAGGGTAGTTGAGGACATTTTGATAGTCTTAATGATTGACGCTAGCAACGAAGCGAATGAACATAATTTTTAGCTAAAAATGAGAATGTGAATTAAACATGACATTTATATAAAATGAATAAAATTGACATGAAGAAAATTGGGAAGATTTACAAAACAATGGTTAGACCTGCTGTCTTGTATGGATCAGAATGTTGAGCCGCAAAAGGCATGAATGAAAGGCAGTTACATGCAGCTGAGATGAGAATGCTGAGGGGGATGTGTGGTGTTACGCGAATGGATAGAATAAGAAATGAGTATGTAAGAGGAAGTCTGAAAGTGGCGCCTGTGACCTAGAAGTTGTGTGGAAATCGGTTGTCATGGTATGGGCATGTGATGCGAAGGAATGAGGACCATGTTGTGAGGAAAGTTTTGAGTATGAATGTGCAGGGTTATATGAGTAGAGGAAGACCGAAGAAAAGATGGATGGATTGTGTGAAAGAGGATATGGCAAGAAAAGAGGTGACCCATGAGATGACGGCAAATAGAGATGTATGAAGAAGAAAACATGCTGCGCCGACCCCAAATAAATTGGGATAAGGGCAGGAGGATGATGATGATGATGATGATGATGAATAAAATTGACAGCACGGTTGGCGCAGTGGCTGAGCGATTGACTGCTGCGCCGCGTGTCTTTTGTTTTCTGTTTGTACTCGCTGATAATGTTTTTTGTTTTAAATCAACATAGGAGTTTTTGAGTTTATTTGTATATTGTATGGCTTAAATGAAATGTTTTAGTAAAGAGGCCAGCACATCAAGGTACCCTAATCTTTCAAATTTCTTTGATATTTTTTCAGCTTTATTATATCATTAAGTCGAAGACACGGTTGGCGCAGTGGCTGAGCGATTGACTGCTGCGCCGCGTGTCTTTTGTTCGATTTCCGCACGGTACAACTATTTGTGTGGCCTACAGGTTCCGGGCTGTTCCGGGTCTGGCTGTTTGTGTATGTGAGTTTGAATGTATGTAAACGCACCCACGACACAGAAGTTCCTAGTGTGGGGCAACGTTTAAAAAAAAAGGTTATTTGATGTTTATCAAAATGAACAAGTAAATTATTTAAAAAATCGGATTAGTCAAAAAAAATAAAAAAATCGGTGCAAAAATGGAAAATTTATTCGATTTTGAAGTTATTGTTCCATCCTTGTCACCTAGAACGGCCTTTGTACAGAATGGTGCGAAGTCACTATGGCGTTTCTGTCTAGTGAGTCTAGTGACGTCAGATACTAGCAGTGTTGTCTCTTTTCAGCATTGATTTAAAACCATTTACAACTACGCCATTTTGTAAAATATTTCAAATTGTTATTTTATTTTTACCGTGGCTTTTCAATTATTAAGTTTAGGGAAATTTAAAAGTAATTTTTTTTTATAATTATAGTCGTAGTTCATTTTAACTATGATACAGTGTGAGTGATAAATTATAAATTCCGTATTCTTTATTTGTACATATTTTTTTATATATTTTAAGTTGCAGGAATTTTCAGTCTTAATTTAGAAATAAAATTTATTTTTATTTAGCAATTTATTTAGAAACATATTACTAGCTGACCCAGCAAACGTTGTTTTGCCATATGAAATGTTTGGGGGGTGGACCACCCTTCTTATTTAGGGGTATGAAAAATAGAAGTTTTTTTTTTTTTTTAACTTTGCCCCACACTAGGAATTTCTCCTGTATCGTGGGTGCGTTTACAAACATTTAAACTCACATACACAAACAGCCAGACCCGGAACAACTACCTGTAGGTCATACAAATATTTGTTCCTTGCGGGGATCGAACCCACAACACGCGGCGCAGCAGCCGATGGCTCAACCACTGCGCCAACCGTGTCGTCAGTTGTCCGATTCTCAGACATACCCGATATGCACACAAAAATTTCATACAAAACAATCCAGCCGTTTTGGAGGAGTTGGTAACAAACATTGCGATAGGAGAATTTTATATTATAGAAGAGGAATAGATAAATTTGTATTTAAAAAAAATGAGGTCAATTGTTTCTGTATCGATATACTCGTATATTAAAACTTCTACACTGACGTCTGAAGGTGATAAAAAAAAATCGGAATAGAGATAACTAATTAATTAATTAATGGCGTTATAAGATAATGGTTGTATGTAGTGACAACAATTTAAAAGAGTACGCTTAGATGGTTTTGGTCACGTTGAGTTGATAAAAAGGCGAGTCTTATCAAATCATAATCATTTATTCATTTGTAAACATAGGTTTTACATAGATGGTATTAAACAAAAAAATAAAAGTAGCTCTATGTTTTGCTTCATTGGTATACAAATGTTTTCTGTTGAGAACTTAATAACTAGATTCACATGCTTCGATCATCATCTGCCTAGCCTTTTCCCAACTATGTTGGGGTCGGCTACCAGTCTAACCGGATGCAGCTGAATACCAGTATTTTACATGGAGCGACTGCCTATCTGACCTCCACAACCCAGTTACTGGGAAACACGGTACCCCTTGGTAAGACTGGTTGCCAGACCTTCGGGCTTCAGACTACCCGTAACGACTGACAAAGATCTTCAAATGACAGCCGGGACCAACGGCTTAACGTGCTTTCCGAGGCACAGAGGAGTCTCGATATGTTACGAACGGCTCACATGCTTAGATAATAAGAACAAATAATAAACTATAACAATAAAATAAATTTAAAATATAATTAGGAACTATTACAGTTAGGTTATTAGTTTTATAAATATATCTCGTTTAAAAATTCGGTTACTCTGTAATAACATTTTTCTATTAAAAAAATCTGTAGAGCTGTTTTGAATTTTACAATTGGCATGTCTTTTATGCCGTCAGGTAATTTATTATAGATTTTAGGAGCTAATCCGAAAAAACTTTTAGACATAAGAGCTGTTTTAAATTTCAATTACATAATTCATTTGCATGTTGAGATCGTATTGGGTTTTTCTTTACTGCTGAGAATTTAGGGAACAGATTCATTTTTACAAACAATGCTGTTTCTAAAATATATAATGACGGCAGAGTTAATATTTTCAAGGATTTAAAATAAGGAACACAGCTATCTGTTACTTGAAGACCGCACATTGACCTTATGCAACGCTTTTGCATTCTAAATACTATCTCACTGTTAGTCGAAAGGCATTTATGTCTACAAACATTTAATAACGCATGCATAATTTATACCTATTTTTTTATTTTTTTGTTCTAATATGTTTATCTCATTTTATAATTTAATTTTAAACTTTTATTTCTATTGCCTTTATACTATGGGTAGCATTTTTACTATTAGTTACAATTTGGAGCTACCTGGAGGTGGGCGTTGGTAGTTACGCCTCAGTTTCTAACTACTGCAGCTATCGTTACCAATAATCATTTATATTTTTAAGTTCCAAATAAAGACTTTTATTATTATTATTAAGTCAAACAATAAATTATAGAACAGTTAAAAAAAAAAATTGTACTCGCAGCGTCGCAGCTAGCGTGGGTGTATGAACAGATGTATAAACGTAAACGAAGCAAAACGTTCTATAGTTTCTGCCTACCCCTGTGGGAAGAAGGCGTGATTTTATGTGTGTGTATGTATGTAAAAATACCTAATCGTAGTTCTGTAATCATATTTTTCACAGTCTTCCAGATATATGAATCGAATCGACGTAATTTTTTTTTAAGTACCTATTTACATATAAACAATCATGCCGTAAAACTAATTACATAAATAATTCAAAAAAAAAAGCCGATCAAGACACTCAGGCGTCAACGTACACCGCATAGCTGTCATCTGGTAACGTGCCCAAGAGACTGGCAGTATTGCCACGTTGAATGTCAATACTAATTCTTTGGGCAAAGAATGACCCAACCCTTTGGTCACGCGAAGTGTCGATCAGCCGTCGAGAAATTAATACGTAATATTTTGATTAAGTAAAGAACAAAAAATACATTTCCAATAATTTTTAATATTGTAATAAATTATGTTTAGTCAAGAATCAGAATATTTGTTTGTGGAACATAGGTATTTACATTAAGGTCTTAGGTTAATTATAAATGTGAGCTATGTTTTCCCGCGAAGGCGTACAAATATTGTAAAAATAAAAACAAACAGAAAAACTAAGAAAAAAAGAAAATCACATCATCTTTATTATCACACATTCTCATAAAATAAAGCAATAAACGAGCCATCTGTAAAATCAAACTCAACGAGCCGAGAACTCATTTTAATGAAAATTAAAACCGTATTCATATACCCACCTTCAAAGCAAGGAAAAGATGAAAAAAGGATCTAATATCCATCCTGCATCCAGTTGTTCATTTCAAAGCCCTTGGCTAAAGCTTTGTCGTGAGACTTCTTTTTAAAACCGGCCAAGTGCAAACCGTCACACACACTCTATGTTCCGTATCACAAAAACTATTTTCAAATTAAATAGATTTATTTGTAGAAACGAAAGTCATGATGGCCCAGTGGTTTAGGCCTCGCCTCTTGTGCACGAGGTTGTGGGTTCAAACCTGGGCAAGTACCAATGTGAGATTTTCAATTCATATGTACTTTCTAAGTTTGTCTTGGACATCACTGACATCGGTGAAGGGAAACATCGTGAGGAAACCTGGACTTATATAATTAATGTAAGTCTGAAATCGCCAACCCGTCTTGAGCAAGCGTGGTGATTAATGCTCGTGCCTTCTCTGTATGAGAAGAGGCCTTTGGCCTGCAGTGGGACAGTAATAGGCTGGTACTTTACTTTACTTTTTTTTATTTGTAGAAACGTGAGTTTTATAGTTTTTATTTTTATTTTAGATTATACAAAAGTCTTAATAACTAATTTTGTTTATGATGTACTGTTCGATTTTTGTGTTTTTTTTTTTAATTTATTCAGAGAATGTTTTAATGATTGATATTTCTTCACATTTTCAAGTCACATCATGTGGCAAACAGGTCTGTACCTAATTTTATTACCTTCTCCTTTCCGTTTCCTGTATGACATGTATAAGACATGCTTAAGCAAATAAATGTTATTTTATTTTATCTTCTCTACAGTTAAATAAATCATGCACTTTGTTTAAGTACACTGTAAAAGATCTGAGAACGATCTGAAATAATAATATTTTTCTTTTAATGCTTGCAATTATGATTACAATATTAACTTCAAATATGAAATGTATGTAAATTTAAACAATACATAAAAAATTGAAAAATATTTCATGTTTCAGGAAGTCTAAATGTGGCGCTTGTGACCAAGTTTTGTGGCAATCGGTTGTTATGATATAGGCATGAATGGAATGAGGATTGTGTTGTGAATAAAGTTTTTAGTTATAATAATTTATTTCACATAAATATGTACTTTTTCTTATAATACAAGTATAGTGCTTAATTTAGGTAAACAAAAGCATTCAAAGTTTATTTAACATTTAGCATCTGAGGCTAAACTAGGCAAAATCTATCTCTCTCTGGCAAAAACAGATTAAAATTATTAATATGTAACTCAAGGGGATCCCCTTTATATAATAGGTGTTTACCTATGAAATTGCCGTTTTGTATGAAAAAATTTAAATGAATTTTTTTCATGTATTTTTTATTTGTATTAATCGAAGTAATCACCCATGCAATCAATGCATCTTTGCCAACGCAGTGGCAGTTTATTGATGCCCTTCTTAAAGAAATCAGCTGGACGGGAGGCAACAAATTCTTCAAAGGCATTTTGTACTGCCTCTCGGGTATTGAATTTTTTTCCCGCCAAGAAGTTATCCAAATTCTGGAAAAAGTAGTAGTCTGTAGGCGCAAGGTCTGGTGAGTAGGGCGGATGACGGAGAGCTTCCAACCCCAGTTCTTGCAACTTGGAGACCGTCTGCTGTGCAGTATGAGGTCGCGCGTTGTCGTGCAGGAGCAGCGGAGACGAGCGATTGACCAATGCTGGTTGGAGATGTGCCAGCTTCTCCATCATTGTGTTCAATTCTTCACAGTACACATCTGCAGTAATGATCACCCCGTTTGGTAAGAAGCTGTGTTGAATCACACCGGCGCTAGACCACCAAACAGTGACCATCACTTTTCTTGGGGTAAGTTTTCGTTTAGGGCATTGTTTAGGTGCTGAACCAGGATCCAACCAACTTGCTGAGCACTTGCGGTTATCAAACAGAATCCATTTTTCATCGCAGGTAACAATGCGGTTCAAAATTCCTTCATTTGTGTGTCTGTTGAGCAGTGCAAGGCACGTCTCGACGCGTACTTCGCGCTGGCGATCATTGAGTTCGTGGGGCACCCATTTGTCAAGCTTTTTTACCTTGCCAATTTGACGCAAATGGACCAATATTGTTTTGACGCTAACGTCGAAAGCTGCTGCTAATTCAGCCGTAGATTGTGTATCATCAGCTTCCACAATCGCCTTTAATTCGTCATTGTCGACCAAAATCTTCGGACGACAGCGAGGTTCATTTTTCAGGTCGAAATTTCCAGAACGGAAGCGAGCAAACCAATAACAGGTAGTGCGTTGGTTTGTAGTGTTAGCTCCGTAAACGTCGTTGATGTTGCGTGCCGCTTGTGCCGCGTTGCTGCCACGACGGTACTCATATTCCATAATTACTCGAATTTTTAACGTATCCATGATGACGAAAAAGATTTAAATGCGATGAAAATGTAACACTAATCAATAAACAAATGACTACTTTTGGAAAAAAAAATCCATGTTCTTAAAATAAAATTTATTTGAAATTAGAATTCTTAGCCAAACAAAAAATATTTTGATTTGAAATGGCCAGTACTGCAGAACGGCAATTTCATAGGTAAAGACCTAATATATATAAAGGGGACCCCCTTTATGTTTATTTCCCCCTATTATATGGATATAATACATATAATAGGGGGAAATAAAAGATATATGGGATCATTATCCCATATATCTTATTCAACCTGTAAATTAATATTTAGATAAAAAGATTATAATATTTAAAAAGTTAAAATTAAGGTATGTACCAGTCCTTTCTTTTTGGGTTTATGAGTTAGTTAGTTAAATGAATGTGTTGTGTTGTATGGAAAAGAAGACATTCTGCACCAACACTAAATAAATTGGTATAAGATCAGAATGATGATGATGACAACTATCAACTCAAACATACAATCATATGACATACCGACAAAAAGACAGACAGAACCCTTGGCACCGTTTGATGCGGATCCCTGAAAAGGCAACTGCGTAGAATCTTCGTTTTAAACTAGGTTATTTTTCCATCTCTTCTTTCTAGTTTGCCTAGGACGAGGCTGGATGTGCGTTTGTGATTTGATGGATATTTTTAGGAAACATTTTTGTTCGTAATTTCTTGAAACTAGAGGCTTTATTTAAAAAATGGTGGAAATAAATCAAAATATGTATATTTGGGATACGCACAGGCACAGACAAAATCTAAAAAAGTATATAAAAAGGACCTGTGCCTGACTAAAAAACCTGCAATCACAGCATTATAAGGTATTTTTAACAGGGACAAGCCCACCACACTATTCCCAAACCACTGCAACTCCTGAAAACCAGAATCAACAGTTGCGACCACCAGAAAAGCGTCGAGACAATGAAGCCCATGAACCCAATGAGTCCCGGAGAAACGATTCAACTGTCTTGGATCACGCAACGTAATTAATCAGAAAAGAACAGAGTTAGAAAAATGCATAATTTTCAATTATCCTATATCGATTAGGAGACGGAATTAGTAGAAGCACGATTATACGTTCTTCAAAGAAAAACCGAATTTAGTCACAAAGATCTCCCGAAAAGAAAAATGTCCACTTCAATTTTTATTCCAAGACTGTCTCACTAAACCAAGACCTCTGCTCACCCCTATTGCACCCGAGGCGAACAAAGTCGACGTTGTCCATGCCCGCATTGACCATTCGTTATGTACTAACCAATTTTTGTTTTACATACATTGCTGCATG
The DNA here is from genome assembly GCA_905147745.2 of Phlogophora meticulosa. Lineage (NCBI taxonomy): Eukaryota > Metazoa > Arthropoda > Insecta > Lepidoptera > Noctuidae > Phlogophora > Phlogophora meticulosa. The sequence continues at coordinate 10,503,097 of LR990543.1, read as the reverse complement.
TGCGACAAACGAATATTTGTTGCTCATACGAAAAGAAGCATTGCTTAATGAATTCCTCCCGGGTTTTTGGCGTTTTGAGACAAAGGGTATATAGTTTTTGGAGTTGTGATGGCTGATGCAAAGAATTATTTTTCACATAACATAATGACGACCGATGTGGCGCGGCGGGCGAAGGTCCGCCTACGACGCTGGAGGTTGCGGGTTCGATTCCCGCCTTGGGACAAATGTTTGTACGATCTACAAAGATTTGTTCCGACGACTGTTGAACGTTTTCAGTGCGGTCGTATTTATAAGCTCGGTTGATGGTAATAAATAAATAAATAAATAAATAATGCTGGACAATCCACACAGCATCATCTAGCCCCAAGGTAAGCAGAGCTTGTGTTATGGGTACTAGATGACTGATATACTTAATACAATACATTACATAGATAGATATTTTTATTATACATAGGAAATACCCAGAACACCCGGAACAAATATTTGTAGATCGTACAAACATTTGTCCCAAGGCGGGAATCGAACCCGCAACCTCTTGCGTCGCAGGCGGACCTTCGCCCGCCGCGCCACAACGGTCGTCTGTAATAGAGACATTTTATTAATATTGACATTTGTACCTTTTGCTTACCTATGTTCTAAAAATATTTGAATATGATGTGCACGTTCTGTCAAGTTTTTGGGTTACGTATTGAAATTACAATATTAGAAATGATTGAATGCTGTTTGACATAATAATGAACTGAACTTAATTGTTCTTGTTTTTATAATAGGTAGGTGGAATGTTGTATTTGCGCCGATGTACTCTTATATTATTACGAATGTTTTAACGATTATATTATTTATGTTCTGAAGTAGTTTTTGGAGCAAATGATCAGGAATCGAATTTAAATTCCAATGAAAAAACTCTTGTAGATTAACATACGAATAGGTGGACACATAAAAGTAAATGTACAGTCGCAGTAAAAATAGATTCATCACTTTTGTTTGCTCCATGCATGACACAATCTTCTTAACTGTTTCACCGACGCAGTATTGTCATATTATCAATGTCACGGAATGACACTTAATTGATTATTATTAATATTTGACATTGACAAATAAATAAATCAGACGTGATTTATGATTCACAAAATGGCCAGTCCATTAAAATATTTTAGGTGGACGTCAACTAGGCATTGGTGAAAGGTTTGTGCTATTTCGAACTTTGATTCCAACTGAAAAAAAAAATTGATTGTGACGTAGTGACGTAGCTTCAATAGCTATGATGTGTCTTGACTTGACTAAAGTAAGGATATGGAAACTGCCAAAGGTATTACTGACTCGACTGTACATACATTAATTTATGTATCAGTATTTAATTTTCTATTTGGAAGTTAGCTAGGTCTTGCCCCAATTTCTCTCTGATAGTATAAAAGAAAAGAAAACAAAGTATTTGAACTCATTTCAAGTATACTAGTTGTGTTGTTCGTAGTACTAAGGTAAATATCACAGACTTATTTATCATAAGTAACGTACTCGTAATATTTTGACTGTTGTACAGAGGCCAGCACATCAAGCTACCCCGATCTGACAAATTTCTTTGATAGTTTCTCAACACTACTACAAAAGTATAAGTAGTAGTAGTAGTACCAGCCCATTACTGTCCCACTGCAGGGCAAAAGGCTTCTTCTCATACAGAGAAGGCACGAGGATTAACCACCACACTTGCTCAAGGCAGGTTGGCAATTTAAGACTTAAAACAATTATAAGTCCAGGTTTCCTCACGATGTTTTCCTTCACCGATGTCAGTGATGTCCAAGATAAAATTAGAAAGTACATATGAATTGAAATACTCACATAGGTACTTGCCCAGGTTTGAACCCACAACCTCGTGCACAAGAGGCGATGCCTAAACCACTGGGTCACCAAAAGTATAAGGTTCATGTTCAATTGGGAAAATTTGATAATTTGGGATAGTTTGAGGCGTCTCAGTTACTTCTTGTTCCGTTGTGTTGTGTTTTTAACGTGAAGGAATAAAGAACATCATTTCCCCAACTATGTTGGGGTCAGCTTCGCAGTAACTGGCTTGTGGAGGTCAGATAGGCAGTTGCTAGACTGGACGCCGACCCCGACATAGCTGGGAAAAGGCTGGGTAGATGATGACGTGTACTAGTGATTACACATAAGGTCATAAAAACCAGTTTGAATTTACTTTTTTGTCATCGAAAATTTATTTAATTTTATAACAAAGGGTCCTTTTATACCTCCGTATGGGTACCCAAGATAGGTATAAACCTATCTTGGGTACCCATACGGAGGTCTAAACTAGACCCCAAACTAAATAACTAGTTTGGGGCCACTATCTAGTTTTTGTAATATTTTTAATTTTTTGTATTAATATTTCGTTCTTACTTACTTATCTTCATTGTTCAAGGCGGCAAGATGGGGTCCAGTGTTTCAAGCGATCTCATCTCGATAGCACAGATTCCCTTCGCAATATTCACTGCACTTGGCTTTACTGACCCCATGTGGCCGAAACAGGCTATTATTGAAAGTAAGTATCTTCTTCCCTTCTCGTATCGACATGGAGTTAGGGATAAGTCACACTTTGCACAAGCCATGGGAATATTTGCCAGCAAGCAAGATGGCCGTTGGGGCGAAAAGTTTTAAGGCTCAGCGTGGGTAGGCCCTCATCGAGGTGGACCGATGATCTTGGAAGATCGCAGGAAGCCGATCGTTTTGGAAATATTTGGGGCGGAAGGCCCAACAGTACACGTCTTATGGCCGAAAAGATGAAGCAAGGTGATAATGGGGCTGTCTGATTATCTCCGTACCTACTTTGAATTGGCGAAATGTCAATTCACTTCCATTCTTAACGGTTCACCTATGGACCTTCGGATGAACCACTCTGTCGCCATTAAAAAATAGCACAGTCAGTTACTGCAGACTCTGCTTGTTTTCAATGCGGGTAGAGAACAGTGGTGTAACGTGCTCATTAGTTGGTATGCCGTGGAAAATGGCAAATATAGTCAGGAAGTTACAAAAACAAACCGTACCTTCACTAAAAAGAATTCAAGGATTTCAGATCCAGCACATTCTTTGCTACATAAAAAAAAAATAGTATTTGCTGTTTTCAAAGCGTGCCATTGTAATACTCTTATCATTATCTCTTATCAATCTCTCATCACACACTAACACACACACAAACACGCACATTTTACTTATACTTTAAAAACTGTAGTTATTGTTATATATATTGGTTTCTATTCTATCTACTACTTAGTATTGTTACTCATCTCTAACACGTACACATATTCAACCCTAAAAACAGGGGATTGTAAATGTATCTCTTAAACACAGGCTACCCCGTAGCCTATCTAGGAGAGCAGTACTCCACCCAATAACTAGATTAAGAAATATGTATGTGTCTGCCTTTGCTACTTTCAATGTATTCAACTTAATCTGGTCTAATTTAACAATAAATATTTATTATTATTATAATATTATTATTATAAGTACTTAAAAAAAACAGTTCGATACTAAAAATAATAATAATACCAGGTTGTTACTGTCCCACTGCAGGGCAAAGGCTTCTCATACAGACAAGACACGATCATTAATCACCACGCTTGCCCAAGATGGGTTGGTGATTTCAGACTTATATTGATTCCAGGTTGTTTGTGTATGTGAGTTTGAATGTTTGTAAACGCACCCACGACACAGGAGAAATTCCTAGTGTGGGGCAACGTTTTTTTTAAAAAAAAAAAGTTTCCTCAAGATGTATCCTTCACCGAATAATCAATATGTTTATTTCCCAAAAACGATATTTAAAATTTTAAATTATCCGATTATTTAAAATTTGTTGTGCCCGACAGGGTGCATAATTGTTTCTATACATTTTAATTTTTACCACCTGTAAGTGTACATTATGGATTGCAATAAACGATTTGATAAAAAAAGATAGTCGAAGAGATGAGAATAGAATAGAATAGAATCATTTATACATTATATATTACAGGTATACATTATAAGATCTTATGGTAAATAGTTTTAGGTGCGCTATGTTTTGTCAGTTATGACATACAAGTATTTATGTTATAAGGGTAAGTTAAATTAAAGACTAATTAATATAAATGAAAGAAAAAAAAAAAAAAAGAAGTGTAATTACAATATTAATAACGGCCTTATCAGCAATCACTTCAAATTCGGATCGCCTTTGCTCAGTTAAACAGGCTCACATGTCTCAAGAAATAACTTGTCATATAAGATTGATTTAAATAATAAATACACATTATTATTTCCCAAGGTGTACCTCGCTGATTTCCTGACTTCGTAGGTGTACCTTTAAATACAAAAAAGTAGCAGAATACTTGCAGAATACTGCCAAATAATGTAGGTACCATTATCACCGGTACATAAACAAAATCGGATAAGATTACTAATTAGTATTTTTCCGTGTGTAAAAAGCCATGCCTCATAGATTTTTGTTTGTTGCAGACAATACGACATATGACTATATAGTGTTAGGAGGCGGTTCAGCAGGATGTGTGGTATCTAGAAGACTGGCAGAAGCCAGGAACAACTCTGTTCTTATGCTAGAACATGGTGGTAACCCTCCTATATCAGCCATGGTAAGTACTAGCCCTGTATTACACCTTAACTGCCAGAAAACGAGACACAAAAGAAAATGTATTGATTCTGTATCACTTCGCGTTCATCATCATCATCATCAGGATATATTAGTCTACTGCAGGACATAGCTCTCTCCTAATGGGCGCCATAGCGCCCTGTCTTCAGCTTGCAGCATCCAGCATCTGCCTGCAGTCTTTCGCATATCGTCATCGCACCTGTTTACTTCGCGTTGTTAAATAGTCTAAAACCTTTCTCAAAATTGGGCTCGATCGAATGATCAAATATATATACATTTTTAGAGTCCAACTCGTTCTTCCATAAATAATAACGCGTTTAAATAAATTAACAAACCCAAAGCTAATGCTGAACATTATTATGTTAGATTTCTCCCAGAACAAAAAACTTGAAACTGTTCATGACCTGAGACTTGATCGTGCTATATTTTTTAATCGATCTTCAAACATGATTGTTTTTACAGATAGCCTTCCTCTTCGACTTACTTCCTCATTCGTTTGTGGACCACAATTATACTTCTACACGAGATGAATATGCAGCAAATGGCCAGAATAACTACACGATGATAACGGCAGGAAAAATGCTTGGAGGCAGCGATTCTCTCAACCATTTTATACATTCACGAGGGCCTGCATGTGACCAAGCCTGTTGGCACAAGTCCTGGAATTACGAAGACATACTTCCATATTACAAGAAAAGTGAAAGGCTCGAGGATGAAGAAATACTCCAGGAATATGGTGAATTCCATGGCACCGATGGACCTATGGGAATCACAAGACAACCAGAAAAAGAACTTATTGATATTTTGAACGCTTTCGCTGAAGTCGGTAACCCAACGGTCTTAGACCTGAACGCTAATATTAATGTTGGTTATGCACAATCACAGTATATGTTCGCCAATAAGAAACGGCAGACACCTGCCTACGTTTACTTGAAAACAGTGAAAGATTATTCAAATTTCGACGTTTCTAAACACACAAGAGTTTCGAAAATCATTTTCGACGGTAATGTTGCTGTAGCTGTTGAAGCTATTTATAAAGGCAAAACCTATACATTCAGAGCTAGAAAAGAGATCATTATTTGCGCAGGAGTATTCAATACTCCTCAAATACTTATGCTTTCCGGTATTGGTCCTAAAGAGCACTTGAAGAAATTCAACATAGATGTAGTGAAAGATTTACCAGTAGGAGACAATTTGATTGACCACGTGTCTGTCACAGTGGTACATAAGCTAAAGGAATATTTAATACCAATTCCTAATATACCAGCAGTATTACCAGACCTGTTCAGATTTCCATTCCCTACCTTGACAGGGTCAATTGCCTTAAACAAGTCTCAAACATGGCCTGACTACCAGGCCTTCAATTTATTATTTGCACATGACTTACCGTATTTAACATTTGCTTGTGCTACAGTTTTCGGACTGAGATATGAAATATGTGATCGATGGCAGAAGCAGGTCAAGGGTAGAGATTCACTGTACACCGTCCTCGCTTATCTTCAACCGAAATCCAGGGGCACTGTCCGCTTGGCAAGTACTGATCCATACGCTGATCCAGTTATCACAACTGGGTACTATAACAACACGGACGACTTGGATAAGATGGTGAGAGTCATTAAAGATTACATAACTGTAGATAAATCGGAATATTTTAAACGAATTGGGGCTGAATTAGTAGGGCTAGATCTCCCAGAATGTGCTGGAATAGATAAAGGCTCAGACGAATTTTGGAAATGCTATGCTTTGCAACATACTGGTAGCCCCTATCATTTTACTAGTACCTGTCCCATGGGGAAGGTTGTGGATAGTAAATTAAGGGTGAAAGGACTGAAGAGGCTCCGAATTGTAGATGCTAGTGTGTTGCCCAATATTCCTCGAGCAGCGCCTAATGCTGCTGTGATAATGGTGGCAGAGAAAGCGTCGGATATAATAAAGCACGACAATAGACATTGTTAGTTAGTGCGTAGTTCAGACTTCTCTAAGCAGGGTGTAATCCGGGACACCGACGTACAAACTGATACCATAAGTTCAGTATATCATACTGGACTCCCAAACGTTGAAATTTTTTGTCGACTTCTTTATCATTTTTATGTTTTTTTATTATGTGAAAGAGAGAAAGAAATAAAATGTATTGTTTTTAGGTCGTTTGGCGTTTAACGTGTCAAAAATGTAATACTTTACGACTCTCATTAAAAAAAGTTATTGTTTTAGGTAGAAACCACGATTTTGCTGATTTAACCCATATTTTAATTTTGTACTTACGTAAAAAAAATAAACAGTATTTGACTAATTAGAAAAACCCCTTCAAAGTTTGGTTTTAATTCACCCCTGTGTTTCTTCTTACCCTGTTTCACGGCCCACATCTATTTACATAAACTCCCGTCAAATACTAATTCCAAAATGGCGATCGCTACTCGGCGGAGTCTCAAGGAGTGTCCCCAAGACAAGTTCTGATTTGACAAAGCAATTTGACTTCATCAAAATTTGGTAGTTCATTGCGAGAACTATAACTATGTCTACAAATGATTTGATGTTCTGTTGACACGAACAAATGGGACGGATTGGTTTGTGTACTCTGAGGGCTGAGGGATTAAGTAAGACTAAGTATATGGAATCTGTACATACCTGGTTTTCTCATCATCATCATCATCTGCCTAGCCTTTTGCCAACTTTGTTGGGGTCGGCTTGCAGTATGACCGGATGCAGCTGAATACCAGTGTTTTACATGGAGTGACTGCCTATCTGACCTCCACAACCCAGTCACTAGAGCAACACGATACCGCTTGGTTAGACTGGTGGTCAGATTTTCGGGCTGCTGACTATCCGTAACGACTGTCAAAGATCTACAAACGACAGCCGGGACCAACGGCTTAACGTGCTTTCCGAGGCACGGAGGAGTCTCAATATGTTACGAGCGGTCACCCATCCACAGACTGACCTCGGCAAGCTATGCGGCTGTTTTTATTAAACCTTGGGGTACATTATTGTAGTTTTAGTAGGGATTCCTATTTTTTTCTTAAATTAGGTATGTTATTGTTATTCAGGGATAATGTAACATTCTTATGGTGAAATATTTTTTGAAATCGGACCCGGAGTTTTTGAGTTTATTTGTTACAAACATACAATCTTTCCTCTTTTAAAATATTAGCTTATTACTAGCTTCTGCCCGCGGCTTTGCCCGCGTGGTATATGATAAAAAGTAGCCTATGTCCTTTCCCGAGATGCAATCTATATCTCTGCCAAATTTTATCGCAATCCGTTCAGTGGTTTAGGTTGTGAAAAGGCAACAAACAAACTCACTTTTGCATTTATAATATTAGTTAGGATATATAAGTCAGTTGCCAAGCCGGTTTGAGCAAGTGTGGTGATTATAAATAAATAAATATAAATAAATAATGCTGGACGATCCACACAGCATCATCTAGCCCCAAGCTAAGCAGAGCTTGTGTTATGGGTACTAGATGACTGATATACTTAAAACAATCAATGAATATATTTTATCATTTAGCAAATACCCAGAACACCAGGAACAAATCTTTGTAGATTGTACAAACATTCCGCAACACGCCCGCTGAAATCAAAAATCAAATCTAATCAAATGTTTATTTGCTAGAGATATAATACTGCGCCACATAGGTCGTCAAAAATTATAGCTCATGCCTTTTCTGTTTATAGTGGGACAGTAACAGGCTGGTATTATGAGAATACCAGCCTGTTACTGTCCCACTGCAGGGCAAAGGCCCCTTCTCATACAGAGAAGGCACGAGCATTAATTACCACGCTTGCTCAAGACGGGTTGGCGATTTCAGACTACATTAATTATATAAGTCCAGGTTTCCTCACGATGTTTTCCTTCACCGATGTCAGTGATGTCCAAGATAAACTTAGAAAGTACATATGAATTGAAAAACTCACATCGGTACTTGCCCAGGTTTGAACCCACAACCTCGTGCACAACGAGGCCTAAACCACTGGGCCATCATGACTTTTCTTAAACTAAGTTTCTTGCCATTATAATTAATAGTAACAGTCATTTGTTTCAAACTGCGTAACCTAGAGAAAAGAGACAAATTAGTCACTTGTTCTTGCTGCTTCAACCTTTCTTATTATTTTCGGGGGTGGACAGAGCGATATTTCATGCAGTGAATTGATGAGTTTAAAGTAAAATGTTAAGACAAAGTGAGCAAGGTTAAAATATTAATATGTCGGCTATGTGATTTATTTTGGACACGCACAGATATTATAAACACCATGAATTAAAACTAAAGAAACGAAAATAAAGGACCTGGTGCGCGGTCAAAAAGGATCCTATCTCAACATAAGCTGCATTCTGTGAAAAGCTGTTATTTTAACATTACAAACAGACGCTTTAAATTCATTTTTATGTATAGTTAATAAATAAATAAATAATAAATAATGCTGGACAATAGATGTTATGGGTACTAGATGACTGATATACTTAATACAATACATTACATAGATAGATACTTTTTATTATACATAGCAAATACCCAGATCACCTGGAACAAACCTTTGTAGATCATAAAAACATTTGTCCCAAGGCGGGTATCGAACCCGCAACCTCCTGCGTCGCAGGCGGACCGTCGCCCGCTGCGCCACATAGGTCGTCAAAGTGAAAATTAGTTTGAAATTAAATTACCCTCAACATTGTCAGTGTACCATCAGCCTAAGTCAAAACTATGTGGAATTCCTTAAGAAACTTCGTTAAGGCTGATACCCTTTGATCCATACTCCAAATGTTTCACAGGGCGTCCCTTATGTACCCGCTAAGTCCTTGTAATAGTTTCGAGGTTAAGCGACTTGGATTGAGGTCGGGAAATTGATGGGTCAAGTGATAACAACAACATATTGTGTCGATTAAATGGAATTTGACACATCTTGTTGTTTTTTAGGAATTACTTTGTTTGACTTTTGATGAGTAATTAATAAACTCATTGATATTAATATTGACTTTGTGATTAGTGGTTAGATAGTATTAGAATTGAAAAGAATTTCAAATATATATTTATTTTCAATGACTGAGGTACAAAAATCGGTGTGGTCCTTCGATTTAAAGAATTTATTCTCACATGAGCAATACACAGCTTCTCTCCCCAAAAAGCCACCTCAGACAGTAATCTGCGTGGAGGGACCACTCAGATTATTGTCTGAGGTGAAATCATCAAACCTAAATGATCTGATCAAGATAATGTCTGTACTTAAAAAGGAACTGTCCTCTGAGTTCTGTACTGATTTGCTGGGTCTTCTCAGAGTAGATAAATAACACCGACCTCATGGAGTTTTATTACTATTTTTGGAAACCATAAAATCATCACGCCTTTGATCCCCGAAGGGTTAGGCAGAGACGTACCTATAGTACACCCACATTTTGCCAGTTATGTTGAAGTCCCATGTAATAGGGGGCAATGTAATAGTGTGACATGCCCGCCACACTATTCCCAAACCACCATGTTAATCTATTTTCGTAACCTAGGTTGAATAATGGTTCATGTACGATGAGCAGCTGAGACCTAAGTATTATAGGGATTTTAGGTCTAGTAATGCAGAAGCTCACTGGAAACTTATTTTTAACTAGTTCAAGCCCGTGACTGCGTCCGTGTGGAGTATAATAACATTATATTTTTTTAATTGGGACAAGCCCGCCACACTATTCCCAAACCACTGCAACTCCTGAAAACCAGAATCAACAGTGGCGACCACCAGAAAAGCGTCGAGACAATGAAGCCCGACGAGTCCCGGAGAAACGATTCAACTGCCTTGGATCTCGCAACGAAATTAATCAGAAAAGAACAACGGAGGATTTGGAAAAGTACATTTCCACTTTTGTGCAATTGTAAGTATGTGCAAATTAGAACACAAGTTATTTGTTTATGAATAAATGACTACGACCATGTCCTCAACTTAGCACAAATCCAGACTCTGGGTTGCTACGGAGAAATTTCAGATGGGAAAACCCAATAACACTTTGCCCGACCCTGGCATCGAACCTAGGACCTCTTGCTCAGCAGTAGCGCTTCCGACCACTAGACCAACGAGGCAAAAGAGGTTTTTGTAAAAATACTTGTACCTACTTTGGCAATCAGGCGTTCAAAATGAACTCAATCTATACCCACAACGTTAATCCATAATCATTTTTTGTACATTTCGGGATCCCCAAAAACTCAAGCCGGTGGTTCCGCAGTGTCAGATAAATAGCCACCATCGAGCCCCAAAGATTAGGGAATGTTAAAGCTCGCTTAGGGGTGGCTTCGGCCGCCATTTGCATAATTACGGGAAGCCGGGATGCATCGTACGAAAAATAAGATTATAGGCCTTTATTAAGGGTAGTTCTGTATTGGACAGCGTGCTGGGGTGCGTTTGCTGAGGTTAATTGAGAAACAAATGTTTTTTTTGTTGAGAAAATGCGATTCCCTCGTTCACCATCTGAACTTAAATTAAATAAATAAATAATGCTGGACAATCCACACAGCATCATCTAGCCTCACACTAAGCAGAGTTTGTGTTATGAGTGCTAGATGACTGATATACTTAATACAATACATTACATAGATAGATATTTTTTATTATACATAGCAACCCAGAACACCCGGAACAAATCTTTGTAGATCTTACAAACATTTGTCCCAGGGTGGGAATCGAACCCGCAACCTCCTGCGTCGCAGGCTGACCTTCGCCCGCTGCGCGACATAGGTTCTCAATTAGAGAATTGACATCTCTTTCTGACATATAGCTCGGGAAGGACGAAGACGAAATATGATTGTACTTATAGGTACACCTCTGCCTAACACTTCAAGGAATACAGGCGCGATGTTTAGAATTGACTTTTTCATGAAAATCGTAGCGGAAAGCCTAATTTCGTGTTCTACGATCCGAAACTTTTCGGCCTGAAAGTAAGATATAAGTTGCGTACCCTCTCTGCCGGCCCCCCTAACTTTTCATGGTTAAAAGTTGATCTCTTTAATAATGCAGCGAAACAAATTTTGAACGTAGATGCGGAATTTAAGAGTTTATTTTCTTAGATTAGTATTTTGGACGGGTAAAGGCTAGAGTTACTGGAAGGGCCAAGAAAATATCTATATATGTATATAAAAAATAATCCCTGTTTCCCTTCTTCACTAAATAACTTGAGAACGACTTTACTGATTTCATTCATTTTTTTTTTAAGTTTTTGAATACTTTTTACGGAAAGAAAAATTGGAAAATTTTAAAAAATCAATCCACACAGCATCATCTAACCCCAGGCTAAGCAGAACTTGTGTTATGGGTAGGTACTAGATGACTGATATACTTAATACAATACATTAAATAGATAGATATTTTTTATTATACATAGCAAAAACCCAGAACACCCGGAACAAATCTTTGTAGATCGTACAAACATTTGTCTCAGGGCGGGAATCGAACACGCAAACTCCTGCGTCGCAGGCGGACTTTCAAATAAACAATGAAGACTCTACAAGTCCTTTGGTACTTTACGTATATTGTTTTCTCAAGAGTAGGGACGTGAAAGGTCAAGGGTGAACGGCGTTTTGGGGGACTGTCTTATGTCATTTTTGACGTTCAAAAAGAAGAACATCAATGAACAAATGAATTTCGATTTGATTTTCTTTAGCAAAGCCCCATCCAGTTACGCTACATCTCAAGTAGAATCAAGTTTATGCTCCTCAAAGTTGTACAGGTGTAAAGTTTTACCGACTTCCACTTCAACTTCAGAGTCGGTTTAACTGGAGCCAGTTCATGCTTCATTTCACCTTAAGTTAGGGATTCCAATCTGAGTTGTGTATTTTTAGGGATCCGTAGACGAATGGCAAACGTGGAATCGTTGTGATTTCGCCTTGTCTATCTGGCCACTCGGAGACTTGTCGACAACATTTCAATTTTTTTCTCACCATAGTGACGAAATTTTGACGATAGGGGTGTCCTATGTTACGTCAGCGAAACATAAAAAACAGCCCCTAGAAAATGCGAAAAAAATATTTTGGGGTGGCACTCTCTATACAATATATAAGCGAATAAGTTTTAAAAATAAGCGCGTATAGTTTGATCCCATAATTTAAAAAAATATCAAGTCAATGAACGTTATGACGGCACGGTTGGTGCAGTGGCTGAGCGATCGACTGCCGCGCTGCGTGTCCTGGGTTCGATTCCCACACGGAACAAATTTTTGTATTATTTATTTTTTTACGCACCTACGATACAGGAGAAATTCCTAGTAGGCATGGGCAAGCAAATTGTTGGACCAAAGTTTTTTTCTAAAAAAAAAATGTTGTGATTTTTTGTTCACGTGAATAATTAGTGAGATGTAAGTAAAAAATAAGTAGTTTTGCGAAAGTAGGCAGACCTACTTTACTTTTACACAAATAAACATAAATACACGACTAAACATAGACAATTGAAACAGTTAATGGAAAAACATTAGCGCTTTGACATTACCAACTAAACAAACGAACAACGATCGATACGAACAAACGAACGATCTTAACAAACATTACTAAGTCAGCAGACACCTATAATTTGAAGTCATAATCTCCTGATCCAGTGCTGTAGGAGTCCATCGCCTACAATAACTAGACACCTACATATTATGTTTGTCCAGGAGTTCGGTCAGCATGTAGATCATAAAGCAGCGCTAAATTATTTGTAGTTGGTACACTGCGGCTGCTGTCTGTACCTCGACGTAGATTGATGGCTCTCTGAACTGTAATAATAATTAATGCTACAAGACGTGTTGCTTGTAGATTTGTGGACTTATCATTTGCCTGGTCTTACAGTGTCGGCTTCCAGTCTGTCCGGACGCAGCTGAATACCAGTATTTTACATGGAGCGGCTGCCTATCTGACCTCCACAACCCCTTGGTTAAACTGCTTATCAGACTTTCGGGCTTCTGACTATCCGTAACGACTGTCAAAGATCTACAAACGACAATATTTGTGGAATAAAATTACTAGTAGGTTTGACCCAGGCGTGTTTAAAAATGCATATAAAGGAGACGTTTCATTTTTGTATGGGACTCTAGAAAATACACTTTAGAAAACCTTGGAAACGAACCCCTGAATACAATAAAGTCATTTTTTTTTCATATTATCTAATATTTTTTAGGCACTAAATAAAAACCGAAAATGTTTGACGTTTGTCAGGACTCGGGAGAAAAGACCATTGACAGCCAGCCATGACAGGTTGGTTGGACAGATGACGTTTACATAACTTAATTAACCTAGAACTGATGTCAAATACTATGTTTGAATTTTTCGTCCAGAAGTAACTACAATCCATAAAAGTAAAATATATATTTTTTTAATGATGAATCACACTTTCTAACTTATGAAAAAAGTTTTCTAAGGTAGCTCTATTATCTTATCATAATAGCACAGAAATACAAGCTTTTCATATTTATTTAAATAGCGTCAACGTGATATTATTATGTTTTAATGTAACATGATTTCTGGACGATAGCAGTATGCAAGTAAGGCGACGCCATGATCAAAAAAATATGGCAATAATTTGATAAACTATTATTTTTTGTGCCGAAGAATTAGGGGGAATATTCAGGAAAGAATATTTTTCCTAAACTCGTGGATTTTTTCCCTTTTTTTTCATTACCGTACACTTTATGGCCAAAAATGAAACATCTCCTTTGGGTCATCATCTACCTAGCCTTTTCCCAGCTATGCAAGAGTATTTTATCTGATGTCTTTGTATTGACACAATTTATGTGCGTACAAGCTTTCTCAGCGGATATTGGTGAAGTACAACTTCGCCCGTGATACAGAGGAGTTCATTCGAAAATAAATTCCGGTCATTATTGGTCGTTCCTTTTAAGCCTGCACCCTCAACACAAACGAGTAGAATCAAACATTACTAAAGTAATAATAATATAGTCGTTAGTCGTCTGTTTTGACAACCGGTGTGGTGCGGCGAGCGGTGGTCCGCCTGCGATGCACGTTGCTGGTTCGATTCCCGCCCTGGGACAAATGTTTGTACGATCTACAAAGATTTGTTCCGGCTGTTCTGGGTGTTTGCTATGTATAATAAAAATATCTATGTAATGTTTTGTATTAAGTATATCAGTCATCTAGTACCCATAACACAAGCTCTGCTTAGCTTGGGGCTAGATATTGCTGTGTGGTTTGTCCAGCATTATTTGTTTTATTTTATTTTATTTGTGGAAAGGCCTTCGACAAGAATATACACTGAACTTATTGATGATATTCTTCAGAAAGGTCAGATGCGTAGTATTCGCATACGCATGATTTTATGTATACATTTATGTCCAGGTTTTCTCTCGATACGATATTTTGATTTTGAGTTTTGACTGAACACCACTGAAGCTTAAAGCTTAGGATTCTGGCAACGTGCTGGCCATGTAAATTACCCCACAGCAAAAAGGACTCTCGGTTAGTACAAATACTCATGACAACAGCCACAATAGTGACGGTCACCCATCCGAAAATCGACCTTGGCTAGCGTTGCTTAACCTTGAAGATACTACTTAGCGACGACCCCGAATAACATGGACAAACAAATTAAGCATTACCCTTATAGATTGATAAAGATTTTATAGCGTCTCCGCCCTGATAACCGTTCCCAATCTTATATATTCAAAAACCTGCATTCACGAAACTTCGCCAGCGAAAGGGTTAACTAGACAAACTTAATTTTGCGTCTGCGAAAACATTTTCGCAAACAATGCTCGACTGTAAACTGTTTTCGTCAACGCATCCATAAGTTTGTTTTGCTCATTTTTTTACGTACAATCCTTTCTTCTGGTTGAAAGGCGTTCGAGTCACGCGAAATTAGACTTTGTTGAATTGAGATAAGCGTCACTTAATTTAACACCAATCTGTACTCGAATCTCAACCTTATTTTCACAGACTTAAGGTACATTTACATATGTTAACCGTGTTGTTTTTTTTTGCTCAAACTTTGCCTATTGTCTTCGTAAGTGTTAGCGTATACAAAATCGTCGGTAAGTCTACATTTGAAGTTTCAACTACTTTCCTGTTATTTCGTTGTTAAATTGGTTGGTAAGACAATTTTATCGGAGTGAAATAGCACTGAGTTTCCTGAAGCTTATTTCAGTGGAAAAATACTGCTTCGTGCAAAATTATATGTATTTTTTTGAGCCACGATTTGTGCCCTGTTAGTAGCAGAAGGCCCGTCCCTTATTACATCATCATCATCATCCTCCTGTCTTGATCCCAATTTATTTGGGGTCGGCGCAGCATCTCTTCTTCTTCCATACCGACATCTCGAAAGTCACCTCCTTTCTAGCCATATCATCTTTCACATAATCCATCCATCTGCACTATTACATGGGACTTAAATATAACTGGTGAAATGTGGGTGGACTATAGTTACACCTCTGCCAAGCCCATCTTGGAATACAGGCGTGATGTTAAGATATTTACCAACCAAAAGCTACAGTAGTGAAATTCCTGTGAGGCTGACATCCAATCAGGATGCATCTGAATCCAGTATCTTCTACCAGTATTTCACGTGGAGCGATTGCTTATCTGTCCTCCACAATCCAGTTACTGGGCAACACGATACCCCTTGGTAAGACTGGTTTTCAGACTTTCGGGAGACTTTTAACGACTGTCACAGATCTACAAATGCCAGCCGGAACGAACGGCTTAACGTGCTTTACTAGGTACCGAGTCTCGATATGCTACGAACGGTCACCCATCCACAGATTGACCTCGGTAAGCGTAGCTTAACCCGTGCGGTTGTTTTTATCTAGCCGCAAGCTCCTATCATAGCATAGTATCTTCAAGAAAAATGTGTGTTACACCATGTAAAAATCCAGTCCATTTCCTATGGGAGGTCAATTTCCATTGTTTCCCATAACGTGGAAGTAAGGTAGACTATAATTAAAAATGGACATTTAGCTAATAACACATATTTGTACTTTCCCAGTAGCTACAGCGCCGCTGGGAATTTTCGCCAATGGCCGACGTATTGTTTTCTTTGATAATTTCGCCGATACCAAAGTTGTGTGCACAATAAAAGATATATGCTATAATATTTTTAGCAACTAAAGAATTTACTAGAATGCTGAGGGGGTTGTGTGGTGTTACGCGAATGGATAGAATAAGAAATGAGTATGTAAGAGGCAAACGTAGTGTAGGACGCCCTCTGACCAGGTGGGATGACGATCTGCGAAAGACTGCAGGCAGATGCTGGATGCGGCAAGCTGAAGACAGGGCGCTATGGCGCTCATTAGGAGAGGGCTATGTCCAGCAGTGGACTAGTATAGCCTGATGATGATGATGATGATGATGATGATGATGATGTAAGAGGAAGTCTGAAAGTGACGCCTGTGACCGAGAAGTTGTGTGGAAATCGGTTGTCATGGTATGGGCATGTGATGCGAAGGAATGAGGACCATGTTGTGAGGAAAGTTTTGAGTTACATGAGTTACATTATGTGTTACATGAGTAGAGGAAGACCAAAGAAAAGATGGATGGATAGTGTGAAAGATGATATGGCAAGAAAAGAGGTGACCTTTGAGATGACGGCAAATAGAGATGTATGGATGAAGAAAACATGCTGCGCCGCCCCCAAATAAATTGGGATAAGGGCAGGTGGATGATGATGACTTTTAGCAACTACCACATCTTATCTTATCTTAATTAAAGTAATGTAACGTAAGTAAACGAAGTATTTCATTTATTTATTTATTTATTTTATTATATCGTCGTCATTTTTGGTTTACGTGTCCAGTATTTTTGAGTAATCCAACTTTCGGATCAATCCGAATTTTTAAGGACACTACCCTATTGACTAACTGAACTTATTATATGCATCAGAAACAAACAGAAATACAGATGCTAGCACCATCTATGCAAATGAAAGTGTGTGGTGTGGGTGTGTGTGTAGACTTGAGGTCGTGTTTAGTTTACTTTAATTCAATACTATTTAGATCTATTAGTCAATTCCTCGCATACGGAGGTTAGTAATTACTCGCCTCGCTTAGCTTCACATACAGCACAAGCATTAATACTCTCTATTGTACTTCAGACTTTTGTTTTGACATGGGAACCGTCCTAATGGGCGCCTCGTATCATTCCCTATCGCCCATAGACAATAACACGCTTTTATTATATATCTTGTTGGAACTAGTCAACCAATATTGTATGCTTAACAGGTTTATATATACAGGGTGGAGAGGACATCTGCGCAAAACCTGATGCCAAGAGTTTAGTACATGATTCTGGAACGTAGCAGCGAAATTTTATTCGTTGAGGTTTTCCTAATTTTTGCTATTTCTAAAGTTTGTTTTCACTTTTAATATTCGTTATTTCTGTCTTACCCAATGATATGTTCAATGGAAGAAGTGTCTTATAAGTTTTTTAATTAAAAATCTAATTGCGATTCAAAGAATTGATGCTTTTACAGAGTATAAAACATTTGTGTTTTGTTTCTGTACGAACTACAATTATTCGTTCCGGGTGTTCTGGGTATTAGCTATGTATAATAAAAAATATATATCTATGTAATTTATTGTATTAAATATGTCAGTCATCTACTATCCATAACACAAGTTCTGCTTAGCTTGGGGCTAGATGATGCTGTGTGGATTGTCCATCATTATTATTGTATTATTATCTGCTTTATTAAACATACATTCTTATAAATTACATTTTTAAATATTTCAATGTAAAAAATACAAGCCATTTAAAAATATAAAAAATAGTGGTCCACTGATGGCGGGAGCAGGGTCCAAGCCACCGGTGGTTAGGTTTGCAGAGACAGGAACCTCCTCACAATGCGGGCCGTATCGAGGAGTACTGCCTTCTGTATCTGGCCTTTGATCCAACCGTATAACGAGAGCCTCGGCAGATGGTCGTCGAGGCTTATTATTATTATTATTTTTGTTTTATGTCACAGCGGCAATAGAAATACACATCGTGTGGAAATTTCAAGTGTCTACTATTGCAGTTTCTGAGATACAGCCCGCAGACAGATAGAGGGACGGATGGACAGATGACGATCTATGTGGCGCGGCGGGTGAAGACTCCGCCTGAGACGCAGGAGGTTGAGGGTTCGATTCCCGCCTTGGGACAAATGTTTGTACCATCTACAAGGATTTGTTCCGAGTGTTCTGGGTATTTGCTATGTATAATAAAAATATATATCTATGTAATGTATTGTATTAAGTATATCAGTCATCTAGTACCCATAACACAAGCTCTGCTTAGCTTGGGGCTAGATGATGCTGTGTGGTTTGTCCAGCATTATTTATTAGATGGACGGTTTAGTAAACAGGTCCCGTAGGCACACTTTGGGTAAGAAGCCCTAAAAAACGTTAAAGGAAACACACGATGAAGAATTTCCACGCTGGGGGTCCAGAATCATTTACTGAACTCATGGTATCAAGTTGTCTGTCGATGTCGATTCCACCCTGTATATTATTTTGTTTTCAGGTTTTAAATTTCAACAGTGTGTTATATTTTCATGTGAATTGAAATAGAGACCGTCTTTCAGGCTTCGTTTGATTCATACCCATTGAAAATGGAAACAACAAGGTCTATATAAATCTAAATAAGTACTTAGGTGCAGAGGGCAATATATCAAGCTACCCCAATCTGTCAAATTTATTTGACAGTTTTTCAATTCTATTACAAAATACAACAGCCTGATTGGAAGTTATAGGTTTGAGCGGTTTGGGGTTGAAACACTAGGGCCATGGGGTCCGTGTGCCTATTTAGTTTTTGGAGGAATCGCGAAGCGATTGGTCGACTCTTCATGTGACCAGAGGGCTGGCACCTTTATTTTGGCCAAAGAATCAGCATTGCCATTCAATGTGGCAATGCTGCCAGCCTTCTGAGCACTTTTCCCGTTGATAATGATGCGGATGGATTTTTCGATGCCCTGTGATTATTTATTTTATTTTTTCATGTGTTAATAGTTGTATCGTATTAAATAAATAAATTACTTATTAGTGAACATTTTAGGAAACGACAGTTATCTTCCATTTTCTTTGAAAGATCTTGCTAAACTCGCCATCTTTTGTACAAAGCACAGACAAGCTGTAACAATGAATATTAAGCAAGAGACGGCTTCAAAGAAAACCTATTACCTCTGGCTATCCCTTTTGTGCAATAGCGTTAGTGTCACAGATGATAAAGATATGGATAAGACTATAAAGTGAAGTCTCAACTGGGGTCTAACTCTTCAAACTAATTTTAATTCGGATCCAAAACCAATACGAATAATAAAAATATAAAATTATTATTTTATATTATTTTATAACAGGCTGGTATTATTATACCAGCCTGTTACTGTCCCACTGCAGAGCAAAGGCCTCTTCTCATACAGAGAAGGTACGATCATTAATCACCAAGCTTGCTCAAGACGGGTTGGCGATTTCAGACTTATATTAATTATAAGTCCAGGTTTCCGCACGATGTTTTCCTTCACCGATGTTAGTGATGCTAAGACATCACTAACATCATAAACTTAGAAAGTACATATGAATTGAAAAAGCCACATTTGTACTTGCCCAGGTTTGAACCCATAACCTCGTGCACAAGATGCGAGCCCTAAACCACTGGGCCATTATTACCATACGAATCTGTCAATACGAATGCAGTGTTAATATTGCAGATTTGTGTCTGTAATAGTTTTCTGAGGAAGGAACCACCCACTTCTGCCCAGTCAGTAAAAGCATTTGTCAGTACCTGACCGTAAAGGTCAACTCAGCTATAGTTGTTCATACAAAACCAAGATTTATAACAAATGAAAGTAAGACCTTTCTATTCCGTGGTGCAATCAGTTCCAAAAGAAACAGACACACGAGCGGTCCGCCCGATAGCGGTAGCGTCGGCCAACTCGTGTCGAAGCTCTCTTGACGATATGACGTGTTTAGACAGTTCCAAAAGATTACATGTTCTTTTGTCGTACCTTGTGTCGACACTAGATTAGGAAACAGAAATCCTAGTAATATGGGACAGTGTTTTCTAAAAAATAAAAAGCTCAACTTATACCACACACCCAGATGTATGAAAAAGAATAGAAATGCAGATAGCAGTTGTTACACAAATAATAATAATGACAAACAAATCATCTTTTTATACAGAGAAGTCACAAAGATGATGTAAGAATAAATTCATTTTAATTGTAGGTTTTTTGACATGATCTTTGCCCACCTGCACAATTTCAATAAAAATATAAAATAATGCGGTTTACGATTATTTAACCATAAAAAAACATTCATTCACTCAATAAATATAATATTATGTCGCAGTGTCAACATGGATTAGAACAATTGTTAATAATAAAATTGTTTGATTATGAGTAATCGGAAACGTCAAGTAGCCTACTCGGGTGAAATCGATACAGGAAGTGGCAACACTGAATTGACGTTTGCCATGCATACGAGATTTTGACGTTTAAAATGGTGGGAACGAAAATGTTGGAAGGTTAGATTGGACTTTTGGATAGAGAAACGGGTGCTAGAGATTATTGTGCCATCCTGTATCGAACTCACCGCGTTACCATATTGTAGTCTGATTACATCTGCCTAAATCAGTGACATTGTTGAATTGAGTTGATCTTAGTGGATTAACAGACGTCTGTACTAAGCGTTGCGGGTGTTGCGACTATCGTTTCGGTTATCCAGCATGTATGATCAACCTGATGACGAGGTGTTTCTATGGGCTTCCGACATATATGTCAACTTAATTGGGACTTGTATATTTAAGCCGTTTTTTTTTCTTTTTTTAAAAAACGTTGCCCCACACTAGGAATTTCTCCTGTATCGTGGGTGCGTTTACAAACATTTAAACTCACATACACAAACAGCCAGACCCGGAACAACTACCTGTAGGTCATACAAATATTTGTTCCGTGCGGGGATC
The DNA here is from genome assembly GCA_905147745.2 of Phlogophora meticulosa. NCBI lineage: Eukaryota > Metazoa > Arthropoda > Insecta > Lepidoptera > Noctuidae > Phlogophora > Phlogophora meticulosa. The sequence goes on along the minus strand of LR990543.1, from coordinate 10,481,587 downwards.
GAACCCACAACACGCGGCGCAGCAGCCGATGGCTCAACCACTGCGCCAACCGTGTCGTTTGGGGTTCAAACACCAGGGCCATGGGGTTAGTGCGCCCATTTAGTTTTTCGGGACATCGCGAAGCGCTTGACACGCTCGACTCTTCACGTGACTAGAGAGCTGGCCTTTTTTTTGGCCAAAGTATCAGCATTGCCATTCAACGTAGCAATGCTGCCAGCCTTTTGGGGTCTTTTCCCTTTAATGATGAATTTTTCGATGCCCTGTGATTATTTTTTGGCATTTAATTTTATAACATTCATTTCTATGGTCAAATAAGTTTGTTTATACCTTGGTGTAAGCAAACTTGTTTGGATAATACTCGTAATGGTAAAAATGGTCACTGTAAATGTTAATGGTAAATGGTATTGCCACAGGTATTCTTGAATACCATTTAATATGATACTCTTGTGCTGAGTTGCATCCTAGGTGACTTAACGAAAAATACCACATCCACCGTTTTTGTAATCTTTGCCCAACTTAAACCGGGGTGCACACATTTAATTATTCCCGGGGTAAAATTATTTGACGCTTAGCTCGGGGACAAACGTTACCCGGAATTTAGTTTCGGTCTTAAATTTGAATATTTTAAGGCTCTTTAAAAAAAAAAACCTGTCGTTCCTTATGTGAAGGCTAGAAGGGCGTTAATTACAGAACTTGTAAAGGTTTGTTTAAGTTTTTCCTAGATTTTCTAGACAAAAGAGGTTTAATAAAGCTGTGTGAAAAAATCTAGGATGTCTAAAACGTTTGCGAGGTATGCATGTGGTTCTAGGTTCGATTAAGGGGTCAGACAAACTGTTGTTGGGTATTTCCATCGGAGTAAAATATAGTAAGTAAAATATGTAGTAATAAAAATTGAATAATAATAATGTGTAAATTTATCTAGTAATTTAAAGAAAACATTTAAGTATAATAATCAGATAATAATTTTTAAATATTTGCATTCTGAACGGTAAAATGTGTCTGAGCTGTCATGTAATCCTAAGAACTACTATGTACTACCCATATTTGCAAATAAAATTCTATTCTATTCTATTCTAGTATGATGTTGTGGCTGGCTGCCAGCTGGTGATAATAGGCTTGCTCCCTTTTCGAAACGTTTCTCCGGGACTCGTCGGGCTTCATAGTCTCGACGCTTTTTGGCAGTCGCCATGGTTGATTCTGGTTTTCAGGAGTTGCAGTAGTTTGGGAATAGTATAGATAGCTTGTTCTACATAAGAAGAAGGCAAATATACCACTATACACACCGAAAGATAAGTATACTACTCTGCCTTACCTCACAGCCTCTGTTCATGTTTTTCAATGACCAGTGAAGAGTGTGATAAAGTGATAAATCTGCCATTCGAATCTGATGATCTTCCGGTTCATCATCTGCAAAGCTTTTTCTCAACTATGTTTGGGCCATGTTCCAATCTAACCAGATGCAGCTGAATACCAGTATTGTAATTGGAATTCCACATGGAACGATTGCACATCTGACCCTTGGTAAGACTTCTGACTACCCGTAACGACTGTCATAGATCTACAAACGATGGCCGGGACGTGCTTTCCGAGGCACGGAGGAGTCTCGATATGTTCCCAACGGTTACCCATCCACAGACTGACTTCAACTAGCGCAGCTTAACGTTCGATCAACCCGTGCAGCTGTTTTTACTAAGCCACGATCTGCCGGTTGATGATGTGAAATTCTCTTCTTCTTGAAAACTTGAGTGATATAAGCAGTAAAGTGAGTTGTAAGTCTTACTTAAGCTGGGTGAGCTTGAGTATCAGCAGTAGCGATTTCGACCACAAGACCAGAGAGAGACAGAAAAACACTCGCACTCCGCAGGGCTTACAACTATAGCAAAAAGTGTCGTTACAACTTTTGGTCAAAAAAATTTGATCTACGCCCCTTTCGCAACGCGCGATAAGGAACTTCGATCCAATCGTCCAAAAAGAATTAAAGGTCTTGCCAACAGCTCAATTTACTATACGGACAACAGCGCATACGCATCAGGAATGCACCAGAAAATTATCTAAAGGTACACTCGAGAAAAGAAGCTATAAAATGGCGTACCACGCGTACTTGCAATAAAAATAATTGTAAATTCTTCGAAGTAACGTTAGCAGGTCAAGTTGGTGAGACGATGTCTCAATTGTTATAGTTCGGTTTTCGAGGTCTCATCGATAGTTTGTTAATTATGATAATAGGTATTACGAGGATTTTTTTTTTGTCCGTCAGGTAGATTTTTGAGAGCACGGTTGGTACAGTGGCTGAGCGATTGGGGGGAGTGGGTTCGATTCCCGCATGGAACAAATATGTCTATGGCCTACTGGTAGTTGTTACGGATTTGGATGTTTGTGTGTGTGAGTTTAAATGTTTATAAACGCACCCACGACACAGGAGAAATTCCTAGTGTGGGGAAACGTTTAAAAAAAAAGAAGAAAATAAACCCAGGACCTCATCCATCAGTAGTGATTGTTTATGAAAAAAAATTGACGTTTACTTTAAATTGATTTACGAAACAAATACCATTTAAAATAAGGTAGTGTTCTTAAAAGTTTTGATTGGTTCGAAAGTTTGATTAATTACTCAAAAATACTAGACACGTTTTTTTTCTTTTGTCACATAAACCAAAAATGACGACGATATAGTGCGTTGAAATTACGCGTGACGTCACACCGTGCTACACTTTTAACGTAAAATTAACGTCACAAGCCCCTTCTCCTGAACTTTAATGTGCTATATCATTGTCACTTTTTATTGATTTGAGTAAGCAAAAAATACGTGTCCAATATTTTTTGGAAATCTAACTGACTGACTAAATAGACTTAATATATTTTTACATAGGACACATCCCTATTTACCAAGAAATCGTTCTACAGAATAATATTCTTTAAATACGTCCACTCAAAGAAAACGTTGACAAAATAATAACAACCTAATAATAAAACATAATACTACCGAAACATTTCAGTCACAGAAATGAAGAATAGTCCTTCAAGAATAAACGCCATGTTTTATATTTGTTCAAAAACTTTATATTGAGGCATTTTCACTTGTTTATTCTACTGTCGGTACACGCAAACACCGAGATTATAAAGGTGAGTTCAGAAGGTGTTTGGATTTTGTAACTTTAATACTTTTAATATTAATGGCCCAGTAGTTTAGGCCTCGCCTCTTGTGCAAGAGGTTATGGATTCAAACCTGGCCAAGTACCAATGTGACTTTATCAATTCATATGTACTTTCTAAGATTATCTATTACATCACTGACATCGGTGAAGGAAAACATCTTGAGGAAACCTGGACTTATAATTAATATACGTCTGAAATCGCCAATCAGTCTTGAGCAAGCGTGGTGATTAATGCTCGTGCCTTCTCTGTATGAAGGAGGCCTTTGCTCTGCAGTGGGACAGGCTGGTATTATTATTATAATAATACCAGCCTTTAGTGTTTATATAATGAACAAAATCAAAGGAAACAGTAGTCTTATTTGATCATCTCTTAAGTACCATAGGTACGAAGTTTTCTTTTAATCGTCATCATCGTCGACTGCCCTTATCCCAATTTAAATACATCTCTTTTTGCCATAATCTCAATTGTCACATCCTTTCTAGCCATATCATCTTTCACACTATCCATCCATAGTTTCTTTGGTCTCCCTCTACTCTTATAACCCTCCACATTCATACTCAAAACTTTCCTTATAACATGCTCCTCGTCTACGCCAAATTTTGAATCAAATATATTTGGGTGGATAGTTGTCATCTTCATCATCCTTCTGCCGTTATAAGAACTTATTTGGGGTTAGCGCAGAATGTCTTCTTCTTCCATACATCTAACATCACATTATTGACGACCGATGCCACAACAGCCGCGCCGGATCGATGAGCACTTTTCATATTTCCTTTGTAATAGCATATTGAACAATCCTACCAATATTCAGCCAAGTGGGAATTTTTGCAACCTTGGATGTCTAGATTGACCGGACTATTAGTAAAGAAATAATGTTATGTAAACTAAGAGCTATATCCACGAGAACACTGGCGACAAACTGTCTTGCAGTTTGACTGAAGATTTGTGAAATACTCTCATTGCAATTTTTGTTGAAAATTCTTCATCGTACATGGCACACGAAGTGTAAATAAATTAATATTCTATTCTATTATATTCTATCTGCATCCTGATAAAGTCGCGGGCAAAAGGTATTTAAGGTTATAATGAACGCACCCTAATATGGCGTTACGGATTGCTCCTTCAAAGGAGGAGATAATCATGTCAAAGTGGAGAAATACCTCACATACTTGCCAGTATTTAGTTTAGATAGAGGGTAAGCAGGCATTGTTTATTGTAGGATTTAATAATAATTTATGTTTCTTTGTATATGTACAGACGCTAGCACATCAAGATAACCCAAACTGTCAAATTTGCCAATTTGAATATGAACCTTATGATATGTTTTTTTTAAACTTTGCCCAACACTAGGAATATCTCCTGTATCGTGGGAGCGTTTACAAACATTTAAAGTCACATACACAAATAGCCAGACATGGAACAATTACCTGTATGCCATACCAATATTAGTTCCGTGCGGGAATCGAACCCACGACACTTGGCGCAGCAGTCGATCGCTTAGCTACAGCTGTCGTCGACTTAAGAAATAAATAAAAATAAATATTGCTGGACAATCCACACAGCATCATCTAGCCCCAAGCTAAGCAGAGCTTGTGTTATGGGTACTAGATGACTGATATACTTCATACAATACATTACATAGATAGATATTTTTATTATACATAGGAAATGCCCAGAACACCCGGAACAAATATTTGTAGATCGCACAAACATTTGTCCCAAGGCGGGAATCGAACCCGCAACCTCTTGCGTCGCAGGCGGACCTTCGCCCGCCGCGCCACAACGGTCGTCAAAATATAATAATATAATAAAACTGAAAAAATATCAAAGAAATTTGACATATTTAGGGTGGCTTAATGTGCTGGCCTCTGAACTAAAAAGATATAAATACATTTCATTGAAGCCATACAAAATACAAATAACCTTAAAAACTCCTTCGCTGATTTAAAACAAAAAGACACGAAGGGAAAATAAGAAATCCCTGTGAAATGCTAGTGTATTATATTCTATTACATTTATTACAAGTTGTACAGACGCCAGCACATCAGGCTACCAAAAACTGTCAGATTTTCCCAATAATTGAACATTTACCGTATTCTTTTGTGATAAAGTTGAAAACCTATCAAAGAAATTTGACACATTGGGGTAGCTTGATGTGCTGGCCTCTGTACAGTGCTAGCGACAACGGGCAATAGAGACGTTGCTATTTTAGGGTTCCTTAGTGAAATGGAAAAAAACAGAACCCTTAAAATTGCGTCTTCTTCGTCAGTCTGTTCGTATGTTATACAAACACTTTACTCGAAGACAAAGAAATTAGAAGACTGGTTTTCTTCTACTCACGACTAAGAAATGGACTAATGAAATTTCGAAAAAAAAAAAAACTTCATTTCGGACCAAGTAATCCATAGTGGGTTAGTAAGAAGAAATCTTATGACTATGTTAGTAAAGCTTAATATTATTATTTGGCGACAAGATTATTCTGAGAGATACATCCTAACTAATATTATAAATGCGAATGTAAGTTTGTTTGTTACCTTTTCACACCTAAACCACTGAACGGATTTCAATAAAATTTGGCAGAGAGATAGATTGCACCCCGGGGAAGGACAGAGGCTACTTTTTGTCAACAATGGACTTAATAAATAACATGGGACTTAAATATAACGTGCAAAATTTAGGTGTTACTATAGGTGCAGCACTGCCCAATCCTTCAAGGAATACAGGCGCGATGTTATGTGATGTATAAAAAACATTTGGAGATATTTGCTATCAAATCAGTCACACATATTTTGGATTGGAGTGGTTCAACTTTGACATAATTTACTTTGAATATAATTGACAATTTCATTTCATTTCATTAACATGTAATTATGAACTTTAATGTATTAAAATTTTTAATTTAGGGACTAATCACGTTCCGATCTAAACGTTGCATGTCTAGAGCAGAATATGGTGACACCAACAACTGTCCTGTTCTTTATAAACCCACCTCTAATACTACCCATGTTGAATTTGAATAGTGTGGCGGGCTAGTGGCAAAAGAAAGAATAAGAAGTATTTAGTTGCTATTCTTTGTCACTACATTGTCTGGTCCAATCAAAACTCAAGGATTTATTTCAATTCGAAACTCGAATCTCGAAATAGTTTCAGAGAGTCAACAAAGGTTAAGCGTTACCATACAATGTCGCAATGCCCCTAGTCTTTTCGGACTATATTGATCACGAGAGCGGAACCCAGCATCGTGAGCAGACACGCACTTAGCCAGTTTCGCAAGCTTCCTTCTAAAGACTATCATAGTTTCATACGCAGATATAGCAAACCTTTTTGACGCATTTTTAAGCCGCAAACTACCCGAGACGGCTAATATCCCCATTGTAAGGGTGACGTCTCAATGTGTGGGTAAGTACCTGAAGTATTGCGCATCTGCTTGGAGGTATCAAAGCCTGTAGCGAGTTATTTCATATACGTATAGTTAAGTGGAGGTGATGCAGTTGGCATAGACTAAGTTAAGTTACATGCAAGTTATGACTTGTCGTGTCGTGTAGAGAGCAGGGAAATATGAATATGTATGATCCGGTCAACACATACGAATGTCATGGTGACCCAGTGGTTTAGGCCCCGCCTCTTGTGCACGAGGTTGTGGGTTCAAACCTGGGCAAGTACCAATGTGACTTTTTTAATTCATATGTACTTTCTAAATCTATCTTGGACACCATAGACATCGGTCAAGGAAAACATCGTGAGGAAACCTGGACTTATAAATTATTATAAGTCTGAAACCGCCAACCCGTCTTGAGCAAGCGTGGTGATTAATGGTCGTGCCTTCTCTGTATGGGAAGAGGCCTTTGCCCTGCAGTGGTTCAGTCAACAGGCTGGTATTATCATATTCTTTTGTACAACACATACGTACTTATACTCACCCCTTTTTTCCATAAGGGTAGGCAGAAACCACACAAAGTCACCCGTTACGATCCTTACACACTTCTTTCGCTTCGCTTACGTTACTTCGGAAGTACGACGCTACTCATCACACGTCCTCAATTTTAAACCGTGGTGCTAGGCAACTGGGCATAACCCAGTTGTAAACGTCCCTTTGTGCCTATTGGCCTACCTCTGCTCTGTCTCCTGCTTGATATGGAGGGAAGTGGAAATTATGTATTTTACTAACTCCTCCACTGTTCTTTTCTAATTAATTACGTTGCGGGATCCAAGACACTTGAATCGTTTATTCGGGACTCGGCGGGCTTCATTCTCTCGACGCTTATCTCCTAGTCACCATTGTTGATTCTGGTTTTCAGGAGTTGGTTCAATTGTGCGGATAACTTTAATATCGCGATGTAGGATACGTCAGATTTAGTTTCTATGTGGCGAGATAGATGTCGCTACTTTTTGAGCATCAGACACTAGTTGTCTGACATTTTACTAAACTGGGCCTTCTTGGCGCAGCAGAGAGGCACAAACTATAATTATTATATATAAGTATTTTTTCTTTAACAATGATAGGGCATCGAAAAATTCATCCACATCACTGTCAACGGGAAAAGTGCCCAGAATAAATAAATAAATAAATAAATAATGCTGGACAATCCACACAGCATCATCTAGCCCCAAGCTAAGCAGAGCTTGTGTTATGGGTACTAGATGACTGATATACTTAATACAATACATTACATAGATAGATATTTTTATTATACATAGCAAATACCCAGAACACCCGGAACAAATATTTGTAGATCGTACAAACATTTGTCCCAGGGCGGGAATCGAACCCGCAACCTCCTGCGTCGCAGGCGGACCTTCGCCCGCCGCGCCACATCGGTCGTCTAAAAGAAGAGAAATCTGGCAGCATTGCCACGTTGAATGGCAATGCTGATTCTTTGGCCAAAAAAAAGGCCAGCCCTCTGGTCACGTGAAGAGTCTACCAAACGTTTCGAAAAATGTCTGGAAAAACTAAATGGGCACACGGACCCCATGGCCCTAGTGTTTCAACTCCAAACGGCTCAAACATATAACTCCCATTAGGATGTTATATTTTCGCCGTTTGAGGTTTTCTGCACCTGCAGCAGCCATTCATAATAATTATAATATTTAGGAGGTTCCTCTCTCAAGAGCCCTGACCACCGGTAGCTTGGACCCTGTTTCCTTGGCCTTCTATATTTTTAAAAGTCTTTTTATTTTTGTATTGAAATATTTAAAAATATTACAATTTATGTGTGTAAAATGAAATAAAGGAAATTATAATATTTTAATATTATAATTGTTAACTTAACTAAATTAATTTAATAAAAATTATAATAAAATAAATTAACTTAATTATATATATTATAATATTAAGTTTTATTTATTTTTGTGCTCTCAAATATCATATTAGTTTCTTCCATTTTATTAAATTAACTTATCACTCATAAAGCATGCCTCACAGAGGCTGAACAACAAATATGTCTTACACCACTTTCTCTACTCACCCTACATAATCTTTGAATCTACTCTCCCTCAAACAAAACGGAATTCCGTTGCAGAGGGACGCTAGTTTAAGGAAGGAGCATACTAGTACAAAGGGGTGAGAATTAACCCCCACTGTTTGCCAAGTACCCACACAACCTGTAGTCTACACACCCTGTATATACAGTGAACAGTGAACAGCCTGTATAGCGTAGGTAGTGGAGCTTCCTGTGTAGTCTCAAGTGAAAATGTTGGAGTGTGGGTAGTGTTTTTGAATAATGTGCAAAATAAAGCTGTATTTAATAAATAATAAATTAATAAATAATGCTGGACAAGCCACACAGCATCATCTAGCCCCAAGCTAAGCAGAGTTTGTGTTATGGGTACTAGATGACTGATATACTTATTAATACAATACATCACATAGATAGACATTTTTTTTATTATACATAGCAAATATCCAGAACACCCGGAACAAATATTTGTAGATCGTACAAACATTTGTCCCAAGACGGGAATCGAGCCCGCCGCGCCACATCAGTCGTCCATTTAATGTAAAGACGACATACAATCGTACATACATAAACCATATGGGGGTAGGTAGGAACTACAGAACGCCACGTCCTAAGATCCTTTTGCTTCGTTTAAGTACATGCCTGACGCGAATTCCTTCCTTCCAAGTCTAACATCCAGTCTTACCAAAGGATAGTGTTGCCCAGTAACTGGGTTGTCAGATAGGCAGTCGCTCCATGTAAAATACTGGTATTCAGCTGTATCCAGTTAGACTGGAAGCCGACATAGTTGGGAAAAGTCTAGGCAGATGCTGAATGTAGTATAAGAGCTAATAAGATTTTTAATGAATCAAGTAAATTACGTACCTATTTAAACAAAAAAATCTTATTCGGTAAAATAGAAATTATGATTTAGAAAAACATAAAAATTAAGATAAAGCCAGACGATAAATTTCCAGTCTGGGGAGACCAGATTCATTTACTCAACTCGTGGTATCAGGTTGTACGTCGATTTCCCTTCCACGCTGTAAACATCCCTACCTACCCCTTCGTGGAATACAGCTAGGGTTGCCACCTTTTTTAGGATGAATAAAGTATTTTTTTCATTTTGGTGGAACAAAAATAAAGTACACAAAATAAAAAAAGAGTATTTATTATTATTTTTCATTAGTTGTCCTTATATGCGTATTATTTGTTGCTCTTTGCTATATTTAACAAATGTTTGTCTTTCTTGAAGATATTTACAGGCAGGTAACGAGGCAGTAACAATCAGTTTTACGTAAATAGAGTATTTTGGCGTACTTTATTGGTCTCGTAGATTATAAAGTATGCCTACATGAAAAAGTTTGACGACACGGTTGGCGCAGTGGTTGAGCCATTGGCTGCTGCGCCGCGTGTTGTGGGTTCGATCCCCGCACGGAACAAATATTTGTATGACCTACAGGTAATTGTTCCGGGTCTGGCTGTTTGTGTATGTGAGTTTAAATGTTTGTAAACGCACCCACGACACAGGAGAAATTCCTAGTGTGGGGCAACGTTTTTTAAAAAAAAAAAAAAAAAAAAAAAAGTGGACAATACTCTATTTTAGAATACGAGTGGTAACCCTAAATACAGCTGTGATGTTCATATGTAGTGGTCGCATATCAGTTATTTCAATCTCGCGTTAATTAGTTAGCGAGAAGCCTCATTACCAGGAGAGCATAGTCAGCCTATATGGGCATAAATTAGTTTCCACAACATACATAAGATTACTATCACTAGATACTATGTAATATTTCTTGATCAGGAAGAAATTCTTAAGCTAGGGCGTGGTGATATGTGTCGGTAAAATTTGTTCTTTAATTGAGTACGGTAGGGTACCGTACAAGGAAAGAAAAAAGAAAAGAAAAATATTGTTTACTAGCTTCCGTACGTGGCTTTGCTCGCGTGGTTTGCTGATAAAAAGTAGCCTACGTCCTTCCTCGAGATGCTATCTATCTCTTTGCCAAATTTTATCGAAATCCGTTCAGTGGTTTTGCCGTGTAAGACACAGACAAACACACTTTCCCATTTATAATATTAGTATGGATTTTCCACAAAATACATCTACTCGCGATTTGGCCTGTCTGTCCATCTGCTGCTGATTTAGATATCGAGTTGCAATTTGGTAGTTTTAGTAATGCTTGTTCAACTGTATTGATAGTATTTTTTTTTTTTTACTGCACGATTGGCGCAGTAGCTGTGCGATTGGCTGCTGTGCCGCGTGTCGTGGGTTCGATTACCGCATGGGTTTTGTGTATGTGAGTTTGAATGTTTACAAACGCACACACGACACAGGAGAAATTCCTAGTGTGGGGCAACGATTAAAAAAAAAATACGAGTAAGATAAATTTTCATTTAGATAGACGAACCGAATTGGTGTTTTCCTGAATTATAAGAAAGAGCTTTATGTACACATTATAATTGATAATTTTATTTTCTTTTACGTTGTACAGTTTTAGAATTATACGGAAAGATTACCGTCAAAAAAGCATTTTAAATCTCCGAAGTTTTCAAAGCAAAAAATCTGAAATAAACCTAGTTCGTGAAGGTTAATATAAACGCTACAGGCAACAAATAACAGTGCCTTTAATAAGCACAGTTTATAATCAGTTAAAACCAAAAAAAATAGTTTAGTCACCAAAAAAAAAAACTTATGTAAATGTAATATATTTCTCTTGCTAAAATACGGAACTCTCACTGGACGAGTGCGACTCGCTCTAATCCGGTTAATTTATACAGCATATCTAGACAAACCTGTTCCACTTTTATGATACTATAAAAATGCTTTTATATCAGGAATAATCGTTAATGACTAGCTCGTTGGTTTAGTGGTTGCCATTGCTACTGCTGAGAATAGGATCTTGGGTTCAATCCCCAGGCTGGGCAGACTTGTTGGGAGTTATCAATCACGAATTTTATTTATTTATTTCAAACAGCTTGTATATCAGAAAACATATCTATTCTATATTAAAATTGCAAATAGCAGAATTTTGCTATATGTAAGTATTTGAAAGTTTAAATGGTAGACATACTAAAATACCATTTTTTGGTTTTCTATCTATTCATAAATAAATAGTGATGGGCAATACACACAGCATCATCTAGCCCCAAGCTAAGCAGAGCTTGTGTTATGGGTACTAGATGACTGATATACTTAATACAATACATAGATAGATATTTTTTATTATACACAGCAAATACCCAGAACACCCGGAACAAATGTTTGTAGCCCCAAGCTCTACTTAGCTTGGGGCTAGATGATGCTGTGTGGATGGTCAAGCATTATTTATTTATAGTGTACCTCTGGTTACTTACTACACTTCTAATGTTTTCTTATCTACATAGGATAGACTTAAATTAGCTACCGGAACTTCACATTTTAAGTAGACATAATAATCTTATGCAGATTCTTACCATCTCAGCCTGTTCTCTTAAAAGGAACAAAGTTAACCGTAGCCATGTTTTTAAAGACACCCATAACAATTTACCAGACATCTGCCGTAAATGCCAAAGTACTAGTTAAACAACCCTCTGAACTTTACCACGCGATCTTGAACTTTGTACTTTTCATCTTAAGGTCGGAAGTGAGATGGCAAGTTGCTCGCAGTTAATGCAAGGTGTCAAATGAATATAAAGGTGAGTTATTACGTTTTGTTTAAGACATTTGCAGTCATCTGTCGTTTGTGAACAGTGAAGGTCTTTATTTCGTATAAGGGTAGGCAGATCTATCGCGACCCCGCTTCTTGCGTAGTAATAACAGCCGCTTGAGTTGATCTTTAAGTTTTAGTAAAGGTCCGTGGATGGGTGACCGTCCTGCACATAATATGAAAACCCCGCTCTGTCTCGGGAAGAATAGAATAGAGTTTAAAAGACTACCATTTTTTTTACAGTAGAATTTACCTTGCGTGCCCTCGTGGGTGCGTTAACAAACATTTAAAACAACATACGATCTGATCTCACATAACAACAATAACAACAACTACAAAAACGACAACAACAATAACAATCACTACAACTGTATGTCGACAATTTTTTTTTGCCCTGGGTAACATGAGCTGGTAAAGACGTCCCAGTGGTTAAGGCATCGGCTCTTATATACAAGGTTGTAGATTCAAATCCGGGAAAGTATCAATGTGAGTTTTTTATTCATTTGTACTGTTTACCTAAGTTTCTAATTTTATCTTAGACATCACTGACATCGATGAAAGAAAACCTATTGACAGAACCAGGACTGATATTTATATAAGTTTGAAATCCTCAATGCGCTTAGTAATGAATGCTAGTGCCTTCTCTGTATCAGAAGAGGAAGTGTAGCTGCAGTGGGTTAGTAAGAAAACAGCACTAATTATTTTTTGTTTACAGGATGATGCAGGCTGACAGAAACATTACATTTTCATCTCATTTTCGCTCCGCTCAGCTCCGCTCAGCTCCGCTCAGCCCCGCTCCGGTCAGCTCAGCTCCGCGCAACACAACTATTCTTGACACCGAGAATTCCCGAGCATTTACTTGAAAATTAATTGGATTTTTACTACCCTTTGTTATTGTCAAGAGTCCATCTTTTTTTTCATTTTAATTAAGTTCTTTAAGACAAGGGTATGTCTGTAAAGAGAGTATTTTTTCAGCTGTTTCTTTATTTCTGATTCAGGAAGGATTCTGCAGGGGTACTAAGGAATGGTTCCTCTTGGATTCTTGTTTTTTTTGCAGCCTTTTTTTTGAAACTAGCAATTCGCCCGCAAATTCGTCCGCGTGGATTCCGTATATATCCCTTCGAACTTTAACATTCCTTCCAAAACCCCTTTAAAGCGTAGTTTTGAATATAATTGTAGCCTATAGCACTCAGGAATAATGCAGCACTCAAAGAGTGAAAAAACAATATCGAATTGGATCATTAGTTCCAGAGATTACCCCCTACATACAAACTTACAAACATATAAAATCTGTCTAATATACAAAATTCTCATGTCACGGTGGTTGTAATTAAACTCCTCCGACCGATTTTCGTGAAATTTTGTTTGCATATCGGTTAGGTCTAGGAATCGGTTTGGAACGGAATGTTTTTTCATCCCCCTAAATGTTAAGGGTGGTCCACCTCAAACATTGTATATGGCAAAACATCGTTTGCTGGGTCAGCTAGTATTAGTATAGATTTATTCAGTCTTTTAACCGAGCTCGATAAAGGAGGGGATTCTCAATTCGACTGAACTTTTTTGTGTGTTAAGCGATGACATCAAGCAGGAGAGGTTAACACCTTAACTGTCAGTAAACTATACACAATAGAAAATGTATTGTTTGTCGGTCAGTTGGCGTTTAACGTGTTTTTAGTCACTGCCAAAGTATGTTGTATGATGACCTACCTTACATTTGATTTCAATAGTAGGTACGCTTGAACACACTGAAATTTGATCGAGTTTGTTTTGTTTTGTGTACCAGATAATTAAATTATATGGGAAGACGATCTAGCTCCTAGTTGAGTAAGAAAAATGTACGAATTTTAACTATTGTCTGGACGCCCAGACAAATACTGCTGCCTACCTTACTAACTGGCTAACCTTCTCACGATAGCAACACAGCCTTCTTGCAAGCTACTCCGTAGCATGAGAACCTGGGTTTGATTTCCGGGTAGGGCAAAGTGTTTTTGAGTTTTTCCATCTGAAATTACTCAGAATTAGCTCGGAATCGGGATAAGTGTTGATTTAATGGCAATAGGCTTGACCCCGATAGCATGGGCCTTAAACATAACTGGTGAAATGAGATAAACTATAGATATAGCACATGTCAGCGGGCACGCCCTTGGACTGCCTTGGAGGCTTTTTATGCATTCAGTTTACCAGGCTTTGCTTGAGTTAATTGTTGATTTTGGTATAATATAGTTTTTATTTATTTATTTTAGCATATTGGTGTGTGCTAGCTAACATGTAGCAAATTATTGAATTTAATGATGTATAAAGATGACTGACATAATTATTATTTTTTGACATGTGATGTATACTTTGTATAGCTTCAAGTTCTTCAAACTATCAGACAGACGTGTTGCTGGGGAGTTTCGTCACCTACATCATTTAATGCAGGTGGGGTTCTGGGGTCACGGGTGGGTGCTCATGGGAAATCTGTTCGTCCACCTAGTGATCTCAGTGAATACGGTGGCATAGTGATCACGTGTCGCAGTGCACAGCGAGGTTCAGGGGTCCCTTTACAATCTCCTCAGGGAAGTGCCATAACAGGCGTTGCACAGAGGTGGTCCCAGAGTTGTATCTTAAGAGGTAATGGGGCCTAAATGCCTCATCCATTGCTTATGGTGATCACCGGGGTGGATTTAGTGAGGTAAGAATCCCACATTCCCTGGTGTTTTGCCCAGTCCAGGCGCCCTCTGAAGGTTTTCCCCCGAAAACAAAAGAAGTAACAAAAAAAAGGAAAACCTCTGCAAAAGCCTTAGGGAACTAAATGATGTTGATTTGTGTGAATAGGTTCATGTTCAATATGTGGTGTTACGCGAATGGATAGAATAAGAAATTAGTATATAAGAGGAAGTCTGAAAGTGGCGCCTGTGACAGAGAAGTTGTGTGGAAATCGGCTGTCATGGTATGGACATGTGATGCGAAGGAATGAGGATCATGTTGTGAGGAAAGTTTTGAGTATGAATGTAGAGGGGTTACAAGAGTAGAGGGAGACCCAGGAAACGATGGATGGATTGTGTGAAAGTTGGTATGGCTAAGAAGGAGGTGACTTCTGAGATGACGGGAAATAGAGATGTATGGAAGAAGAAGACATGCTGCGCCGACCCCAAATGAAATTGGGATAAGGGCAAGAGGATGATGATGATGATGATTGTGTGAATAGGTTCAAAAAAATACTTTAACACGTCATAAACTGGCAACACTGAGATGAAACACCGAAACATACTCAGAGGCCACAGTCTCTTTGAAACTTTAAACGAAACGAATTTTCTCATTACCAGACCGGAGTCTGGATTTGTGCCCCATTGATGGCAATAGGCTCGCCCCTTATTACCTTGTTTGTGTATACACGTTTATTTTTGTATATATTCTATCTAGGTATTATATTTATAGTTTATAACATATATATGTATACATATATATTTCTTTTCCCTTTTCTTTTAAGAAATTGCGCCTGCCACTGTTTGTCTCTGCATCACCCAAAGGTTGACTGGTAGAAAATGCCTATGGCATTAAGTCCGACTCTGTACATTTGTGTGCTTAAAGTATTAAATAAATAAATAAATACTTACTTAAACATTACTGGCGAAATGTGGATGTTGCTTACTTTGGACCTCTGCCCATCTCTACGGGGAAAACAGGCGAAATGTTAGCCAATAACATAGCCACCTGATATAACATCTTTAAGGTCACCAAAACAAGTCCTGCGCCAATTTTAATAAGAATGCACTCACCTGTCAAAAAAGTCTTATCATTACCTCGTCAACACCAGGTGTAAGCTTGATCCTTATTTAAACCCGGGCTATTCCTAGGATGCCTATCTCATCTTAGTACCAGGTGATGTTGTAAGAACTAATTAGGTTTTTGTAGCGTTTAACGGTACTTTGGATGCTACTTGTGGTGTGGTGTTTGGCGTGGGCGTGGGCGAGTTTGATGCCAGATAGTTTGTAGAGATACGCTGGGCAGCGTAAGTCCAAAAAATAGGGAGTAATGGGATGAATCAAGGACAACCATCAAAAGATATTTATAAAGCAGATGTGAGTGGAGATGTGAGCCGGGAGGGGACGTTTTAGAAGGACATACACTGACCTTATTGGTGATGTTCTTTAAAAAAGTCAGGTCAGTCAGGCTTCGTAACCGTTACGTGTATAACCAGATGTATGTACGTAAACGAAAAAAATGAGTATTTGAGGATCGTAGTAGATGGCATTCTGTATACTGCCTACTCCCATGGCAAAGAGGCGTGAGTTTATGTATGTATGAATGTATGATTGCGATATTTATGTGTGTCGATATCAAATTATATCGAAGATTTAAATGCTCTCAGTACTTAAATACTGAGCCACAAAACGCTATGCGCTCGTGTATTGCATCGTACACAATATGAGCTCGTTGAGATGCAGCCTCCTGGCACGCGACGTTGACAGGTGCGCGGCGCGTGCGGCGGTAAGGGGAAGCTCTTCATAGACCTCTGGAAAAAAAGATATAAAACCTTTGTATTGCTACAGATATCTACGAAAATACTTAAAAAAAAATTGAGAGTTACAGGGCATCGACAAATTTATCTGCATCACTGTCAACGGGAAAATTGCTCAGAAGGCTGGCAGCATTGCCACGTTGAATGGCAATGCTGATTCTTTGTCCAAAAAAAGGGCATTAATTGTATCATTATTGAAATACTTAAAATGTAAATATTAAAACCCCGTTTGATATAACTGACAGTTCAAAACATTTGTCGAAAATTGAATAGTTTACACTTTTTTATGCTGTTTAATGAAAACAGGGCTAAATGTGGGGATAATATCTGTAATATGTAAATACTTATTAAATTTGTTTGATATAAAAAATCGCGAATTTTTTGTAAAAAATAACATAACCATCGAGTTCTCACAACAATGGCGTTTCAGTAAAAACTAAGACTAGCTTGTAATAAGGTCCCAGCTTACTGACCTTTATTACCATTTAAATAAATAACTAAATAGTAATAAATAAAATAAAGCAGAAAATATATGATAGAAACTTAAAAAAATGTTGACCTCTATGTAATGTCCTCGACGCTTCCTGGTGGTTGCCACATTGGGCATAGAGATATAGAATGTATTAAAAAAAAAACACTACCACAAAGATCACCTAACCCCCCCTTAACCCACCAGTAACTAATAGTAGTAATTATAAAACTCAACAGGTGAAGAAATAAGAATTAATATGTTCTTACTGCTCACTTCATGCACCTGTCGCAAGGTGGGGTAGGCAGCAGCTGCATATAAATACTGCATTTGTGTCATTCAAAGGAATGAACTGAGTCGGTCAGCGAATTGGGTTGGGAATGAGAATAACATCACGCTTATATTGCCTGACGGGGTTTGCAGAAGAAGAGAAGATGAATGGATACGGAGTTATTATTGTAACGTGTGACTTAATCCTAAGTTAAGTTTATAAATGCGAAAGTAAGTTTGTTTGTTACCTTTTCACACCTAAGCCACTGAACGGATTTCGATAGAATTTGGCAGAGAGATAGATTGCACCCCGGGAAAGGACATAGGCTACTTTTATTATTAACAAACCAAGCGGGCGAAGCCGCGGGCGGAAGCTAGTGATAAATAATATAGAGTGATGTTACTCGCTTATTTACAAACACACACACATGTACAAATGTACACTCAGAATCTGTCTGTCTCTCTCACACTCACCTACACACACACACACACCAACACATACAAACACATAAACACACACACATACAACTGAACGTGTGCCTAAATGGAGACTCTTCGACATACAATATAAGCTAAACTGATTTGAAATAAACCAAAATATTATTAACTTACTATTATGGATGGTCACCCATCCACGGACCGACCGCGTCAAGCGTAGCTAACCTACGATCGACCCGTGCACGAATCAAAGAACGTAAGAATGATGGTGTGGAGATTTATCAATATCCGTGGTGTTTTTTGATTTTTTTCATGCAATTATATACGCACGAGTGCTTCAACTTTTAATATATATATAAATAAACACCCACAAAAGTAAACATTTTATAGTTTATTTCTTGTTATAGTACCTACTATCACCGCATTTTTGTCACTTGTTTGTGACGTTGGCGTACAGGGCATGCGTTCGCTTGTCACGTATTTGTGACGATGGCGGTCAAAAGTTTAAACATAACCGGAAATGAGTGCCATAGCTTCACCTCTGCCTCACCCTTCGGGTATTACAGGCGTGCAATTTGTTACATGAACCTGGCAATTAATCTCTAATCCGTTCTTAGATAACTTTTTGTATATCTAAACAATAGGGGTCTTTGAACTCGACACCCCATAGATCAAATATAGTGTGACCAATCCACAATAGGTTCACAGTTCGATGCCTGGCTAGTGACTTTAGGGAAAGCGTCAAAACATGGTGTCGCTTGTCACGTCATGGCGTAGTGGGCTGTGACTTGAATGAATTAAAGGTTGCGTAATAGTTTCAATGTCTTGTTTTTTCCTTTTGTATAGACAAAGGGTACTTAATCCTGTGGAATCAAGCAGTAAGTATTAGAAATATGATTCTTAATGAAAAAAAAAAAGATTTTTATTTCATACACATGGTCCCCTGGAGGTCCCTAGAGACCTTGGAGACATGGAGGTCCCCTTTTAAGCAAGGACTTGCTTGTGTTATGAGACTCCGCTCTTCCACTTTTACACTGTCTATAATATGGGATAATGTAATAAAAATAAAATAAAAAGAAACAAAGAAAGAGTAGTAACCGCGCATTTAGTGTGATGAGTGAGAGTAGTTGTGTGTGGGTTGTGTAGTACAGTGTGTGAGATTTTTCTAGTATTCACTGGCTATTGATTCGAAGCTACCAATGACTCAATTTCGTCGTAAAGGCTACTAAAGCATCCTACAATTACATAAAACATAACCTCCCGCAATTTCGTTGCGGGATCCAAGACAGTTGAATCGTTTCTCCGGGACTCGTCGGGCTTCATTGTCTCGACGCTTTTCTGGTCATCGCCACTATTGATTCTGGTTTTCAGGAGTTGCAGTGGTTTGGGAATAGTGTGGCGGGCTTGTCCCAGTACCTATAGTAACACCCACACTTCAGCTATGAGCCAGTTATGTTTGAGCCCTAGATTATAGTGACGAAATTTTTGCTATCGACCGGGTACAAATCCAGACTCTGGGCTGGAAACCAGAATGGTGTGAAAAGAGTAGCATTAAGACGGTGGTTCCGGCTGTCATTTGTAGATCTTTCACAGTCGTTACGGGTAGTCAGAAGCCTGACAACCAGTCTTACCAAAGAGTATCGTGTTGCGAAGTCACTGAGTTGTGGAGGTCAGATAGGCAGTTGCTCCGTGTAAAATACTGGTTGTTATGCCTTACTTTAACTCTTGGGTAGTTTAATGAATCACAGTTATATTTATATAAGTGTGTGCGACACGTCCGCTCGCCTCGGCTTCTATCAGTATAATCCCAAGCGGCGGGTTGCAAGAGCACATATTTATTTGATTATTTTACAGTACGTCACACTGGTATTCGACTGCATTCGATTAGACTGGAAGCCGACCCCAACATAGCTGGGAAAAGGCAGATGATTCATGTTTTAGTTAGTTAGTAGTTAGTACCAGCCTATTACAGTCTCACTGCAGGGCAAAGTCTCTTCTCATACAGAGAAGGCACGAGCATTAATCACCAAGCTTGCTAAAGACGGGTTGGCGATTTCAGGCTTCTATTAATTTATAAGTCCAGGTTTCCTCACGATTTTCCTTCACCGATGTCAGTGATGTCCAAGATAAACTTAAAAAGTACATATGAATTGAAAAACTCACATTGGTACTTGCCCAGGTTTGAACCCACAACCTCGTGCACAAGAGGCGAGGCCTAAACCACTGGGCCATCATGACCATGATTCATGTTTTAAAATCATACAATCCCCGCGCTATTCCGGTCCGGATCCGATATCGGGTAATAATGACGCTCCTACAATGTGGGATCACATTCCGGCTGTCCGGTACTATCCGGCATTTGGTAGATTTTAAAACTATGTCGAATTGAATCGTTGCACAGAGCTATGAATTTTACAGTGAGCGAATATAGGTATGTACCTACGTTTGGACGTGCATTTTGATCTCTCTTGACTTTCTTATAATATACGTATGAATCTGTGTATTAAGGGTTTTGTACCAAAGGGGTAAAACGGGACCCAATTACTTAGACTCCGCTGTCCGTCCGTCTGTCACCAGGCTGTATCTCATGAAACGTGATAGTTAGACAGTTGAAATTTTTTGTTGCCGCTATAACAACAAATACAACCAGAATAAAGTTGCACGCAGCTGAGATGAGAATGCTGAGGGGGATGTGTGGTGTTACGCGAATGGATAGAATAAGAAATGAGTATATAAGAGAAAGTCTGAAAGTGGCGCCTGTGACAGAGAAATGATGTGGAAATCGGCTCTCATGGTATGGACACGTGATGCGAAGGAATGAGGATCATGTTGTGAGGAAAGTTTTGAGTATGAATGTGGAGGGTTACAACTGTAGAGGGAGACCTAGGAAACGATGGATGGATTGTGTGAAAAATGATATGGCTAAAAATGAGGTGACTTCTGAGATGACGGCAAAAAGAGCTGTATGGAAGAAGTAGACATCCTGCGCCGACCCCGAATAAATTGGGATAAGGCAAAGAGAATGATGATAATAACCAGAATAAAGTAAATATTTAAGGGGGCCCCCACACAACATACGTGATTATTTGCCGTTTTTACAGATCGTTTGTACGGAACCATTCGTGCGCGAGTCTGACTCGCACTTGGACGGTTTTCATTCTTGTATATTACTATCATCATCCTCTTGCCTGTATCCCAATTTGTTTGGGGTCAATGCAGGATGTTTTTTTCTTCTTATTTTTTTCCTCTATTTGCTTTGAGGACAGCTGCTCATCAAAGATCGGTTGACACAGAGTTTTTTTTTTAATATTTTGTATTACGCATAAAGCTGCTATAGTAAAATAATTGGTTCTGGATCAATTTTTTTTTTTTTTTTAAAAAAAACGTTGCCCCACACTAGGAATTTCTCCTGTATCGTGGGTGCGTTTACAAACATTTAAACTCACATACACAAACAGCCAGACCCGGAACAACTACCTGTAGGCCATACAAATATTTGTTCCGTGTGGGGATCGAACCCACAACACGCGGCGCAGCAGCCGATGGCTCAACCACCGCGCCAACCGTGTCGTCGAATATTCATACTCATAACTTTCCTCACAACATGGTCCTCATTCCTTTGCATCAAATGCCCATACCATGACATTTTTCATCATTTGTTCCACCTCGTTGCACCTATTATGTAATGTCTCTGCATCACCCTAAATTAGGCTGGTAGGAAATGTCTAGTGCATTAAGTTGCCGTTCCTAGCCAGAAATAAACTTATTTTATTGTTTTTTAGGCGTTCTTAAAGTTTACTACATGCTTAATATGAAAGTGTATACGGTAGTGATACCATAAAGACATTTTTATTTAATTTTTATCTGTCTGTCTATCTGTTACTGTTTGTTTGAGGTTAACTCCGAAACGGATGGACTGGTTTTCTTTTTCACTGGCACATAGCTGACATATCAAAGAGTAACTTCGGCAATTTTTATTTTAAAAATAATTATGACCCATGAAATTGTATTAAATTCAACACATGTAAAGTCGCGGGCAAAGCTAGTAAATAAATAAATACACTATTTTAAACTCCTGTGGATATTTCTTCTCTCAAACAGAGAAAAAGTGTTACTTGCCGAACTACCTTACCGCTGGTAAGAGATTTCAAACTTGCAAAAACTTAATCATAATCCACGAACTAATTACAATATACAAATGAGAAACAAAACCAACTGGGAGAAATACTTTGTTCACGGTTGGCGCAGTGGGTGAGCGATCGACTGCCGCGCGGCGTGTCTTGGGTGCGATTCCCGCATAGAACAAATATTGGTATGGCCTACAGGTAATTGTACCGGGTCTGGCTATTCGTTTATGTGACTTTAAATGTTTGTAAATGCACCCACGACACAAGAGAAATCCCTAGTGTGGGGCAACGTCTTAAAAATAAATACGTAGACTACTTACTTAATTAATAAAAGGACATAACAACACGCCTGTATTCTCCAAAGGGTTAGGAAGAGGTGTGCCTTAAGTACACCCACATTTCCTCATGTCAATTGAAGTTCTATTTATAATAGACAGTGAGCTTATTGCCGTCAACCGGTCATATGCACAAATACAGCCTCTGGGATGCATCTGAAAGAATCCTGATTGTATTACCCACAATCAATTTACCCGCCCCAGTAATCGAACACAAGACCTGGTACTCTGCAGTAACACTTGCGACATCTAGACCAACGAGACAGTTATTTAGAGATAAGAGAACTTATCAAAACAAGATCAAAGTCAAAGTATCTTTACTGTGGGCATATGTCAGTTACAGGTCTTAACAATATATAAAAGTATCAATATGTCCCGCCTTACAGGCATACAGTAATTTTGTAGTGGCTACAAATTTGGAATTATTATATATGGTCAATTTAGTTATTATAAATGTTAAAGTACAGTGAAACTATCACTTGGTCAATACTAATGCATGTCAAATACGTTGAAACTAATACATGGTCAATACTTACACATGTCAAAATACAGTGGAACTAATAAATGGTTAACAATTCAGGAAATCTTATTTATTTATTTGTAAAATCTCCTTTACAGCTATCATTACAGGTATACACCTAATGCGATAGAGTGGCCTTAAAATTAACTTAGTATCTAACATTAAAAAAAAAAAATAAGAAAAAGAAGGAAACAATAGTTTAAATAAAAAATAAAAAGAAATAACAACTTATAGCCTATACTTTAATCTACTCCGTAACATAAAATAAACAATAGCGTTTTTGCGAATTCACTCAAATGGCATCTTGCTTCTTGAAATAAAAATGTTCGTAATTTATTTTTAAACACTGAAAAAAAAAAGTGAAAATAGATTCAATCTCCACTCCATTTTGTTTCGAAGCTCTACAGAAACCGGACGCAATACACCAAAATCGTTGGAAATTGAAATTTTTCGAATTCCTTTTGACATCCAGCGGATGTGACGTAGCAGAAATAAAATGGCAGTTGAGTTATAATGTTATTTACTTTTATACTTATTGCTTTATTCATATTTTTACTTTCCTACTATCCTGTCGACACCTGCTGATGAAAAGATCAAGGTTTTAAACACTGTATCGTAATTAATAATAAATAGTAATGCTAGACAATCCACACAGCATCATCTAGCCCCAAGCTAAGCAGAGCTTGTGTTATGGGTACTAGATGACTGATGTAATTAAAACAATACATTACATGAAAATATATTTTTTATCATACATAGCAAATACCCAAAACACCCGGAACAGATATTTGTAGATCGTACAAACATTTGTCCCAAGGCGGGAATCGAACCCACAACCTCCTGCGTCGCAGGCGGACCTTCGCCCGCCGCAACTAGGCTTACCTAGCTGCTTAGCTCCATGGATTAAAATTGACACTGATATACCATTACCATGCGAAAGACTGCAGGCAGATGCTGGATGCGGCAAGCTGAAGACAGGGCGCTATGGCACTCATTAGGAGAGGGCAATGTCCAGCAGTGGACTAGTATAGCCTGATGATGATACCATTACCATTTCTGTATCAGATTTTTTAAGGTGCCTTTTTATTTCTTTAAAACGATACGAAATAAAATAAATAATCACAGGGCATCGAAAAATTCATCCGCATTGCTGTCAACGGGAAAAGTGCCAAGAAGACTGGCAGCATTGCCACGTTGAATGGCATTTTTTAAGTGATACTATAATAATACAAATCGGCAGACTGTATAAGGATCAAAAATATTGTAATACCTAATCGTACTAATTACCTACATTATAAATAAATAAATAAGTCTATCTATCTATTACCATCTATTATCTATCTATTTACAATGTTTTAATAATTCTTTTTCTTTTTTTTTTCTTTTCTTTTCTTTTTTTTAAAAAACGTTGCCCCACACTAGGAATTTCTCCTGTATCGTGGGTGCGTTTACAAACATTTAAACTCACATACACAAACAGCCAGACCGGGAACAACTACCTATAGGCCATACAAATATTTGTTCCGTGTGGGGATCGAACCCACAACACGCGGCGCAGCAGCCGATGGCTCAACCACCGCGCCAACCGTGTCGTCAAAATTATCATCTGTCTAGCCTTTTCCCAACTGTGATGGGGTCGGCTTCCAGTCTAACCAGTATACCAGTGTTTTACATCGAGCGACTGCCTATCTGACCTCCACAATCCAGTTACTGGGCAACACGATACCCCTTGGGAAGACTGGTTCTGTCAGACTTTCGGGCTTCTGGCTACCCGTAACGTCTTTCAAAGATCTACAAATGACAGCCGGGACCAACGGCTTAACGTGCTTTCCGAGTCACGGAGGAGTCACGATATGTAATGAACGGTCACCCATCCACAGACTTTTATAGGCAAGCCTTGGATCCACCCGTGCGACTGTTTTTATTTAGCCACGAGCTCCTCCATAACTCGGTACCACAAATCTCTAACAATCCAACACCTTTTCTTATAAAGCCGTCCCGGATCCGGAAGTCACTCGTTTCCCGCCAAAAACGCGCGTAATTTTTTTCCACCGACGCTTAAGCCTTTATGATGTAACTTCCGGATGGATTTCCCGTGACGTCACGTGTCGCGTGACGCACTTCCGTTGGGTTATGAATATAAACGATGTGGTTTCATTGTTAATGGGCTTTTAAAATTAATCGAATAACCTAGTTTATGGTTTGTCTATATTACACTCACAAATTATGGGTTCTAGAGTGAGGTCAATGTCCTCGATTAACTCAAAGTCAAGTAAACAAAATCCTATGATTTATTTCAATTAGAAGATTATGAAAGACCCATTTACACTTCAAATTTACAATTAAAATAAAGTATCAAAATGATTGTAGTTGTTCCTTCCAAAGGGAAGAGATTTTTACTTTATTTATAATAATATTATGTACACATGCCTCATCATCATCTGTGTATCCCTTTTCCCAACTATGTTGGGGTCGGCTTCCAATCTAACCGATTGCAGCTTACAATATATATATTAGCTTAGCTTATTATACCAGTGTTTTACATGGAGCGACTATCTGCCCTCTACAACCCAGTTACTGGGCAACACGATACCCCTGGATAAGACTGGTTCACAGACCTTTTCGCTTCTGACTACCCGAAACGATTGTCAATGATCAACAAATTTTCTGAGGCAGAAAGCACGCTTTGGGTGACTGACCTGACTGTGTGACATCAACAGACTGACCTCGGCAAGCGTAGCTTAACCTTCGTAGCTTAACCTTCGTAGCTTATCCTTCGGTTTTTATTTAGCCACAAGCTACACATACCTATATAACAATATATTTGTACAGATTTTCGTGGGTGCTGAATTATCTGAAATACATAAAATTGTGCTTAAAAGTGGTTGCTCAAATAACCAAACTTTTCTTATTATTTCTTAATTTTATTATCAACTAAAGTTTGTGTAAGATACACACTTTTTCCCTTAGGTGCTGGGCATTTCTCCTGGATCCCTTCATACCTACTATTTGTTCTCGACTTATGATAACAGGAGAAACGCAGACAAGTGAGTTACTAAGATAAAACACAACAATTTATATAGAAATAGTAATTATTTAGTCTGCTATGCAGAAAATTGTAAGAATGAATACGCTGGATGCAAATCAAGAGCAAACAAAGCAAACTCAACAATTTCAGCATCCGTTCATATACATATAATGTTCTATTGGATATTTTTTTTAATTGGGACAAGCCCGCCACACTATTCCCAAACCACTGCAACTCCTGAAAACCTGAATCAGCAGTAACAACCACCAGAAAAACGTCGACACAATGAAGCCCGACGAGTCCCGGAGAAACGATTCAACTGTCTTGGATCCCGCAACGAAATTAATCAGAAAAGAACAGCGGAGGAGTTAGAAAAATACATAATTTTTACTTTTACACACATTTTATTGGAAATAACGAAGGTATTCCAACTTCCAGGTAGAGGTAGATTGGTATTCCAATGATACAGACGTCTGTCGCTAGGCTTGTAGCATTTGCTACATCTGCCACGTGACCAATACATCCCTGCTCAAAGATGTTAGTGACAGTGGTGATTGAATCCCGATTTCATTTGATTTCAAACTCATTTCATTTCTTCCCTTTTCAATAAATATCATTTCATTTTATTTCAATATTGTTTAATTTTCCTAGACCTGCTGTCTTGTATGGATCAGAATGTTGGGCCACAAAAGGAATGAATGAAAGGCAGTTGCACGCAGCTGAGGTGAGAATGCTAAGGGGGATGTGTGGTGTTACGCGAATGGATAGAATAAAAAATGAGTATATAAGAGGAAGTCTGAAAGTGGTGCCTGTGACAGAGAAATTATGTGGTAATCGGCTGTCCTGGTATGGGCACGTGATGCGAAGGAATGAGGATCATGTTGTGAGGAAAGTTTTGAGTATGAATGTAGAGGGTTACAAGAGTAGAGGGAGACCTAGGAAACGATGGATGGATTGTGTGAAAAATGATATGGCTATCAAAGAGGTGACTTCTGAGATGACGGCAAATAGAGATTTATGGAAGAAGAAGACATGCTGCGCCGACCCCAAATAAATTGGGATAAGGGCAGGAGGATGATGATCATTAATTTCATTATCGTCCAACTTTGATATCATTTCATTTTTTCGTTTAATTTTAAATAAATAAATAATGCTGGACAATCCACACAGCATCATCTAGCCCCAAGCTAAGCAGAGCTTGTGTCATGGGTACTAGATGACTGATATACTTAAAACAATACATTACATAGATAGATATTTTTATTATACATAGGAAATACCCAGACCACCCGGAACAAATATTTGTAGATCGTACAAACATTTGTCCCAAGGCGGGAATCGAACCCGCAACCTCTTGCGTCGCAGGCGGACCTTCGCCCACCGCGCCACATCGGTCGTCATTTTAATATCATTCCATAACATTTCAGTCTTGGCCATTTTATTATTGAGTACTTGAATTACGTTCGAGTTCCACTGGGCTTGGTTAGACGCGTGAAACTTTCAGCGGTGTCAAAACTATGTATTTATGAAATGCCAAACAACGACATAGTTTGTTTGTTGTGCTTAGCCCCAGGCATACTTTCGGTGACATTCTTGCTTTGTGGGTCAGACAGTGAGCTAAGTTTTTGACATTGAAAATCTATACTAACATAAATAAAGTTGAAGAGTTTGTTTGTTTCAGTGCGTTAATCTCTGAAACTACCAGTCGTATTAAAAAAAAACCTTTACTCACTTGATAGTCTAATTCTTAAGGAAGGTACAGTTACCGGCACAGATCTTGAGCGCTGACCTTGAGTTGTGTAGTAGTAAATTTTAGTAAAAAGTGCCTTTGCGCGAACTTACCGCCACCTTTCGACGACCAATGTGGCGCAGCTGGCGAAGGTCCGTCTGCGACGCACGAGGTTGAGGGCTCGATTCCCGCCTTGGGACAAATGTTTATTAAATACGATCTACAAAGATATGTTCCGGGTGTTCTGGGTATTTGCTATGTATAATAAAAAATATCTATCTATGTAATATATTGTATTAAGTATCATCATCTAGTACCCATAACACAAGCTCTGCTTAGTTTGGGGCTAGATGATGCTGTGTAGATTGTCCATCATTATTTCTGTATATTTCATTTACTTGGTCTAGCGCTCAACCGTACCGGTTCTTAAATACTTGGCTTAGCTTGGGCTATTTACTCGTAAAATTAAGCTTCAACCTTGTAGTAATCGGGATATGGAGCTAGTAATACAATAATTGTTCAGTAAGGTCCTTGCCCCTAAGCTTTGAACTTCACAAATAATAGGACATTTGATGTTCAATTCACCTATGCCTCGCTTTGTAATTTATATTAATTAAAACGTTCATCTATATTATTAACAAGTCGTATGTAATTTTCGACCTCATCAAAGGTTAAGCTACGCTTGCCGAGGCCAGTCTGTGGATGGGTGACCGTGCGTAACATATTGAGACTCCTCCTTGTTTTGGAAATGACGTTAGGCTGCCATTTGTAAATCTTTGACAGTCGTTACTAAGTCAGAAGCCCGAAATTATGACAACTAGTCTTACCAAGGAGTATCGAATCGCCCAGTAACTGAGTTGTGGAGGTCCGATAGGTATTCGCTCCATGTGAAATACTGGTATTCAGCTGCATCCGGTTAGATTGGAAGCCGACCCCAACATAGTTGGGAAAAGACTAGGCAGATGATGATGAGCCGTAGGTAACTTTAAGTCATACCAAAGTAATATTCGATGAGGATTTCCTGATCAGCCTGTATTTACTGTCAAAGATGTACAAAGGACACCCAATAATAACAATAACAACAGAACTATTTTTTATTTACAAGTAACATGACTCATAGTGGGTGCGTTTACAAACATTCGAACTCACATACACAAACTCCCAAACCCGGAACAACTATCTGTAGGCCATACAAATATTTGTTCCGTGCGGGAATCGAACCCACGATACGCAGCGCAGAAGCCAATCGCTCAGCCACTGCGCCAACTGAAAATAATGACTGACACTCAAGCAGCCAGGATAAGAATTATACAAGTCAGTAACAAGTTACTGACTATACAAAAATAGCAAAACCTACAACTGTAAGCAGCAAGAATTAGTAATTTATATCTCTAGTGCCGAGCCTTTTACTAAGCGGTGTGCAACGAAACCATAGCGCGATTCAGACGAGGGGGACAACGCCATCTATCGAGCACGTCGGTATGTCGATGTGTCCTAGGTAAAAATATAAAAAGTCTATTTGGTCCGTCAGTTAGATGACCAAAAAATATTGGACACGTATTTTTTGCTTACTCAAATCAATAAAAAGTGATAAAGATATAGGACATCAAAGTTCAGAAGAAGGAGCTTGTGACGTCACTTTTACGTAAACAGCAAGACGTCACGCAAAATTTCAACGCACTGTATCGTCGTCATTTTTTGTTTACGTGACAAAAAATACGTGTCCGGTATTTTTGAGTAATGCAACTATCGGACCGAACAGAATTTTTAAGGGCACTACCCTATTGTACGAGACACCTACCTACCCTGTAAAAGAGAAGCGTGAAGTAGCGCAGAGAAACAGTCGATTCGCTCCGGAATGCAATATCTTTGAGCTAAGACCGAATAACTCTGAGGAATTCCGAATGTACCTCCTAGCTACGAGTATCTACGACTAGGCGGTACAGGATGAGTTTTTATACAGATAACTGTGGAAACATTGCTTGACTGTTTAGAAATAGGAAGCTTGGTGGTCAGAATTTACTGTGTGGTTGATTGGGCGGCACGGTTGGCACAGTGGCTGAGCGATCGACTGCTACGGTGTCGTGGGTTCCGATTCCCGTACGTAACAAATATTTGTATGGCCTACAGGTAGTTGTTCCGGGTCTGGCTGTTTGTGCATGTGAGTTTGAATGTTTGTAAACGCACCCACGACACAAGAGAAATTCCTAGTGTGGGGCAACGTTTTTTAGAAAAAAAAAAAGAAAAAAGAAAAGAAAGATGGAAAAGAATTCCTAGGGTTTCCAATTTTTTTTTTAAATTACCCTCAGTCATCCTATAACTTTTTCGACGAATTTTTGTCCGACAGATTCATAAAGACTTAGCACCAAATTGTTATTATGTTTGATGCAAAATAAAACTTTATTACAATTTTGTTGAGATGTCTATTTGAGTTTATATTATTCTGTCACATAAACTTAGGTCTTAGTCTATCATCATCCTTCTGGGATAAGGGCAGGAAGATGATGATGAAGTCTAAGGCAACATATTATAAACTTTTGTATGATTTTGTATCCCTACCAACCATGGTACCATGGTAGGTATTACTCTACCAAGAGCAATTCAAACGCACTACAGTTAACCACAGTTAACTAAAGTTACTAACAACTCTGTCACCACTGTCTGACAATAAAGACTTTGACCTTGACTTCTCCTGTTCTGGGTGGAACGGGAGGGCGTTTCAGACTTTTACTGACTAAAACCCATCCGTGCCTAGCCCTTTACGTTCCGGGGTCACGGTAACTCTTTCGAACATCCCGCAACAGCACGAGGTCCTGCGTTTGATTCCCGGGTTGGGCAGAATTTTTGGGTTTTTCCATCTTAAAGTTCTCAGTGGCAGCCTGGACTTGGAATTTGTGTCCGAATTTGATGGCAATAGGCAAGCCCTCTATTACATGGGACTTAAACATAACTGGCGAAAAAGTGTGTACTTTTAGGTACGCCTCTGCCTAACCCTTCGGGGATTGCAGGCGTGATGTTATTTTATGCAAATTGGCTAAGGCATTCTTCGGTCAGTACAGCATCTCTTCTTCTTCCATACATCTCTATTTGCTGTCTCTATCTCAATAGTCACCTCCTTTCTAGCCATATGTGAAGGGTGGGCGTTTTGGGGGACTGTCTTATGTAAACGTCTTTGACGTTCAAAAAGTGCTGATTCTCAGCCTAATTTGAATAAATGAATTTTGATTTTGATTTTGATATCATCTTTGTACTTAAGATTTGTACGGAACCTTTTTAGTACGCGAGTCAAATTAAAGTTATTTAGAAGTTGGCTAACCATGGGAATGTAAGAAAGATCACCCTGTATACACCATCTGGTGTTTTCAACTGTCATGCTGTAAAACATCCCGGGAAGTTTCTTGTTTAAGAACGGGTATAAACCAAATTTGCCTGTCGTTAATTAGGTTTTAACATGAAATACGCAAGCCTGATGTGTAAAATTTAAATTGTATTTAATCAAACCGCAAAAATAAGTCTAACTTTTATTTCTTAAAACAATATTATGGATTAGAATGAACTCCAAATATTTATTTCTTAAACATTACTGGTGAAATAGTAACACACACTGTTTAAGTCCTATGTAATAGTGGGCGAGTAATTACGAAACTTCCTATTGGAAAAACTCAATAACACTTAGCCCGCCTTGAGAATCGAACACAGAACCTCACTCTCACCAGTCGCGCTTGTGACCACTACATCAACGAGGCAAGCTCAAGATATTAATTGTTTTTACAAACTTGACGGCACAGTTGGCACAATGGCTGAGCGATTGACTGCTGCGCCGCGTGTTGTGCGTTCTACTAGATTTGGGTCAGCTTCCAGTCTAAACAGATGCAGCGACTGCCTATCTGACCTTCACAGCCCAGTAACTGGGCAACACGATTCCCCTTGGTAAAACTGGTTGTACGACTTTTGGTCTTCTGCCTACCCATAACGACTGTCAAAGATCTACAAATGTAATTACAACAGTTTGGGAGTATGAGGAACAGGGTGTAAAGTTCCTCATCCACCATAGAAAAGGGAGGATCCTCCGACCAGACGGGTGTCGTGTCTGGTGGGCAACTGCCCGACGATTGTTTTTTTTTTGTTTTTTTTAAAGGGCCACTCGCAGTTCAGCACTATAAGGCTGTTTACTGCTTAACCGGGCCCGACGATTGTTGTCGGGCTCGTTTATATATACTCAGTCGCGATGTAGGATACGTCGGTTTAGTTCGTATGTGGCGAGATAGATGTTGCCACAACAGTAATTTTATTTCAGCAAAATCATTGTTGTAAGGCTAAAAATCAACACATTTTAAACTTCAAACATTACAGAACAAGACAGTCCCCCAAAACGCCCGAGGTTCACCACTTGCAATGTTGTAGGGAAGAAGCAGTAGCGACACAAACTCCCTAAATACACATCTGTCTGAAAAGTTAGAAGTATCAAGCAATCTTGTAACGGAACCCTAAAAAAAAGATGGCGGAAACAAACATCAATCTCCAAATTATACCCCCCTATAGTTGAATGCAATCATCGCCCCATAAAAAGTCATGAAGAACAAATTGACTCGCACTAAAACCGGAGGTATGAAAAAAAAATGGCTGCCCCAGCCGCCCTTATAAATCAATTTCAAGATAAATTGTAGAATCAAAGTCAATAATCTGGAGTTATGAGATAACTTTATGATAGGACTGATCGTAAATAAAAAAAAATTGAGCCAAAAGTGGGTAGATTTGAAAAAGTTTTGCGGTATGTCATTGGGCCCTGGAGGGCAGTTGACCGTCGATATGGAAAGTGGAATGAGTTGCGATGTGGGTCTCTACGTTTCGTGATATAAAACTACCCGTCGTGACGATGATGAACAATGTGGCGCAGCGGGCGAAGGTCCGCCTGCGACGCTGGAGGTTGCGGGTTCGATTCCCGCCCTGGGACAAATGTTTGTACGATCTACAAATATTTGTTTCGGGTGTTCTGGGTATTTGCTATGTATAATAAAAAAAAAATCTATGTATGTAATGTATTGTATTAAGTATATCAGTCATCTAGTACCCATAACACAAGCTCTGCTTAGCTTGGGGCTAGATGATGCTGTGTGGATTGTCCAGCATCATTTATTTATTATTATTATTATTTATAACAACACGCCTGAATTCCCCAAAGAGATAAGCAGAGGTGCATCTATTATGTACACTATGGGGGCGAGCCGAAAAAAAAAAAAAAAAAAAAAAAATATATAAATAAATAAATAAATATTGCTGGACAATCCACATAGCATCATCTAGCCCCAAGCTAAGCTGAGCTTGTGTTATGGGTACTAAATGACTGAAATAATTAATACAATACATTACATAGATAGATATTTTATTATACATAGCAAATACCCAGCACACCCGGAACAAATATTTGTAGATCGTACAAACATTTGTCCCAAGGCGGGAATCGAACCCGCAACCTCTTGCGTCGCAGGCGGACCTTCGCCCGCCGCGCCTCATCGGTCGTCGAATATAAATATTGTATGCCTGTCTCCCACAAACTCAATAACACATGAGTGTATGCAGATGATGACATCTGCATAGCGTTTTCCCAACTATATTGGGGTCGGCTTCCAGTCTCACCGGATGCAGCTGAATCATCATCATCATCATCCTCCTGCCCTTATCCCAATTTATTTGGGGTCGGCGCAGCATGTTTTCTTCTTCCATACATCTCTATTTGCCGTCATCTCATGGGTCACCTCTTTTCTTGCCATATCCTCTTTCACACAATCCATAAATCTTTTCTTTGGTCTTCCTCTACTCATGTAACCCTGCACATTCATACTCAAAACTTTCCTCACAACATGGTCCTCATTCCTTCGCATCACATGCCCATACCATGACAACCGATTTCCACACAACTTCTCGGTCACAGGCGCAACTTTAAGACTTCCTCTTACATACTCATTTCTTATTTTATCCATTCGCGTAACACCACACATCCCCCTCAGCATTCTCATCTCAGCTGCATGTAACTGCCTTTCATTCATGCCTTTTGCGGCCCATCATTCTGCTCCATACAAGACAGCAGGTCTAACCATTGTTTTGTAAATCTTCCCCTTAAGTTTAAGGGGAATATGGGGGTCACAGATTGTTCCCGTTACCTGCCGCCATTTCATCCACCCTATGTTAATTCGGTGCTTGACAGCCCGACCTATTTCTCGGATGCAGCTGAATACTGATATTTAATACGGCACACCCAGTTACTCTTGCTTTTATTCGTGAAACAATTATCAACAATGTTTTCAAATTGCATCAGTTGAAATATACACAATATAATCGTTGCCTAACACACAAAATGCAAAAAAATACACGTCCATTATAAAATTGACATCTTAACCCCATTAACTCCCCGAGATATCCACAGTTGACCCGTAAAGAGCTAGCGAACAGTATCTGCCTTCAATACTTGGCAGATTGCCAGCTCACAAGAATCCAATCATTCGACTCCTAACGCTCAGTAATCAATCGCTAATACATTCAGCTAGAGCTGGTTACATACGCCACTACTGTTGGTTTAACGAGCCTGCATCAACAATCTGTGTGCCAAGCACGAATTTCTAATGTACACGTAACGTCAATCGGAACAATTTTGGAATACAACTATCCTGGACCACATACAATTGGAAATACAACTATCCTGGAGCATTTAAAATACAACTATCTTGTTTCACAAATAGTATAAAACGTCTGCCTAAACCTTTCCCAACTATGCTGGGGTCGGCTTCCAGTCTAATCAGATGCAGCTGAATACCTGTGTTTTACATGGAGCGACTGCCTATCTGACCTCCACAACGTAGTAACTGGATAACACGATACGCCTTTGGTGAGACTAGTTGTTAGACTTTCAAGTTTTTACTACGACTACCCGTAACGAAGGATCTACGAATGAAATACGGTTTTAAAATTTAAAATGCAACTAGAATTAGTAGTGCTATCCAACGTGGCAATGCTGTCAGTCTTTTGGGCACGTTTCCAGATGACAGCGATGCGGAGGAGTACTTTGCCGCCTTATTTTATTTTTGTACATATATAAATAACTATGTATCCTGTAGCATTTAAGTTTAGAGTACCATTGCAGATGCTTTCGGAGCCAAGCACAGTATTATACATAGATACGAATATTATATTAAAAAACATATAAATATTAAGTTCGAAACGAGTAGTTTAAATTTTAAAATCTTTCAAATTGCATTCTATAGGCACACTGCTATGATGGCGACGCTGGAGAGTATTTTGAGCCACTTGTTTTAAAATTTAAAGTTGGAGTGTTGGAATGTTGTTGCAAATATCAAAATTTTGGCGGGACTTTTCAAATTTCGAATGGACAAACCTACTTAACGTTGATTATGTTTTTGTTTCTTTTGGCTGTAAGTCTTCCATGTGAAATTAAAAAAATTAATATGTCAACGCACAGTAGAATGGCATTGTCAAGAGTCTAGTGGAGCGTCGAGTCGATGGTAGCGGGGCGGCCATCTTAGGATTCCCCTTCTTGGAGAGCGGTCGCCACTTTTTCGACAAATCGCTATCCTTAAACATAGTGTATTTTAAAGTGATAAGTGTTGATCAGAATATTAGTAATTATCGTTTACGCAATTGTAGAATTATTTAAATGTTATGGAAGTAAAATCGTTTAAGTTTCGATGACGTTTAATTTAAATTAGCGTGTTTGGCTTCCTACACACCCACGTTGCAAGATGGATTCTGATGAAGGCCGTCCTGAGCTCAGAAATAAGTATCCCAAGGGCCTTTTATGTGTTTAACACCCATGTTATGTTGGGCGAGACCCTATAGTTGGGCACAAATCACAGCCCGGGCTGTGCTACTGAGTCTTTTTTTTGTCCTTAAAAAAACGTTGCCCTACACTAGGAATTTCTCCTGTGCCGTGGGTGCGATTACAAACATTTAAAGTCACATACACAAACAGCCAGACCCGGAACAACTACCTGTAGGCCATACAAATATATGTTCCGTGCCGGAATCGAACCCACGACACGCGGCGCGGCAGTCGTTCGCTCAGACACTGCGCCAACCATGCCGTAAAAATTTCGGAAGATAAACACAAAAAATACTTTGCGCTATCCGGGAATCGCCCCTAGAACCGCAATTGAGCAGTCACGGCGACCACTACACCACGGAGGCAGTCAAGCAAGCTTGGCCCAAATAAATATTCTTACATGCTTATCAAACTAGCTGCCAGTGTTTAGCCCAACAGATATTGGAAAGTAGAAAACGGATGAAAAACTGGGTTTACAATCCGGCAATTTAATTTCAATTAGCAAATGGCATTTCCAATGGCAAAGGTTCATGGAGGTCTAATTCCATCGAATCCGAGCAAAGGAATTGGAAAGATACATTCAAATTGACGAAGTTGGACTTGAAGTACTTTGGGGAGCCCTGTGGCTAAATATTAGAGCGTAAGGGTGGATTAGAAGTTAAGCTATGCTTATCAAGGTGAGAAGCAGATGGGTCACCATCGGTAACAAAATTATGGAGATCTCTTCGTGCCTCTTATCCCGGCTGACATTTGAAGATCTTTAATAGTCGTTAAGGGGTACTGACGAATTGCCCAGTAACTGGGTTATGGAGGTGAAATACGTAGTCGCTCCATGAAATACTGCTATTCAGCTGCATCTGGTTAGAAGCCGATCCTAATGTAGTTGCGAAAAGGTTAGGCAAACCTGATGTACTTTACAAGTAAGTTTATCTTAAACATCACTGACATCGGTGAAGGAAAACCTCGTGAGGAAACCTGTACTTTTACATATATATCTATGACATGTATAATAAAATATATCTATCTACGTAATGTATTGTATTATGTATATCAGTCATATAGTACCCATAACACAAGCTCTGCTTAGCTTGGGGCTAGGTGATGCTGTGTGGATTGTCCAGCATTATTTATTATTATTTATTTGTTACTTCAAATTCGTTCTTTATTATTCAAGTAGATGGGACAAAATATCATTGTTTAGTCTATGCACCGGTAACTAGTAATGTATTCGAATTGAACCACACTATTATGCGCATAAATAAGCGCTCTATTCCCAATACCATTATCGTCCATTTTACCTCTTTTGAAACTTTTAGGGTTGATGCACACAATATATAATACTTATAATAATATAATTTATGTATGTGTTTGTGTATATGTTTATTTGTGTATATATTCTATGTAGGTATTATATTTATAGTTTATAATATATATTTATTTATTATTCATTTATTTCAGACAATGTCCATTACTTACACAAAATTAAATTTAAATATAATATTGAAACTACTATACATTAAAATTACATACACAATGACACACACAAATAAATTAAATACACAATGTCATAAATACAATTAAAATTAAATACAAAATGTCATACATAGAATTAATTAAATATAAATGAAATTAGGTATACACAATACGGTCAAACAATACGAGGAGAAACGCTAGTATGAAGCTGCATCCACCTCTGCAACAGGGACAGGTCCCACCGCTCGGACAACACCATCAGGAGACTGTTTGAGCTACTTCGTATGCGACTTAATAGAGAGAATTATATAAATACTTATTTATAAATATATATTTCTTTTCACTTTTCTTTTAAGATATTGCACCTGCCACTGTTTGTCTCTGCATCACCCAAAGGTTGACTGGTAGAAAATGCCTATGGCATTAAGTCCGCCTCTGTACATTTGTGTGCTTAAAGTATTAAATAAATAAATATATTTCTAACCCGAAAAAATAGTTGTGACTGTCACAGTATGTTACTGCTGGACAGTGTTTGCTGAGCATGAGATCCTTGTTTCGATTCCAATGTCGGGCAAAATGTTATTGGGTTTTAAAGTGAAACTTTTATTACATCGCCTCGAACTTTTTCGTCTATTGCATGTCGCGTGACGGTCGTCCGCGGAGTAGGGGTAAAGTGAAAGGCGCTCGACAGAGCAGCGCGGCCAATATGGCGGCGCCTATGGTTTGCATCAGCTGATCGTGTAGTTTATATACTATTACTAATTT
This sequence comes from Phlogophora meticulosa, assembly GCA_905147745.2. NCBI lineage: Eukaryota > Metazoa > Arthropoda > Insecta > Lepidoptera > Noctuidae > Phlogophora > Phlogophora meticulosa. The sequence goes on along the minus strand of LR990543.1, from coordinate 10,443,821 downwards.
GTGCCAGTGCTCCACGCTATTTGTTTTTAGTTAAATATTTACAATGCGAAAACAAGTTTCACTTATACCGTGGTTTCATAAGACCACACAATATTTTTTTTCCATTTGGATTTTTTTAGACGTAGCACGTCGTTGGATTTTGGCCACGTCAGTGACCGATAGGCTCGCCCTCTATTACATATTACTTAAACATAACTAGCAAAATATGGGTGTCCTATAAATACACCTCTGCCTAACACTCGGTGCAGTACAGGCGTGATGTTATATTACCATGACTCATCGATGCTTTAAATCCCCCGGCTGCTGATTGTCGTACCATTCCACAAAAGAAGAAAAAGCCAAATCTTCCAATTTTTCGCGCGGATCAGCATGTGATATGACGTCACATGCCATGACGTAAGGCGTAAGGAAGATAACAGGGTATCCGGTACATCGATGGAGTCGATAAACGCACATTTGTATACAGACACCTAATCAAAGCCTGAAAACGGATTCATTTCTGATATTACATCGCGTATGTCGGCTAGGGCTGACGAAAAATGATTTTTATTTTTGTTATTTTTGAAACAGCATAAATTTCAAAAAAACAAGTACAGTTGCTCCCTATGTTTTGTTAATTTTGGCGAATAAATGTCTGGAGTAGCCAAATTTCTTTCGCGATTTCAGGGTTTGTCCTATGGTAAAGATGTTCATTTACACACAGTACAAAAAGTGTTTTCACAGGATAGCAAAGCTCAAGGGTTCTTATTACTGCCGACAGAAGTGAAAACTTAAAACTTTGTAAGACTCTCACTCTGACGCTACTCGTCACATAACATGTCGGTGACGCAAGCCCATAAGCTTTGCCCCTACCAAACGCTCAACGTGGTTAAAGAAACTTTTACTTTAAAGCCCGTTTCAAATAACATAATATCTAAGACCTCTAAAAGGTACTATATACACACACTATTTAAGGCTATCTTTTTTTCCTTTTTCAGTTAGTTTTGTTTCAGGTCTTATCGTGTTTATTTTAATATTTTTCTAGTTTCGTTTTTTTTTTTGTTTGTTTTAATTCGCCTTTCTTACTGTAGACCACTTTTACCAATTCATTATTTCGTTAATGGAGAGGGGGTTCTCCTTGCACAAGTATATATTTTACCTAAAAGGAGGTCCCTATGTAAGATTTACTGTAAAGTTGTACAAATGTACAATAAGTTTCTGCAATAAACATTTATTTAAACCACTCCATATTCCGTATTTTATAAAACAAATAATTAATTCATCGTTTCGACAGCCCTGCACGAGATTTGGCGGCCATATTGCAACAATTCCGGCATGGAGACGTTCACAAATATTATTATTACAATTTGTTGTGTTTTTATGAATCTCGCGTCGCACGAGACTTGGATATAACGCAGCTTTCAATTACGAAGGAATTTTCCTGCGTAAGCTTTTTAGGGTACAATGTGTGCGTATGTTTGTTTTATAAGTGGGTGCGTTGTTTATACCTAAGCTGCTAAGTAAGGAGAGAATGAGAGGCTTACAAACTTGTTAAGGTCCCACTGCAGGGCAAAGGCCTATTTTCATACGAGAAGGTACGGGCATTAATCACCACGCTTGCAAAAGGTCAGTTTTCAGACTTATGTTAACTATAAGTTCAGGTTTCAAAATGTTTTCCTTCACCGATGTCAGTGACGTCCAATATGAACTTAGAAAGAAAAAAAAACAGGTAATGTGCCCAAAAGACTAAGGCATTGCGACATTGTATGGTAACGCTTAACCTTTGTTGACTCTCTGAAACTATTTCGAGATATTTCGCCTGAGTTTGGAATTGAAATAAATCCTTGAGTTTTGATTGGACCAGACAATGTAGAGACAAAGAATAGTAATTAAATACTTCTTGCCGTCTTTTGTTTGCCTCTAGCACAAATAATAAAATGAAGCAAAATCATACTTGCCTCTATTTCCACCATTTTAAGAGAAGTCGGTACGGGTTGTGAAAAACCCGAAAGTTTGACAAGAAGTCTAACCAAGGGGTATCCCGTTGCCCAGTAACTGGGTTGTAAAAATCAGATAGGCAGTCGCTCCATGTAAAATACTGGTACTCACCTGCATCTGGTCAGACTTGAAGCCACAACAAAATATTTGAGAGAAGTCTAGGCAGATGATGAACTTTCTAAGTTTAAAATAGACTTTACTAATATCAGTCAAAGAAAAGATCGTGAGGAAATCTTGACTTATAATTGATATAAGTCTGAAATCACCAACCCGCCTTCAGGCAGCGTGATTTACACTCGCGCCTTCTCCATATGAGAAGACGCCTTTGCTCTGCAGTAGGGCAGTAGCAGGCTGGTTAACGCCTGTTTTCCCCGGAGAGTTAAGTAGAGGTGCACCTATAGTACACAGATTGGTATATAGACTGCAGAGTCTAGGTCATGATCATTTTTTTTTATTTTTTTTTAAAGATGTTGCCCCACTCTAAGCATTTCTCCTGTGTCGTGGGTGCGTTTACAAACATTTAAAGTCACATTCACAAATAGCCAGACCCGGAACAACTACTCGTACCTGTAGGCTACACAATACAATGCACGCGGCACAGCAGTCGATCGCTCAGCCGCTGTGCCAACTGTGCTGACGAGAAATCATCATCTGCCTAGCGTTTCCCCAACTATGTTGGGGTCGGCTTTTAGTGTCACCGGATGCAGCTGAATACCAGTGTTTTAAATGGAGCGACTGCCTATGTGATCTCCATAACCCAGGTACTGGGCAACGCGATACCCCTTGGTAAGACTGGTTGTCAGGTTTTCGGGTTTCTGGCTACCCGTAATGACTGTCAAAGATCTGTAAATGACAACCGGGCCCAACGGCTTAGCGTGCTTTCCGAGGCACGGAGGAGTCTCGATATTTTACGAACGGTCACCCATCCACAAACTGACCTCGGCAAGCGTAGCTTAACCTGCGATCAACCCGTGCGGAGTGCAGAGTCTATGTTTGCTCAGTAAATATTGTGTTACACATAGTTAATTTATTATCTTTTTGGGACGTATCCTCAAGGCCAAATCCCCTGATTCAGGGCTCAGCAATATGTTTGACGTAACTCGATCCTCGCAGCCTTGGACTCCAAGCTTGTATACACTAGACGACACTGACATCAATTCTATTGTTATAAAACTAAAATTTGAGTATTGCCATCTCTTACTGACGTACAGCTTTAGAAAAAGACGGGGACTGTCAGTGAGAGATTCTTTGCCTCGTTGGTGTATTGGTTGCAAGCGCAAATCAAATCAAATCAAATCAAATTATTTATTTGCATAATACAGGTAGAAAAAAGATGTTGTAAATAGGTATAAAGTGCACTGTATCATTACCTAAATAGGTGTGCAAATATTTATGTTCGATAGCCGCTATATAAAGCTAAAGCTAAGTTAAAGCTAATTATAATACATTCAGAATAATTACTACAAATGTCAAAGGATTTAAATATTAAATGTCAGAAGAATTACAATTCATGTCATAGTTATTAAAAATTAAATAGATTAAAATATTATACATAGTCAAATTTACAGTTTCTTATCAAACAAAATTATTACTGTATGTCACATTATTTTATTATTACATCACAATGATATTTACTTTAGGTACCTATCTATATCTTTATCCTGTAAGTACTCCTTGACATGATAATAACATTTATTTACCAGTAGTTTGTGCAACTTCGACTTGTATTGGTGTATAGGCAACGTTTTGACATCATCAGGCAGCTTGTTATAAATCAGTGATGCCATACAAAGAATACTTTTATTTATTAGAGCTGTTTTCCCGTAAGGTATATCTATATCTAATCTTTTTTTGTCACGTAATTGTCTATAGTAGCTTTTAAAAGAAGTCTTAAAATAATTAGGATTTAATTTCACAAAAACATTAAGTTCATATATATATAACGAAGGCAGTGTCAGTATTTTCAAGCTTTTAAAGTAGGGTTGACAGCTGGTAGTAATGTCTATATTACACATTGCTCTAATGCATTTCTTTTGAGCTTTAAACACACAATCCCTATCTACTGAGTTGCCCCAAGATAGAATACCGTATCTTAGTATAGGTGCAACAAGTCCGTGATATGCTGCTAGAACGGCTTCTGTACTGACAATTTTGGAAAGTTTGTACAGAGCAAATGAGGATTTATGAATTCTTTTGCATAACTGTTCTAAATGACTTTTCCATGTCAGTTTATTATCTATTGTAATTCCCAGGAACTTAGTATCTGTCACAGGATGTACTATTTTGCCTTGGTAACTAACGTTTATATCTATCGGTTGAATCCTCTGGTGAAAGTGTATAATTTTGGTTTTTTCCATATTTATTTTTAGATTATTTTCGGTTAACCATGTTATAATCGTATTTAATGTTTTTTTTACTACGTGCTCATAATCATTTTCTTTGTCACCTTTTATTATGACTGTACTGTCATCTGCAAACAGTACCATTGGTTGATCAATATGGTTAGGAAGATCATTGATATATATTAGGAACAGTAGGGGCCCTAAGACACTTCCCTGTGGTACTCCAAATTTTATAGTTTTCGAGTTCGACTTATGTTTAATCTCGGTTCGTGTTTTCTGGCATATTTGTGTTATTTCTACTATTTGTTTTCTATTATGCAAATATGAATAAATTAGATCTAGCGCTGTACCTCTTATGCCATACATGCTTAATTTTTCTATAAGTATTCTATGGTCAACTCGGTCAAAAGCTTTACTCATGTCCATAAAGATGGCACATGTTGGTATTTTTTTGTCCATGGCGACTAAAATTGTTTTCAGTAGGTCATAAATGGCCATATTTATTGATTTTCCCTTTCGGAATCCTTTCTGTTCGTCCACCAAAATATCATATTTTTCTAAATAACTATACAGTCGGCTATACATAATTTTTTCAAATAATTTTGAAAAAATGGGGATCAACGCTATGGGTCTGTAGTTCCCCATTTTTCTTTTATCTTCTTTTTTATGCAGTGGAATGACAATGGACGTTTTAAGTTTTTCTGGATATATTCCGTTAGAAATGCATAAGTTAATTATGTAACATAGATGAGCTGAAATATCTGTGGATACATATTTAATGACTTTGGTGCAGACACCATCGTTGCCAACGCTATGGGTATTTTTCAGTTGTCTTATTTCTGTGTCTACTTCTTTAGGTGTTGTGGGAGTAAGAAAAATTGAATTAGCATTAGTGTTGATTTTATGATTTGAGGTTTGGGTTTTGTTTTGACTATCATTCCTTAAACTATTTATTTGGTCTGATTCTGAAGCTTGGTCAATGAAGAAGTCGTTAAAATTATTCGCAATAGACTTAGGATCTGTAATTTTTATGTCATCTTTAAGTATTTCTGTAATAGGTTCTTTGGGGAAGTTAAATTTTGACTTGTTTATAACTGACCATGTCGCTTTTGCCTTGTTTTGTGGTGTGTTTATGTAATAATTGTTCTGTGACTTCTGTGTTAGTGAGATCACTTTCTTAAATCGAGCTGCATGTTGCTTAAATCTACTTTTATTTATTTGTGTGGGAAACATCCTATACTGCCACAGTAACTTTACTGCTACAGCAACTGCTGAGCATGTGGTTCTGGGTACGATTGACGGGTCAGGCAAAGTGTTATTGTGTTTTTCATTTTTCATGAGCAGTCCGGAATCTGGATTTGTGCCCGGTTGATGTCAACAGTAACATGGGATTTTAACATAACTCGTTATAATGAGGATCGGCTTCGGGGAATATATATGACAATAGGCTCGCCCTATATTCATCATTCAGACAAAAGACATCTAAAACTGGAAATAGACCTCTCCCAAATATTTCCACAACGATCGGTTCTGCGCTGCTCTTATCCATCAGCTTCCTGTGATCTTCACCAGATCGTCAGTCCACCTTCAGAGGTGTCTAAGTCTTCTGGCAAGTGTCATTTCTGCATGGTTGATGGCAATAGGCTCGACCCCCATTACATTGGACGTAAACATAACTGGCAAAATTAGGGTGTACTACAGGTACACCTTGCCCATTCGGCGGAACAGGCGTGATGTTACGTGTCGGTCGATGCATTTGATTTTTTGTATAAAAGCTTAAATTGACAGTTCATACAAATATCTGTCCTTTTCTTGTTTTATGAGAGAGAAAAAGATGTAAATAACCTTTATAAAGTTCCGTTACCCTGCGCTCTTACAACCTTCAATGAACTCCTTTACTTTATCTAACACCCGCTACAAAATGGCTGACGAAAACCACGAAACGACAAACTTAATATCGAACGCTGTGAACGCCTCTCAAGCCAAAGGATGCCTGAACCACTCAACGGACTGCCTAAAGGATGCCTGAACAAACTTACCACAAAGGTCCCAATACTTGAAAAGACGGAAATTTGGTGGTTCATATTGCAGCGTGGTCTTTGGGAAGCAACTAGTGATAACGAAGCTAAATCTGAAGCTGTTTGATGAACCTCCCGATTGGACAGAAGGGTCGATCGGGAACGAACTTTCACAGTTCCGATTGGATGTCCAAAACATGGTGTAGTGATATTTCGGTGGTATTTCCAAGATATGGAAACCTTGAGCTGATGCTGCAGAATCAAGTAGTCTGCGGGATACCGGTTGGACACCCCGCAAACTGTATGGAACTTACATACATACATATATCGGGCCTATAATCCCCGAAGAGTTGGCCAGAGGTGTACCAACAGTACACCCACATTTCACCAGTTATGTTTTTAAGTCCCATGGTGGTAAGCCTTTTGCCCTCAACTGGGCACACATCCAGACTCGCTTGCTAGCTTGATGTGCTGGAGTCTGTCCATAACAATAGTAATATATTGATGCAGACGTTGTCAGGTCGGGGGATCCAGAAGTCTTAGAACGAATTTCTTGCGAGAAATTCACCTGGCTATTTATTAAACGAAATCAGTTTCGTAGTAGAATGTAGAGGCGCTGTTTCAATCTTAGTACAAATTGTTGGTAAACTTCTCGCGAGAAATTAGTGCTAGGGTTTCTGGATACCCATTGATGCAGGCGTTGTCAGGTCGGGGGATCCCTAGAACGAACTTCTTGGGAGAAATACACCTAGTTAACGGTCAAACGAAATTAGTTTCACATAAGTAATGTAGAGGCGCTGTTTCAATCTCAGTACAAATTGTTGGTAAACTTCTCGCGAGAAATGAGTGCTAAGGCTTCTGGATACCCACCCAGGCTACTCCTCATCCACCCACCTCCATCAAAAACCAAACAAGCACCAAACCCTAAACAGCTACTCGTCACATGACGTCATTGCACGGTATTCGTTTATTTTTACAGTCTGCAGCGCGTTCGGGAGCGTTTAATTGTCCCCACACGTGACGTCACGGCTAGCGTAGTGTGGACCTGACGAATTTATAGTCAGCTGCGGCCTTTTAGGAAGAAGGAATGTGCGAATATGTGGCCGTTTACGGGTAGGGAGAGGTGATGGAATAACTGTGGGACGTGGCTGCGGTATTAGTAAAATAAATGATGCTGGACAATCCACACAAAATCATCTAGCCCCAAGCTAAGCAGAGCTTGTGTACAAAACATTACGTAGATAGATATTTTTATTATACATAGCAAATACCCAGAACACCAGTAACAAATCTTTGTAGATCGTACTGACATTAGTTCCAAGGCGGGAATCGAACCCGCCACCTCCTGCGTCGCAGGCGGACCTTCGCCCGCCGCGCCTCATTGGTCGTTAGTGAAGGAGGTACTTAAAACAAAATGTGTGTGACAGTTTTTATGGATCAGAACAGTTCTAAAATTATTCATTTATTTTTGACAGTTCAGTGAGTGTATCTCATTTTTTTCTCGCTCTGAGTCTGGGTAGGACAAAGAAGTGTGACTTTGCCCTATAAAAACCTCCAAGAATTGTTTTATGACTGGCCTCAAATGCATGGTACCTTTGTGCCTGGCACGAGTCTTTGTAAATAAGTAACGTCATTTCGATTTTAAAATTTGAAAACGCTTGTTTCGAATTCGATATTATTCATTTATTTTTTAAACTTTACTCTTGTTTTGTGATCAAAATGATACTCGTAGTTAAATTTTAAAATTGCTTGGATTGCCATTAAATGCCGTCTAAATCAAATATTTGTGCACATCGCCAGTGGACTCCTTTTAAATGGGCATTAGCTTATTACCTGATGAAATTGGTTTTTTGTTTCATTGATAGTGCCCTTAAGAGTACGCTCCAACTCAAAAAACTCTTCCCCTAAGATGAGCCAAAGACTGGTTTACCTCATTCCACTGTTCGAAAATTCTCATGGATGTCCTCCGATCTAAGGGGATGGAGGGGTCCATCAGATTCTTTCTGATAAAAAACTACCCTGGTGTACCATCTCATACCTCGCCGAGGGTCTCGGGACTCCTGGTCCATCCTTCTTTTATATTGTCCGGCTTTTCTCACTCCACTCCATGTTACTTTAATTATTACAAAACATTTGTCATTAAATTAAATACCAATTGTTTCCAATTACCCAGCTTATCCACCTTATCCTACCACACACCCTCCATTGGGAATTCAAATAATTTTCTGAAAACAATAGTCCGCGTTCCATAGTAACAATGTTACTGGTTTTTTGCCGTATCGATGAAAATGCAATCAAAATGTATTTTCGACTCCAATTATCTTCGTAACTTTACTTTATTTTTTGTCGAATTTTTAATTGAAAAATACGGATTTCGCTTTGATAATATAAAGCCGAATTCATTTTGTGTACGTATACGGGCTTACGTCATATTAATTTGGATCCAACAGCAGTCCCACTTGTCTTACAGGTAGTCAGAAAAACAGAAAATCTGACAACCAGTACCTACACACGGGCCCATTTCTGGTTGGCGACTGTCAATTGTCCTCCGAACTTTGGTTCCAGGATATGCTGGTTTTCTCACAATGTTTTCCTTCACCGTCTTGAGACCAGTGGAGATAATAGTTGATTAAAAATATCGATCTATGTAATGTATTGTATTAAGTATATCAGTCATCTAGTACCCATAACACAAGCTCTGCTTAGCTTGGGGCTAGATGATGCTGTGTGGATTGTCCAGCAATATTTATTTATTTATTTATTATTTATTACACACCAAGGAGATAAAGCAGTGTGCAGCAGAATGCAGTAAGGGATTCAAACCCTTGGGTGTCTTAAAAAAGATACCTTCACCCCCTTGGTACCTTATGTGCGATGATAATTAAAAGCAAATCGATTTTCAAATGAGTTCTTTTCGGTACCTAAAAGGTTTTATACAAACTTTTAGTTAAAGTTCTAAATTCAAAACACATTATAGACCAGCGGGTTGCAATAAAAAAAAATTGCTTGGTTAGACCGTAGGGCTGTAATAACTTAATTTGAGTAAGTTTTAGTAACAAATAATTTGACATTATCAATCAGATATCATCATCGTCATCATCCTCCTGCCCTTATCCCAATTTATTTGGGGTCGGCGCAGCATGTTTTCATCTTCCATACATCTCTATTTGCCGTCATCTCAAGGGTCAACTCTTTTCTAGCCATATCATCTTTCACACAATCCATCTATCTTTTCTTTGGTCTTCCTCTACTCATGTAACCCTGCACATTCATACTCAAAACTTTCCTCACAACATGGTCCTCATTCCTTCGCATCACATGCCCATACCATGACAACCGATTACCGTCACTTTCAGACTTCCTCTTACATACTCATCTCCCCCAGCATTCTCATCTCAGCTGCATGTAACTGCCTTTCATTCATTTAGGTAGTGTGAAAAATAATATATCCATAATAAATGGGTACCCATGACCTACGCCACGTAAATTACTGATCTTGTTCGTATTCATAGTGTATGTGAGTTTAAATGTTTGTAAACGCACCCACGATACAGGAGAAATTCCTAGTGTGGGGCAACGTTTTTTTTTTTTAAAAAAAAAAAAAAAAAAAAAAAAAAAAAAAAAAAAAAAAAAGAATTCACCTACAATCAACTTAGGGTTCCGTATGAAACAAACACCAAACACTTTCACTTGCAAGGCAGTAAATTAAAGTGTAAAAAATTCATATGAGATCTCTCTGCAAGGTGGAGGGCGATAGCAATTATTTATTTATGAGTACTGAACCCGGCGCGCTATTACTGTTACATTTAAGACACTATATTGTTTTTGCTTTTAGTACCAGTAAAGGTCATTAGTCCTCTCATCGCTTGCTGAGGTCTATCTGTGGATGGGGGACCATCCGTTACGAATCGGGACCTCTCCGTGCCTCGAAAACCACGTCAAACCGTTGATCTCGACTGTCTTTTGGATTTGATTTACGTTACGTGTAGTCAGAAGCCTCTTACTCTGACGACTAGTCAAATCAAGGGTATCATGTTACCCAGTAACTGTGTTTAAGAGGTCAGATAACCAGTCGCTCCATGAAAAATACTGGTATGCAGCTGCATAGTAAGGAAAAAGTCTAGGCAGACGTTGATGACATACACGTACTTACTCGTAAAACATCACCCTCCTTCTGGGGCAGTAGGGTAAGAAAAAACTGGGTCACTAAGGCACTGTTTGTGTATACAAAGCAAGAACACAATGTTATAAATTTAGTCTTTATAAAACTCACAACGTAAACTGAAACTCAAAGCAAACTATTAAATACTACATTGTATTTTTACTATTATTAAGCAAGCTTAACAAAGTAAGAATATTTTCATATTATCTTTGAATTTTTAAACACTGCACACTACACTAAAGTTTTTACTGCTAAGTTGATGTAATGTCAGCGAGCAGCGGTGAAGAGCCTGGATTTACATGTTCTTATATCCTCGTTACATGATACTTAGACATAATAGCAGAATCTTCTGGCTATTCAGACGACCTATGTGGCGCAGCGGGCGAAGGTCCGCCTGCGACGCAGGAGGTTGCGGGTTCGATTCCCGCCTTGGGACAAATGTTTGTACGATCTACAAAGATTTGTTCCGGATGTTCTGGGTATTTGCTATGTATAATAAAAATATCTATCTATGTAATGTATTGTATTAAGTATACCAGCAATATTTATTATTATTATTATTATTTATTTTATTATTTATTTTATTTTTTACATACATACATAAAAAACTTTTTAACAAAAAAGAAACCAACTTCCAACAACTCCCTATGAGCCCTAAAAAGTATAAAATAATACTAAATCGAATCTACTTAATCTTGAAAATCTAACCTATATAACCTAACCTACCTAACCTATAACAAAATTTAACCATTTTTGGAGTCGGTTCCAAGTAGGGCATGCAAAACCGGAAAGTCATCAAAACCGGTTTTGAACATCGTTTTTTTGGGACCAAAACCGAAAACCGGAGCTAGGTCCGGTTTTAGCAAAAAAAAATGATTGTAGTATAATTTAAAAAGTAACACCATTTTTTTAAAATACCCACTAAGTCTACAAAATAAAACAAATTGTATGATACATTTCTTTTTAATCCAAACCATAATAATTGTTCTCGTCTTGCTAACGGAGAATACTTGCATAGACACAACCTCGTAGCCAGGATAATCCACCAACAACTTGCCCTTAAATATGCCCTTGTGGATATTGAGGTACCATATTACCAATACCACCCAGAACCAGTTCTCGACAATGGCCAGATCACGCTCTACTGGGACAGATTGATTATAACTGACAGGTTTATTCCCGCTAATAAACCTGATATTGTGATAATCGATCGGTCGATGAGTCGCGCTGTAATTATTGATATCACTATTCCCCATGATGAGAACCTAGTGAAAGCTGAAAAAGATAAGATAATAAAGTATCTCGATCTCGCTCACGAGGTTACCAGCATGCTGAATATAAGCTCAACAATTATAGTGCCGATAGTCATATCAGTCAACGGTTTGATAGCGAAAAGTTTTGACCAACATCTGGAGAAACTTTCGCTAAACAGTTGGGTCAAGAGCCAGATGCAGAAGGCGGTCGTCATGGACACGGCACGCTTTGTGAGGAGGTTCCTCTCTCTGGATCCCTAACCACCGTAAGCTTGGGTTTTACCATCTCGCTGCGGGCGGAGCACTATTTTAAATCATATTTTATCCAAAATTGTATTTTTTTTTTTGTTAAGATACGTAAAACAATATGTACGTTAAAAAATAAATAGTACAGTGAATAACAATGAACTTATAATAGTATAAAGATTAATTAACTGAGATCAAATCAACAACAAGTAAGTTTTTGGTATCTTTGGTACCTATTAAGTCTGCTATCAAAAAGGAGGCGTGTGAGTGGATGGATGCAGGCTGTGTTCGGTTCGGATACATTTGATGCCTCAAAATTAATTATTTTTTGAGTGTTCGAAAAAAATGTTGATAACAATCAAAATGTTAATTGGTACTCAATAATGGGAAAACCGGAGCTGAGCTCCGGTTTTGACTCTCTAAACCGGTTTTCAAAAATCGTTAAATTTGGGCCGATTTCCGGTTTTGCGCAAAACCGGAAAACCGGTTTTGCATGCCCTAGTTCCAAGCCTAACACGATTGATGAACTCAGTACTAATACGAACTACTAAAAAACAAATAAAATATCAATCGAAACGCGTAAGAAACCGCGTATAACTGTTTATCTAATAAATAATTTAAAAGATAGTTATATGTTTTTGATTATGTGTTTAATTATCTACGTAAACTGTGTAACAAAGTTAGCAGAATGATTTTATGCTCAGATTGGAAACACTTGGCTTGGCACCGACTCCAAAAAATGTTAAATTTGGAGTTATGTAACATACATAAAAAAAAACATACAAACATACGAATTGAGAACCTCCTCCTGCCTTGGAAGTCGGTTAAAATGAATCTCAACTGATTCTGATTCTGATCCTGTCGTTGGTCTAGTGATCTAGCGTGAGGTCGCCCTGTACGGGTTGGTGTAAGTCATATTCGTCTTTGACACGGTTGGCGCAGTGGTTGAGCTATCTTCTGTCTTTGACGTTCAAAAAGTGCTGATTCTCAGCCTAATTTGAATAAATGAATTTTGATTTTGATTTTGATTTTGATCGGCTGCTGCGCCGCGTGTCGTGGGTTCGATCCCCGCACGGAACAAATATTTGTATGACCTACAAGTAGTTGTTCCGGGTCTGGCTGTTTGTGTATGTGACTTTAAATGTTTGTAAACGCACCCACGATACAGGAGAAATTCCTGGTGTGGGGCAATGTTTAAAAAAAAAAAAAAAAAACGGTTCCAGGATATGCCAGTTTACTCACGAGGTTTTCCTTTACCATTTGAGTAGTAGTGCAAATAGTACAAGCCTATTACTGTCCCACTGCAGGGCAAAGGCCTCTTCTCAAACAGAGAAGGCATGAGCATTAATCACCACGCTTGCTCAAGACGGGTTGGCGATTTCAGACTTATATTATTTATAAGTCCAGGTATCCTCACGATGTTTTCCTTCACCGATGTCATTGATGTCCAAGATAAACTTAGAAAGTATGTACATATGAATTGAAAAACTCACATTGGTACTTGCCCAGGATTGAACCCACAACGTCATGCACAAGAGGCGAGGCCTAAACCACTGGGCCATGACTATACTTGTGCCTTAGTCTGTGTTAAATAAATGATTTTTCATTAATTTCATATATCAATGAACCTCTAACTTCAGCCATTTCTTACTTGTTCACTATTTGAGACCAGAGGAGAAAATATGAGATTATGTACCAAGGGGATAAAGCAGAGTGCAGCAGAATGCAGCGAGTGATTCAAAGCTAAGTAGGTCTTGATTGACTTGATAAAGACCATTATAAAGCCACGGAGAATACTCTACTTTTGACACATTCTATGCGATGATCGAACAAAATTCGAGTTCTTTATGGTACCAAAAAGGTTTTTATACAAACTTTTAGTTGAGATTCCAAGTTCAAATATTATCGATCATCGTTTTGAGAGCACTCGTTGCGGGTTACTCTGACCAGTCTTACCAGTGTTGCCTAGTAACAGGGTTAGAAAGGTCAGATAGTCAGATAGATATTTGCAGTCGCCGACTGGAAGCAGACCCCAACATACGAGTAGTTTGAATAAAGGCCAAGTAGATGATGATGATGATTTTTTGACAGCAGTGGTGATGAAATAAATCCAAAAAATAAAGTGCCTGCTTGTGTTTGAACCCACGACCCACAACTTGCAAGTCGGAACCGCAACCACTGGGCCTAATCTAATTTAAGTTAATATAACATTTAACCCCCAATTGGGGGTGAAATTGGAAGGCTATACGAATACCATAGGGGTGGGTGGGGTAGATGTATTAGTGAAATTCCGCTAGGGAGCGAGGTTGTCGACTTTCCGAAGGTTTAATGGGCTAAATATCTTGAGCCCAGATAATTCGGAGATAGGACGGTCGGCAGAAAAATGAAACGGTATTTTTTTATAGGTTTTATAGATTTCTATACGGAGTGTAAACAGCGTTACTTTTGAGAATATTAAAATGTGTGTGTAACGTCGTCATCATCTGCCCAAGCCTTCGCGGAATACTGTCGTGATGATATATTGCGATACTCTATAGTGGTATTTTTAACCACTACACCAACATGGCGTAAGTATATTTTTCTCTAACCTACATTTATATTTGAAAGAGCTCGTGGCTAAATAAAAACAGCAGCACGGGTCGATCGAAGGTTAAGTTACGCTTGCCGAGGTCGGTCTGTGGATGGGCGACCGTTCGAAACGCACCCGGCCTCGGAGAGTACGTTAAGCCGTTGTTCCTGGCTGTCATTTGTAAATCTTTGACAGTCGTTACAGGTAGTCAGAAGCCCGAAAGTCTGACAACCAGTCTTACTAAGGGATATCTTGTTGCCCAGTAACTGGGTGGTGGAGGTCAGATAGGCTATCGCTCCATGTAAAATACTGGTGTTCAGCTGCATCCGGTTATACTGGAAGCCGACCCCAACATAGTTGGGAAAAGGCCAGGCAGCTGATAAGATGATATAAGAATTATTAATAAAAAAAAACAACTTCAAACAATCTGCTAACCGTACATCGTTCGCTAAAGTATTAGTTAAGATTGTGCGTAAGTCGCGCCTTTAGCTTGAGACGCGCGCAATCGACGAAACTGAAGATAAAAACCTACTCATTTCTGACTATTGTATGTGTGAAAGAGTATAGTTGCTGTGCTACTACCAAGGTCAACTGCTACAAGCAAGTTGGGGCCTTTTTTAATGGGACAAGGCCGCCACACTATTCCTAAACCACTGCAACTCCTGAAAACCAGAATCAACAGTGGCGACCACTAGAAAAGCGCCGAAACAATGAAGACCGATGACTCCCGGAGAAACAAATCTGAGTACTACGCCCCTGACCTTTTTGAAAAACATCACCAATTAAGTCAGTGTATGTCCTACTAGGGCGTCCCCTTCCAGCGTTTTCGTGAATGGATGGATTGTGTGAGACATGGTAAGGCTAGAAAAGAGGTGACTATTGAGATGACGGCAAACAGCGGCGTTGGCATAAGGGCAGTAGGATGATGATATTGTAAAAGATTAGTAGTGATTGAATTTACTTATATTGGAATTCCATTACACACAAACAAACTGCTTGAATGCTAAAAGAATTACTTATAAATTAGCGAGTGCTCTCTCTCTTAGAACGGTAGGCGCAGTGGCTGAGCGATTGGCTGCCGACCTGAGTGTCGCGAGTTCAATTCCCGCACTGAACAAATACATTTATGTATGGCCTACAGATATTTGTCCCGGGTCTGATTGTTCTGATTTAAACGTTTATAAACGCACCCACGGCACAGGAGAAATACTTAGTGTGGGGTAACGTTTTTCTTTAAATAAATAAAATGGTTTTAAAAATCGCACTGAGGTTGCATGTCGATAAATCCTTATACCTTTTGTACATATCGAAGCCCGCTCTATTAAGGGACAATTAGATCCTAGAATTGTTCCCTTAAACCTGACCAAAAGGAAGCCAAAACAATAGGTTAGGTCATAAACCTCAACTAATTCTCTGACAAAGGTCCTACCCGTCTCAAATACATAAGTCCTAAAACAAAAGCGGTCGACAATAGCTGCAAGTCTGCCTACCCATCAGACACACAAAATCAAGATGGCGGAATATGAATTATTTATTAGAGTAATCCACATTAAGCTTCTGTAATTCGATTGGTTTGACCGTTGCGATTGCTTTAGCAAAGAGTAACATTGTTTTAATATCGATTTTGTTTGATTTTTCATTGTTTGATCGGCACGGTTGGCGTAGTGGCTGAACGATTGACTGCTGCGCCGCGTGTCGTGGGTTCGATTGCCGCACGGAACAAATATTTGTATGGCCTACAGGTAGTTGTTCCGGGTCTGGTTGTTTTTGTATGTGAGTTTGTATGTTTGTAAACGCACCCACGATACAGGAGAAAATCCTGGTGCGGGGCAACGTTAAAAAAAAAAATAATAATTATTGAAATAATAATAATATATCAGCCTGTTACTGTCTCATTGCAGAGCTAAAATCATCGAAATGGCTGATCAATTCTCTTGACTTCTTGGCATGGCAGACTCCTCTGCCCTGCAGTGAGAAAATAATTGCCTAGTGGCTACTGCTAAGTATGTTGTCTTGGGTTCGATTACCGGGTCAAACAGTGTCATTGGGTTTTTCATTGGGGAACAACCCAGTTGTTCCAGATAGAAAAACCCAATAAAAACCCCACAACCCAGAGTCTGGATTTGTGCCCGGGTCAACGCTTAGGCGCTTACACTTACTGCCTATCACTTCAGCGGATACAGGCGTGATGTTATATGTACCCTCAATCTAAATTGAAATCCATTCCCAACAGAGCCCGGGTTATATCCACAGCATCTCATCTGCGAAGCTCTCAGCGCGTAATGGCAGAGTTTATAAAATTCCCTTTCAGAGGTCAGGTCAATTTGAACCGGTGTTGTTAAACCAATAAACTAGTTACATCCGGTTTCACGGATACCGCATGTGGAACAAGTTAATGGTGTAGTTGAATACGCTCGCAGATACAGGGTGGAGAGGCATGGACAAACAACCTGATTTCATGGGTTCAGTACATGATAAAAATAAATAAATAATGCTGGACAATCCACACAGCATCATCTAGCCCCAAGCTAAGCAGAGCTTGTGTTATAATTACTAGATGACTGATATACTTAATACAATACATTATATAGATAGATATTTTTTATTATACATAGCAAATACCCAGAGCACCCGGGACAAATCTTTGTAGATCCTACAAACATTTGTCCCAGGGCGGGAACCGAACCCGCAACCTCTTGCGTCGCAGGCGGGACCTTCGCCCGCCGCGCCACATCGGTCGTCAAAAAATATAATTTATTTATCAAACATACGTTTAAATAAACTGACTAATCAGACATGCAAGGTATTACATTAATATGTTATGAGCGTCCATGTTTTGCCAATAACGGCGTACAAATTGTGTAGGTATAAAAATTACATTTAATTGCATTTAGTTATGAATTTTAAATTTCATTTCAAAATACATAAGAAATAAATAATGATTGATGTCAGGATATATTATAAATTGTCAAAAATAAATTGAATTATGTCCATTATAATCATTATTATGCGGTCAAATTATTGATTCTGGAACTTCCAGTGCTCGTCGACTTTTCCAAAATTTTAAACTATAAAAAAACCACGTTTATTTTTTTTTATTTTTTTTTATTTATTCGTTTACTCGTCTAGGAGTCGTTGTGACTGCCTCTTTGGTCTAGTGGTGGTCAATTTGACTGCCATGAGGTCCTGGATTCGATGCCCAGGTCAGACAAAGTGTTACTGGGATTTTTCATTAGGACTTCTTACCCCCTATAACATGGGACTTAACAGTGTAAAAGGCCAGGTGACCGACAAACAATACTTTTTCTATTGTGTCTCGTTGTCAGACAGTTAAGTGGTTAAAACATAACTGGTGATGAGATGTGGGTGAACGGTACAGAGGTGGTACACCACTGCCCAACCCTGCGGGTAAATCCAGGAGTGAAGTAATGTTTGTTTTGTGTTTTGTTTCGAAAATAATAATAATTTGTATCTGACTTAATAAGCTGTTTAATAAATGAGATATTTTATTAAAAGTAATTGATTCTCATTAAAAAAAAACCAGCCTATTACTGTCCCACTGCAGGGCAAATGCCTCTTCTCATACAGAGAAAGCAAGAGCATCACACACAATCACAACGCTTGGGTTACCGGGTTGGCGATTTCAGACTTATATTAATTATATAAGTCCAGGTTTCCTCACGATGTTTTCACCCATGTCAGTGATGTCCAAGATAAACTTAGAAAGTACATATGAATCGAAAAACTCTCATTGGTACTTGCCCAGGTTTGAACCCACAACCTCGTTTATTGATTCACTTGTGTGAATCATTAAAAAAAACCAGCCTATTACTGTCCCACTGTTGGGCAAACACCGCGAGTTGAAACATCGTGAGGAAACCTCTACTTATAATTAATATAAGTCTGATATCGCCAACCCGTCTTGAGTAAACGTGGTGGTAAATCATTTACTTCATAAAGTCTCTCAATGGGTTACAGAGAAATCATGATGCTGGAGAGGCCAGAATCATAAACTGAACTAATAGTATCAGTTTCTTCGTCCCTTCTACCTTGTATATTATGGATTCATTTAGAGTAGAGGAGCTCGTGGTTAAATAAAAACAACTGCACGTGTCGATTGAAGACTTAACAGGGTCGTTGGTCTGGTGGTCCTAAGCGCTGATACTGGGCATGAGGTCTTGGGTTAGATTCCCAGGTCGGACTAAGTGGGATATTGTGATATTCCATGTCATTTCACAATAGCAGCTCCGAGTCTAAATTTGTCCCCGGTTGATGGCAATAGGCTCGCCCCCTATTATATGGAACTGAAACAGAACTGGCTTGATGTGGGCGTTGTACAAGTACACCTCAGTGATATTCTTTGGAATCATTCTGAGTGCAAGTCGCGCAGAGGAGCTGGTGTTGAATAAAAACAACCACACGTGTCGGTTGAAGACTTAACAGGGTCGGTGGTCTGGTGGTTGTAAGCGTTACTACTGGGCTCTTGGTCTTGGGTTAGATTCCCATGTTGGACTAAGTTATATTGGGATATTCTATTTCATTTCAGAGTATCAGCTCGGAGTCTAAATTGGTCCCCGGTTGTTGGCAACTGGCTTAATGAGGGCGTTGTATAAGTACACCTCAGGCTTACCCATGGGGAAATAAAGACGATTAGGGAAGACAGTTATGATGATACTGTTCACAGAACAAAATTAAACTGTGATTTTTCGTTCCCCGCTCCCGCTCCTCTCTTAACCCTCAACCCAACCGCACAGGGAGTGATTGGATATGAAAGTTTAATGCTTTTGTAGTGCAGCCGCCCAATCACTTACAGCGGATAACCAACTGATTAATATATCAATCGTTAACTATACGATCGTCATATCAACTCGGGATATACGGAAGAATATAGATATATATATATATATAACATAAGAACAGCTCGTGGCTAAATAAAAACCGACGCACGGGTTGATCGAAGGTTAAGCTAGTTGCCGAGGTCAGTCTGTGGATGGGTGACCGGAAAGCAGTTTAAGCGGTTGGTCTCGGCAGACATTTTTAGATCTTTGACAGTCGTTACGGGTAGTCAGAATCCCGAAAGTCTGACTACCAGTCTTAACAAAGAGTATCGTGCTATCCAGTGGCTGGGTTGTGGAAGTCAGACATTCAGTCGCTCCATGTAAAACACTGGTATTCAGCTGTATCCGGTTATACTGGAAGCCGACCACAACATAGTTGGGAAAAAGGCTAGGCAGATGAGGATCATGAACGCGGGATATACGGAACGGTCTTTTTTTTGGTGTATCGATGCTGCTCCGTGCCTCGGAAAGCACTTCAAGCCTTTGGTCCCGGCTGTCATTTGTAGGTCTTTGACAGTTGCAACGAGTAGTCAGGGCATTATAGTTTTGAGAGTTGCAATGGTGATTTTAATGATTATATTTCTTAACGTTCATGATTGTTATAATTTTCAGTAACGTACTACTCAATATTGAGGGGTATTGTGTTGCCTAGTAACTGGGTTGTGCAGGTCAGATAGGCAGTCGCTCCATGTAAAATACTGGTATTCAGCTGCATCCAGTTAGACTGGAAGCCGACCCCAACATAGATGGGAAAATGCAGGCAGATGATGACTACTTAATACTGAGCTGCGAATTGCACCAAACCTAACAAAGTTTTCGTTACGTTTCACCCCGAAAACCGTCATCTTTGCATTTGATAGCCCAAATCTTGGGGAAGGTTCTAGGCAATTTTCCATCACGGTACGATACCTGGGAGACAGTGAAACCGCGGGCGCAGATACTATGCAAATAATTCCGTTACCGCGATCTCTATTCAATTGCTAAGCATATGGAATCCGATCGGCACTTCTGAAATGAAAATCTGCTGCTGACTTCATTACGTGTCGGTAATTAGTTGCTTTGAGATTCTTTTAAGTAAGTAATATATTTTGAAAATATGGGTTCAGTATACAGTGATAAATATAAACTGGTAGGTTCAGCTATATTTTACCGACAGGCATGAAAGAGTTATAGTGTGAAACCTTGAATAATAAACGCAATTATGAGATACACTGAAGAGTTTTATATCACTACTTAGTGGGTTTTAACAACAAAATTTTACTAATATTTAACAGCAAAATTTACATACAAAATCTAAAAATACAATAATTAAAGAATAGTTACTGTAAATAATAAAACAAAATAATAAGATTACTATTGTCTTAATGAATTAAGTAAAGTAAAAGTAATTACTTTTGTCGCAATTATTTTAGAATCATCAGCATCTCCTTTGTGGCAAATAAACATTTATTTACTCACTCTATTTTCATTCTACTGCAAAATTCCTAATGGAAAATCTAAATTACACTTCTTTTTTTTAAAGGATGGGAACTCATCCGATGACTTCTCCCGCGACGGGAGGGCCCGTTCCACCCAGAACGGGAGAAATAACAGTCTTGTACTGACTAAAACCCATCAGTGTTCCATCCTTGCCCTTTACGTTCCAGGGTCACGGTAACTCTTCCAAACATCCCGCAACCCTGCACACTTTACCGCAAAAAAGTAAAACAGTTTAACGAAAAATATCAGTGTGTACCATTTCTCTTATTACCACGTCCATGGCACCACAGATAACAAATAGTTGTCGAAAGATTAACCTCCCATTGCTCTTGCTATCACCGCCACTGTCGCTATGACACGTAATAGAACACGAACCGCCACCCCAGGTGGGAACTAATATCGCGCCAATTTTAATTACGCACACTTCAAACAATGGAACTGAGCAGGGGGTGGAGACTTCCACTTTTTCCCTTAAAATACTGAGCAATTTCTGTAACCCTACGAAAATTTTCACATATACAAAAAATCTGCTGTTTCAAACAATTTGGTTTAGTAGGCATTAACATCATCATCCTCTTGCTGTATATAATGTTTCTGAGATGTAAAAAAGTAAAAAAAAAAATGGAAAATGACAATTTTTGTTTGTGGAGAATTTTTTTTCTTTAAAAAAAAAATATACCAGCCTGTCAGTGTCCCACTGCAGGGTAAAGGCCTCATCTCATACAGAGAAGGCACGATCATTAATCACTGCGCTTGCTCAAAACGGGTTGGCGATTTCAGACTGATATTAATTGTAAGATTTGTAAGTCCAGATTTCTTCATGAGTTTTTCCTTCACCGATGTCAGTGATGTCCAAGATAAAATAAGAAAGTACATATGAATTGAAAACTCACATTGGCTCTTACCCCGGTTTGAATCCATAACCTCGTGCACAAGAGGACCTAAACCACTGGGTCATCATGACATCCCAATTTATTTGGCGTCGGCGCAACGTCTTCTTCTATACATTTCTATTTGCCGTCATTTCAGAAATCACCTCCTTCCTAGCCATATAATCTTGGTCGAGTAGATGTTAAACTCTTATATGTTCAAACAAGAGTTTAAGAAAAAAAAGTTCAATAAAAACATGAAAGAAAGAAAGAGACTTAAGAAAAAGGGGAAAGAGAGTTCAAGAGTTCAGCTGAATTTTTCTCGTTATTTCTGAGTTGGGCCCATAGTAACAGTTGTTCGAATTCATGCGCAAAACACTCCTGCGATAATTTAGATAGTGATAAAATAAATGTTGAAATTTATCTGTTTATGGGAGAGGCTCCATAATAACAGCCGCACGGGTCGATCGAAGGTTACGCAGTGCTTGCCAAAGTCAGTATGTGGATGGATGACCATCTATCAGATATCACAACCCCACCGGATGCACTGCCTCAGCAAAGCACAATAAGCCGTTGGTCTTGGCTGAAACCAGAAAGATCTACAAATGACAGCCGGGAGCAACAGCGTAACGTGCTTTCCGAGGCACGGAGGAGTCTCGATATAATCTTAAAAAAATCCATTTCATAAGGCAACTCCACTATCCTGTCCAACCACCGAATGTCTATCCGATCCCGGCTATAATTCGAGCTGAAAATTCACCGAAGCCAATAAAATTCAGAGCCGTTGGCCTGTAGCCAACCAACTAATAGCCCAGGATCTGGGCTATTGTAGCCCATAATGAGATTTCAAACAATCTATAGCCCTTTGATTGTGAACGGTGAGAACTTATATGGATTTGAAGTTTTGTAAACCATTGTATTATTTTCTTTGATTTTCTATTTCGTCTAAAGTATGGTTAGAGTTTATTATAGTTTAAATAGGTACTATGGAAAATAGTCTGTTACTTTTCCACTGCATG
This sequence comes from Phlogophora meticulosa, assembly GCA_905147745.2. Taxonomy (NCBI): domain Eukaryota; kingdom Metazoa; phylum Arthropoda; class Insecta; order Lepidoptera; family Noctuidae; genus Phlogophora; species Phlogophora meticulosa. The sequence continues at coordinate 10,421,049 of LR990543.1, read as the reverse complement.
GCAAAGGCCTCTTCTGATACAGGAAAGGCACGAGCATTAAAACCACGCTTGTTCTAGACTCATGCCCATACCCGGTTGACGACACGGTTGGCGCAGTGGTTGAGCCATCGGCTGCTGCGCCGCGTGTTGTGGGCTCGATCCCCGCACGGAACAAATATTTGTATGACCGACAGGTAGTTGTTCCGAGTCTGGCTGTTTGTGTATGTGAGTTTAAATGTTTGTAAACGCACCCACGATACAGGAGAAATTCCTAGTGTGGGGCAACGTTTTTATTAAGAAAAAAATAAAAAAATAGGAAAAAAAAAACGATTTTCACACAAGATAAATTTTTTGGTGAAAATAAAATCTAAAAGTGAAAAATAACTATAATTTCGGAAGTCAATGGCGAAATCATAGTACTTTACACTTTTTAAATCGGTTGTTTTTTTTGCGAAATAGTTTTATTTTTCTCTTTTAGTGGATCAGTTATTAATATATTTAAGTTACAATGTAAATAGCCCTCTGACCAGGTGGGATGACGATCTGCGAAAGACTGCAGGCAGATGCTGGATGCGGCAAGCTGAAGACAGGGCGCTATGGCGCTCATTAGGAGAGGGCTATGTCCAGCAGTGGACTAGTATAGCCTGATGATGATGATGATGATGATGACAATGTAAATTGCTCATCACCTTTTGCAAAAAATCATTAGAACAAAAAATAAATCAATCATATATATAGAATAAATCAATCATATATATATTATAAATCAATCATATATATATATATAGTTTTTTCTACACATAAGGGTGGATTTCTTTTTTCAAAGAATTATCGAAATCGGACTCTGCAAAAAGAGATTAAAATAAAAAAAAGAGATCTTTTTTCAAATTTCATTGATACCATTCTTATTCATTAAGTCGGTTAAAAACAAATTTACAGAAATAAATATCACTAATCATTTATCGACACGAAAAGAATAATTAGGAACAAAAGATTTTGTCCAAAATCTGCCCAAAATACACCCCAATAAGTCAATAAATCACTAACAAATCGTCTCTATACCTCTGGCAGATCATGGCACCCCCTCACAGGACCGGAGTAGAGGTACATTTGCGGATGCTGGCTGAAAAGAGGCAAAACAATATGCAATTACACAGCAATGGCCGAGATTAATACTCCTTCAAGACAACTGATTTCATAATAGGCGGATGACGTAAACTTTGGAGGTGGCAATAAATTGGTAACGTTTAAATAAATAAATAATGCTGGACAATCCACACAGCATCATCTAGCCCCAAGCTAAGCAGAGCTTGTGTTATGGGTACTAGATGACTGATATACTTAATACAAGACATTACATAGATAGATATTTTTTATTATACATAGGAAATACCCAGAACACCCGAAACAAATATTTGTAGATCGTACAAACATTTTTTCCAGGGCAGGAATCAAACCCGCAACCTCTTGCGTCGCAGGCGGACCTTCGCCCGCCGCGCCACAACGTCAAAATTTTCAAATTTTTTGTTTTATTGAAATACGGAGATATATGGCCCAGTAGTAAGGCCTCTTCTATACATACATACATACATACCAATAAATTAAATTGAAGTATACATACATACATAAACTCACGCCTTTTTCTCATGGGGTATGCAGAAACAACAGAACGACATCTGCTACGATCCTTGCATACTCCTTTTGCTTCGTCTACGTTCATACATCTGGTCATACACACACGCCGGTAGCGAGTACTACGCACCTGACATTTCAGAAGAACATTTCTGAAAAAAAAATATCTTTAAATATATTACGTGTTTTGTTTTTCCTTTTGTTTCGACTAATCTCTAAAACGACTGGACCTCTGTTGACAGAAATTTCACTGATGGATACCACGGGCTGCCTTTTTTAGAAAAAAAGTTAGGAATGCGCGTAAGCAGATGGAGTCGCGGGTAACCACTAGTGCTCCATACATTTATAGAAATGGCAGCGGTATCAAACCAAGTTTTTTGAATATCGATCGACTTGAACCATCAAGCCTAAGTTCTCTCATAAGACCTTTGATATCTGCTTGGTCTCTGAATTGTCCCATCTAATTTAAAAAAAAAAACTTTTTTGCTGTGGGGAATCGCTAGGTAAATAAAATAAATTGCTGTAAACGTTGGCGAGTCCCCGACGCAAGTACGAGGCTTATATTTTGCTTTTTAGAGGTTTTTGTGCCGGAGGTATTTTTAAATTTAATTTCATGCTTCTTAAACTACATATGATATACCCAGTAGTAAGCACACTTAAATCGACACATGTAATTATGACACTTTATCTTGAGAAACAACCCAGATGCAAAGAGTCAAATACGGATAATTTTAGAACGGAAGAACCGATTTTAATCAAACATCAAATGGCTAAGAACACTCCCGACTAACACACCTTTCAAACAAAAGAAACAAAATGAAAATCGGTTCATCCATTCGGGAGCTACGATGCCACAGACAGACACAGACACACATACACACACACACACAGACACGTCATACTTATAACACCCCGTCGTTTTTGCGTCGGGGGTTAAACACCAATTTACAGAAATAAATATCATTCATCATTTATCATCATCTTCTACTTCGACTTTTCCCAATTTTGTTGGGGTTTAGGATTCCAGTCTAACCAGATGCATGGAGTGACTTTTTTTAATTGGGACAAGCCCGCCACACTATTCCCAAACCACTGCAACTCCTGAAAACCAGAATCAACAGTGGCGACCACCAGAAAAGCGTCGAGGCAATGAAGCCCAACGAGTCCCGGACAAACGATTCAACTGTCTTGGATCCCGAAACGAAATTAATCATAAAAGAACAGCGGAGGAGTTAGAAAAATACATAATATCCACTTCATGCATAGAGTGACTGCCTATCTGTCTTCCGCAACCCAGTCACTGGGTGACACGACACCTTTTAGTAAGACTGGTTGCCATATTTTCAGGCTTCTGACTGGCAAAATATCTAAGAATGACAGCCGGGACCAAATGCTTCCACATTCAATGAATAATCGCAGAAATATCACAAGCCATAAATTACCGCATCCAACCCCAACACCTACCACCACCGACTGCCCCAAAAGATCCGGTACAATTCCGGCCGTCATTTGCAGCCGTCCCTATGCCAACACAATAAAGATCACAATCGCGTAATTTCACCCTATTGTTGTGCGACTAAGTTATTTATGTTCTTAGTTAATAGACGCCTCTGTTCAGTTTTCCTTTTGTCTTAAAACACTGCTTTTGGCTTGATGGATGCTGTTTCTTTAATCTTAAGTTGGCGCTCTTGAGATACCTACATATATGTACCAACGGTGTGGAGTTGATTTTGTGTGAGAAGTTCTTATGGGCCCTATTTTTATATCACAGATTATATTTAATCATTGGCTGAACCCGCTTTGTCCACGTGGAACTAGACATCAATTTATAGGTTATAATTTCTTTGTGAGGAACTAAGTCTTTTTCTCAAATAAAAGTAGCCTAAGTTACTCATTAACAAATCAGCTATCTGCTAGTGAAAGTTCTGTCAAAATCCGTCCAGCCGTTTCGGAGACAAACAGACTATTTTTTTTAAAACCTCAAGAAAACTAAACATTGGTTTTTTGGTATAGGCTATCGTATACATTTGGTAAAAAGCTGTTACTTTGACATTATAAACGGACATTTTAATTACATTTATTTGCATAGATGTCATCATCATCTGCCTGGCCTTTTCCCAACTATGTTGGTGTCGGCTGCGAACCTAACCAGATGCAGCTGAATGCCATTCTGTCTTCCACAATCCAGTAACTGGGCAAAACGATACCCCTTGGTAAGACTGGTTGTCAAACTTTCGGGCTTCTGACTACCCGTAACGACTGTCAAAGATCTACAAATGACAGCCGGGACCAACGGCTTAGCGTGCTTTCCGAGGCACAGACGAGTCTCGATATGTTACGATCATCAACAGACTGACCTCGGCAAGCGTAGCATAACCTTCGATCAGTGCGGCTGTTATCATTTAACCACGAGAATAAATGTATAGATATCAAATATAATGAAAGATAGCAGACCCAGTACCTCAGAATCACTAGCTTCCTTTACTTCTTACATTCTGAGTTTAAACTCTAATTTATCTTCCATTCAAAGAGCGTATATAAAGAAAACATTACTTCCTCGCAGCTGAAGAGGAAACTTTGTTATTTTAAAGTGTATAACAGTTAAACGGAATACTTGGAATGAAACTCAAAATTACAGCTTCTTGGAAATTTCGTTTCCCTAGAAAGATATACACGGACCTTATTGGTGATGTTCTTCATAAAGGTCAGGTGCGTAGTACCCGCAACCGGCGTGCGTGTATGACCTGAAGGCCTATTAACGTACCTTATTTAGAACGTTACAAATCTATTCGCAAACACATCTCACCGATAACCAATTTCAAAAACTTGTCAAAAGTGTATTGACCGATGCGTACCGAAGTCGCGAATTAAAAAATTATCATCGGATATGATCGGATCTATCGCCTTGCTAAATCTAATAAAGATCGAAACTTAATAACTGTAACAAACAAAGAAACAATTACTTTCGCATTTATAATTAATATTATTAATGCGAAAGTAACTCTGTTTCTTTCTATACATACTTATCTAATAATAAGTATGGATAGATATTATTTATATACGTATACACATATGTCGGAAGCACATAGAAACACCTCGTCGTCAGGATGATCATACATCGTGAATAACCGAAATGATAGTCACAACACTTAGTACTGACGTCTATTAATCCACTAAGGTTAACATAATTTAGCAATATCACTCGATTAGGAAGTTGGAATCGGATTACAATAATATGGTAAACGCGGTGAGTTCGATACAGGATGGCAGAATAACCTCTCGCACCCGCGTCTCCATCAAAAAGCCCAATACAACGTTCCAACATTAACGCCCCATCACTTCAAAAGTCATGTTCAAAACTACCATGTCTCCTATGGCCACCGTCAATTCAGTGTTGCCACCAACTCAGTGTTGCCACTTCCTGTACAGACTTATCCCAAGTAAAATAATAAAAATAAATAAATAATGCTGGACAATCCACACAGCATCATCTCCCCCCAAGCTAAGCAGAGCTTGTGTTATGGGTGCTAGATGACTGATATACTTAATACAATACATTACATAGATAGATATTTTTTATTATACATAGCAAATACCCAGAACACCCGGAAGAAATGTTTATAGATCCTACAAACTTTTGTCCCAGGACGGGAATCGAACCCGCAACCTCCTGCGGCGCAGGCGGACCTTCGCCCGTCGCTTCGGTCGTTCACAAAAAAGTAGGTTTACTACTTGACGTTTCCGATGATTAATAAGTACACAATATCCAACAATCAACCCGAGTCATAGCTTTCTCCGACATATATATATATGTATATAGTATGTATGTGATAATTTCGCGGAATTCGCTCTAAAGTGCAAACATTACTATTTAGCTGGGGAGCTAGTAAATTATCCGGGTCAATTAAAGTATCTTTTGGCGAATGCGTAGATTAACCCAATTAGGTATCGAGATCAGATAACAACATAAGTGATTGGATTAATTCTGCTTACTAGCCCTTGGCGGTGGGTACGCTCCTACCCCATACATTGAACTTTTAATCGTTTTCCGAATCTTCACAGCAGTGGAGATAGCAGATTTTGACAAAAGAGGTGGTGAAGTAATTGGATCATATGAGTATGTACAGAGGCCAGCACATCAAGCCACCCCAATATGTCAAATTACTTTGATAGTTTTTCTCCTTGATTACAAAAAAATAATGAATAATGCTGGACAATCCACACATCATCATCAAGCCTGTGTTATGGGTACTAGATGACTGATATACTTAATTAATACAATACTTTACATAAATAGATATTTTTTATTATACATCAAAGCAAATACTCAGGACACCCGGAACAAATCTTTGTAGATCGTACAAACATTTGTCCCAAGGCGGGAATCAAACCCGCAACCTCCTGCGTCACAGGCGGACGACCTACCACCGCGCCACATCGGTGGTCAATAAGGTTCATGTTCAATTGGGAAACTTTCCCAGTTTGGATCATACCTAAGGATCGTAACAGGTCGCGTTCTCTAGTTTCTATCTACCCCCATAAGAAAAAGTCGTGAGTGTATGTATGTAGGTATAAAACTTAACTACTAACTTACTAACTTAACTAAATGGTTGGCGCAGTGGCTGAGCGATCGACAGCTGCACCGCGTGTCGTGGGTTCGATTCCCGCACGGAACAAATATTTTTATGGCCTACACTCTACAGGTAATTATTCCGGGTCTGGCTGTTCGTGTATATGACTTTAAATTTTTGTAAACGCACCGACGAGAAATTCCTAGTGTGGGGTAACGTTTTTATAAAAAATGGAATTGGATTGGAATTGGACAGACAAACAATACTAGTGTGAGATCAGACCTCTCCAAGAAATACAATAAGAAAAAATCGACATGTTACAAAGAAAACCAACTTTGTCTTACAGGACCTTGTCGAAGTAAAACTGCAAGGACTCAATCAGACTAAAACAGAACTCATTTCGACCAATGAGAACAATGTTCTGGAACAAGTTGGAAATCGGACTATTTGTAAAATTACTGGCCCGAGGCTAAGAGATAGGGACGGTTTTTGTTAAAACTTTCTGATCTTAAGTTCGGTCACCGCGTTTCGATTTCAAAAGCGTTTGAGATAGGTTTAATTATTTTTCTTGAAGGTTTTCACTGAAAGGGTAGATTAGAGTTTGAGGGAATTCGGCCTTTGGCTTTTTAGGGTACCATATTAAAATCGTTAAAAGGAACCCTTTTGATGCGGCTTCGTCTATCTGTCACAGCTGCTTATTTCAGGAAGTGCTTTCGACTTGAAATTTGTAATAGTCCTACAAGAACATTAAATAAAAAGAAACTCGATACTCAATTCTTAATTGCATTCCAAATGTATTACATAGATGTTATACCAAAGATTCTGTGTTGGGTTTCAAATTTCAATTAGAAACTATGTTATGTAATATAAAATATATTTTATTTCTGTCTTTTAATGCACTATTTTTTTTTTTTTTTTGAAAATTTTTTTTTGGAAAATTAACAATTACAACCTTATGGAAATTCAAAGGATTAGGCAGAGGCATACCTATTATCCACCTTCATTTCGCCAGTAATGTTTAAGTCCCATGTAATAGGGGGCGAACCTATTGCCATCAACCGGGCACAAATCCAGACTCCGGGCTACGACTGACAAATTCCAGATGGAAAAACCCAATAACACTTTGCCCGATCCGGGAATCAAACCAGGACAGGACCTCTTGCCAAACAGTAGCACTTGCGACCACTACACCAACGAGGCAGTCTATTCTCATGGACTATAATAATATGTATATGTTTTTATATTGTGTATCTATCAGCATTTTTTTTTATTGGGACAACCCCACCACACTATTCCCAAACCACTGCAACTCCTGAAAACCAGAATCAACAGTGGCGACCACCAGGAAAGCGTCGTGATAATGAAGCCCGACGAGTCCCGGAGAAACGATTCAACCGTCTTGGATCCCGCAACGAAATTACAATACCTACGCATTGCAAAAAAAACTTAAACTTGTCAAAACAAATCTTAAATTTGACCTAGAAGGAAACGCCCACAATTCTACCGTTTTCCCTTCCAGCCGAACGCCTCTAACACCCAAAAAAGAAAAACAACCAAAGCGGATAAAATAAGCAGTAATTTGCCAAGTTTCCCGATTCTACCCGCTATCTGCAACTCCACTTGTCGACTCAGCGATAGGAAACAGGAAAAGGGCTTCCTATGAAATATAATCAAACTTTTTGGTAGAATTAGTTTTCTTAACTTATGATTTGATATGCTTACCTTACTGTGAGGTCAGGGAAGAATATACGAGTTTATTCCATTTGTGGGTGATGTTTTTTCTTTGTTTATGTGGAGAGGAGAGTGGGGCCTTTACCGCGAAGTTGAGTAGTATTCGGATTTCATAGTGTTGTGTTGTGCGTAAGAATGATTATCTAAAAAAATACTACTTTTAATTCGACGCAGTATTTGACAGATCTAATCTATATATGGTCGCGGCTTCGTACAGACATCTCAACACCTCGATATAACGATAGTCTATTTGGCATCGCTGTAAGGATTCCAGAACAGCCCAGGTTTCGAAAGGGTCAAAGGCCTTCTCATAGTCCACAAAGGCAAGACACAGGGGCTGATTATACTCTTCGGACTTCTGTATAATCTGCCTCACTGAGTGTATGTGCTCCATCCAGCTGGGCTGGGCAGCGTTTGAGAAACTGTCGTCATCCATACCACAATGCTTAAAAAAGAAAGTTTTTAATCAGTGCGTCCTACCCGTCATGACTTACGGAGCCGAGACATGGACACTCAGGGTAGGGTTGGTCCACCTATTCAAAGTCGCTCAGCGAGCTATGGAGAGAGCTATGCTCGGAGTTTCTCTGAAGGATAGGATTCGAAACGAATACATCCGACAGAGAACCAAAGTTACCGACATAGCTCAAAGAATTAGCAAGTTGAAGTGGCATTGGCGAAGAACCGACAACCGCTGGGGTAAACGTGTTCTTGAGTGGAGACCGCGACTCGGCAAACGTAGTGCAGGACGCCCTCTGACCAGGTGGGATGACGATCTGCGAAAGACTGCAGGCAGATGCTGGATGCGGCAAGCTGAAGACAGGGCGCTATGGCGCTCATTAGGAGAGGGCTATGTCCAGCAGTGGACTAGTATAGCCTGATGATGATGATGAATCTATATGTACACTAGCTGACCCAGCAAACGTTGTTTTGCCATATAAAATGTTTGGACCACCCTTAACATTTAGGGGGATGGAAAATAGATGTCCGATTCGCAGACTTAACCAATATGCACACAAAATTTCACGAAAATCGGTCGAAACATTTCGAAGGAGTTTAATTACAAACACCGTGACATATAGACCGAATTTTACATATATACATAAACGAATCCCTATTTCCCTCGGTCACGGCAGCACGAGTACGGCTGGGCCAATTTCACTAATTCTTTTTTGTTGTGTTTGTTATTGTAAGGAGACGGTTCTTATAAAAGAAAAAAGTAAGAAAGTTGCGAGGAACATTAGAAAATTTAAGAAAACTTAACAACTATTTTAACTTCGCGCGTTTGACAGTTCGCGCGTTGATGAGTGAGAATTTTAAGCGCTGATAACACTGCGGGGCGCAGCTAGTATCACATAAAAAATATTTTTTCTTTCTTTTCTTTCTATTTAACAAAAAAAGACGTTGCCCCACACTAGGAATTTCTCCTGTGCCGTGGGTGCGTTTACAAACATCTAAATTCACACCCGGAACAATTACCTGTAGGCCATACAAATTTTTGTTCCGTGCAGGAATCGAACCCAACACACGCCGCGCAGCGGTCGATCGCTCAGCCACTGCGCCATCACAAAAATCCCGCAAGGTATTGTAATAAACTGTAGTAGTATCTATTTTATAGGTTATTTTATTTAAAGTACACCAGATTTTAGACATGTTTTATAGTCTTAAATGACATTAGCTAATTTAAAGTACATTATTGTTCTTAGTGCCAAGAAAAAAAAATTGTGTTTTGTTTTCAGTACTAGATAATGTAAACCTGTGTCTGTTACACAGTTTATAATACCACAGACATCGTTGTTAAGTCTACCTGTAATTTATATATTTAACTAGATGACCCGGTGAACTTCGTATCACCTACCTCTTAATATAAACCATATTTATTTAAACCATATGTACTTTAGAGCCGGTAACCAATCGTGGAAATTTTAGATAATATAGTTCGTAAAGAGTTATTAATATATTTGTAAATGCCCAAATGCACATATATAAATATTAAGTAATTTATATCTTACATGGTTTAAATTTTGTTTGGTTATTAACACATTCACAGTCCCCATACAAATTAATTCAATTTTCTTGGACGTTCAAGCAAATTACTTCCATCACATGTTCATATTATTCATGCTTCATGTTTGGGTCACTATGAAACCACCAGGTACGCACTTGGATTATTGTATTCTAAATAATATATGAATTAATAAATCAGAATTGTCTTTATAAGCCTTGTCGGCTGCAGTAGTAGTAATTTGAGTGGTACCTGGTCGGCTATAGTGACCCATGTACGGGGCATGGACTTGTGGGGATAGTTCGCCATGATTCATGTATAGGGCACTGGACTATGAACGTGTTAAAGAAATCTTGTTAACAATTCAAAATTAATACAATGTTTTACATTAAAAACAACACACTTATCATCATCATCATATTGGCCAAAAGACGTCCACTGCTGTACATACAGCTGATTCTACAGTTGATCAACTTAAAGCTTTCTGATAGACTATATTTTTTGACGTTTTTTCCGGTGCGTAAACATATAAAGACGATGGTTTTCCGACGCGCGAACACGCAACATATAATTGTCCATGCGCGAAGCAGGGAAACTCCAAGTTTAATCCGCAAACTTGCAACGTTTGGCCTTGGGATTTGTTGATGGTCATTGCAAAAGCCAGACGCACGGGAAATTGTAAACGCTTGAAATCGAATGGCATATCCGTTGGAATCATCGGTATACGCAGGATCAAGACATCCTCTCCTTTGTATTTTCCCTTGATGATTTTAGCTTCAATGACGTTATTCATTAGTTTCTTCACCGCCAGTCTCGTTCCATTGCAAAGTCGAGGTTGATTTATGTTACGCAGCATGATGACAACTGATCCTACTTTTAATTGCATATTATGTGGTGGTAGTCCAGGCAATTCCAATGAATTTAAACATTCTGTAGGATAGTTGACTACGTCATCCTGGTTTGTAGCTGTGTCAACTGATTTGTATGTGAACAACTCTCCTGGAAGGAAATTCTGAATGGTCGCATTGAGATCATCGACATCTTTGTTTTTTGCCGCAATATTGCTCGTTCACTTAGCGAATCGTGGTTATTATATTCTTTTTTTATGTCCAGAAAAACACGCTGAATAAGCTCCTCTTTCGAGTCTGTCGAGATGTGATCCTGTCGAGGTGTCAACTGCGACCTTACCATTTCCAATATCTAGCAACTGCTTCGAAAACACAGTCGCAGTTTGATCTTGTTGAAAAAACACTCGCATGTTAGTTGTTAAATGAGTGTCCTAACGTGCCGCCATAAATTAGATGATTTTAGGCATGCATTTAGTTCGTCAGCAACAGTTGATCGAGGAATAACTGGAAGAGTCTGACTAAAATCACCTGACAACAGAATCATTGCTCCACCAAAAATGTTTTGGTTGTCACGGAAATCTTTTAAGCTTCTGTCTAGTGCCTCCAGCGACCTCTTGTGGGCCATTGTGCATTCGTCCCAAATTATCAATTTGCATATTCGGAGAATTTTCGCCATAGCGCTATTTTTGGCAATGTTGCAAACTGGCGTTTCGTTGATTTGCATGTTTAATGGTAATTTCAAGGCCGAATGTGCAGTTCGTCCGCCTTCTAACAAAGTTGCAGCTATTCCAGATGAAGCCAACGCAAGGGCTACCTCATTTGCGATCGGATCTTTGCCAATAGCAATGAAATTAGGAACGTTTTCCCAGTTCCCCCGGGAGAATCAAGAAAGTAAATTCCTCCAGATCCACTGTTTACAGCTTCTATCAAAGTATCGTACGCAATCTTTTGTTCTTGATTTAATTGCGGAACGGTTGTGCGAACTGCTTCGGTCATAGCTTCAGTATCGTACCGGCGCGGCGTTCTCTTCCCAACTCATGGTTTAATGCATCTTGCATGGAACGATTGGGTGCTGTCAGGCCCAAACACGACAGTATTTTGTTTGCCATCAATAAACACATATCTTCTATTAAGATCAATGTGTCATTGTAAATCTCTGCAGTAAATTCAAGTGTAGGATTCAATGTTTCACACCGTACACGGTGCAACGCATCCTCAGACATGTCATCCCTATATTTCATCCACAAATCTTCCGGATTAGAGGGGAAACATGTCGATATTATAATCGCAAACAATGTACGAATTTGATGCGGTGATGAAGATATGATAGAATCCTTGAGCGTATTATCCCAATGCGAATCGCCCTCAAGCAACCGTAATAGTTGACACGCCTCACGGTAAGTCGCACACAGATGTCCATCAACTGTTCTCAATTGTTGAAACGATGTCAGACCAGGAACATTCACCAATAACAATCTAAGATAATAACATTCATCGTTATTTGGATGTACTGTATATATACGGCCTATAGCATCTGTGACAAATACATTTGGATGTCCTTCAAGTGGTGTTCCTTATTTACGACGCTGAAACGCCTTTGATGATGCATTCCATGTGTGATAGCGTGGCATATCAGCACACAGCAAAGTGCAATTATTGAGATCGTGTAAGGCAAATTTAAATGTTTAAAAGTATATTTCTGAACGTACCCAACACTGTTGTGTTAAATAATGACACTTTGTTGTTACAAAGTGTCATCATTTTTACATGTTTTAAATGTAAATACAAAATAATCCGACTATTATGGATATATGTTGTCGACTCAAAACCCTTATTTAATTTATATCTACATGTGTTATTGTAATTATTTCAAAATACCGAACCGATGGGCAAATGTTTGACAGGTAAGAACAGTTTGTATGGGAAAACAAAATTCTCGTTTTAAGTATTTTCCTCGCATATTTTCTATACTTTCTCACCGTTTAAACCTTCCCTGGACTTCCACGAATATTTCAAGACTAAGATAAGATAAATCCGTTCAGCCGTTCTCGAGTTTTAGTGAGACTAACGAACAGCAATTCATTTTTATATATATAGATAGATAGATTAGGTACCCCACCTATCTAAAAGTTTTGTGTTTGCTTAAGATGGAAAATATTTTTTATTACTTATTTTTGATGAATAAAGTATTCTGGATCCTCTGTCAAGTTATTGCAGATAATTAAAAATCATACTGTAGATATGATACATTCTATTTATGAAGGAAATCAGTCAAACATCAGTCTTTTACACGTCAATATGGATTTCACGCCATGCGCCAGTGAAAACTATTAGCGTGAGCTACCTGTCAGAAAGAGATGTCAATTATCTAATTTAAGTTACAAAAAAAAGAATTAATACAATTAGAGTCAGCAAGCAAACGTCTGAAAGCAGTTTGCTATCATAAAATTTGTAGGCGTAAACGTTTCAGCTTCGATTGTGATTTGAATTTGGATATCTTTGACTGGCATTCAAAAGGTCTATTGGTCTACCGCATAGATTTATGTAGACTGATATCTGATCATAGAATTGTCTCTTAAAATAAAATTGATTCAAAACAAAACTACCGCGATTAAGTTCAATGCCATTCAAAGTTCATTGAAATTCATTCGTTCCACCATTCGCGAGCGATATAACCCGTGCATGATCTTGAATAGATGTCTGGCAAATCACTTTTTGATAAAATCCTCCCGGCCGTGCCTCCACATAGCCGGTATGCGTTTTCATATCTTTTACGGAACGGTAAAACGTGGATTCCGTATTCCGTATAGGTGGGATTATTTTAAAAGGTGTGTGAATGAAAGGTGGGGAAACGAAAACATGGTTTGTTCCCGTGTTTTATTAAGGTGCTAGTTCTGCAGCGCGGTTTCTCCCGCTCCTTACACGTACTCATGTTATTCGGAGCTGCGTAATTGATTCATGTTTACGCGTTAAGTACATCTTGTGTGTACATTAAACTGGTCAACTGACTGACTGATATACTTACTATTCTATATATGTCGGATTGGGGCTCAGACATCAGAAGTAAAACTCAGATATGGCAACACACAAATTTATTTTACTCTTAATAATATATTTGCGACATACTTAATAATATATGTACTATGTATGTATATATGTACTTGTTACTCGATTTTTGTTTTTTTTTTTGTTTTATATGTTTAGTATTGTGTCGTTGTGTGCCTGATCCTATGCTGTATAATTGTTTCTTCTTTCTTTCTTCTATTTCAATCGAACAATCAGTCTTTTATCTTAAACCCAGAAATATAAAAATAATATAAACCAATCAAAAAAACTAATAACGGTAGAGAGGTCTGACAGTCAGTACCGCCCTATGTGACCGCATAGGGCGGTTCTGACTGTCAGGGACAGTGGTCCACGCACCTACCGCAATAAGGACAGTGCTAGTTGTCAGAGACAATGTTCCACATCCAATAACTGGGCAGAACTGACTGTTGAGAGACAGTGGTCCGTGCACCAGGACGTATCCGACTCTTTTCTTTTTTACGAAGGGCCACTAGAAAGCTGTTTACTGCTTAACTGGTCGATCCTGCGGTGACCTTACAAGAAGGCCCTCAGCCAGGGCGTACCGACTCTTTTTCTTTCTTTTTTAGGTACGGCCACTGGCAGATCAGCACTAGAAGGCAGTTTACTGCTTAACCGGACGATCCTGTGGTGACCTTACAAGAAGGCCCCCAGCCAGGGCTAACTACAAAGTGACATTTAAATGACCGCTCGCTAAGGGCGCCCCCTGTGGGGCTCGAACCTCGAATCCCGGAGTCGGATTTTGTTCCCTGTTGATGGTACTAAGCTCGCCCCTATTACATGGGACTTAAACATAACTAGTGAAAGGTTATGTTACAATCTACCTCCTACTTTTATAAATAAACACGTACAAAATAGTTTCCCCACAGAACAGTAAAAGAGATTTTCCCATACAAAATAGTTCTAAGTAACTCTGCCTACCCCCGTATGTACACATCGAAAGGGATCGAGATTAATCTACAATATTGCAGACGAGAACCTGACCACTGACGTCACAACCGGCCGGTTATCGGTGACCAGAAATGACCGGTCAAGCCATAGAGTATGTATAACATGATGTATATTGTTTATGGTAGAGGCAATTTATTTATTATCTATGGTGGGGTCAAACTGGGGTGAGTTATGGGATAGAGTTCAAGTGGTTGGCGTGTTCTATTAGGTATATTTTATTTTATCAATGGTGGGATAAGATTTTCTTTGTGCGTATTCATAATTCGTACATAAATTGACAATAAAAATATTTTTTACAAATGACGACACGGTTGGCGCAGTGGTTGAGCCATCGACTGCTGCGACACGTGTTGTGGGTTCGATCCCCGCACGGAACAAATATTTGTATGACCTACAGGTAGCTGTTCCGGGTATGGGTGTTTGTGTATGTGAGTTTAAATGTTTGTAAACGCACCCATGATACAGGAGAAATTGCTAGTGTGGGGCAACTTTTTTTTTTAAGAAAAAAAAAATATATACAAATATTTTTTTGAAAAATCTTGTAAGATGCTCCGCCCGCAACGAGGCGGTAAGACCCAATTTAACGGTACGGTTAGGGATCTAGAGTAAGGATAAGATATTAATAAGCTTGTAAGTAATAATGATATCTTGTATTGTAAGGAGGTTCTTCTCTCCGGAGCCCTGACCAGCTATGAATGGGTTACTGGCTACAATTTTTCAAACATTTAAATAAAAAAATGTAGTTTACAAAGCGACAAAATGGAACATTGAATAATGTATGGTTTTCAGAGCAATTGCAATTATTTGAAACGAATAATTAACGCAGATTCACATACAAATGCAACACATCAGAATAACCATTAATAATTTTACAGAGTGTTGTTATTTGGTCAACAATTCGCCAATCTCTTACCCTATTAAAGCTACCTATAACATAATAATCATAATACCAGACTGTTACTACACAAGGTGTGTATGTTTACACTGCAAGGTAAAGGCCTCTTCTCATACAGAGAAGGCACGAACATTAATCACCACGCTTGCTCAAGACGGGTTGGCGATTTCAGACAATTTTTTATTATAAGTTCAGGTTTCCTCACGATGTTTTCCTTCACTGATGTCAGTGATGTTCAAGATAAACTTAGAAAGTAGATGTTGATTGAAAAAGTCACATTGGTACTTGCACAGGTTTGGACCCTTCACCTATAAATTTCTGTTTCTGTATTAAAGAAAAACGTTGCCCCACACTAGGAATTTCAAAGCCACATACACAAACAGCCAGACCCGGAACAATTACCTGTAGACCATACAAATATTTTTTCCGTGCGGGAATCGAACCCACGACACGCAGCGCAGCAGTCAATCGCTCAGCCACTGCGCCAACCGTGTCGTCATATAACTTAAAAACTCGAATTTATTGTCAAATTCTAAATTTACGCGAGCTTAGCCACGGACAAAAGCTACAACATAATATGTTTAAACCCACTAAAACAGCGAAACAATACACAGATGAACGAATACCACTCAACAAGTTGAAACATGTCGTATATTCGAACGAATGTTGTTTCACTTCAGACTCGGTCGTTATTCGGCGCTTCACCGGTGCAGAGGATAATTGAAGAGGTATACAGCAATATTATACAGGCATACATCATCATCTGCCCAGCCTTTTCCTAACTATGTTGCCAGCACATCAAGCTATCCCGAACTGTCAAACTTTCCAAATAGAACATGAACCTTCTTTTTTTAATGAGCAATTACCGATTTGAGTTTTTCAATTCATGTGTACTTTCTAAGTCTATCTTGGACATCACTGGCATCGGTGAAGGGAAACATCGTGAGGAAACCTGGACTTATAATTAATATAAGTCTGAAATCGCCAACCCGTCTTGAGCAAGCGTGGTGATTTATGCTTGTGCCTCCTCTGTATGAGACGAGGCCTTTGCCCTGCAGTGGGACAGTAAAAGGCTGGTTATTTACTTATTCTTTTGTAAACAATAAAGTTGTAAAACGATCACAGAAATTTGACAGTTTGGCGTAGCTTGATGCCGCCGACTTTGTACCCTAAAACTTTAGACCTAACCGTTTTGTTTTGCTCGGTTTATAAAATCGACTAAGTATTAACTAGTCATCTATCTGTCTTGCCTTTACCAACTATGTTGGGGTCGGCTTCCAGTCTTACCAGTATTTTACGTGGAGCGCCTGCCTATCTGACCTACACAACCCAGTTACTAGGCAACACGATACCCCTTGGTAAGACTGGTTGTCAGACTTTTGGGCTTCTAACTACCCGTTACGACTGTCAAAGATCTAGAAATGTCAGTAGAGACCAACGGCGTATTGTGCTTTCCGAAGCACGTAGGAGTCTCGATATGTTACGATCGGTCACCTATCCACAGACTGACTTTCGTAAGCGTAGCTTAACCTTCGGTCAACCCGCGCGGCTATTTTTATTTAGAACACACATATTTCGCGCATAGGCATTTTATAATAGAATTGAGTACTGTACAAATCAAGGTCAACGCTCAAAAGCCGTGCCGGTAACTATACCCTGAATTATTTTCCTTTTTATCCCGAAAAAGTGAAACATTCCTCTGAGAATTTTTGGATCGACTCATGTTGACTTTTTAACAACGGGTAAACACCGCGGGGCGCAGCTAGTGAAAGATATATGTTAGTGTAATAACACCCTTATTTATTAACATGCATGTCACTCTGAAACGAACAAGTGGAACAATTATTACTGCCATTCATCAGCCAACTGTTGTATGGCCGTTGTATGGAAGGGTTGAATGAGACTCATCACAGATGATGCTTGGACCAGTAACAAGTGGTATTATAGTACGAATAACAAAAGTCTTGTACCGGTTTGCGAGATGACAATTAAATTTTTACGTGTAAGCGTATGTGTTCTTTTCACAAAATGTTTTCTCAAAATGTCCTTTTCTCAATATATTATTTCTCAACATTAAAATAAAGAGAAGTTTAGTGTGAAAGAGAAAAGTCCATTTTAAATTCAAAATGTACTATGTTCGTATTTTTTTTCGAATTAAGTACCAAGAACTTCAGAGATGAAATTGCATCTTGTGTTAAGATTATAGAAAGTGGCGTTCTGTGTTTTCTGTCTACCCCCACTGGAAAAAGGCGTGTTTGTACATTTGAACTATGTATCTAATTCATCAGTTTAGTGTTGTTCAAAAATTATCCTAACTTTTTTAACAGTTGAAAACCAGCGTCAGGCCCTGGTTGTCTGGCATTTTTGCTGAACTGGACCTTTTTAGCGCAGCCGTAAGGCACATACTTAATAGTATATGTCTACTTACTCGTATATTTATTTTTAATGTATTTCTTGTTACGCATTTTTTGTTTATTTTTTTTTTATTTTTTTTTTATGTTTAGTATTGTGTCTTTGTGTGCCTGAGCCTGTGCTGAATAAATGTTTTTTCTTTCTTTCTTTCTTTAAAAACTTTTTAAATAAACTATTAGGAAATTCTCACTCGTCAAACGCGCGAACTGTCAAATGCGCAAAGTTATAATAGTCGTTAAGTTTTCATAAATTTTCTAATATTCCGCGCAACTTTCTTAGTTTTTTCTTTCATAAACCTTTTCATTACAACAACAAATACAAGGAAAAAGAATTAGCGAAATTGGTCCTGCCGCTCACGAGTGATGCCGTGACCAAGGGAAATAAGGATTCATCCATACTGTTATAAATGGGAAAGAGTGTGTGTCTGTTTGTCCGTCTTTCACGGCAAAACGGAGCGATGAATTGACGTCATTTTTTAAGTGGAGATAGTTGAAGGGATGGAGAGTGACATAGGCTACTTTTTGTCTCTATCTAACCCCCCACTTCCTAACGCGAGCGGAGCCGCGGGCAAAAGCTAGTTTTTATTTAATTCATCATCCTCTTGCCCTTATCCCAATTTATTTGGGGTCGGCGCAGCATGTCTTCTTCCATACATCTCTATTTCCCGTCATCTCAGAAGTCACCTCCTTCTTAGCCATATCAACTTTCACACAATCCATCCATCGTTTCCTGGGTCTCCCATCATCATCATCATCAGGCTATACTAGTCCACTGCTGGACATAGCCCTCTCCTAATGAGTGCCATAGCGCCCTGTCTTCAGCTTGCCGCATCCAGCATCTGCCTGCAGTCTTTCGCAGATCGTCATCCCACCTGGTCAGAGGGCCTCCTACACTACGTTTGCCGAGTCGCGGTCTCCACTCAAGAACACGTTTACCCCAGCGGTTGTCGGTTCTTTGCGAGATATGGCCAGCCCACTGCCACTTCAGCTTGCTAATTCTTTGAGCTATGTCGGTAACTTTGGTTCTCTGTCGGATGTATTCGTTACGAATCCTATCCTTCAGATAAACTCCGAGCATAGCTCTCTGGGTCTCCCATACTCTTGTAACCCTCTGCATTCATACTCAAAACTTTCCTCACAACATGATCTTCATTCCTGCGCATCACATGTCCATACCATGACAGCCGATTTCCACACAACTTCTCTGTCACAGGCTAGTTTTAAGTTAATTATATAGATTTAACAAATGTAAATTATAAGTATATTTTATGAGGAGAATATACAAATAAGTAAGTTTATATTCTCACTGGCGTATTCATACCGCTATTAAAGTCAGAAGAGGAATGTTTAAAGTTGAATCATAGAACCCTGCTTTAACCACGTATGTACGAATGTACAACATAGCTCGCCGTGTAGCATTGGTCCTGCGTATAATTGTGTATTGCCTGCATGCCTGTTCATTGTCGCGTGTACATTTTGAGCGTTGGAGCGAACGGTTCTCATAGCCAAATAATAACAGCAGCATAGTCGAACGCAAGTTATACCGTGAATAGGGATGTGCCCTAGGTATATGCCCTATATTAAGTCTATTTAGTCCGTCAGTAAGATTACCAAAACAATATTGGACACGTATTTTTTGCTTACTCAAATGAATAATAAGTGACAATGATATCGCATATCAAAGTTCAGAGGGTAGGGGCTTGAGAGTGTTACGTTAAAAGTGTAACACGGCGTGACGTCACGAGAAATTTTAATTTTTAATTTTAGTCGTCATTTTTGGTATTCGTGATAAAAGAAAAAATACATGTCCATTATTTTGAGTAATCCAACTTTCGGACCAAACAGAATTTTGAAGGACACTACTTACTGACTCTCGGGCTACTGACTACCCGTGACGACTGTCAAAGATCAGAACAGATTAAACAAAACCGCATTTTGAAACCTGTCTAAAATAACTAGGAAAAATTTGTCGATACAATACTAAAACACCATCTATTCTAACCAAATCGGACGTGCCTATACGCAGATACCTGTATCGTGAAGCGGGGGCGACATAGCCAACGAGTCGATGACGTCACGCCACTAAATTATCGGTTACGATTCATTCGGGTGACGCCGAAATTTACGGGTTGCGAAGTAACCTGTTCGTCATTTTGTATAAGAGAACACGGGGCGAGATTGTGGACGAAAATGCGATGCTAATAATTTATTTATTTCAGTTTTTTTACTGTGGAACTATCATACAGATGACGTCAGTTGTATATAGCGCTGCCTCTGTCTAGTATGTAATACATATTCTTTTTTTACACACAGACATATTACTAATTTACTAATTAAAATTTTAAACAGATAAAACCAAAAATATATAAAAATGTCAATAATGTATTCATATATATCATAAAATTGTGATTAAATTAAAAAAAAACTCATTGAAAATCATAATTAAAATTGTCAATATAAAATATCTGCTATAAAATTGTAAAATAAAATAAAATATTCTCGATTGGCGACCGCGCCGGAAGAGGCAGTGTAGGCAGGCCTCCCACACGGTGGACCGACGACCTGGTGAAAGTCGCGGGAAGGGCATGGATGCGGAAGGCGCAGGACCGGTCATTGTGGAAATCCTTGGGGGAGGCCTTTGTCCAGCAGTGGACGTCTTTCGGCTGAAATGATGATGATGATGATGATAAAATATCTGCTATAAAATTGTACAATAATAATAAAGTTTGTGTAACTTTATCAGGTTCTACGTAGCCTTTTCCAACTATGTTGGGGTCGGCTTCCAGTCTAACTGGATGCAGCTGAATACCACTATTTTACATGGAGCGACTGCCTATCTGACCTCCACAACCCAGTTACCGGGCAACACGATACCCCTCGGTAAGACTTGATTGATGTGTTAAATCAAATCGGAATTTTTCGATGCCCTCTGATTCATTATTTTTGTTTTATTTTCATGCATTATAGTTGTATTGCTTTATTGAATAAAAAAGAAAATATAGGTACCTACTTTTGTAATTGAACACAAAATCTTAATATATATAAATCTCGT
Source organism: Phlogophora meticulosa (assembly GCA_905147745.2). NCBI lineage: Eukaryota > Metazoa > Arthropoda > Insecta > Lepidoptera > Noctuidae > Phlogophora > Phlogophora meticulosa. Next base: position 10,399,893 of record LR990543.1, on the reverse strand, counting down.
GTCACAATGTTTGTCCTCAATGGACTCCTAAACCACTTAACCGATTATAATAAAATTCGCACACCATGTGCAGTTCGATCCAAATTGAGAGATAGGATAGTTTTTATTTCGATTTTTGACCTTAATATTTTTTTAATTGCAAATTAAACGTTTTCCTCTAATAAGTTCCATATATTTCTAACAGATGGCAGTGTAACTCAACTTTTGAGGCGGGACGAAGTTCGCTGGGACAGCTAGTTATATTATACAAAATCAAAATAAAAATAAAAACCGAGGGTCCCATATCGAGCAAAAAACGCCGAATAAATTAATCACGATAAGTTATGGTCAATTCTTTGCAAAGGTTGTTATCGCAAAAAGAAATGATAATATTACAAATTAACTATTTTTGTTTTGTTTTTTTCGTTATTAGTGCTACTTTTTATTTTCTAGATAAGCGGGAAGAGCCCTATTGGTTTGTTGTCTTTGCGAGTTTAAAAACATGTCACTTAAATGGCCGTGTTTTATTTATTTTATTTCGTTGACTTAGAAGCTTGATTTTTCTAGACCTGCAAGGGACGCTTACGTATTTGATATTAATTTCATTTTTATACCGTCACGCGTTCCCTATAAAATGGTCATGACAGACAGATAGCCAGACAACGAAGTGATCCTTTAATGGCGTAAGCACATGGCGTATTTTAAAGGCGTAGACGTTTTCGTTTCGCAGTTTTCGGTGCCCCAGATTTTGAAGTTATGCCATAGATTTTAGGTTCGAATCTCGTTTGAAGCGCATATACGCGAGAAAAATACGCCCTAAGAGTTCAGTTTTTCATTTTGAGATATGGAACCCTAAAAACCAGATACATGTGTGTCGGGCCACACGCAGTGTTCGGTTCCGTAGTGGCCTCCGATTGACCCGTTCGTCTGTTATGATGTAGCCACAAGAGCCGTTCGCTCCAAATCCTGAAATGTACACACACTGAACAATAACCAAGCATATGAACACTGAACAATCATATGCGCAGGACCAAGGCACCAAGGATAACAATGTAGTACACATGTATAGTGTGTGGTTAAGACGATACCCCTTTGTAAGACTGGATGACAGATTTTCGCATTGTGCATTCAAGATGCTGTTGGGGCTGCCGGGCTTCAGGTATGTTCACGGACGCGCACACTGGCTGCGTCACTGCGATCAGACAGCAAAAAAACAGTGTAAAATTTCTGACACTTTATCAACTTTATTACAAAAGATGACTTCAACTCTACACACACAATCATACACACCCACCAACACCACGCACTTTCATTTGCTTAAACAAAAAAAGAATAAACATTTATTCAATACAGGCTCAGGGACACAACGACACAACACAAAAAATAAAAATAAATGTTTTTATTGTATTGTATTTGTGTATGTTTGTTACTAATGCATATAATAAGCTCAGTTAGTAAATTGTAAATCTTTAATAGGCTGTTACATTAGTTAATTTATTTTAATTAGTCATAATTGGTAAAGAGCTGTGGATTTTGTGAATAAACAAAATAAGGTTCATTTTCAATTGGGAAAATTAGACAGTTTGAGATATCTTGATGTGCTAGCTTCTATGCTAAACTGGTATTAGGATCTGATTTGATCCACGCCACTGTGTATAAATGTGTTTGTTTTTTTGTGAGTACTAAACACACATTTTTTTATTAGTTTCTCTTTTCTTTTGTGTTGTTTTACCCATGCGTGTCCCAAATAGTATTTTTTTCTTTCATTTTTCTCTTTCTTCTATAACCTGTCCTGCGCCCAAAGCTCTCCCGTATATTTTCCCATAGTTTCTGAGCAATTTTGTGCCACATAAGCGGATTTGTCGATGGCTCATGTTCCCGGCTCTAATATAAGTAATTGCTTTTCACTATCGATCTGACTCCGTACAATAAGACTGTATTGTGTGGTTGAGGAACTCGTGGCTAAACAAAACAGCCGCATGGATTGATCAAAAGTTAAGTTACGCTTGCCGAGGTCAGTCTGTCGATGGGTGACCGTTCGTAACATATCGAACTCCTCCGTGCCTCGAAAAGCACGCTAAGCCGTTGGTCCCGGCTTTCAGTTGTAGATCTTTTACAGTCGTTACGGGTAGTTTGACAACCAGTCTTACCAAGGGGTATCGTGTTGCCCAGTAAATGGGTTGTGGAGGACAGATAGGCAGTCGCTCCAATTAAAATACTGGTATTCAGCTGCATCCGGTTAGATTGGAAGCCGATCCCAATATAGTTGAGATAAGGCTAGGCAAATGATGGTGTGTGGTGTGTTTGAAGAACATCAAATCAAATCAAATCAAATCAAACTTTATTTGTGAACATAAGTACAAAAAGGTGTTATTTATACATTTTGGCTGATCTGTATGTTCGGCCAATAATTGGCATACAAATATAAATATAATATTAGTGGGCTGGTTATCTTACTATCATAATTAATAAATTCTAGGATAAAATAAATGAAGCACTTGAAAAATGTCATGAGCCGCATAAAATAAAGTAATTGAATTTAATTATTAAAAATGTCAAAGAAAATTAAATTTAGTCATAATTTGTCATTTAAAAAGTCTTCAATCGAGTAATACGTCTTTTCAACTAGAAATAGGAACAACTTCTTTTTAAAATGGCTGACATTTTCCTCACTTCTGATACACTTTGGCAATTTATTGTATAATTTTGGAGCCATTACGAAAATACTGTTCTTGTGTAAAGCAGTTTTAGAACCAACAGTTTGTAGCCGGTCTGCTCGACGCTGACTACCTACTCGGTCAAATTTATACATATTATTTTTGACGAACATAGATGTCTGGTATATGTATATTGAAGGCACTGTTAAAATTTTCATACTTTTAAAATATTGTTTACAGCTGTCAGTGGTTTGCAGGTTACAGATCGCTCTAATACACCTTTTCTGACACTTAAACACCACATCTTTACCCGAGGCGTTTCCCCAAAACATAATACCGTATCTTAATGTTGAGGCTACTAGACCATGATATGCAGTCAGTACAGTGTTTCGATTGGCCGTTTTACTTAGCATACGCAGCGCGTGAGAAAATTGGTTTACTTTAATACATACTTTGTCAATTTGGGTGTTCCATTTTAATGTGCTTTCAATATTTAATCCCAAAAATTTTGTCACATTCGCCTCATCAATCCTTATATCATTATATTTTATATCTAAATTTAAATTCTTATTTACTGTTTGTTGAAATTTCATTATTACTGTCTTGTCTAAATTTATTACCAAATTATTATTCTGTAGCCAATTTATTACTGATTTTATGTTAGAGTTAATGTCTGATTCTAATGTATCTAATTGGTCACTGTTGAAAAGTAGAGTGCTGTCATCTGCAAACATTGTCATGGGATAGGTCGATGCTTTTGGGAAGTCATTTATATATATAATAAATAGGAGAGGTCCAAGTATGCTACCTTGTGGAACTCCATACATCACTGTTCTCGGGCTAGATTTAAATGTTGTTTCATGTTTTTTACATATTCTATTAATAACGGTTATTTGCTGTCTATCTTGTAGGTATGATTTAATTAAATTTGATATGTTACCTCTTATCCCGTATGCGTCAAGTTTTTTAATTAATATTCTATGGTCTACACGGTCAAAGGCTTTCGACATGTCCATGTATAGAGCCAGAGCCGGTTTTCTTTTATCTACGCTGTTGCTAACGAGTTGTAAAAAATCATAAATTGCCATGTCAATGGACTTATTTTTTCGGAAGCCCTTTTGGCTATCGACAAATAATTTATTTCTCTCGAAATATGAATTGATTTGATTGTATATTACTCTTTCAAATATTTTTGACAAAATAGGTATCAGTGCTATAGGTCTATAGGAAGACATGTTGTCTTTATTACCTTTTTTGAAAAGCGGTTTTATGATACTAATTTTTAATTCCTTTGGAAAAACACCATGCAATATGCACATATTGATCAGGTGACTAAGGACGGGTGCAATTGTTGTAGATACTGTTTTAATAATTTTTGTGCTAATACCGTCATATCCAGTGCTGGAAGTATTCTTCAGAGACATAATAATTTTATGAATATCTTGTGGTATTGTAGGTTTCATAAACATGGACGAATTTGGAGTATTTATTGGTAATTTATTATTATTTGAACTATTAATTGATTTGACTTGGTCCGCAAAATAATTGTTAAAAGCCTCTGCTATATCAAGAGGGTTGGTAAGTACTTTATCATTTGATTTAATTCTCACTATGGATTGATTTGGTAAATTATGTTTGTTTTTATTTATGACTTTCATTTTGACAACATTGATGGTTGATTTTTATTCTGATTGTTTGGCCACGTTGAGGGGATGAATGAAAAGATGTACAACAATAGGTAGACTAGCACTTCGCTCGCGACTTCGTCCGCGTGGATTTCGTACTTTTCCCTTCGAACTTTAATATCCCTCCTTCCAAAGTGGGCTTTAAAGGGGGTGGCCCTTTAAAGCCCACTTTGGAAAACCAAATACAGCTTATATAGCTCGCTGATAATGTAGCTTTATTTAAATAGAATAAAATATTAAAAAAAAAAACTATTAAGTATATCAGTCATCTAGTACCCATAACACAAGCTCTGCTTAGCTTGGGGTTAAATGATGCTATGTGGATTGTCCAGCAATATTTATTTTATGACATAGGACTTATATGTAACTGGCAAAATATGGGTTTAGGTATCTCTGTCTAACCCCCTCGGTTAATACAGGCGTGATTTTATGTGTGTTATGTAGGCCAATATCAATCTCCTCTCTTTCAGTCCCTCCTAAGGGAGATCGCCCTGTCCGATAATAACAATAGGCTCGCCACCCATTTATTTTTTTTTTTTTTATTTTTTTTATTTTTTTTTAATTATTACATTGAACCTCTAACCTTCAGGAAATACTGTGTGAAGGTATGTTATGTTTCAGTAACAAATGTACTTAAAAATTTAAAATTTAAAAATTAAAAAAAAAAAATATTACGGCTCGGTTGGTGCAGTGGCTGAACGATCGGCTGCTGCGCCGCCTGTCGTCGGTTCGATTCCCGCACGGAACAAATATTTTTATGGCCTACAGGTAGTTGTTCCGGGTCTGGCTGTTCGTGTATGTGAGTTTAAATGTTTTCAAACGCACCCAGGACACAGTAAAAAATCCTATATATATATATATAAATGACGAAGATCTGAGATGAGATATAAAAAAAACACAACTGAATTGAGAACCTCTACCTTTTCTAAAGTCGGTTTAAAAGTGATTGTAACATCCACATAGATACAAGAATGTTGTTGTCTCGTAGCAAATCGCTACGGCGTAGAGGCCTCGTAGACGGGAAGGTCTACGAGGATTTGTATACAGCTTTAAAACTAAGCGTGTTGGCCCTTTTACAATATTATGGTCATTAATCTGGCTTATTAATATATCTTTATTTTCCTTAGAAATTTATTTATTTACTTAAATCTTACCTACAACTATCATTACAGATCTGCGATTTGCCTTACATATAAAATCGGCGGGCGAACGTCCGCCTGCGACGCATGAGGTTGCGGGTTCGATTCCCGCCCTGTGACCAATGTTTGTACGATCTACAAAGATTTGTTCCGGGTGTTCTGGGTATTTGCTATGTATAAAAAAAACAATCTATGTAATTTATTGTATTAAGTATATCAGTCATCTTGTACCCATAACACAAGCTCTGCTAAGCTTGGGGCCAGATGATGCTGTGTGGATTGTCCAGCATTATTGTTTATTAATTTAATCTTAACCTAAATCTAATTTACATATAACATCGCAAAAACTGCATTATAGCAGTTTTTGGAATTCACTCAAGTTGCACCACAATATCACCCACTCAGACCACTGGTATACAATAGTCTGAGTGGGTGATATTTAATTCAATGCGCAAAAAACACACAAAAAATCCTTTGCGCAACAGGCTCGTAAGTTATTAACTCGTTAGTTAAAAACAGCTTAGTAATTATAGGTAGTTTGCACTTGACGCGTAAGTAAATCTCCACTCATACATTATTCAAGTATAACAACATAAAAACGAATTATTAGTCATAAAATCCAAAACCATAAATATTAAACCTCCTTAAACATAAACATGAATAAAAGAATATGCCAGCTGGCAACCCTGTGAAAGCGAGTAGTTTTAAATCGCAGAATACCATTTTTAAATTTCATTTTTATACGGCAACACTCGCTTTAGCCGTGTTCAAATTTGTAATTCGAATTTGCAACGAATCGCAAACAGTTTTTAACGGTTTTTCTTTTAATCCATGTTCTGTATTTAAAATTATGTTCTGTTTGTTTTGATAATGAGTTGGCCAGAGTTGGCTGTATAAATCTTTGAGTTAGATTGCTTTTCTTTAAGTAAAGGTTTAGGTCTTAGTTTTATTATTCTTCTTTTATTCAGACACAAATACACCAACGCTCTGCCTACCGCTCTGACGTCAACCGAAATCCGTCACGGTTGGCGCAGTGGTTAAGCGATTGGCTGCTGCACTACGTGATACGGGTCCATTCCCCGCACGGAATAAATTGGTTTCTTTTTCAAAATTAGTGTCCGAACTAACTAACTTAACATATTTTAAGGCTGTTTCTTTTGTTCCCGTAGACAAACCGTAATAACGGTGTTGTGGGTCGATCTTTGTAAATAATAAATAAATATATATATGTATATATGTTTCGGGTATGGCTGTTTGTGTCATGTGAGTTTAAATGTTTGTGAGCGCACTCATAACAACGCTAACCGACAACACAAATCAAAATAAACTAGATATCCAAAAGAAACGATTTCTCTTTGTCTAATTTTTGCCATATCTATCGCATAACTTATTCTAAAACACATAGCTTAAAGTGTATTGCAGTCAAATAGTCGAATTCGTCACATTACATCACGGTTAGCCGTTTTACAAAATGGCGCTTTGTATAGCGTTCAGTTGGAATGTGTTACAACTGAACGAACATTGTACAGCTCGGCTCAAGCGCGGCTGGTCACGATTCTAACCTAACCTACTTGGTCGGTGTGCTCTTCCTAATTACTGCTACGGATTTCCTATAATTACTTCACTAGATTTGGTTTAGTCACGTTGAGAGGATAATAAATAAAAATAATAAAAATCATCATTTAGGACCCCTTAATAGCAGTGTTAATTTTAAACCATGGTGCTAGGCAACTGGGGCTAACCCAGTTGTAAACGTCCCTTTGCGCCTAGTGGCTATCTCTGTTCTGTCTCCTGCTTGATATGACAAATGTTCGTACTATTTACAAAGATTTGATCCGGGTGTTCTGGGTATTTGCTATGTGTAATAAAAAATCTATCTATGTAATATATTGTATTAAGTATATCCCTTGGTAAGACTGGTTGTCAGATTTTCGTCTTCTGACTACCGACTAACGACTGTCAAAATCTATAAATGACAGCTGGGACCAACGGCAAAACGTGCTTTTCAAGGCACGGAGAAGTCTCGATATGTAATGAACGGTCACCCATCCACAGACTGACCTCGGCTAGCGTAGATCAACCTTCGATCGAACCATTTTATTTAGCCACGAGCTCCTCACCATAACCAAACACATAAGTGGTAAAGTTCGAGGAATGAAAGTTGAACTATTTCATTCTGCGGTGGGTTGCGGCCATGAAATGGATGCTCATAAACGCACGAAATATCCTGCACATGTCAATAGCTGTCAGTTGTGATGCTGTGCCCATTGTCGCACGAGAAAAATTAACATACCGTTCTGTTAAACTTTGCCCCACACTACGAATTTATTCTGTATCCTGGGTGTGTACAAACATTTAAACTCACAGACACATACAGCCAGACCCGGAACAACCGTAGGCCATACAAATATTTGTTCCGTGTGGGAATCGAACCCACAACACGCAGCGGAGCAGCTGATTGCTCAGTCACTGTGCCAACCGTGCAGACACAAAACAAAAGTTCTGTTTAAACCAGGGATCTACAAAGTGTGCACACCGGTGTACCAATGTCTTTATTTATTTATACACAAACATGTACGTAAACTCACGCCTTTTTCTCATGGGGGTAGGCAGAAACAAACAGAACATAGAACGCCACCAGCTACGATCTTTACATACTACTTTAGCTTCGGTCCCGTTCATACATCTGATCACACACGCACGCCGGCAGCGAGTACTACGCAACTTACCTTTTTCAAAAAGGAAGAAGGATAGGAGAGGAGGGTCTTCTCTCCTTCTTCCTTTGTGACCTTTTTGGTGATTTAGGCACACCAACAAATAAATAACATATATCTAAAACATTTACTGATCCTGATTTCGACCGATGTGGCGCGGCGGGCGAAGGTCCGCCTGCGACGCAAGACGTTGCGGGTTCGATTCCCGCCTTGGGACAAATGTTTGTATGATCTACAAATAATTGTTCCGGGTGTTCTGGGTATTTGCTATGTATAATAATAATATCTATCTATGTAATGTATTGTATTAAGTATATCAGTCATCTAGTACCCATAACACAAGCTCTGCTTAGCTTGGGGCTAGATGATGCTGTGTGGATTGTCCAGCATTATTTATTATTATTATTATTTATTACTGATTGCGTCGTTGGTCCTGGCTCGCCGGCCAGTCGGTTGTAGTTATTTCATTTGATTCTTTTTTTTCACCAACTTCCGAAGTATAGTTACGAGTAGGTTACACTTTTTAGTGTTAATTTTCAGTAGGTTGAATTTTCTTGCGAAATAAGATTTTATTTTTCCCGTTTTTAGTGGGTCAGTTTATGATTTATTTAAGTAACAGTAGACTTGTCAACAGCTTTAAAAAAAAATGTTTTGTGAAATCCAATCATCCTCTATTTTCTACACTTAGAGATGGATTTCTTTTCTCACATTTCAATGGGACCAACTTTGAGGTATTCACTATCCAGTAAACAATAACATAATGTACACTTCCCGCCATATCAAGCAGGAGACAGAACAGAGCTAGGCCAATATGCACAAAGGGACTTTTACTGGGTTAGACCTAGTTGCCTAGCAATACGGTTTAGAAATAAACACTGATATTAATGGGTCCTAAATGATGAGCTGTTACATTTGATTGCAATAGTAGGTAAAACAAGTATTAAGTAAATGTGGTTTTGAACTATTATAAACTTCGTTCAATCAAATGATCGTAGGTATCGTCCAAACTATGGATACAAACTCAACCCCAAGAAAGCGAATCTCATGAAAATAAAAGGTCGCGGCGGCAGTTTTATGTAACTTTTACTACACCCCCATTACGCTGGGGTTGTTTCACCCCCAGGCAGCGTCAAGTGTGTTTGATTTTATTATTGACCCAATGATTTTTCGGTACATTTGATGGATCGTGGGGTCAAGAATTCGGTCAACCTATTTGTTATGGTGACATGTAACAGAATGTTGAATTGTGATTGACTTATACTTACGGCCGTTAGGGGCGTTAGCGGTGCCCGCAATTTCGTCCACGTGGAATTTGAATATCTCGGGGGTTTTTGGTCTAGCGAGGAACCCTAGTTATATTTTCCAAAATACATGTCGACTAAGTTACTCCATAATACATCAGCTATCTGTCGGAGAAATTCCCATCAAAATTACTCTTGCCGTTTTGGAGATGACCTCATATAAACAAACAAACTGTCAGAGAGAGACAAAACGAATAAGTTAGTGTAAGTGTTTTTTTGGTATAACTACCGTATAAACTTTCATCTTAAATGTATTTGGCAAATAGATGTTCTTTTGACATTACAAACACACAGTTCGATTTTATTTATTTGTATCTAGATTATTAATCATATTTAAAAAGACAACGCCTGTACTCTACGAAGTATTAGGCATAGTTAGCGTTGCCAGGCGTCCGGATAAAGCCGGACATAGGTAGGCTTTTTGATTAGGTGTTCGGCCAAAATGAACGGTGTCCGGCTTTGTCCGGCTTTTGTAAGACTAAGCTTAGCACACTTAGAACGATGTTTCTCAACTGCCCAAGACGATAACACAGATATTTCGTTTTTATTAGTACAACAAACCATACGAACACATTTAGATACAATTTTTTTGTCGTAGTTAGCTATTAATATTGAGACAAAATCCTCAATAATGTAGGGTGCCTTTCTACCCAAATGTCCGGCCAAACTGGCTGGTCTGTCCGGCTATAAGGTTTGGCGACCTGGCAACCCTAGGCATAGTCATAATAATATTATACTATACAAATACACCCACATTTCACAATTTATATTGAAGTCTGATGTAATAGGGGGCGAACTTTAAGCCACTAACCCGAAACAAATTCAGATTTCGGGTTACTGCGGGGAAACCCAATAACACTGTGCCTGACCCGGGAATCGAACTCAAGACTGCATAGCCACCACTACACCAACCGACGACGACGACGGCACTGACTGCTGCGCCGCGTGTCATGGATTCAATTCCCGCACGAAACACATCTTTATATGGCCCACAGGTAATTGATTTGGGTCTGACTGTCTGTGTATGTGAGTTTGAATGTTTGTAAACGCACCCAAGACACAGGAGAAATTCCAAATGTGGGGCAAAGCACAAAAAAAAAACCATTTTAAAACAAAAGAAGTTGCACTTGCACCACTATCGCCCAACATGAACGCTGATAAATTAGCATTGTAATTAAGAAAAATTTAAAAACTTCGCGCTCTTTCGTATCATTAATCACCAATAAGAAAAGGGTGGTGTTGTTGAGAAAATATGAATTTATCAACTGATCCCCCCTTCCGTCACACCCTCTTCCCCCTTACCCCATCCCCCATCCCCCCTACCCCCTTAATGAGTGTAATATTTTCGGAAAGATTTTTAATCCTAAGTTTATTATTTTGATGAAATTATAATTGTTTTTAATGGAACAACTGTGACAGTATGACTGATGGCTTTAGAATCGTCGTATCCAGAATTACTTTTATAGAGTTCGGTACTTCAAAAGGAAAAATCGGATCACTTCTCGGATCGGAGTTTATTAATGTACGTACTTTCAATAAGTTTTTATGTATGGATCGACTGCTCATCTGACACACACATCATCTATTCTCGTACAACTCGTACCGGCACGAGAAACGGAAAGTAAATAAAGGCACACAATAGTTGTAACAATATAAAGTATCGCCAGGTGATGTGTTAGACTCAATATCTCATGGCTCTACCGCCGTACGTACAAACGCCTGGGGAAACAGGGGGTGTGTGGAGTCGCTGTGTAGAGAAACTGTAGGTTGAGAATAAAGAAAAAGAAAGAAAGAAAATCATTTATTTAATATCGAACACAAATAAAAAAATAACATGTATATAGAAATTAAATATGTGGCTGCACAAAACTCTTCAAACTCATTTTGATTCTGGTATGAAGCCAATACGATTCCAATGTTAATTTTGCAGTCACGTGATCATATTTTCCGAAACACACAGCTGCCAAAATCCAAGACATACAGGGAAACCCTTTGTACCAGCAGAGATTGATGATGATCTTCATTAAGTAAGCAGCTAAAAGATGGTCGCGTACTCCGATTAAAACATCCAAAAGGAATCTACAATTCATTTCGTATTAAGCGTTGAAATTTGCCGTTGGCTTTTTACTCGTTTTTACATTACAGGCAGCCCTCGATGCAGAGCCTGTATTGAAGGGGATGAGACAGCAGCCTATGTGCTCATCAACTGCCTAGAGATCGTGGCCTACAGGGCAAAATACTTCGATAACCCAGGTACTCTCCAAAAGATCGCATGCAACATTAAATTGCTGCTGGCCTTTCTAGAGGAATTATAGAAAACACAGCATTATCAATATAAGTATGTATGGGGTATGTATGTATATGTAGACTAGCACCCGTGCTCTTGATATAATTCCAATTCAAATTGTCATTGAAGTCAATTCAAGTGAAGCCAGAATAAGTTTCTTTATTCAAAACTCTTTTTTTTTTTGATAATCCAACCTTAAGGAACTCGATTCATGTACTGATCTCATCACCTACTCATATCTGCCTGTGCGTCGATGTTACTTGGATTGAAATAAAATCATCATCTGCTAGCCTTTTCCCAACTACGTTGGGGTTGGCTTCCAGTCTAACCGGATGCAGATGAATACATGGAGCGACTGCCTATCTGACCTCCACAACCCAGTTACTGGGCAACACGATACCCCTTGGTAAGACTGGCTGTCAGACTTTCGGGCTTCTGACTACCCGTAACGACTGTCAAAGATCTACAAATGACAGCCGGGACCAACGGCTTAACGTGCTTTCCGAGGTAGGGAGGAGTCTCGATATGTTACGAACGGTCATCCATCCACAGACTGACCTCGGCAAGCGTAGCTTTACCTTCAATCAACCCGTGCGGCTGTTTATATTTCGCCACGAGCTCCTCCTTGTAATAAAAATGGCTAACAAATAAATTCTGGAATGTAAACCGTACCGACTCCACGCCATCCTGTATTCTGAAACCTGGCACGTAGTGGACACCAATAAAACGGACATTAGGCCCCGCCTAACTAACTGCCTCCGTACATCGATTTAACTTCAAGACTCACGCAATATAGTTGTCACTAAATTACTGGTGGACATTGGAATAGGCTAGTAACAGGTAGGAATATAGCGTCTAACGGAAACGGTGATGGCAATAGGCTTGTCCCTTATAACATGGTACTTTAACATAACTAGCGAAATATCGGTATTTTTATCTATTTACATATACACATACTATAGCTTCACCTCCACCTAACTCTTCAGGGAATATAAGCGTGATGTTATGTGTGATGCTATGTGGCGCGGCGTGCGAAGGTCCGCCTGCGACGTTTGAGGTTGCGGGTTCGATTCCCGCCCTGGAACAAATGTTTGAACAATCTACAAAAAAAAACCGGGTGTTCTGGGTATTTGCTAAATATAATAAAAAATATCTATCTATGTTATGTATTTAGTATATCAGTCATCTAGCACCCATAACACAAGCTCTGCTTAGCTTGGGGCTAGATGATGCTGTGTGGATTGTCCAGCATTATTTATTTATTACGAGTACCTACTGTTGTTATAGTAAAGACAATTCTTCTACACTCCAACTACAACTCTTTTTAAAGAAACAGATAATTTATATTACAAATAATACATTTTTTTCATTCTTTACATATTTTAAGGTGTCTAATAAAGAGTACCTATTCAATTCAGACGACACGCTTAGCGCAGTGGCTGATTGATTGGCTGCTGTATCGTGGGTGCGTTTACAAACATTTAAACTCACATACACAAACAACCAGACCCGGAACAACTATCTGTAGTAGGCCATACAAATATTTGTTCCGTGCGGGGATCGAACCCGCGACACGCAGCGCAACAGCCAGTTGCTTAACTACTGCGCCAACCGTGTCGTCAACGGCCGTAACTATATATATAAGGTCTATCTTGCTAACTCCTCGCACCTCGTTCTCCACAAAAACTGTGCCCACGTTAGTTCTCTATAGATTTGACTAAAACCATCTAATACCCGCACTCTGCTCTTCGATGTGTGGTTTGGGAATGTATTCCAGTGTTGGACGTGAGCTAAGCTATAAATATCTTTGTTAAAAATTATGGAAGAAATGTAAATATAATCTTAATATGTATAAATTACGTGTCACGTTGTTTGTCCGCTATGGACTTCTAAACTACTGAATCGATTTTAATAAAATTTGGCTTAGTGTGTGTGCTTTGGTCAAACTTAAAATATAGGATAGTTTTTATTTCGATTATTGACCTTAATAATTTTTTTTGCAAATTTAATGTTTTCCTATAATTAGTTCCATACATTTCTAACAGATGGCAGTGTAACTTAAATTTTGAGGTGGTACGAAGTTCGCCTGGTCAGCTAGTATCTAATATATTAAATTCTCGTGTCACAATGTTAGTTGCCATACTCCTACCAAACGGCTTGATCGATTAAATATATATATATATATATATATATATATATTATTTGTACCCCTAAGTGATAAGGGTGGTCCACCTCAAACATTTATTTTTACTTTCCAAGCCTCGAAAGGCACGGTAAGCCGTCAAAACCGCTTAGATCAGTTACGGGTAGTCAGAAGCCCGAAAATATGACAACCAGTCTTACCGAAAGTATCGTGTTCCCCAGTAACTGGTTTGTGGAGGTCAGATAAGCAGTCGGTCCATGTAAAATACTGGTTTTCAGCTGCAGCCGGTTAGGGAGGAAGCCGACCCCAATATGGTTGTGAAAAGGATAATTAAGCAGATGATGATGAGCTTAAAGGCAGCATAATAATTACAAAATGTTATAGCGTAGCTTCCGTAACACGATGAGCTTTCCACCCCACCTACATTGCAGAGGTCTACAACCCTAATTTATGGCGCCCCCATTCATTACAGCCATGAAATTCACATGTAAACTCTAGCCTCTGCATGAAATAGTAAGGGGATTTCTTGCTTCATCTTTACAGTTTAAAAAAGTGTGTGTGTGTATGTGTATGTGTGTGTGTGTGTGTGTTTCTCGATACCATTTTGTCATGCAATTGACGGTAGTTATTTAGTTTAGTAATATGGCTTAAAACGTTTAGTGACAAAAATTGAAAAGAGTATGCTCAGATGTTTGGGTCTAGTTGAGAGGATGAATGAAAGACGAGTAACAAGTGGTATTTATAAAGCTGATGTAAGCGGAAACCTAAGAAAGACATACAATTACCTTATTGGTGGTGTGCTTCGAAAATGTCAGGTGCGTAGTACTCGTAACCGGCGTTATGACCAAATGTTTGAACGTAAGCGATGCGTTAGGATCGTAGCGGGTGGCGTTTATATGTATGAATTCATAATAATTCCAGGTTTCCTTATGATATTCCGATGTTTTCCTTCACCGATATCAGTAATGATAAACGTTAAAAAAGTACATAGAAATTGATAAAGTTACATTGATACTTGCCTGCATTTGAACCTACAACCTCTTCCATGGGAGTGGCCACCACAATAGTCGGCAGCCAGGCTACTGGGTAAAACAATGTAATCCTCCAAATTGACTCTAAACCTTTTATTCTTAAACTCTCAAGTCCCAGATCGCTAAGCAAAACTGCAAATATCTTAAAATGTGAAAAGACAAAAGGGCTGACATCAGCCGGGTTTTATTACGAAAGGTATTATGGCCGCCGTGGGTGATCATCAAATTTTCATGTTCTGATGTTCTCAGTGCACAGTCCTGAGGGAAACAGCAGCAGCACTATCAGTTTGTAGACCTGACTTTAGTATACTTGAAGTTTCCTAACTCCTCCGCTGTTTTTTTCTGATAAATTTCGTTGCGGGATCCAAGACAGTTGAATCGCTTCTCCGGGACTCGTCGGGCTTCATTGTCTTGACGCTTTTCTGGTGGTCGTCGCTGTCGATTCTGGTTTTCAGGAATTGCAGTCGTTTGGGAATAGTGTGGCGGGCTTTAGTATAGTTGAATTTAATATAACGTACTTCGTAAGCCTTCTTCGAACCAGTAATCTTCAAACCAGGACTTTGTGTATAGTATTTTAAATACCGATTTACCCATCTTTTTCCCCTTGGTAACACTGGTTGTGCTTCTGGCTACCCGTAACGACTGTCAAAGATCTACCAATGGCTTAACGAGCTTTTCGAGGCACGGAGGAGTCTCGATATGTCATGAACTGTCACCTATCCACAGACTAACCTCGACAAGCGTAGCTTAAACTTTGTTCAACCCGTGCGGCCGTTTTTGTTTTTTTAGTGCTTTTGTGTTTACTTGACAAAAACCTTTGGTGATTTTAGAATAATAAAATAATAATTTAAATGAAGTCGCCTTTAGACACCTAGGTTATTATATTCACGGGTGGTCAAAGGTACGGTACGGTTGGCGCAGTGACTGATCGATTGGCTGCTGCGCTGCGTGTCGTGGCATCGATTCCCGCAGGGAACAAATATATGGTCATCAGGTGACTTACGGGACTGACTTTTTTTGTTTGTGAGTTTATTTGCTTGTAAACGCACTCACGATACAGAAGAAATTCCTAGTATAAGGCAGCGATTAATTAAAAAAAAAGTAAGGACACTAAAGAGTCACCTATGATGGTGATATCACCTAGGAGATCATAGTGGAATAGACCGTATAGATCACGCTAAATTAATTTCTTTATTGTGAAATAGTTTTCACAGAATCGGGTGGCCAAAAGACTGTATCTACTTGTATTGCTGTCCTTACCCGCATACTGTGGTGCGCATTTTATAGACAATCGTATGTCGTTGCGTCCTCTTTACGAGTATGACCAGTATAAACGCGAACGCATCTGAACGTGATCTTATGGCTAAGAAAACTATTCTTTTAACTTTAGTCTTCATTTTCTTGGAGACATTGTGTTGTTTGTCTTAGAAGCTTCTCCCAGTTAAGAGCGTGTATGATAACAAAAAGATGTCACATCCTTGCACACATAAGCCTCTTTCTAACTATGGGTTGGTTTCAGTCTAGCCAGATGCAGCTGAATACCTGTAATTCCGGTTAGGTAAAAAATACTATAAAATGAAAAATAACTTTAACTTTGGACATCGGTGACAAAAATACTACACTAGGAAGGTGTGAAGGGTGGATGTTTTGGGGGACTGTCTTATGTAAACGTTTTGACGTTCAAAAAGTGCTGATTGTCAGCATAATTTGATAAAATAATAAAAATATAATAATAAGAAATATAATATCATATAATAATGCTGGACAATCCACACAGCATCATCTAGCCCCAAGCTAAGCAGAGCTTTTGTTATGGTTACTAGATGACTGATATACTTAATCCAATACATTACATAATGGATATTGTTGATTATACTTAGGGAACACCCAGAACACCTGGAAAAAAACTTTGTAGATCGTACAAAAAATTGTCCCAAGGCGGGAATTGAACCCGCAACCTTGTGCGTCGTAGGCGGACCTTGGCCCGCCGCGCCACATAGGTCTTCAAATGAATTTTGATTTTGATTTTTCGATTAAAAATTAAGAACCAAAGTCACCGACTTCCGAAATTAAAGTTATTTAACACATTGCATTTTTTTAAAGACGGTGTCTTTTTAAATAGCTTTTTTTTCAAAATAACAACTTTTAATACCAATTAACTTATGAAAAGCTTTTATTTTCTTAAATCTATGGCAGAAAATTAAACCGAAAGCAACCAAAGCTTCTATTTTTTTTTGGAAGTCTGTAATAATTTTTAGCCCTAAGCTATCAGCTTCGAAAGTATTAAAAATAAGACTATTTTGGAGTAGAATAGAATATTTTATTTGCGTTAAATGTAGGTATAGAGGTGAGTGGAGCTTGTGACTTAGTAAAAAACAGCCGCACGGGTCGATCGATGGTTAAGCTACGCTTGCCGAGGTAAGTCTGTTGATGGGACCGTTCATAACATATCGAGACTCCTCCGAGCCTTGGAATGCACGTTAAGCCGTTGGTCGACAACCAGTCTTACCAAGGAGTATCGTGTTGCCCAGTAACTGATTTGTGGAGGTCAGATAGGCAGTCGTTCCATGTAAAATACTGGTATACAGCTGCATCCTGTTAGACTGGAAGCCGACCCCAACATAGTTGGAAAAGGCTAGGCAGATGATGATGATGTAACTATACAGGTAAGTTGTTACAAATTATACTGTTTATTTCCAGGTACATTCTACCATTTGGCATGCAATAATTTTGAACTTATAACTAGCCTATACTTATATTTTGCCTTAACCAATCTCCAAAAACCAGCTCGCCACCTAACCCAGCCTTTTTTGGAAAACTCAACACTTTAAATATGAGAGCGTCAATTTATTTCATTAAAATTATACAATTATTAATATATGAAGAAATAAAATAAAATTAATAATCATGGGGCACGTTTAGTCGACTCTTCACGTGACCAGAGGGCTGGCCTTTTTTTTGGCCAAAGAATCAGCATTGCCATTCAACGTGGCAATGCTGCCAGCCTTCTGGGCACTTTTCCCGTTGACAAGGATGCGGATGAATTTTTTGATGCCCTATGTAATTTTATTTTATTACTTTAAATATTCGATAGCAAGCGATTTTAAGCGAAACAACAAAGAACGGCGTTGTCCAATAAGTTCAATATTGGGTAACTTACACTCGGGTGATCAGGGAATGCTTATCTCGATCCCCGCGCTTATTTCCTTTGGGATACGGCAGAGCTGTCAGCGATATTCGCTGGTAGGCGTTTACAGGTAGCTCTATAGTTTCCCAATCTATTTTGGTGTGATATTTGAATTTGTTATATAATAACGAAATAAGATTTTGTTTTTGAATTGCTGATTTTAAATTTTAGTACAATGGGGTAGTGCCTTAAAAAATCTGCTTGGACCGAAAGTTGGATTACTCAAAAATACTGGACACGTATTTTTTCTTTTGTCACGTAAACCAAAAATGACGACGATATAGTGCGTTGAAATTGCGCGTGACGTCACGCCGTGATAAACTTTTAACGTAACAGTGACGTCACAAGCCCCTTCTCCTGAACTTTGATGTGCTATATCATTGTCACTATTTATTGATTTGAGTAAGCAAAAAATACGTGTCCAATATTTTTTGGTAATCTTACTGACGGACTAAATAGACCTAATATACATATTTTTACCTAGGACACATCCCTGTTATGGTCGCTGTGCCCCAACAGAGTCCTTAATCGTTCTTAACCCTTTTCTTATCATCCTATAGGTATTGTGAACGCAAATAAACGAATAAAGATATGAAAAATAAGGAACTTAGTCTTACAATTTAACGGAGTCTATTTTAATCGTAATTTTATAATTAGAGTTTAATAACAATCTAATATTATTTTATTTACTGATATATTTTTAATAATAATAATAATAAATCATTTATTTCAGATTCATCTTGCGATTACATCCATATATGTTAGTACAGTTTCGAGCTTACAAACTAGTGTTAGTAAATTTTTAATAAATTTCACAAAAGAAAGTGGCAGTGGTTTAATTACAGTCTTTTTGTTTTAAGAGCTAGCTCTTACATTTTATTATTCATCTAGCGGCACCCTCTGTTTATTATTTATGAGATTGATCAATGTCTGCGAATAATGCTGCGACATTAGTTTTAAAATCTGTCATCCCAATATTTTATGTACAATAAACCAGCATATCAAGCCACCCCAATGTGTCAAATTTCTTTGGTATCTTTTCAACTTTATTGCAAAGGCATAAGTGTCATGTTCAATTGGTAAAAATTGACAGCTTGATGTGCTGGCGTCTGTACTATATTGTAGCTTTTTACTATCCCTTAATCGAAAAGGCATAATTATGTTAAAAATTTCTAATGTATCACATAAAACGGCTCTATTTAACAAAAGCTTCTTTGGCATTGCATCAAAAATATACAACAAAATACCCATTAGCATTCTAGACGCTAAGGAACTTTCAGTATTTAAAAATAAATTACGAACATTTTTAATTGAAAAAATACTACACGATCCAAGATTTCCTGAATTGTTGACCATTTATTAGTTCCACTGTATTTTGACATGATTAAGTATTGACCATGTATTAGTTTCACGGTATTTGACATGCATTAGTCATTTATGCATTAGTAGTGCATTAGTTTCAAACCTGGGCAAGTACCAATGTGAGTTTTTAAATTCATATGTACTTTCTAAGTTTATCTTGGACATCACTGACATCGGTGAAGGAAAACATCATGAGGAAACCTGGGCTTATATAATTAATATAAGTCTGAAATCGCCAGCCCATCTTGAGCGAACGTGGTGATTATTGCTCATGCCTTCTCCGTATGAGAAGAGGCCTTTGCCCAGCAGTGGGACAGTAATAGGCTGGTACATCAAGTGACTTTTTTGTGTCTTTTTCCAGAATAAAGTTCTTTAAACCTGTATCAGTAATGAGTACGAATGAAACTCAAAAGTTAACAATTCACATTTGTACGTAATCCTCTTAATATATCCGCAATCATCCGTTTTTACAGAACGTATTCCTGTTTTCTCAATAATACCAAGATTTCTCGAGAACACAATATAGACAGTCGCTTTGTATTGGTTATAATAACTAGGGGTGACCCGTGTGTCGATATCGATGAAGAAAATTTAATGTTGTCCAGATATAAGATTGATTACGTATCCAGTGGTTTAGGCCTCGCCTCTTGTGCACGAGGTTGTGGGTTCAAACCTGGGCAAGTACCAATGTGGGTTTATCAATTCATGTGTACTTTCTAAGTTTATCTTGGACATCACTGACATCGGTGAAGGAAAAAGATCGTGAGGAAACCTGGACTTATATAATTATTATAAGTCTGAAATCGCCAACCCGACTTGAGCAAGCGTGGTGATTAATGCTCATGCCTTCTCTGTATGAAATGCCTTTGCCCTGCAGTGGGACAGTAGTAGGTTGGTACTACTTTTACGTTTCTATGACAGCTGAAAGATACTTGTCACTGTTGCAAAATAATAACAATCGAATAACCCAAATCATGAATAGAACAAAGTGTTATAGGACTTTTCCATTCGGAATTTCTTAGTATCAGCCCGGATTATGGATTTGTGCTCCCGCCTGATGACAGATGCCGAATGACTGGCAAAATGTACACCCCGTACTACATGTGCATTCGACGACCTATGTGGCGCAGCGGGCGAAGGTCTGCACCTTCGCCCGCTGCGCCACATAGGTCGTCGGTAGGCGGGAATCGAACCCGCAACCTCCTGCGTCGTAGGCAGCTACGACGCAGGAGGTTGCGGGTTCGATTCCCGCCTTAGGACAAATGTTTGTACCCATAACACAAGCTCTGCTTAGCTTGGGGCTAGATGATACTGTGTGTGATTGTCCAGCATTATTTATTTATTTATTTCTGCCTTACCCTTTATGAAATACAGGCGTGATGTTTATCTATAAGTACTACATACTGCAAACTCACGCAGGCAGAAACTACAGAACGCCACCTGCTACGATTATTAAGTACTCCTTTTGCTTCGCTTACGTTCATACATCTGGACATACACGCAAGCCAGTTACGAGTACTTCGCACCTGACCCCACTGAAGAACATCAATACATACATCTATTCATATATTAATAACATTGAAGTATCTCTTTGTAATGTCTAAATAACAGCTTTTACTAAATGCATATGAATGAATATATAGTTACGCTAAAACCAATAAAAAAACCTGTCCGTCAATTTTTTTAATGTTGGCTAATCTCCGAAACTGCTTGACTGATTATGAAGGGACTTTCATTAGTAGATAACTAATGTTATAAGGAGTAACTTAGGTTATTTTTTTAAGAAAACTAATTTATTAGGGTTACTCGCAAAGGAAACCCATGAAATTTGTTATTGTCCACGTGGACTAATAAGCGGGCATAGCTAGTCCCAAAAGGTCAGTATATGTCCTTCTAGGGCGTCCATTCCTGGCGTTTCCACTCACTAATAAACACAGAATACGTTTCGTCAGTCACTTATGTTTCATATCACCCACGATACAGTAGAAATTCCTAGTTTGGGGCAACGTCTTTTAAAATAAAAAATAACTTGAAATTAAGACCATCTATCGACACTTCTCGCGTCCCATCCCTAGTAAAGCCACAGGCAGAGGATACCGGATTAAAAAGGAAAAGCTTGCCACAATAAAGAGCGGTGGTAGACTGTTAAAGATAGTGGTACATTAGGTGTAAAGTTTTTGTTATTAACCGACTGTGAGAAGGGAGTGTCATGGTTTTGTGTATGTATGTCTGGGTGATGTGGGGGGTCTCCACAAAGGTATGTCTGGGATGTGTTTCATTGTTTTTTCGGTTTTGTGTAAGTGGTATAGAAATGTGTGAGTAGTTTCACCATCAAACGTAGCCTAAGCAAGTTTGACTTCTATGTGCCTATCAGATATGGTTGACGTCAATTCGAACGAAAATTAATATTGTATTCGAACCAGTATTTTTAATTTTAAAATTCACACAACGACACAGTTCTAAAACATAATGGTGTTTGTGTGTGTGTGTGTGGTCATGTGACCACACACACACATACACACACATCCACACATCTCGTTGCGTAAGTAATACGAACTTCTAGCCCGAGTCTCCTTAGACCGCTTCGTTGGCCAATGAGACTAGCTCTAGTATTCTGCTAGCCGCAAATTTTAAAATTAAAAATACTGGTTCGAATACAACAATAAATTGGCGACGGCACGGTTGGCGTAGAGGCTGAGCGATTGGCTGCTGCGCTGCGTGTCGCGGGTACGATTCCCACACGGATCAAATATTTTTCTGGGTCTGCCTGTTTGTGTATGTGAGTTTAAACGTATGTAACCCACGATACAGGAGAAGTTGTGTGAAAGTGAGGGGCAATTTTATTAAAACTTTATTCATATCTATTGGTGATACTAATTGTGCTCATTTTGATAAACTCCTATGCGAACATTTTGATTTGTAACGACATCTAATTCACCACATACGAATTAAATCTGACGTATCCGTATATTTTAAGGGCAATTTTACCGTGAGATCGACACTGACATCACGAAAAAAAAATAGCAGTTTCTCAAATTTTGTTAAGTAACGCCAACATAAATGTTTAGAGTAGCTGATCATATTTCGCGATTTTAGGGGTTGTTCCATTGTCAAAGTTGTTCATTTTCATGAGTACTACACACGTTTAAAGTATGTCCCTCGTTCTACCTAACCCGACAACAATCGTTGGGCAATAGCCCACCAGACATAACACCCGTCTGGTCGTAAGTCCTCCCTTTTCTATGAAGGATGAGAAACTTTACACCCTGTTCCTCGTACCTCCAAAGATAATGACAGCTAGTCTATGATTTAAAGTGGATTAGCAAGACGGCGCAACTGATCATAGTTTCAGCTAAAAGACGTCCACAGCTGGACAAAGGTTTCTGCGCTGCCCTCATCCATTTACTGCCTGTGGTCTACCACGCTACATCGTCCACATAAACCATACCGCGCCAGCAGACATCGTATACCAATTAATAAATAAATAAATAATGCTGGACAGTCCACACAGCATCATATAGCCCCAAGCTAAGCAGAGCTTGTGTTGTGGGTACTAGATGACTGATATACTTAATACAATACATTACATAAATAGATATTTTTTATTATGATCGTACAAACATTTGTCCCAGGGCGGGAATCGAACCCGCAACCTCCTGCATCGCAGGCGGACCTTCGCCCGCCGCGCCACATCGGTAAAATTATTAGCTTAATAATGTTTAGTCGAGTTATTTCTCACATTGGTATCATTTTGACGACCCTTGTGGCGCAGCGGGCGAAGGTCCGCCTGCGACGCAGGAGGTTGCGGGTTCGATTCCCGCCTTGCAACAAATGTTTGTACGATCTACAAATATTTGTTTCGAGTGTTCTGGGTGTTTTCTATAAAATATATATCTATGTAATGTATTGTATTAAGTATATCAGTCATCTAGTACCCATAACACAAGCTCTGCTTAGCTTGGGGCTAGATGATGCTGTGTGGATTGTCCAGCATTATTTATTTATTTATTTATTTATTTATTTAAATCTATTGCCTTGACGTGAAGTGTCACTTTTGATGTCTGTCGACACCAATGTGACATCTGTCAAAACTTGGCAGCCATATTGAAATGAGTTATTGATTCAAAACTCAACGGTCGAACTGTGCGGATTAAATCCAAATATTTCAGAGCAATCCGTTTTTTTATTTCAGTGGATCTGCACTGATCCTTCACAATGGACGCTCATTGTATACCAACCTGAAATAAGTTTCTCATGTGAAGTAGGTTCCAACAAACTTTACAGTAGCTACAACAACTCTTAGGTATTCCTGCAATACAATAGTATCTAATTAACGAACGCATATGGTATGATATTAACGAGATAGAGAGAGAACAATACATATTTTTGCAGACTCCAATTAATGGAAAAGAATGTTAAGATTTCAAGAAACATTCTTACGTTAGTAGAAAGAAAGAATCTCCATCTTTTTCTTTTTTTAAACTTTGCCCTACACTAGGAAATTCTCCTGTGTTATGGGTGCATTTACAAACATCCGAACTCACATACACAAACAGCCAGACCCGGAACAACTACCATACAAATATTTGTTCCATGCGGGAATCGAACCCACGACACGCGGCGCAGTCGATCGCTCACCCACTGCGCCAACCGTGCCGTTTATTTATTTATTTAATACAAAATGTACAAAACCAATTTTACATCCTAAGCTTCAAAACTAGTGACTACATGACCCTGTTAGGGCGCAGCAAGATTACTTAAAAGTAATATTGCAATAAAATAACGTCAAAAATTAAAATCATATTACATCATGTGGACTGTGCAGGTGCGGCTGCTGCAGGTGCAGAAAACCTCAAACGGCGAAAATACAACAATCTAATTGGAAGTTATAGTATGTTTGAGCCACAGCAATATGTGTGAGCACAGAATAAATAATAGTACTACTAATAATAGGTCTTTACCTATGAAATTGCCGTTTTGTATGAAAAAAATTAAATGAATTTTTTTCATGTATTTTTTATTTGTATTAATCGAAGTAATCACCCATGCAATCAATGCATCTTTGCCAACGCAGTGGCAGTTTATTGATGCCCTTCTTAAAGAAATCAGCTGGACGGGAGGCAACAAATTCTTCAAAGGCATTTTGTACTGCCTCTCGGGTATTGAATTTTTTTCCCGCCAAGAAGTTATCCAAATTCTGGAAAAAGTAGTAATCTGTAGGCGCAAGGTCTGGTGAGTAGGGCGGATGACGGAGAGCTTCCAACCCCAGTTCTTGCAACTTGGAGACCGTCTGCTGTGCAGTATGAGGTCGCGCGTTGTCGTGCAGGAGCAGCGGATACGAGCGATTGACCAATGCTGGTTGGAGATGTGCCAGCTTCTCCATCATTGTGTTCAATTCTTCACAGTACACATCTGCAGTAATGCTCACCCCGTTTGGTAAGAAGCTGTGTTGAATCACACCGGCGCTAGACCACCAAACAGTGACCATCTCTTTTCTTGGGGTAAGTTTTCGTTTAGGGCATTGTTTAGGTGCTGAACCAGGATCCAACCAACTTGCTGAGCGCTTGCGGTTATCAAACAGAATCCATTTTTCATCGCAGGTAACAATGCGGTTCAAAATTCCTTCATTTGTGTGTCTGTTGAGCAGTGCAAGGCACGTCTCGACGCGTACTTCGCGCTGGCGATCATTGAGTTCGTGGGGCACCCATTTGTCAAGCTTTTTTACTTGCCAATTTGACGCAAATGGACCAATATTGTTTTGACGCTAACGTCAAAAGCTGCTGCTAATTCAGCCGTAGATTGTGTATCATCAGCTTCCACAATCGCCTTTAATTCGTCATTGTCGACCAAAGTCTTCGGACGACCGCGAGGTTCATTTTTCAGGTCGAAATTTCCAGAACGGAAGCGAGCAAACCAATAACAGGTAGTGCGTTGGTTTGTAGTGTTAGCTCCGTAAACGTCGTTGATGTTGCGTGCCGCTTGTGCCGCGTTGCTGCCACGACGGTACTCATATTCCATAATTACTCGAATTTTTAACGTATCCATGATGACGAAAAAGATTTAAATGCGATGAAAATGTAACACTAATCAATAAACAAATGACTACTTTTGGAAAAAATATCCATGTTTTTAAAATAAAATTAATTTGAAATTAGAATTCTTAGCCAAACAAAAAATATTTTGATTTGAAATTGCCAGTACTGCAGAACGGCAATTTCATAGGTAAAGACCTAATATATTAATTACAATAACATAATATGCACCATAGGTAATAATAGCACACCTACGCAATATCCTAGTGATGTGACAAACGAGCTGTAATTTGTTAGTATCGATACATCGTAGTGCGGCGCTCATATCGATTTACGAGCTGTCATTAATCGAAACTCTGATACTGATTTGTTGATGTTTAAGATTGCAGAATTAATATCGATGGTAGGAATATGTTAGATGTCATGTTACGGTTGTCTATGGTTGGCGGTACGTTCTCGCTGATGCAAGAGGTGTTCCAATGATGTATGGAATTAATCTATCTTATTATTGGTGACGTGGGATGGGTTTGACGTTTGTAGTCACTTCGTAAGCACTTCCTAAGCACTTCGTAGTAACTTCGTAGTCACTTCGCAGTCACTTCGTAGTCACTTCGTAGTCACTTCGCAGTCACTTCGTAGTCACTTCGTAGTCACTTCGCAGTCACTTCGTAGTCACTTCGTAGACGTTTCGTAGGCACTTCGTAGCCACTTCGTAGCCACTTCGTAGTCACTTCGTAGTCACTTCGCAGGCACTTCGTAGTTACTTCGTAGACGTTTCGTAGGCACTTCGTAGCCACTTCGTAGCCACTTCGTAGTCACTTCGTAGTCACTTCGCAGGCACTTCGTAGTCACTTCGTAGACGTTTCGTAGCCACTTCGTAGTCACTTCGTAGGCACTTCGTAGCCACTACCTAGTCACTTCGTAGTCACTTCCTAGTCATTTCGTAGTCACTTCGTAGGCACTTCGTAGCCAGTTCGTAGACGTTTCGTAGGCACTTCGTAGACGTTTCGTAGGTACTTCGTAGCCACTTCATAGTCACTTCGTAGTTACTTCGTAGTCACTTCGCAGGCACTTCGTAGTTACTTCGTAGACGTTTCGTAGGCACTTCGTAGCCACTTCGTAGCCACTTCGTAGTCACTTCGTAGTCACTTCGCAGGCACTTCGTAGTCACTTCGTAGACGTTTCGTAGCCACTTCGTAGTCACTTCGTAGGCACTTCGTAGCCACTACCTAGTCACTTCGTAGTCACTTCCTAGTCATTTCGTAGTCACTTCGTAGGCACTTCGTAGCCAGTTCGTAGACGTTTCGTAGGCACTTCGTAGACGTTTCGTAGGTACTTCGTAGCCACTTCGTAGCCACTTCGTAGTCACTTCGTAGTCACTTCGCAGGCACTTCGTAGTTACTTCGTAGACGTTTCGTAGGCACTTCGTAGCCACTTCGTAGCCACTTCGTAGTCACTTCGTAGTCACTTCGCAGGCACTTCGTAGTCACTTCGTAGACGTTTCGTAGCCACTTCGTAGTCACTTCGTAGGCACTTCGTAGCCACTACCTAGTCACTTCGTAGTCACTTCCTAGTCATTTCGTAGTCACTTCGTAGGCACTTCGTAGCCAGTTCGTAGACGTTTCGTAGGCACTTCGTAGACGTTTCGTAGGTACTTCGTAGCCACTTCGTAGTCACTTCGTAGTTACTTCGTAGTCACTTCCTAGTCATTTCGTAGGCACTTCGTAGTCACTTCGAAGTCACTTCCTCTACTCTTATAACCTTCAACATTCATGTTCAAAACTATCCTCACTACATGATCTTCATTCTTATGACGACCGATGTGGCGCGGCGGGCGAAGGTCCGCTTGCGACGCAGGAGGTTGCGGGTTCGATTCCCGCCTTGGGACAAATGTTTGTACGATCTACAAAGATTTGTTCCGGGTGTTCTGGGTATTTTATATGTATAAAAAAAAAATATCTATCCATGTAATGTATTGTATTAAGTATATCAGTCATCTAGCACCCATAACACAAGCTCTGCTTAACTTGGGGCTAGATGATGCTGTGTGGATTGTCCAGCATTATTTATTTATTCTTCAGCATTCTTAGGCAGGTAGAATGATTGGGTACAGACGTCAAGCACAGCATATCAAGCTAACCCAAACTGTACAATTTTCCCATTTGAACTTGAACCTTATTCTTTTGTTGTAAAGTTGAAAAACTATCAAAGAAATTTGATCAGACAGACAGACACAACTAAGACCAACCCGCCTTAATCATGATGGGACATCGACACCAAATTTTGCCGCCCCAAAAATATTCCTTAAAACCTACATACTTACAACGAGGTATTTCTCATTCAACGTCAGCCAATTAGTATTTCCGACGAATTAGTGAATGTTTTAATGCTAAAATATACAGGTTTATATAAAAAAATCACAATAAAAACATGTCTGGAACAATTAAGCATGGAGTTTACGGAGCGCTGAAATATTGCGCGCAAACTTTTGGGGCATTAAAAAGTTTTCGTTTTAGGTTACCCCTACCAACGTATCCTGCGTTTAGTGTGTTTTGAACGATGCTGGCTTGGAAAGCACGTTAAGGCGTTGGTCCCGGCTCTCATTTTTAGATCTTTGACAGTTGTTACGGGTAGTCAGAAGTCTTATAGCCAGTCTTACCTAGGGGCATCGTGTTGCCGCGAAGCAAAAGCAAAGCAAAAGAAGTACGTAAGGATTGTAGCAGGTGAAGCACTGTAGTTTCTGACTAACCTTTTGAGAAAAATGCAAGACTATATACATGTTTTTATGTTTGAAGAGAGCATCTTTATTTTCAGGCCCCTCCCATTTAAAATGACAGTTTGTTGAGACCACTAAACTTCAACATAGCCGGCGGGAGTGAATGAGGGGAGTGGGTTCAGCGCGGATCAGCTGTCCGACGACGACCGCTCGGCTCGCGGAGACTTCATTCTTAATTTATTACTTGTTTGTTCCGTGGAACTATTTCTATTGTACTAAGCCTAAGTACTTTCGTCGTCTCAACACAGTTCTTAATCATTCATTTTGAACGTCATTAAAATGACCATTTATTTTTTGAGGTCGCTTCTAATAGATGTGTCCAAATTTAGAAGTGAGACTTTTCCTGTTTTATCTCAACTTTCCCACTCAATTCTCGATTGCAACTCGAGTACAATGGTAGGGCCCCCCACATTAAAATCCAACCGCGGGTGTTATGAGCCCCCAATATGGTTTTCACAAATCACTCGTCTGTCTGTCTACACAACAAGTTAATCCTTGTTTTACGACGAGTTTCATGACGAGTTTTTCACAATTTCAGTTTGATAAATTGACGATTTTACCGTCGTGTTTGAAAGACTTAAGAACGACTTAAGGCAAATCGGTTTTGCCGCTCAGCACGTTATTGAAGAAGTTGAGTTCATGGCTAAATAAAAACAGTCAGACGGGTTGATCGAAGGATAAGCTACGCTTGCCGAGATCTTTTTGTGGATGGGTGAACGTTCGAGACTCCGTGCCTCGAAAAGCACGCTAAACCGTTGGTCCCGGCTGTCATTTGTAGATCATTGACAGTCGTTGCGGGTACTTCGAAGCTTAAAAATCTGACAACCAGTCTTACCAAGGGGTATCGTGTTGCCCAGTAACTGAGTTCTGGACGTTAAATAGGCAGTTTGAATAACAAACAACCTTAATCTGATCTGCAAATTGCAAATTACTTAGAAAAAATTGAATTTCGTAGGCTGCCACGCGCTCAATTAAGAGGTTTGGTTACTATTTCAAATTATGAGAGATTTAAACAATCTTAAAAAAACTTAGCCGTGTACTTACATGATGGAACAGATATCGAAACACAACCTGATTCAGTACATGCTGAGTTCAGTACATGCTGTAATATTGAAATTATTTTTACGTTTTTCTGATGTTTTTTTTCAACGCTCTCAGACTTATAAAAATAATAATTGACTGCCTCAAGGGCTACTGTGCATGTGGCCCAGGGTTATATTTCCGCTTCAGGCAAAGGTGGGTAAAAAGGTGTTATTAGGTTTTCCATCTAGAATTTCTCAGTAACAACCTGGAGTCTGGATTTGTGCCCAGTTAATGGCAATAGGCTTGACCTCTATTTTTCACGATACTTTCGTTCACCGATGTCAGTGACGAAGATCTCACATCAATCTGAATTCGGCCATTTCATTACAAAATCTAAAACAATAAGTTACGAGATGTTGATTAATAACTTAAGTTCGTTTCAACAAATAAACCTGTCAGAGAAAATTGTTTAAATGATGGAATAAATACCTTTAAGAAAGTAAGAACAATATTAATTGAGCAACACGAACAATAGGACATTTTTTTTTTATATCAGGCAGGCTTGAGCTTAGTTTAGGCAATACACATAACATATGTTTATCCATGTGATCTGCCTAGCCTTTTCCAATCTATGCTAAGATCGGCTTCCAGGCGAACCGGAAACAGCTGAATACCAGTACTTTACATGGAGCGACTGCCTATCTGACCTCCACAACCCAGCTACTGGGCAACACGATACCCCTTGGTAAGACTGGTTGTAAGACTTTCGGGCTTCTGACTACCGGTAACGACTGTCACAGATCTACAAATGACAACCGGGATCAACGGTTTAACAAGCTTTCCGAGGCAAGGAGGGGTCTTGATATGTAATGAACGCTCACCCATCCACAGACTAACCACTGCAACAGTAGCTTAACCTTCAATTGACCTTTGCGACTGTTTTTATTCACCCGAAACCTCCTGTCTTCTACCTTTTTTGTAATGATTTATTTTAATTCGAACAAAAGGAATTATATCAAATTGTTGAACTGTCCATGTACAGCAGATATAGCAACACATATATAATACATACCTACCCTCTGGATACTATTATCCGTCAACCCCCAAACTACGTATTACGAAAGAGTGACAGAGACACCAATATACAAAGTGTAAGGAGACAGAAAGAGAGGGAGGATGTCGTAGTTTCATATTGTCCCCATCTCAATATTGAGATTAAAAGTGACGCTTGGCTTGGCGCAAATTATTAGACGCAGGGTCAGCAAAAACAGATGATATAAATACTATAATATTATTATTATGTGGGTAGTTTTGTTTTCTGTTGGGACAAAAAGAGGGTTGAGGGTAGTTTGTAATGTGTGGGGACGTAATGTCAGCTAATGAGTCTTGTTAGATAAACGTGTAAACGATGATTAGTGAACAAGCCATAGAAATGTTTTGTGAGTTTTTTTTTTTTTTAATGCTTGGTCGTAGGGATTCCCGACAGAAAAATTATAACAATGGAATGTAAGTTTTGGAACAAGCGTGCGTGTATGAACAGATGTATGAACGTAAATGTATCAAAAGGAGTATGTAAGGATCGTAGCAGTTGGTGTTCTGTAGTTTCTGCCTACCACCATAGCTAAACGGCGTGAGTATAGGTATGTATAATATTATAACAAAACATAAACTAAAAATGGTAATGAATAAATAATAAACAAATAATACTGGACAATCCACACAGCATCATCTAGCACCAAGCTAAGCAGAGCTTGTGTTATGGGTACTAGATGACTGATATACTTAATACGATACATAACATAGATAGATATTTTTTTATAAATAGCAAATACCCAGAATTCTAGTAGTCGTGTGAGTAATCAAGTTGTGCTTGAATAATGTTAGTACAATAGAATAGAATACTCCTTGTTGTACGCCATGAAAACTTGCAAATAATGAGTTTAACAGCTACATAGGAAAAAATCCGTAGGAAGGGAAGGTTTGGAAAGGCGGGGTTAGAAAGACAAATCACACAAGTATTACAAAGACAATAGCTGTGTGACCTAGGTAAAAATATATATTGTCTATTTAGTCCGTCAGTTAGATTACCAAAAAATATTGGACACGTTTTTTTTACTCAAATCAATAAAAAGTGACAATGAAACACAGCACATCAAAGTTCAGAAGAAGGGGCTTGTGACGTCACTTTTACGTTAAAAGTGTAGCACGGCGTGACGTCACTCGTCAATCAACGCACTATATCGTCGTCATTTTTGGTTTACGTGACAAAAAAAATACGATTCCAGTTTTTTGAGTGATCCACCTTTCGGATCAATCAGAGTTTTTAAGGACACCACCCTATTGCTCGTCGTGACTGTGAGAAGTAGGATAGTACTCAGCATGAGTCATCTTAGTATTGGGACGTACGGAAACCAAGTTGGACCTTTCACCAGTTTTGTTTAAGTCCCATGTAATCATCATCTGCCTAGCCTTGGTAAGACTGGTTGTCAGACTTTCGGGCTCCTGACGACCCGTAACAACTGTCAAAGATCTACAAATGACAGCCGGGACCAACGGCTTAACGTGCTTTCCAAGGTACGGAGGAGTCTCGATATGTTACGAACGGAGTCCCATGTAATAAGGGGCTTACACTATTCCCATGAACTGGACGTAAATCCAGCCTCCGGGCTGCTACTGAGAAATTCCAGCTTGAATCAATGACAACCGATATTCACACAACTACCATACATCTCTACCAGTCAATAATATTTAAATTTTAATCCACCTTTCTCTGCTGTCGCTACCGAGTCAGAGCTCACTTCACAGAAACGTACCACTGCAGGCGACGTTTTTGCGCACCGTACCTCTGACACAGACACCTTTTTATGTAAAGACGGAGACCAGATACAGGATTACTGGATAAGATCTTGTTTTAAACAAATTAACGTTAACATTTTTACTGAAAATTTAAATTTCATGATGATATTGTAGACGAACTCAGTGGTACTAGTAGCTATCTAGATATCTTGAGAACTTTTTTTTTGTCTGTGGAAAAATCCTCATGGAAGTCCATAAAGATTTTTAATTCCCAAAATGTCCCAAAGTTGTCTATTTAGCACAGAATTAGGCACACATTCTGCACGGTCGGCGCAGTGGCTGAGCGATTGGCTTTTGCGTTGCGTGTCGCGGATTCGATTCCTGCATAGACCAAATATTTACTACTGGTAGTTGTTCCAGGTCTGTATGTTTGTGTATGTGAGTTTGAATGTTTGTAAACGCACCCATGTTGGGGAGATATTCTTAGTGTGGGAAAACGTTAGAAACAAAAAAAATGTCCTGCGGTCGCCATGATGTCTGCTTCGTTGGTCTATTGATCAGAAGTACTACTGCTGAGCATGAGGTCCTGTGCTTGATTACCGGGTCAAGAAAAGTGTATTTCTTTTTTTTATGATTTTAGGGGACTCTCTCATGTATTTTTAACGTTCAAAAAGTGATGATTCTCGTATAATACCTACTTTTGGAATCAAATGTAACATCTTAGGACTCATTTTATTTTTAGGACTCATTAAGATCACTGTTTTCTATCAACTCATTAATATAAATTAAAATAATCCTTGGTGCTAGGCAACTGGGCCTGACCCAGTTATAAACAGCCCTTTGTACCCGATGGTTCAGCTCTGTTCTGTCTCCTGCTTGATATGGAGGGAAATTGGAAATTATGTATTTTCCTAACTCCTCCGCTGTTCTTTTCTGATTAATTTCGTTGCGGGATTGAAGATAGTTGAATTGTTTGAGAGGATTATCCACGAATCGTTGTACTTCATTGTCTCGACACTTTTCTGGTGGTCGCCAGTATTGATTGCGGCTTTCAGGAGTTGCAGTGGGACAAACCCACCTGGGTTTATCCCACTGCGGCTTCTGACTTTCGGGCTTCTGACTACCTGAAACCGTAGTTTGGGAATAGTGTGGCGGGCTAGTCCCAATTTTTTTTGTTAGACCCTAAGCCCTTCGTTGGATATCCTCCAACTGTCTCATCCAGTAAATGTAACATTTATCCCGAATTGAAACACCGAGAATACGTCTTTCTTTGCCTCTGTTTGACTATTTACTAGCTTTGAATACGACTGTTGTTAATACAATTCCGAGTACTCTGTATACTGTGAAATATTACTTCACTTTTTATGGTAGCAATATAATGTGGGGCAGCTTAGGTTATATTTAATACCTTTAAACGAGCAGATCTTGATATGAGTACATAATATATTTACACACATCAACACCGACTCGTCGTCGGAAAAGGAAAACATCGTAAGGAAACCTGGTCTAATATAATTAATATAAGTCTGAAATCGCCAACCCGTCTTGAGCAAGCGTGGTGATTAATGCTCATGCCTTCTCTGTATGAGAAGAGGCCTTTGCCCTGCAATGGGACAGTAATAGGCTGATACAACACCGTCTAGGGATATTTTGTATAGTTCTTAACATCAAAAAATACTGGTCAGTTGTAAATTCTTTCGAAGAAAGCTTATTTTGTAAACCTTTTTGAACGATTCTAAATTTGAGTATTGAAAAAATAAATTAAAAACAAAAAGTTTTGCGCGGCATAATGGTAGCGAGGTCCGAAGGTTTCATTTACCTACGTTAGTTTATTTGTGTCAAATTTAAGTTTTATAACAAATTACCGGTTAATTTCGAATTAATGCTATTGTGTGCATCATGCAGCGGCGCCATTTAACGAGAGGCGAAATATTAAGGGCAGTAGGCATGGTCCAAGCTGTGGCTACTCAACATAGTATTGCTGAGGAGATTGTAACAAGACAAAACGTGATATCAAGGTTATGGCCCTTCATCGTGGTACTGGTGAAGTGGCTGAAAGACACCCAGGCGGGAAGCGCATAACCACTCAACAACAGGACCGATTTTTGCAAGACGTAGCCGCGAAAAGACAATCAAATAAATAAATACATACGGACGGACATACCCATATGTGTTATCCCTAGTAATCGCTCCAGTCACTCAATGGTGCGTAATCTGCTGGGTAACTAATACATAGTTAATACACTGAAGGCTAGTTAGTCTAATTGGCTTCCAATCGGGCCTCCGCGTCCAATAATCTAGATTCTGAGCCTGTCCTAATTACTTAAGTACTGGACGTTCAAGGAGTTTTTGGCAGAAGGCTCAGTCGAAATTGTCTCTAAGGAGTATATATGTACAAAAAAAAAAGAAGAAAACATGCTGCACCGACCCCAAATAAATTGGGATAAGGGCAGGAGGATGATGATGATGATGATGATGATGACTCTATCTGTACAAATAACTAAAATTTTAGTGTGTGTGTGTTGTAAGGTAAATTTAACAGTTTTTTTACGAAATACATATGAAAGTTTATCAGGTGAAGTTCAGCATTTTTTTTGTGTCTTTCTGTTTGTCTGTCTGTTTGAGGTTGACGGGCCTTTCAATGGCAGATAGCTGATGTGTTAATGAGTAACTTAGGCTGCGGGTTTTTATTATAGTAATTAGGATTCCGCAATACTAAATAAAATCAGTTTGCGAGCAGCGAGCGGCCGGGTACGCGCAGAAAGGTCAGCTGATTTTGTAAATTTTCGTTTGATAAATTTGGACTTGACGAATTCCAAAAAATAATAACATTAAAGTTGTTTGGTTGCCTTAATTTACTTGTACTATTAGTGTCCTTCAAAGTTTGGAAATACATATTTGAACAAAGTTAGAATGAAAAATATTTTTTTTTTCGTTTTTTTTTTTTTGTTTCATTTGTTTTTGACGTGGTAAAACATTTGCCAACTAATTTAATTTGATTCTGTATATATACAAATAAATAAAATTGAAGTGTCAGTTTGTAATTATTGGTATTATTGTAAGATTGGCAAGTAATGAATGAAAATAAAGAAATAAATAATATCAGCCTGTTATTGTCCCACTGCAGGG
This sequence comes from Phlogophora meticulosa, assembly GCA_905147745.2. Taxonomy (NCBI): domain Eukaryota; kingdom Metazoa; phylum Arthropoda; class Insecta; order Lepidoptera; family Noctuidae; genus Phlogophora; species Phlogophora meticulosa. Next base: position 10,364,652 of record LR990543.1, on the reverse strand, counting down.
CAAAGGCCTCTTATCATACAGAGAAGGTACGAGCATTAGGTAATCACCATGGTTGCTCAAGATGGATTAGCGATTGCAGACTTATATTAATTATAAGTCCAGGTTGCCATATGATATTTTTCTTCGCCGAAATCAGTGATGTTCGAGATAAACTTAGAAAGTACATATGAATTAAAAAAGTCACAGGTTTAAACCCACAACCTCGTGCACAAGAGGCGAGGCCTTAACCACCGGGCTATCACGAAGTAATGAATAAATAAAAATAAATTCCTTAGTGGCATCAAACAATAATAATGACGCGGTCATAGATTTGTGTTTTGAGTTGAAGTTCTGACCTCGCCTGTCTATTTCAGACCCTCGAATTCCAAATCCCGATAGGCCGGAATTTAATTTCTTATCGGAGCTTATAAGTGGTAATTACGTTATCTTGAAATCTATCCCCGATCTTAAAAAACACGACCTTTCTTTGTAGGTATTATAAAGATTTGAGAAGTGTCTGTTTTGGCTTATTTTATTTGGAGGATCGATACATGAAGAATGTCGGATATTATTTTTACGGAGATGGGCAAAGCCACCATGCAACTCGGTAAACATTTCTACCGGCTTCCCTTTGGATCAGCCAATCTACTATTGTTAGGAAGTGGTGAAGGCTGGGCGTTATGGGAGACTGTCTTATGTAATTTTTGACGTTAAAAAGTGCTGATACTCAGCCTCATTTGAATTTTGATTTTGGTGTTTGCCAAATTAATGATATAGTACTTACACGCTCATAGAGATAATTATCTATGTCTATCCAAACAAATAAAATTGTGGTCTGTTTGTAACGTCCAAATAACAGCTTTTTACGCAAATGCAATTAGTTATTTTTGGAAAAATATTTTGGCTTTCACCAAAATCACATTTTCTCCTTTCAACAAAATAATTAACAACAAAAAATATATTTTCCATGTGATATAACCACTTTGCCATTGGGAATCCCCCTTTTTTGTGCTGTAAGACCTTACCAAATTTCTTCCAGACCTTATTGCCAAATTTAATGAGAGTGTCAAGATATGTCGAGTAATTGGCCGTATTTTTTTTTATTGCGTTGACTTAGAAGCTTTTTTTCTTCAAAGTTTCTAGGGACTATAAAACGATATCATCATCATCTGCCTAGCTTTTTTACTAGCCAACTATGTTGAGATATTCCAGTCTATCCGGATGCAACTGAATACCAGTATTTCACATGGAGCGAGTGCCTATCTGACCCCCACAACCCAATTACTGGGCAACCCGATACCCCTTGGTAAGACTGATTGTCTGACTTTCAGGCATCTGACTACCCGTAAAGACTGTCATAGAACTACAAATGACAGCCGGGACCAACGGCTTAACATCCTTCTTCTAAATATCATTACATTCCATTTTATTTTCTTGTTTTTGTTTTATACAATACTAGGCAACACGCTATACTACTTTGCCCGCGTGGTTTGCTGATAAAAAGTAGCGTATATCCTCCCTCGGGATGCTATCTATCTCTCTGCCAAATTCTATCGACATCCGTTTTGTGGTTTTGTCGTGAAAGACGGACAAACAGACACACACACACTTTCCCATTTATAATATTAATAAGTAAATAGTAATAGTGTAGTATGGATGCACTTCCTCAGAGGCAACTAAACATTTATTACTCACTTTTTTTCGACATAATTAATACTTTCATCACCTAATTTTAGGTGATTATGATGATGAAAGTTTACGACAAATGGTGATGATGATGATTATGATTCAACACCAGCATCCCTATGCTCTTTCGGTAACTATCGTCAATTACTTATTGTAAAACTAGACAATGGTTGCGGACCTAATGAGTCGGAACTGCGGACTGTACAATGAGCGTGTGATTTATAGTGTCGCGGTGCAAGTGGGTAAGTTCGGGTTACTAAGAAATGACTAGTACAAAATATAATATTACATATTTACGAGATGAAATCAGAAGAAGGAGGAGGAGCTCGTGGATATATAAATACAGCTGCATAGGTTGATCCACGGTTGAGCTACGCTTACCGAAGTCAGTCTGTGGATTGGTGACCGTGCCTTGGAAAACACGTTGCGCCGTTGGTCCCGGCTGTCATTTGTAGATCTTTGACAGTCGTTACGGGTAGCCTTTTCTCAACTATTTTGGGCTCGGCTTCCAGTCTAAACGGATGCAGCTGAATACCAATATTTTACATGGAGCGATTGCCTATCTGACCTCTTCAAACCGTTACTGGGCAACCCGATACCCCTTGGTAAGACTGATTGTCTGACTTTCAGGCATCTGACTACCCGTAAAGACTGTCATAGAACTACAAATGACAGCCGGGACCAACGGCTTAACATCCTTCTTCTAAATATCATTACATTCCATTTTATTTTCTTGTTTTTGTTTTATACAATACTAGGCAACACGCTATACTACTTTGCCCGCGTGGTTTGCTGATAAAAAGTAGCGTATATCCTCCCTCGGGATGCTATCTATCTCTCTGCCAAATTCTATCGACATCCGTTTTGTGGTTTTGTCGTGAAAGACGGACAAACAGACACACACACACTTTCCCATTTATAATATTAATAAGTAAATAGTAATAGTGTAGTATGGATGCACTTCCTCAGAGGCAACTAAACATTTATTACTCACTTTTTTTCGACATAATTAATACTTTCATCACCTAATTTTAGGTGATTATGATGATGAAAGTTTACGACAAATGGTGATGATGATGATTATGATTCAACACCAGCATCCCTATGCTCTTTCGGTAACTATCGTCAATTACTTATTGTAAAACTAGACAATGGTTGCGGACCTAATGAGTCGGAACTGCGGACTGTACAATGAGCGTGTGATTTATAGTGTCGCGGTGCAAGTGGGTAAGTTCGGGTTACTAAGAAATGACTAGTACAAAATATAATATTACATATTTACGAGATGAAATCAGAAGAAGGAGGAGGAGCTCGTGGATATATAAATACAGCTGCATAGGTTGATCCACGGTTGAGCTACGCTTACCGAAGTCAGTCTGTGGATTGGTGACCGTGCCTTGGAAAACACGTTGCGCCGTTGGTCCCGGCTGTCATTTGTAGATCTTTGACAGTCGTTACGGGTAGCCTTTTCTCAACTATTTTGGGCTCGGCTTCCAGTCTAAACGGATGCAGCTGAATACCAATATTTTACATGGAGCGATTGCCTATCTGACCTCTTCAAACCGTTACTGGGCAACCCGATACCCCTTGGTAAGACTGATTGTCTGACTTTCGGGTGTCGAAGATCTACTAAAGTCAACCAAACCAACGTGCTTAACGTGCTTTCCGAGACACGGAGGAGCTTCAATAAGTTACGAACGGTCACCCCTCCACAGACTGACCTCGGCAAGAGTAGCTTAACCTTCGATCAACCCGTGCGGCTGAATTTATCTAGCCACAAGCTCCTCGATTCTATTCTGGTTTAAAAAAAGAACTCACCGTGTAAACGTGTACTCTTGAGAACGTCCATCTTTTTTCGTCGTTTAAAAATACTAATAGGACAAAGACAAATATTGTACTTTCATGTGATATGTGTTTAAACCCACGCAAATCTGACCTGAAACTCGGGAAACCTTACTGAGAAAGGTTTATCTATACATGTAATAAAATTGTAACAGGCTGATGTCTGTAAATTATTAACCTGTAAAATAACGGTACATTTTACGCAAAAATCGTCCAGCGCCCTTCGCGTTCAGTACAATAATACTTTTAGGGTGTTCATGGGGCTGCCTCGCTTCCGCAGCGTATCAGGGATGTTAGCAAAAATGAGAGTAGATTGTTTTCAAGAAAAGAAAAGAAAGAAAAAACATTTATTTCGTACACGCACGGGTAATAAAAAAGACAAAAGAATATCATCATCCTCTTGCCCTTATCCCAATTTTTCATTTGGGGTCGGCGCAGCATGTCTTCTTCTTCCATACATCTCTATTTCCCGTCATCTCAGAAGTCACCTCCTTCTTAGCCATATCAACTTTCACACAATCCATCCATCGTTTCCTGGGTCTCCCTCTACTCTTGTAACCCTCTACATTCATACTCAAAACTTTCCTAACAACATGATCCTCATTTCTTCGCATCACGTGTCCATACCATGACAGCCGATTTCCACACAACTTCTCTGTCATAGGCGCCACTTTCAGACTTCCTCTTATATACTCATTTCTTATTCTATCCATTCGCGTAACACCACACGTCCCCCTTAGCAACAAAAAAGACAAAAGAATAAAGAAACTAAAATGTAAACAATTAAATATAAAATAAAAGGAGCTTCTATATATAGGTATATAAGAAGGCTCGTATGTCAGCATATGCAGCGATATTTTAACAAGGAGTAAAAATACCGTAGTGCTGTTCTTCCGATAGGGTCCGTTGTGATGCCACAGCAGACAGCACACTAGGAATTTCTCCTGTATCGTAGGTGGCCCATACACAATCAGCCAGACCAGAACACGCAGCGCAGCAGTCAATCGCTCAGCTACTGCGCCAACCTTGCCGCCAAATGCTCGTGACTTTACGCTCATAACGCAAAAACCGCTGCATGAAATCGAATGCAGTTTCCACCGATGTGTTGCTAGAGGTCTAACTTAAAATACAGGCATCATCAGCCCTATAATTCATCTAATACAATTTTCATCACTCTGTACATTATAGATATAAAAAAGAACATTATTTATTTATTACAGCAACAGAATCCAAAACATAATATAGAGACTTAGACGACCTATGTGGCGCAGCGGGCGAAGGACCGCCTGCGACGTAGAGGTTGTGGGTTCGATTCCCGACCTGGGAAAAATGTTTGTACGACCTACAAAGATTTGTTCCGGGTGTTCTGGGTATTTGCTATGTATAGTAAAAAAAATATCTATCTATGTAATGTATTGTATTAAGTATATCAGTCATCTAGTACCCATAACACAAGCTCTGCTTAGCTTGGGGCTAGATGATGCTGTGTGGATTGTCCAGCATTATTTATTTATTTATTACTTGATTCTAAATCCCACGCGTACGAAGTCGCGGGTGATAACTAGTTTATATATAAATCCACATTTTGTAAAGGTGCGGATTTCGCAGAAATTTCCTTTCATAGTAACATAGGAAAATACCTTTGGGTAGTATTTTATTAAATGTATTATTTCATTCTGTTTCATTCAATTCTAATATTAGAATGTAATAGTATCTCTATTTGATCTCCGCAGTGGTTGTGTTAAGCAACACTACGAAATGTGGATTCCATTCCGTCTTTATGGACTACACTAGCTTCCGCCCGCGGCTTTGTCCGCATGGTTTGTTGATAAAAAGTAGCCTAAGTCCTTCCCCGGGATGTTATCTATCTTTACATCAAATTTTATCGAAATCCGTTCTGTACTTTAGGCGTGAAAAGGTAACAAACAATCTTACTTTCGCATTTATAAAAGGATATATACATTTTAATTATCTTTAAATGGCATGCAACAGCCCATTTCATGTATCCAATCCTGACTTATACGTCTGAGTCATTCACCTATGAAAATAATTAAAATTGAAGTGTCTATTTGTAATGTTAAAATAAAATCTTATTACGAAATGCATATGAAAGGATACCAAAAAATCTTTGTTTTGTTTTGTTTGTTTTTTTATTAAAACGTTGCCCCGCACTAGGAATTTCTCCTGTATTGTGGGTGCGTTTATAAACATTTAAACTGACATACACAAACAGCCAGACCCGGAACAATTACCTGTAGGTCATACAAATATTCGTTCCGTGCGGGGATCGAACCCACAACACGCGCCGCAGCAGCCGATGGCTCAACCACTGCGCCAACCGTGTCGTCGTCTTTTGTCAGACGAAATCGCGGGCACAGCTACTATTACAAATAAAGGGGAAATATAATGTTTGCTTGTTTCAAAAATCCTTTCATCAACATACGCTACATTATCAGCAAGTAACATAGGCTATATTTTATTTTCCAAACTACGCTTAAAAGAGGGATGAAGAGTGTGTTTAAGTTTGAAAAGAAAAATACTAAATCGACGCAAACGAATTCGCGGGAAAAGTGGTAGTCTGGAACAAACTAAAAACTAAAAACCTCGTACTGTAGATTCAAAAACTAATATGCAATATATTATATTATATTTTCAAACGGCGAAAATACAACAACCTAACTGGAAGTTATATGTTTGAGCCGTTTGGGGTTGAAACACTAGGGCCATGGGGTCCGTGTGCCCATTTAGTTTTTCGAGAAATCGCGAAACGATTGGTCGACTCTTCACGTGACCAGAGGGCTGGACTTTTTTTTGGCCAAAGAATCATTGCCATTCAACGTGGCACTTTTCCCGTTGACAACGATGCGGATGAATTTTTTGATGCCCTGTGATTATTTATTTTATTTTATTTATCTTCATATAATAATAATTGTATGTACTGTGTTTTGCAATAAATATTTGAATAAAAAACTAATATACCCATTTCCGAAACACCATGACCTACGCACACAATGTAATCTAGACAAACCACGAACAGTCTTATTTCACACTTTCACAGCAACACCAAGCTTAATAGGTGGAAGTGCTATGTGCGCGCATTTGCGATATGTTTGACTGCAACACAGTTTGTTTGCGCTTTGTACGAATTTCCATCTTACCGACACTTTAATTAGTTTTTGAAAATACGGAAAATATTATTCTTTAGTCAGTTGGTGAGATTTTCAATGTTGTTTTAATTTTATTACAGAATGTTCAGGTCTGCGGTGAACAAGTAAGAAGTGGCTGAAGTTAGAGGTTCATTTCGTAAAACTAAAAGCACGAGGCAAAAAATAAAATCCCCGTTTTGTTTTAGTCAAAGAATATATAGAAATGAATGAAAAATCATTTATTTAACACAGTCTAAGGCGCAAGTATAGTCATGGCCCAGTGGTTTAGGCCTCGCCGCTTGTGCACGAGGTTATAGGTTCAAACCTGGGCAAGTACCAAGGTGACTTTTTCAATCCATATGTACTTTCTAAGTTTATCTTGGACATCACTGACATCGGTGAAGGTAAACATCGTGAGGAAACCTGGACTTGTAATTAATATAAGTCTGAAATCGCCAACCCGTCTTGAGCAAGCGTGGTGATTAATGCTCGTGCCTTCTCTGTATGAGAATTGAGAAGAGGCCTTTGCCGTGCAGTGGGACAGTAACAGGCTGGTATTATTTATTATTATGGCTCAAGAAACATGTCATAACATCACGCCTGTGTTCCCCAAAGGGATAGGCAGAGGTGTACGTGTAGTACACCCGTATTTCGCAGGCGTGAGCTTACTGCCACCAAGCGGGCACAAATCAAGACTTCGAGCTGCTACGATTAAATCCTGGGTTGCATTCCCGGGTCGAGCAATGTGTTATTGGGTTTTTTAATTAGGATTTCTCAGTAGCAGCCCGGATTAAAGATGTGTGCTCGGTTGATGGCAATAGGCTTACCCCCTATTACATATATGGGATTCAAAACTTAACTGGTAAACTGTGGGTGTATTTAGTTACACCAACCTTTCGGGAAAATACAGGCGTTACGTTATATTGTTATTAAAAACATTTTGTACAGATTAAAGTTCTAGGCAGTCACTCCATGTAAAATACTGGTATTCAGCTGCATCCGGTTAGACTGGAAGCCGAACCAACATAGTTGGGAAAAGGCAAAATAATGATCCAAGTTCTTCCAACTTATCAGACAGACGCGTTGCTGGGGATTTTCTTCTGGCCAGCAAAAACACGAGGAAGTGGTGAATTTTAGAATAGTCAACTAAGCTTTTAGAGGTGAGATTTTATTATTATATAAAAGAGTTCTTAAATTGTAATATGGCTGAACTTGTTACAATTTCTGTCATCTGCCTAGCCTTTTCCCAACTATGTTGGGGTCGGCTTCCAGTCTAATCGGATGCATCTGAATCAATATTTAACATGGTGCGACTGCCTATCTGACGTCCACAAGCCAGTTACTGGGCAATACGATACCCCTTAGTAAGACTGGTTGTCACATATTCGGGTTTCTGACTACCCGTAACGACTGTCAAAGATCTACAAATGACAGCCGGGACCAGGCACGGAGGAGTTTCGATATGTTACGTACGTACAGTCACCCATCCGCAGACTGACCCATATTTGCATAAAACAAAATTATCTTTATCTTTACCAAAGCCTTTGCACGCTTATGTTTCTAAAACCTGAAACCCTGTACGTTCACAGTCACTATTAATCAAAAATTGAAAACAATAGCATGCGATCGGTATAACAAACGATGTGATCGGAGGCGAGTCGAGCTACTGGTGCTAGTTGTATCACCGTGCTAGTGCCAGCGCTGAGTTATAGTAGCTGGCAAGACTTCCCATCGCACCATTTGTATTCCTAGGCGAGTTTTACTATCAGTTTTCGGCGATATTGAATTTTCTGTCAAACATTTTATTTACAAAAGGCATGGATGTTGTCATCTCTCGACGACACGGTTGGCGCAGCGGCTGAGCGAACGACTGCTGCGCCGTGTGTTGTGGGTTCGATTCCCGCACGGAACAAATATTTGTATGGCCTATAGGTAGTTGTTCCGGGTCTGGCTGTTTGTGTATGTGACTTTAAATGTTTGTAAACGCACCCACGACACAGGAAAAAATCCTGGTGTGGGGCAACGATTTATTAAAAAAAAAAATGTTAGTGGAAACGTTGGGAGGGGGCACCCTGGTAGGACATAAACTTGATGACATGACACAAACTGATGTGATCTGATGTTCTTCAGATAGGTCAGGTGCGTGTATGACCAGTAGCACGAATGTCTTCTCAGAAGTTTCTTTCCTTCTTTTTACACGCTTTATATTAGCTTCACTTCTGTTTGTTTGTAACCAACTCCTTAGGGCGCGATTCTGACCCACTTTACGGCCAGATTTCATTCGAATTTTGCACACATGTCAACGACCGATGACAATGCAATAATTCGATTAAAAATTATAGTTCAAAAAACTAAAAAACACGCTTTTATAGAAAAATCAACTAAAAAGTGAAAAATAAATAGGTACTGCCTACCCCCATTGAAAAATGGCTTGAAAGCACTTCGGCTTAAAGAAGTTTATTTCTCAAAAAATAACATACATAGTTCACTTAAATATGAGAAACTTAAGAAAAATAAAATATCTTATGTATAAAATTCTCGTGTCACGGTGTTTGTTATTAAACTCCTCCGAAACAGCTCAATCGATTTTCGTGAAATTTTGTGTGTATATCGGTTAGGTCTGCGAATCAGATAACATCTATTTTTCATCCCCCTAAATATTAAGGGTGGTCCAAACATTTTATATGGCAAAACAACGTGTGCTGGGTCAGCTAGTTATTAGTATAAACATAGTTGTCGTTGGATCTATCGTAGGTACAAACAGTGGTAGTCGTTTATTATTTAAGGTTGGCCAAATACAACTTTAATCTATTCTTAAAAACGGGAAGGGGCGGCCCGCCCCGGGCCTCCGGTCTTGGGGGGCCCCCAAATGCGGCAAATGCCTCCGCATTCCCCTGATCAAATCCTAAACAAGACTTTATAAATGTGCCAAGTACCTAACCTACATAATTTCATCAAGATCAAAACACTACAACCATTTAGACTTTTTACGCGGTACTAATATTATATACGATGTGGGAATTCCCGTCTTTGTAGCGGGTACTTTGAGATTAATTCCACTTGCCAGATATTAACGAAATAAACATAAACACTACATACAAATGTGAACTAAATAAATAGCTTGTAAAACTACATTTTTTGTAAAGCTGGGGGGCCTCATTTAGCTTTGCCGCCCCGGGCCTCATACAGCTTTGCTGCCCCGGGCCTCATTCAGCTTTGCCGCCCCGGGCCTCTGACGGGCTTAGTCCGCCACTGATGAGGAGTCTCTTATTTCTTTAGGTAACTTATTATAAAGCTGCGCTCCCTCAAACTGTATGGTTCTACTTCCGTACAAAGTTCTAAGTGAAGGCAGTTCTATACTATCCCTATTCTTAGCATAGTAGTGGTAAGTTTTGCGTTTGAAAGTGATTTGTGAGTGTATTTTTTTAGTTAAAATTTTCTGTATTAGTATGCATGTGGAGGAGCTCGTGGCTAAATAAAAACAGCCGCACGGGTTGATCGAAGGTTAAGCTACGCTTGCAGATGTCAGTCTGTGGATGGGTGACCGTTCGTAACATATCGAGACTCATCCGTGCCTCGGAAAGCACTTTAAGCGGTTGGTCCCTTTTGTCATTTGTAGATCTTTGACAGTCGTTACGGGTAGTCAGAAACCCTAAAGTCTGACAACCAGTCTTACCAAGGGGTATTGTGTTGCCCAGTAACTGGGTTGTGGAGGTCTGATAGGCAGTCGCTCCATGTAAAACACTGATATTCAGCTGTATCCGGTTAGGCGGGAAGCCAACCCCAACATAGTTGGGAAAAGGCTAGGCAGATGATGTGTGGTATGTATATATATACACTTACGGTAAGCAACATAGCATGCTAAAGCACACTAGTACTAGTTAGTGTCAATACAGCTCCATACTGCATCTTCCAGTCTTCCTTACAAAAATAATAAACACTAAAAATGGTAAGCACTCGATATTTACGCGAACAAATGGTAAAATCAAAATCAGATTGTGAAATTTTCCCCACTTTTAACTCTCTGGACGTCGAATCGATTTATTTTGACGTAATCGTGCGATATCTCCGCCTGTATTATACAATTCGATCAAACTGCCGAAGTTTTGCATAGAAAGACTGTGTTTCAGGATTTGTAAAACTATTCTCATATGTTTCGAGAAGCTTGCGAATGAGGCCCATGTTGTGGGGAGAGATGAACGGGGAGGGTTAGAACAGTAGATGGCTGTAAGGGTGAAAGGGTTTTCGTGTGGAAACCGCGTATCGTATGACGCAGCATGAGTAGAAGATCGCAGGAAGCCGATAGGTGAGGGCACTGCAGGACCAATCCTTGTAGAAAAATTTGGGGGATGATTATGTCCAGAAGTGGACGTCTTTTGATTGAATAATGATAAAGATAATGATGAAACTTCTTTATCGACGTATGGGAGAAATCTTATAGCAATGTTAAAAAAATCGTCTTACTTTCGGACGCCATCTTGAAAAACAATCGTTACATTTTCTGTCACTTTGGGCCGTCACAGCGCCATGCGTGCTAACTTAAATTGAGAATTGACATGAAAATAAGAAATACATATTTTAATAATAACAAGTGGTATAAATGGACTTATTGAAATTCATTTAAATAAATAGTGCAAGTGAGAGATAATTTTTACATTGTTTTGATGAAGTTTCAGTTCATACGTGTGTAAAATTCAGATTTGAGAAGCTTGTGGAAGAATGAGGATCAAGTCTTGATTATAAATGTGAAGGGTTACAAGTGTAGAGAAAGACCAAAGAAACGAATGATGGATTGTGTAAAAGAAGATATGGCTAGAATGGAGGTGACGCTTGAGATGACGGCAAATAGAGATGTATAGAAGATGAAGACAAAAGAATCTGGATAAAGGAGCATGATGACGTTTGGGTTCAAATATGGGCAAATTACAATGTTACTATTGCAATTGATATATGTACTTTTTATGTTCATCTTATACATATAGACCAGGGTTGATAATTTTTGAAACCTCATCATCTGCCTAGCCTTTTCCCAACTATGTTGGGGTCGGCTACCAGTCTAACCGGATACAGCTGAATACCAGTATTTTACATGGAGCGACTGCCTATCTGACCTCCACAACCCAGTTACTGGGCAACACGATACCCCTTGGTAGGACTGGTTGTCAGACTTTCGGGTTTCTGACTACCCGTAACGACTGTCAAAGATCTACAAATGACAGCCGGGACCAACGGCTTAACGTGCTTTCCGAGGCACGGAGGAGTCTCATTATGTTACGAACGGTCACCCATCCACAGACTGACCACGGCAAGCGTAGCTTAACCTTCGATCAACCCGTGCGGCTGTTTTTATTTAGCCACGAGCTCCTCCTAATTTTTTTTTTTTTTTTTTTTTAATTTTTGAAACCTAAAAAAATAAAAGTACTACGAAGCCCATGGGAAAAGGATTTCTTTTTCCTTTCATTTTTGTTATATTATTCTCTTCCTTTTCCGTTGGGTTGCATCATCCTACTAATTTATTTTTCCTTTTTACCATTTTCAAAGGCATTTTCAGTCTTAGTTTAACATAAATGAACATCGTAAAGAAACCTGGACAATTATTTTAAAGTCTGAAATTTACTAATATGAAATAGGATAACGACAGAAGGATAATAAAGAGTGACAGATTCGATTCTCTTGCGCATAATGGCGCAAAAATCATCAGTTCACGTACACACGCAAAATTCGCCCCTTCCGAAGATCTGTGGACGCTCTCCACCCCATCAATAAGACGGGGACATCTCACTATAATACGCAAAAACTATACCGAAAAAACCAGCCGTAACGTCAAAATACCCAATACATCACCACTTATGACGAGCATGCAAATGTGACGTCTGTCATACGTCACATGCCACACCGCGCGCACCAATATGTACGCCGACAAAAAACATTGCGTTGTATATTAAATCAAGTAAATCGCGTTACAGGTAAGGATTTATATCGTACGAACATCGCTTGCTAAATTGCTGTTATACGCCTGTTTGGACAGTGTTGCGCGCCGGTGTGATAGAGGACAAAATATTTAGATTTATAGTTTTTTTTTAATGAAACTTGTAATGCGACTTCCAACAAGGTTGCTTTAAACGTTTAACGCTACCATGGAGGGGGTATGAAAGCACTGTTGCGTTAAATGTTCAACGCTCCTGGGGAGGGGGAATAGAAAGAGACAGAGCGAGAGTAAATGCGTGGCACGTCGAACGCATGAGCGTAGTATGAAACTTCTAATGCGACTTCCAACAAGGTTGCTTTAAACGTTTAACGCTACCATGGAGGGGGTATGAAAGCACTGTTGCGTTAATCGTTCAACGCTCCTGGGGAAGGGGGAATAGAAAGAGACAGAGCGAGAGTAAATGCGTGGCACGTCGAACGCATGAGCGTAGTATGAAACTTCTAATGCGACTTCCAACAAGGTTGCTTTAAACGTTTAACGCTACCATGGAGGGGGTATGAAAGCACTGTTGCGTTAATCGTTCAACGCTCCTGGGGAGGGGGAATAGAAAGAGACAGAGCGAGAGTGAATGCGTGGCACTCGAACGCTCTACCCCTTCCTATTTTCATTTCCACATTACGAAGTTTCACTTCTTCAGCCCAGAGGGACGCTACGCAGTATTTTTTGGCGAATTTACTTTTAGATGGTGAGCGGTTACTGGTGGCGGCGGTGGTGGTTCTAGGTATGAGAAGAGGCTTTTGCCCTGCTGTGTGCTTTATTATTATTTGTAAGCACAGACGCCAACACAAAAAGCTACCCCATTCTGTCAAATTTCTTTGATAGTTTTTCAACTGTATAACAAAAGAATAAGGTTGATATTTAATAAAAGAAGTGAATTATTTACTTTTCGATTTAAAATCTCATTGGGTTCAATAGAAATCATCATTTTCTCATGATTTTTTACAGTATGAACTTAAAAAAAAAACATCAACAATCGAAATAAAAATTTGGAAAAGACATATCTAGAATTATGTACTGAACTCATGATATCAGGTTGTTCGTCAATGACTCGATGTCCCATCATGAATCCTATTCAAAAATAAAGCTGTCATTTTTTCCATTCCACTACACATAACAGCCCACTGTGCATCCGTAATACTACACATTTGTCAGAGAGCGAAATTCCCTGAAAAAATGGCGACCCACTGAATGAAAGTGATGTGAAAAGTGCGCCTATTACGTGAAAAAATAAATAAACAGCACATAGAGCTATGGAATTATTTTTGATAGAGTATTAAAATAAATAAATAAATAATGCTGGACAATCCACACAGCATCATCTAGCCCCAAGCTAAGCAGAGCTTGTGTTATGGGTACTAGATGACTGATATACTTAATACAACACTTTACATAGATAGATATTTTTTATTATACATAGTAAATACCCAGAACACCCGAAACAAATATTTGTAGATCGTACAAACATTTGTTCCAGGGCGGGAATCGAACCCGCAACCTCCTGCGTCGCAGGCGGACCTTCGCCCACCGCGCCACATCGGTCGTCAAGTATTAATAGCACGCTCTCTGGATTTTTTGTTGAGAATAAAATGGGCTTGTAATAATAACAGCTGCATGGATCGATCGCTGGTTATCAGGCCACGCTTGCCGAGGTCGGTCCGTAGATGGGTGACTATACATAAGACCCTTCCTTGTCTCGGAAAGAATGTCATCTTTTTGGGACAAACATTCCATACTATTACCAAACCACTGCAACTCCTGAAAACCAAAATCAGCAGTGGCGACCACCAGAAAAGCGTCAGAAGTTTTCACTTCAATAATAGTATTTAGCTGCATCTGGTTAGACTGTGAGCCGACCCTTAAATAGTTGGGAAAATGCTGGGCAGATGACGAATGCTGAGCTTATAAAAATAAACTTAGTTATAGCAATATACTTAGATGATACTTAACCTATTTTTTGCCAGGAAAAAGTAACACAAGGGACGCACTTGACCTATAATGGTATAGAACAAACAATGCTCCCTATAGGAGAGAAAACAAAAGAATATTGAGTATCTAAACTACGTAGGGCAAGTACCAATGTGAGTTTTTCAATTCATATGTATTTTCTAAGTTTATCTTGGACATCACTGACATCGGTGAAGGAAAACATCTTGAGGAAACCTGGACTTATATAATTAATATAAGTCTGAAATCGCCAACCCGTGTTGAGCGAGCACCCGTGATTAATGCTCGTGCCTTCTCTGTATGAGAAGAGGCCTTTGCCCTGCAGTGGGACAGTAATAGGCTGGTACTGGTACACTGCGTAGGTTCTGTTAGAATCTCAACTTCCTTTAATCTTTAAGTTTATGGTAAATGAGATAAACACTACCTAAATATCTATATCCTATTGTAATATTCATATGTATATATGTGTATTCAAATATATTGTATATCTTTAAATAGTACGTAAAAGCTCTGAGGAGCTCGTGGCTAAATATAAACAGCCGCACGGGTTCATTGAAGGTCAGTCTGTGGATGGGTGACCGTTCGTTACATATCGAGACTCCTCCGTGCCCCGGAAAGCACGTTAAGCCGTCGTCCCGGCTGTCATTTGTAAATTTTTGACAGTTGTAACGGGTCGTCTGAAGCCTGAAAGTCTGACAACCAGTCTTACCAAGGGATTACCAGTAACTGGGTTGTGGTAGTGTACTGTACTAAACTGTACTAGAATTTACTTTGTAGGTTATTTTATTTACGGTTCTCCAGTTTTTTTTTTCATGTTTTACTGCCTTAGGTGACATTAGATTCTATTAAGTAACTAAGTACATCTATTTAAAAGTCGTACTGTAGCTACTTGTAGGAATAAATCCTGTAAATAATTTAATATGAAATTTCCTACTAAGCCTCAATAACTAATAAGGTTATTATCTACAAAGATTCAATACCCACAAATATATAATATATATATATTTGACGACACGGTTGGCGCGGTGGTTGAGCCATCGGCTGCTGCGCCGCGTGTTGTGGGTTCGATCCCTACACGGAACAAATATTTGTATGGCCTACAGGTAGTTGTTCCGGGTCTGGCTGTTTGTGTATGTGAGTTTAAATGTTTGTAAACGCACCCACGATACAGGAGAAATTCCTAGTGTGGGGCAACGTTTTTTAAAACAAAAAAAAAAAAAAACAAAAAAAAAATACCATCTATTTTGTAAAAACTTTTACATGTACTGCAATCTGTTTCATAATAATAAAGATTATTATTATTATATTATCTACAGTGCTATGGTAGGTATCCGCATAATTCTTATAAACTGGAACTGAATAAGCGCCGTCTGGTGATAATAATGGCAAACAAATTATTCCTTACAAATTGAGGTAAGTGAGAAGTAAGTAATAGTAAGTTCATTAACTCGTTCTAGGCCCGCTAATGGCAAAAGTATGAAAATTATAAAAAATGGAGATAGGAAAAGAAACAATAATACAACATTAATTACAAAACAATATCAAAGTACGACCATTTTTCTGTTCCAAACATACCATAAAAGCTGTGAAACTATATTCCCCAGTTTTTCTGAAAACAGAAATTACATTTTCCACTCACTTAGTCCCATTAAAACGAACTTTTACTCCAAGCACACTAGCGCCACAGTCACTAAGCAAACTATTAACACAAAAGGAACTAACAAAAAGGTCTAATTACAATCCTTAGTCGCACGACAAAAAATACACCAGAGACAACCAGGTAATACTTTACCTTTTGATAAAAGTCCACAAACAAAACAGTAAAAAAAAACAACTTTCAAAGACTTAACAATCAACGGACGAGGCTGCCTAGTTGATTGCCTGTGCCTTCACTTTAACGAACTTAAAAAAAGAAGGAAAAAACAAAACAGTGAGGCAAAGGCATCGCAACTTCTGCCTCTTGATTGTTGGACAACAAGTGAGGCAAAATGGCGGCAAGTCCGAAATGAGTCTCAAATTATACATGCGTAACGTCTGTTAAATTGAAACTGTGTACAAAAGTTGAACAAAAAAAATGCTGGAAACAAAACCCGCGAAAAAAGTCCTGTGCTTTGTTTAAGCGACGATCATATTTAAGTATGATAAACAGTTCTTTTTTACAAAAGATGAGATACACGAATCGGGATAAAAGAGAAATGTAGTGTATTAGCGCTTGTTAGGAAACACAAGTTGGAGATTCATGTTTTATTTTTGCATTTTTATTGCGTTCGTTATGTTGGTGGACTGTGTTGTAATTTATACCAACATTACGACACTAAAAATGGACGCGTTAGTTTAGCGGACACTAGTAGGACTGCTTGTAAGTTCGATTCCAGGGTCGGGAAAAGTGTTAATGAGAAATTCTGAGCAGCAACACGAGCTATAGATTATAACATAACGCCAATTTTCCTAGAAGGGTTAGGCAGAGATGCAGCTTTAGAGGTAAAGACGGTTTTTCCATCTGGAAGTTCTCAGTAGCAGCCTGCGGTCTGGATTTGTGCCCAGTTAGTGGCAATAAGCACGCCCTTTATACATGGGACTCAAACAAAACATAACTATAGGTTGCTGCCGAATCCTTCGTGAAATAGAGGCGTGATATAATGTTACCTATGAAGGTCCAAATGTCCAACAGTATCTTGCTATGCTCCTGTTAAGATGTAAAAGTCCAGATATTTACAACTTTTAACTTCCAAGAAAGAGAAATGGGGAAAATATTAAAAGAAATTTTCCTCAAGTTACAAGAATGTTCGAAGTTTAAAAGTTGTTACACCTGCATTCCGAAAATGAAAACGCGGGAGAATAGATACGCCATTTTGTTGTGAATATAAATATCTAAGTAAGTCCTTTTGTAATTTTCATGTTTATAAGTATGTTTTATTGTAGTATTTCAAATAGTTTTGTCATCATCTGCCTTGTCTTTTCCCAAATATGTTGGGTTTGGCTTCTAGTAACTAACTCTAAATAATAAATAATGCTGGACTATCCACACAGCATCATCTAGCCCCAAGCTAGGCAGAGCTTGTGTTATGGGTACTAGATGACTGATATACTTAATACAATACATTACATAGATATTTTTTTTTTTATACATAGTAACTACCCAGAACACCTGGAACAAATATTTGTAGATTGTACAAACATTTGTCCCAAGGCGAGAATCGAACCTGCAACCTCCTGCGTCGCAGGCGGAACTTCGCCCGCCGCGCCACATCAGTCGTCGTCGGTCCAAACTCTAACCGGATGCAGCTGAGTACGTACCAGTATTTTACATAGAGCGACTGCATGTGTGACCTCCAAAACCCAGTTACTGGGCAACAGCATACCCCTTGGTACACTTGTAGTAGACCATTTAGTAGCAAAATAACTAGTGAAATTACGTGTGTTCTTTTGTTTCGCAGGCACGGTGAGCTACAGCTGAGCGATTGGCTGATGCGCTGCATATCGCGGGTACGATTCCCGCACGGAGTAAGTTTTCTTTTTTACAGTTGCCCCACTCTAGGAATTCTCCTGTGTCGTGAGTGCGTTCACAAACATTTAAAGTCACATACACAAACAGCCTGACCCGTAACAACCTGTAGGCCATACAAATATTTGTTCCGTGCGGGAATCGAATCCACGAACCGCTGCGCGGCAGTCGATCGCTCATCCACTGCACCAACCGTGCCGTCAATTTGTATGGCCTACAGATAGTTTTTCCGGGTCTAACTGTTTGTGTATGTGAGTTTAAATGTTTGTAAACGCACCCACGACACAGAAGAAAAAAAAAAGAAAACTATTCAGCTTCATCCGGATAGACTTGTAGCCGATCCCAACAACAGACGAGGAAAAGCTAAGCAGATAATGAGTAGATAATCCTACAGTCACGCTTTCATCCCTACAAAAAAAAACAATTAATACAATATCTTAACTTGACGAGTACTCCAGAGAAGTGGATTCGGAAATAGGGGAGGACAGTTATAAACAAAAAAATAATTAAAGCTAAGGGAAGCACGACAAATAAATAGGTGGGGGGAATAAAGTAATTTGTCTTTGCCGGCCCCACTAGCGCTACAGGGGAGACTGTGGACTTGGCGAAAAATAACCTGAAAAATGCATGAAATAAAAAAAGGATGCGGAGGATTACTTCTGATACTAAATATTTACAGGATAGTAGTACCAGCCTATTATTGTCCCACTGCAGGGCAAAGGCCTCTTCTCATACAGAGAAGGCACGAGCATTAATCACCACGCTTGCTCAAGACGGGTTGGCGATTTCAGACTTATTTAATTATATAAGTCCAGGTTTCCTCCCGATGTTTTCCTTCACCGATGTTAGTGATGTCCAAGATAAACTTAGAAAGTACATATGAATTGAAAAACTCATATTGGTACTTGCCCAGGTTTGAACCCACAACCTCGTGCACAAGACGCGAGGCCTAAAGCACTGGGCCATCATGACATATTATATTATATTATATATTATATTGTTATTATATTTACAGGATAAACTTATTTACTGTTATTTCATACGATACTCTAAATAATGTATTTTATAGTTAAATTCTAGTTTCTTAAATAAAATAATAAGTATTTGTAAATTTGCATGCCTTATGGTAGAATATGGCTAATGGACCCTGTTATATGTTTAAGAACTTTTCTTGTGTACCCATATTCGCAAATTATTAAATGATTTTGATTTTGTACTTTGACGTCCGTGTGTCTTGGCCGGTTTTTTATTTCATTTTGTGTGTATATGTGTATTTAGTTAGTTTTCTATTATAATTATATATATGTGAATATGTTTATTGTAAATACATTTGAATAAATGACAATAATAAAAAAAACAGCTCGTGCACTGTTTCGAAACATTAAAAAAAAACCTGAAAAATATCCATCCATATGTCCATATCTATGTATGAAAGTCTGAGAACCAGCCTTACCAAGGGGTATCGTGTTGCCCAGTAAATGGGTTGTGGAGGTCAGATAGGCAGTCGCTACTTATAAAATACTGGTATTCAGCTGCATCCGGTTAGACTGGAAGCCGACCCCACAGTCTAACCATTGCAACGGTTTTGTGGGGCTTAGTTTATAAGTTTACTTACCATTTTGGAATAAACACGAAAAAAACACCCAACTGCAGTCCCATACAATACAGCTAGTCCAAAAAGTTTACATAGACAGTAACTACAGATTAATTAAAAAAAAGACCAACTCCTATAAATTATGAAGAAAATGTGCCAACTCCCAAGTCTCCTCCCCGGCCGACACCGGTAACAAATGATTCCATTCATTGTGAAATTATTAATTAATTCCTTTGGACAAAAATACAAAACTCTGTCGCAGACGGAAAGCCAACAAAACGATCATATCCTGTCATCTGTCGAGAATTAACTCAATTATTATAAACAATAGATTAATGTAGAAGACTTTCTACTGTTTTGTTGGTAATTATCAACTGGGAATTAAAGAATAATATAATAATAATAATACCAGCCTGTTACCGTCCCACTGCAGGGAAAATGCCTCTTCTTATACAGAGAAGGCACTAGCGTTAATCACCACGCTTGCTCAAGACGGGTTGGCGATTTCAGACTTATATTATTTTATAAGTCCTAGTAAGTTTCCTTCATTATGTCAGTGATTTCCAAGATAAATGAAAGAATAATAAGTACTATTGATCTGTGCCTCGGAACTACACACACACATCGACACGCTGGATTACGCAGGTTTCGCGCCTTCTTGCACGGGGAGTCCCCGTTTGGGACACACCCACGGACATACATTTCAGCCCTCTAGGGGGAATAAAAACAAAAAAAAAATATAATTAAAAATTACAAAAAAATAAATCAAAAAAAAAATTAAAAAACTAAAAACGCAATGAGGTGGACTGTAACCCATATATATATATATATACCCATATATATATATATGTGTACTAGCTGACCCAACAAACGTTGTTTTGCCACATAGAGGTTGGTGATAGAAGGGTGAAAATTTGAAGTTATATATATTTTTGTATATCATAAAAAAAAATAAAAAACAAGATAAGTTGTCTAAAAAACAAAAATGAAAGTTTAGTGGTGGACCACCCTTAACATTTAGGGGGATGAAAAATGATATTGTCCGATTCGCAGACCTAACCGAAAAATTTCACGAAAATGGGAGGAGTATAATTACAAACACCGTGACACGAGAATTTTACATATTACGAGTAGAGATAGCATGACGTCGTCAACGAGAGGAGCTCGTGGCTGAATAAAAACAGCCACACGGGACGATCGAAGGTTAAGCTACGCTTGCCGAGGTCAGTCTGTGGATGGGTGACCATTTGTAACATATCGAGACTCCTCCGTTGGTCCCGGCTGTCCTTTGTAGATCTTCGACAGTCTTTACGGGTAGTCAGAAGCCAGAAAGTCTGACAAAACACTGGTATTCAGCTGCATCCGTTTAGACTGGAAGCCGATCCCAACATAGTTGGGAAAGGGCACACCTTTGACGACACGATTGGCGCAGTGGTTGAGCCATCGGCTGCTGCGCCGCGTGTTGTGGGTTCGATCCCCGCACGGAACAAATATTTGTATGACCTACAGGTAGTTGTTCCGGGTCTGGCTGTTTGTGTATGTGAGTTTAAATGTTTGTAAACGCACCCACGATACAGGAGAAATTCCTAGTGTGAAGCAACGTTTTAAAAAAAAAAAAAGAAAGAAAGAAAAGGGCTAGGCAGATGATGAGATAGCATGACGTCGTGCGGTTCCCACGACGCGACGTCACGCTACGCGTACTGCACAATGCACTACGCAATCCTGATTGATTGACTTAACCAAGCAATAGATAAACAAACCAGTCTACATATTGATTGATCCATCGCTATCTGAGCCCTAAACTCCTAATTAGCCGGCGGCCTCTGTGGTGGAACTCGTTAGTACAATCAAGTGGGCTAAACTTCGCAGTCTGCCAGTAGTGGAAGGTTGACGGTTACTGGCTAGGCAATTAGAAGGATGATAGATTGGGATGGATGAAGGGTTGTGTAAGTGCGTATAACCCTTGGATAGAGTAAAGTTTAGACTAATTTAGTGAGCGTAGGTATAGTTCTGTAGTTTGTACCTACTGGTTGTAAAGTTAATTGAAGAGTTTGTTTGTTTGTATGTAATAATAATCATAGTACTTATATTTTTAAAGTTATAAACCAACAAAAAAAAACTGGTAAAGAGCAAGTTTTAGTTAGTAAGTTGAAACAAGTTAGTAGGTACAAAAGTAGGATAGATGGTCAGTTACATCTCTTGACCGATAGTGGAACGAATGTAATTTTTGTTGATGATTTCTGAAAAAGCGTGTCTATTTAGTGATGGTTATACTGATTACAATCTTAAATTGTGTGCCATCTACACTATATTCCTAGCCCTGTCATATGTCAGTCTGTCTGAATGTCGCTGAAAGTACAGACGCCAACACATCAAGCTACCCCAATGTGTCAAATTTTACACGTCAAAAATTAAACATGAACCTTTTGTAATAAAGTTGAAAATCTATCAAAGAACTTTGACACATGGGGTTAGCTTAATGTACTGGCCTCTGTACGTACCGCTCAACAAAACGAACTTTCAATATCTCCAGCTTTCTGAAATCTGCACGCAATTCAACCAAAATAATAGGTCTTTACCTATGAAATTGCCGTTTTGTATAAAAAAATTTAAATGAATTTTTTTCATGTATTTTTTATTTGTATTAATCGAAGTAATCACCCATGCAATCAATGCATCTTTGCCAACGCAGTGGCAGTTTATTGATGCCCTTCTTAAAGAAATCAGCTGGACGGGAGGCAACAAATTCTTCAAAGGCATTTTGTACTGCCTCTCGGGTATTGAATTTTTTTCCCGCCAAGAAGTTATCCAAATTCTGGAAAAAGTAGTAGTCTGTAGGCGCAAGGTCTGGTGAGTAGGGCGGACGACGGAGAGCTTCCAACCCCAGTTCTTGCAACTTGGAGACCGTCTGCTGTGCAGTATGAGGTCGCGCGTTGTCGTGCAGGAGCAACGGAGACGAGCGATTGACCAATGCTGGTTGGAGATGTGCCAGCTTCTCCATCATTGTATTCAATTCTTCACAGTACACATCTGCAGTAATGCTCACCCCGTTTGGTAAGAAGCTGTGTTGAATCACACCGGCGCTAGACCACCAAACAGTGACCATCACTTTTCTTGGGGTAAGTTTTCGTTTAGGGCATTGTTTAGGTGCTGAACCAGGATCCAACCAACTTGCTGAGCGCTTGCGGTTATCAAACAGAATCCATTTTTCATCGCAGGTAACAATGCGGTTCAAAATTCCTTCATTTGTGTGTCTGTTGAGCAGTGCAAGGCACGTCTCGACGCGTACTTCGCGCTGGCGATCATTGAGTTCGTGGGGCACCCATTTGTCAAGCTTTTTTACCTTGCCAATTTGACGCAAATGGACCAATATTGTTTTGACGCTAACGTCGAAAGCTGCTGCTAATTCGGCCGTAGATTGTGTATCATCAGCTTCCACAATCGCCTTTAATTCGTCATTGTCGACCAAAGTCTTCGGACGACCGCGAGGTTCATTTTTCAGGTCGAAATTTCCAGAACGGAAGCGAGCAAACCAATAACAGGTAGTGCGTTGGTTTGAAGTGTTAGCTCCGTAAACGTCGTTGATGTTGCGTGCCGCTTGTGCCGCGTTGCTGCCACGACGGTACTCATATTCCATAATTACTCGAATTTTTAACGTATCCATGATGACGAAAAAGATTTAAATGCGATGAAAATGTAACACTAATCAATAAACAAATGACTACTTTTGGAAAAAAAAATCCATGTTTTTTAAATAAAATTAATTTGAAATTAGAATTCTTAGCCAAACAAAAAATATTTTGATTTGAAATAGCCAGTACTGCAGAACGGCAATTTCATAGGTAAAGACCTAATATTTAATAAACCAAAGGGGATTAGAGAAATCCTTATCTGTATTTTAGATATATATGTATGTTAGGTATATATGTCAGCACATCAGCACATGAACCTTATATCTTATGCGATAAAGTTGAAAAACTATCAAAGAAATTTGGCACATTGGGGTAGCTTGATATGCTGGCCGCTGTACTATTTCATAAATAACAAATGTAATATCAACTCTTATACAATAACCACCGTACTATATTTTTATTTTCGTATTCTTGAAGATACAACCTCTTTAAGAATACGAAAACAATCAAATCTGGGTTCAAATCTGGGTAAGCACCAATGTGACTTTTTCAATTCATATGCACTTTTTAAGTTTATCTTGAACATCACTGAGATCGGTGAAGAAAAACATCGTATCTATAGAAACCTGGACTTATAATTAATAAAAGGCTGAAATCGCTAATCCGTCCAGAGCAAGCATGGTCATTCATGCTCGTAACTTCTCTGTATGAGAAGAGGCCTTTGCCCTGCAGTGTGACAGTAACATGCTGATATATTTTTTTTTTTTCAAAAAAAAATACTCTATGAACAAAAATTGGCTTTTTCCAGGGTTTTTTTTTTTAACTTTTTTTCATTTCAATAACAAATCCGTTTTCTACAACACCAACCACAACACTACAAATCATTAGCTCCGGGAAATTTTCCCATTTAATAATTTACCTGAACAAATAGTAGGTAGGGCAGCTTAGTAGGTACGGTACCTACCTATGGATCTTTCAAACGGTTTTTTCCTCCAAAAAGTCTATCGTAAATGTAATTATTGACTCTGAGTGGCTGGGGTCCGGTCACAATGAAGACAAGTTTAGAAGGTGCACTCGCCACAAACGCATCGATTTTTTTATTATTAAAGATAATGGCAAGGTCGGCGCAGTGGCTGAGCGATTGACTGCTGTGCCGCGTGTCGTGGGTTCGATTCCCGCACGGAACAAACATTTCTATGCCGTACAGGTAGTTGATCTGGCTGTTTGTTTATGTGAGTTTGACTGTTTGTAAACGCATCCACGATACAGGAGATATTCCTAGTGTGGGCAGCGTTTAAAAAAAAAACAAAAAAAAACTTGGTAATAACTTGACCTTTTCAGACGGTTCAAGTGGAAAAAAGTATCACGACTAGTACGCAGATAATTGTAAAACTTCAGTAAACTTAACGGCTATTTTAAATTCGCGCGTTTTAACACTTTGGGTGCTGCTAATTTATTTATAATTTATATAAACCTTAGCACATGTAAAAAGAAGCCTGCAAGGGTGTCCTTAATGTGTTAGAATATATTATATAGGCTGTCTATGCTTAACGGGAGGCTCCAATCACAATCATTATGTACAACCCTTTATGAACTAATAAATATTTTTTCATTTCATTTTTTCATTTCATTTCATTTCATATATAAATAATAAAATATTTTATTTTATTTTTTATTACATCATCGTCTGCCTAGCCTTTTCCCAACTATGTTGGGTTCGACTTCAAGTCTAACCGGATGCAGCTAAATACCAGTATTTTACATGGAGCGACTGCCTATCTGACCTCCACAACCCAGTTACTGGGCAACACGATAGGTACTCCTTGGTAAGACTAGTTGTCAGACTTTCGGGATTCTGACGACGTACGACTGTCAAAAATCTACAAATAGTTTCGCGTGTCCATTAGTTACTTTAGACATTGGAAGAATGATAGATATCAGCTTCGCTTGCCATATTAAAAAATAGACCAGAACTACCATGATGGTAGGATTCTTTTGGACCTTCTGTTCTTTCTTGTCAAGTGACCACCAACTAGGGTTCCCTGCTCTTAAGAGTAGGTACGGTACCTGAGTGCCTCAATAAAATATTTATTGGAATTAAATATGGCGTCCTCCGGCAAATTAGAGGTCCCTTATTATGTAAGTAGCCGGTTAGTACAGATTTACTTGATAGTAGGCCGGTTTCGATTGATTTTGTTGGGGTTTTATGTTTTGTTTTTTATATTTGTGGACTATAGTACCTACCTAAAAGTTGTTTGTGTGAAATGTTTCACAATTTAATTATAGACCGATTAGATTAAGAGAGATGCATTCAAAATATAAGTAACGTCCAAAGTCAACTGCTCGATTTACAAGATGGCCGCCTCACCAGTGCTTGGTGTTCGTTCTTGACATTGACAGTCGTATCTGGAGTCAATTGACAGTCCAGAAAAGCGGAGACGCCAAAATATTTAATGGGAATGTAGAAGGAAAACATTTTTAGGTGAAGGTTTTTAGATATATACATAACATCACGCCTATTATCTCCAAAGGATTAGGTAGAGTTGTACCTATAGTACACAATTTGCGACTGTTATATTTAAGTCCCATTTAAATGTGGGAGAGCGTATTGCCATTAATTATCAGCCACAAATCGGTTTCGATTCGGATCTTGTTAGAAGAAACTCTCATTTTAACTATAGTATTCTAATCTAATCTTACTGACGTAATAGTAGGAGTGGTTTTTATCACAAAATTTCGTAAGCAGATCTGGGTTTTTATATAACGTAACCTAACGCCTGTACCTATTTCGTACACTGTTTGATATCTGGTTAAGATACGCTTGGCGAAGTCAGTCTGTGGTGATCGTAAGTAACACACAAAGACTCCTCCTTCCCCCCGAGAGCACGTTAAGCAGATGGTCTCGGCTGTCATTTGTAGATCTTTGTCAGTTGTAAAGG
Source organism: Phlogophora meticulosa (assembly GCA_905147745.2). Taxonomy (NCBI): domain Eukaryota; kingdom Metazoa; phylum Arthropoda; class Insecta; order Lepidoptera; family Noctuidae; genus Phlogophora; species Phlogophora meticulosa. Next base: position 10,338,396 of record LR990543.1, on the reverse strand, counting down.
GTAGTCAGAATCCGGAAAGTATAGAATATGGCTAATGGACCCTGTTATATGTTTAAGAACTTTTCTTGTGTACCCATATTCGCAAATTATTAAATGATTTTGATTTTGTACTTTGACGCCCGTGTGTCTTGGCCGGTTTTTTATTTCATTTTGTGTGTATATGTGTATTTAGTTAGTTTTCTATTATAATTATATATATGTGAATATGTTTATTGTAAATACATGTGAATAAATTACAATAATAAAAAAACAGCTCGTGCACTGTTTCGAAACATTAAAAAGAAACCTGAAAAATATCCATCCATATGTCCATATCTATGTATGAAAGTCTGAAAACCAGTCTTACCAAGGAGTATCGTGTTGCAAAGGGTTGTGGAAGTCAAATAGGCAGTCGTTCCAAGTAAAATACTGGTATTCAGCTGCATCTGGTTAGACTGGAAACCGACCCCATCATAGTTGGGAAAAGGTTTGGCAGATGATAATTTCTTAGGTCCCATGTAATAGAGGGTGAGCTAATTGCCATCTACCTGCATCAATCCAGACTTTAGGCTGCTACTGAGAAATTATAAAATAAATAAATATAATAAAAATGTCTATTTCAAGTGCTATAGGTATTTTGATAGTATAGTATTGGAGATCTCCTTTTAAGCAAGGAATTGCTTGTATTAGGAGACTCCGCACTTCGTCATTTTTACGCAATTTAAATGTGGAAATTACAGATGGAAAAACACAACGGTTTTTTTTTTGTTTTTTTTTTTATTTAACTTCTTCTTACCAGTACCAGCCTATTACTGTCCCACTGCAGGGCAAAGGCCTCTTCTCATACAGAGAAGGCACGAGCATTAATCACTACGCTTGCTCAAGACAGATTGGCGATTTCAGACTTATAATAGGTCTTTACCTATGAAATTGCCGTTTTGTATGAAAAAATTTAAATGAATTTTTTTCATGTATTTTTTATTTGTATTAATCGAAGTAATCACCCATGCAATCAATGCATCTTTGCCAACGCAGTGGCAGTTTATTGATGCCCTTCTTAAAGAAATCAGCTGGACGGGAGGCAACAAATTCTTCAAAGGCATTTTGTACTGCCTCTCGGGTATTGAATTTTTTTCCCGCCAAGAAGTTATCCAAATTCTGGAAAAAGTAGTAGTCTGTAGGCGCAAGGTCTGGTGAGTAGGGCGGATGACGGAGAGCTTCCAACCCCAGTTCTTGCAACTTGGAGACCGTCTGCTGTGCAGTATGAGGTCGCGCGTTGTCGTGCAGGAGCAGCGGAGACGAGCGATTGACCAATGCTGGTTGGAGATGTGCCAGCTTCTCCATCATTGTGTTCAATTCTTCACAGTACACATCTGCAGTAATGCTCACCCCGTTTGGTAAGAAGCTGTGTTGAATCACACCGGCGCTAGACCACCAAACAGTGACCATCACTTTTCTTGGGGTAAGTTTTCGTTTAGGGCATTGTTTAGGTGCTGAACCAGGATCCAACCAACTTGCTGAGCGCTTGCGGTTATCAAACAGAATCCATTTTTCATCGCAGGTAACAATGCGGTTCAAAATTCCTTCATTTGTGTGTCTGTTGAGCAGTGCAAGGCACGTCTCGACGCGTACTTCGCGCTGGCGATCATTGAGTTCGTGGGGCACCCATTTGTCAAGCTTTTTTACCTTGCCAATTTGACGCAAATGGACCAATATTGTTTTGACGCTAACGTCGAAAGCTGCTGCTAATTCGGCCGTAGATTGTGTATCATCAGCTTCCACAATCGCCTTTAATTCGTCATTGTCGACCAAAGTCTTCGGACGACCGCGAGGTTCATTTTTCAGGTCGAAATTTCCAGAACGGAAGCGAGCAAACCAATAACAGGTAGTGCGTTGGTTTGTAGTGTTAGCTCCGTAAACGTCGTTGATGTTGCGTGCCGCTTGTGCCGCGTTGCTGCCACGACGGTACTCATATTCCATAATTACTCGAATTTTTAACGTATCCATGATGACGAAAAAGATTTAAATGCGATGAAAATGTAACACTAATCAATAAACAAATGACTACTTTTGGAAAAAAAAATCCATGTTTTTAAAATAAAATTAATTTGAAATTAGAATTCTTAGCCAAACAAAAAATATTTTGATTTGAAATGGCCAGTACTGCAGAACGGCAATTTCATAGGTAAAGACCTAATATTAATTATATAAGTCCAGGTTTCCTCAAGATGTTTTCCTACACCGATGTCAGCGATGTCCAAGATAAACTTAGAAAGTACATTTTAATTGAAAAACATTGGTACTTGCCCAGGTTTGAACCAACAACCTCGTGCACAAGAGGCCTAAACCACTGGGCCACCATGACAATTTCTTCTTTGCTATCATTTATTTCTCAATATCCAAGATGTATTTAGGATTGTTTCATGCAATGAAATAAGTACGTTTAGCGATTTTAGAGACTATAGTGATAATAGAAGGCTTCTCAGGGCTGTTCAGTATACTTCCGTATTTCTTTATAAGATGTCAAAAAGTCGTATGGGCTGATATGAGTTGAGGCTACATACGGAATCTTCAATTTTTGAGATTTATTTATTTATTTATATTAATTAAAACGGTACAATACCAATTACATTAATTAACATAGAGACTTATACACAATTTGAATAAAAAGTAACATGGAACAGTGGACATCCTTGCATACTTTGACATGACGACCGATGTGGCGCGGCGGGCGAAGGTCCGCCTGCGACGCAAGAAGTTACGGGTTCGATTCCCGCCTTGGGACAAATGTTTGTACGATCTACAAATACTTGTTCCGGGTGTTCTGGGTATTTCCTATGTATAATAAAAATATCTATCTATGTAATGTATTGTATTAAGTATATCAGTCATCTAGTACCCATAACACAAGCTCTGCTTAGCTTGGGGCTAGATGATGCTGTGTGGATTGTCCAGCATTATTTATTTATTTACTTTCTTTCAGAAAACACAAGAGAACGCGCAGCGGGCGAAGGTCCGCCTGCGACGCAGGAGGTAGCGGGTTCGATTCCCGCCTTGGGACAAATGTTTGTACGATCTACAAAGATTTGTTCCGGGGGTTCTGGGTATTTGCTATGTATAATATCTGTCTATGTAATGTATTGTATTAAGTATAGCAGTCATCTAGTACCCATAACACAAGCTCTGTTTAGCTTGGGGCTAGATGATGCTGTGTGGATTGTCCAGCATTATTTATTATTATTTATTTATTTTTATTCATGTGCAAACGTATCAATTACGAATGATTTAAGATATATAAACAAACACAAACTAAAGCAATGATTTCATTGTTTATTTCGTGTTATAGTATTTATAGTGCATCGCATTTACTGTCACAGATTTGTGACGTTGGTGTTCTTATAATACATGCGTTTGCTTATCGTGTATAAATGTGGCAAAGGCTTTTTTTTTTGGAATGGGCATCTCGCAGTTTATCCTTTAGGGATATCTACTGCTTAACCGAACAAAGGCGTTCATAACTCACATACACAAACAGCCAGTCCCGGAACAACTTCCACAACAGCAACAGATTTAGAACAGAACTTCTTTTCGTGTCCTTTACACTCAAATTTAGTCCAACCAGTAGGTATTTGACGACCGATGTGGCGCGGCGGGCGAAGGTCCGCCTGCGACGCAAGAGATTGCGGGTTCGATTCCCGCCTTGGGACAAATGTTTGTACGATCTACAAATATTTGTTCCGGGTGTTCTGGGTATTTGCTATATATAATAAAAATATCTATCTATGTAATGTATTGTATTAAGTATATCAGACATCTAGTACCCAAAACACAAGTTCTGCTTAGCTTGGGGCTAGATGATGCTGTGTGGATTTTCCAGCAATATTTATTTATTTATAGCTAACTGCAACTATGCCCGCGACTCCATTCGCGTGGATTCCGTATTTTTCCCTTGGAACTTAAACATCCCCCAATCGTCACGCTTAAGTGAAAAACGTCACGAAACTAGGCAATTATTTATTATTTTTGTAACAAGTGAATAAACTTAGGAAACGAGACTGACGTCTCATATAATATTCATCATCATCATCATCATCATCAGGCTATACTAGTCCACTGCTGGACATAGCCCTCTCCTAATGAGCGCCATAGCGCCCTGTCTTCAGCTTGCCGCATCCAGCATCTGCCTGCAGTCTTTCGCAGATCGTCATCCCACCTGGTCAGAGGGCGTCCTACACTACGTTTGCCGAGTCGCGGTCTCCACTCAAGAACACGTTATTATATTATTTACCCCAATATTCATATAATATTCATATATATTATTTACCCCATTTGCCAATTAAATTAGAATTTTAAAAAATGGGAAGTAAAAGCCTAATTATAATGTTACTCGCTGATAATCTAGTTTTTTATTAGTAGTTGAAAGAATTTTATAAAATCGTTTTAAACTTTTATCGATTACAAACAAATATACAAAAATATAGAAAGAATTAAATCTTGCCTCTTTTCTTCAAAGTGCTAACCACCTATTTATTCGCTTGTTTTACGATATAGCGACATCTGTTGGTTACTATTTGTATTAATATGTACGACATAAACATATAACATTTGAACAGCGCCAATAGGGTAGTGTCCTTAAAAATTCTTATTGGTCCGAAAGTTGGATTACTCAAAAATACTGGACATTGTAGTTTTTCTTTTGTCCCGTAAACCTAAAATGACGACGATATAGTGCGTTGAAATTGCGCATAACGTCACGCCGTGCTACACTTTTAACGTAAAAGTGACGTCACAAGCCCCTTCTCCTGAACTTTGATGTGCTTAATGCTATGTCACTTTTTATTGATTTGAGTAAGCAAAAGATACGTGTCCAATATTTTTTGGTACTTTTACTGATGGAGTAAATAGACTTTATATATGTATTTTTACCTAGGACACATCCCTATTGTCAGTACTTTGATTTAAAAGTATCGTTTTAAAGAAATTAAAATAAAGCATAATTTTGACGGTCGGTGCAGACGAACATTCGAGTCAATATAAGCCTGAAATCGCCAACTCGCCGTGAGCACGCGTGGTGATTAATGCTCGTGCCTTCTCTGAATGAGAAGAGGCCTTTTCCCTGCAGTGGGTCAGGTTGGTATTATTTATAAAGAATGAAGCAGGTGAAATAAAAATAAGTTGTGTCTTAAAATATTTTTTATTGAGGTATAAATAAATGTTTTACTATAGGTACTTAATATTAACCCTAAAATTAAAATAAAAGCCTGTCTGTATCAGTGATTTACATTCTCAGGTAACTTGTGTAAAAAGTTAAATAAAGGGTGGAATAGTTATGACGCACATCCTGGTACCATGAATTAAGTACATGATTTGGAACAACGAAAAATAACAACAATTTAAATTTTTCGTTGGCCTTTCCTATTTTTTGTGATATTTTTTTTTTCACTGTGAGATATACAGGGTAAAATTTAATTACTTATTTGACATAACTTTGCCCACGTGTTGGGTATCGATATCAAAATAAAAACAATAACTTTTTACATCATTCGAATTCAAAAACCCGCGTGCACCCTGCCGTCTGTCAATCGCCTTTACCTTCGGATAAGTTAGCTGATTTTGTAATTTGTCGTTGATGGTTGATGGTTTCTGGAAATTCGTAAAAAAATACAGTCGTTTAGTTGCCTTAATTTACATGTCACAGTGACATTTAAAGTTTTTGAACAAGGATCGAATAATGAAAAAAAATTGGTTGTCTGTAAAGTCGGTTTACGGACGATAGATTTACGTGATAACGTCATAATCATACATATATGTGTCACAAGCCAACGCTTAGGCCTCTCTATCGTTTGTTTTATCGTACCTCTCTATCGCTTGTTGCGCGCTCTCGCTTGCACGCACAGGCTCAGGTGGAACGTTACGCGGAACGTTACTATTTTTCATGAGTGTTGCTGGTATTCGTCAATTTATAAGACAAAATTGTTTTATTGTTTTTTTTTGTTTCATGTTTGTTATCGATACCCAAAACATGGGTAAAGTTTTTCCATCTAATTAAATTTAACCCTGTATACTTAGTAATACTTTTTACTAGACATATCTTTGGGTTGAATAAAAATCATTACTTTTTTTGCTGACCATAAATTAAAGAGTTAACTCGTCTGGGGCTTAATGTGTAAATATAATTTGCCTTGTATTGTACTGATGACATCATCATCAGACAGACAACTTAAACAGTGGCGGATTATGCTCTGTTCCTATATTTAAACTTCCATTATTATTTAACGTTTCTTTTCTAAATTACAGTTACAAATTATTTATTGAGTATTACTAGTTTTCAAAAGAAACAAGCTTTTTTATGGACATCACTAGTAGACCCGACAGACGTCATGATGTCGTTAGTTAGTCGAACCCAGGACCTTGTGCTTAGCAACAGCGCTTAGACCAACGAGGCCTACTTAATATAAATTCAATTATTGTCTTACCTAGCTAATCCGCCACTTAAAACTTATTCTAGAGTATTCTAGATCACTTTACTCTTAACCTAGGGCTGTATTTCCAGATCAGGGGGCAATGGAATGTTTTTCATGATGGCAAATCGTTTCAAGGCGTCGTATTTCCCTCTTAGAGCTTCTACTTCGTCCCGAATTCTGTTGTTTTCGTCCTGCATTAGCTCCATGTCGTGCCATTCCTGAAAGTTGAAGGAGAACGATAAGAGATGGCGCTATTTAGTGTCGGATTGTGATGATAGATGGCGCTAGTTGAATTATTGTGGAAATATGATGATAGATGGCGTTCATAAAGTTTAATAGTGAAGTATATACTTTTTACGATTAGTATATTTGAGCTGCATAAATACATTTAAAAACAACTGGTTGCTATATCTTTTGCAATTCTCGACGAAACTTTCCTTGTTTTTTACCTTTAAATAAATTACGAACTTAGTAACACTCTTAGTAAAATTTGAACTACAAAACCATCTGTACTGAAACAAAACACAGGTCAAATTGTTACCATGGACGTGCGGTCGACTGTACATGGTTATGTATTGTATTAAGTATATCAGTCATCTAGTACCCATAACACAAGCTCTGCTTAGCTTGGGGCTAGATGATGCTGTGTGGATTGTCCACATTATTTATATTATGTTTATTAATGTATATCTTGTACGGTACATACCTGACTCTTTTCAGTCTCCAGCTCATCTTTCTGTTCTATCCGTTTGATGCGGCACGAGGCGGCGTACCCACGGTTTTTTAGCGTTCTACGACGTTGTTTCATCCTATGATAAAAAAAAACAAATTATCATATAAATGTAGTTGAAACCCTTTGGGTACGGAACCCTAAAACTGAACAGCACAGGAGTCAGAGGCAGATACTACGATAGCGAGCTCACATGAGTCCATTCTGAGCCACTGTTGATCAGATATATCTACAATTCGCTTTTTAAAAAACGTTGCCCCACACTAGGAATTTCTCCTGTATCGTAAGTGCGTTTACAAACATTCAAATTCATATACACAAACAGCCAGACCCGGAACAACTACCTGCAGGCCATACAAATACTTGTTCCGTACGGAAATCGAGCCCACGCAGCGCAGCAGTCAATCGCTCAGCCACTACGCCAACCGTGTCGTCAAATATTAAGTACACTAACCTAACAATCTGATCCCTGGTAAGTCCTCTCATCTTCAGCTGCCTGTTCAGGTCCCGGACGGAGATGGAGACCAGCTCATCATCGCTGATCTCCGCGCAAGGAGTCGGCGACAAGGGAGCCTGGAACAAATATGTAGAATTATAAGATTTGATGTTTGTGACGAACTAACAGTGAAAGAAAAAAGGCTTAGTTTTGCCCAGTCATACATAACGTCATACCAAACATATCGTGTTAGGGAGCGTCCATTAATTACGTGAGGCAATTTTCCAACCACCCCTACCGCCCTGGTGCGATTTCGTGAGGTTTGGTTCAACCCCCTACCTCATCCCTCAATCTCACGTGAGATTTTTAAATATACGTGCTTCTAGTGTAAAAGCGTTGGATTCTTTGTAAAAAAAAAATTGCCTTATATTTTTGTTAAACCCAATTATATCTAAAATACTTTTGTTTCTTATTGAAAACAAAGTACTTGGTAATAGCCGAGACCCCCTATCTCCCCAAAGTGAGATTAGATGAGAATCCGACTGACGACGAGATCCTGACTCCTCACGTAATTAATGACCGCCGTCTTATGTATTCCCTGAAGAGAAGAGTGTAATAGGCAGGCACCGGGCAGGTACCGGTAAAACGGGGTAAATAGAAACCCAAGGGGTGAATCCAAGCAATCAATTTAAGCTTTTAATACGGTTTTCTCGTTCATTAAGTGTTCAAATTAACCATTTCGATTCAGTATAAATATTAAGAGATATTGTATGCAACAAACAATATTTTAAGTTACCGGCACGTTGAGTTGCACAGTAGTCAACTTTAGTTTAATAAAGTGCCTATGCGTGGTATTAGCCCCACTACTGCGTCCAGCGCTCAAGATCCGTGCCGGTGACTATAACTAACGTAAAAATCTCATTTAAAGTTTTGTTTCAATTCACCCCTTTACGGTATATACTTCGGCCTACTTATCAGACATCATGACATATCAAGGACCTAAGTTCCATATTTCACTGAAAAAAAAAACTGCGTGGAAAAACGTCCAGTCTCTTTATTATGTCTATGGTCCAGCAGCTAACCTCTTTGTTATTAAAACGCACTCGTATGAAACCTTCAGGTGAAAGTTTTAAAAAGAAGATATTAAATGGATATAGCGCTAAGTTTTGATGCCTACTTTTATTTTTTGATCATTTTAGTTAAATAACGAGGAAAACATGATCTTAAAACCGACATAACAAAATAAAATAAAATATTTCGATTAGTATCACACCGTCAATGTAATTACATAATACAGTCCCCCAAAACGCCCACCCTTCAACACTTCCTAGTGTTTTTGCTGGGAAGAAGAAGTGGCGCAACAAACTGTACAGTACCATTTCTATAACTCTACGTTACAGAAACTAGATAACTCAGATATAAACACGCACATTGAACTAGGTGTAACACCCTAAGCCCTAGCTAGACTGATATTAGACCTTTGTAGTTAAAATAAACTGCTCAAACGAAGCCACTGTGTACATAATAACAGTCTTGAAGACGAGGCACCTGAATTTCACAAAATATAACTATTAACGAAAGCAATTTAAAATAAAAGGCTCACCTCATCATCCCAATTTATATCCATGGCTCTTCCCTGTTTATGAACCAAAAAATTGAATATTAAAATTAAATTAAGAGTAGATACGAGTATTAAAATCACACTGGCCGACTCAAATAACAACAGAATTGTGAGCCAAATGCGTTATTTGTGAGACAACATATTGAGAATTCTGCAAGTCATCGTGATATGATAAATTCTAAATATGTTATAATATTATCTTGTTTTTGTGTCCAAGTGTATTCGGAAAGTCTACGGTGTAATCAAATTATCATTGATTTGCAAATGATAGATAAATAGGGACAGGTGATGTTTTAATCTACAAGGCGCTAGGTACCTCAAATTGCGTTTTTTCTCTTTATCTCTTACAGTTAACAATAAGAAATGTTAAAGAATGTTGCAGTTCAAAATATACTCTATGGTTTGTTTTTTGTCCAATCTTTGGATCGTTTTTCTTTTTGAACGAAAGAATTTTAAAAATTTGGACCTAATTTAAAAATCGGATTCGTTTTTCTTTTTATTAAACTTCTATATCACATAATATGTTAATTTTGTTAGTAGAAATAATATGTTAGTTTTGCCAGAAACTCCGTGGTTGTGGAGGAGACTGTGGTTTTCTCACTTTTTTGAATTGATAAAACTCATTTCATCATTACGAAGCGCAAGCCTCGTACCTGATTCCGGCCGAAATGTATGACTCACTCCTTGGGTAAGGTCGCGAGCTACTGGCTATAACGAGAATGACTACTAATGACGACTATAACGTTAGGTCATGAAAGTGTCATAAAAATCCGTTATAAGTAGATCGATCGTGAATAGAACATATTTTTTTTGGGACTAACCCGCCTTACTATCCCCAACCAATGCAACTCCTAAAATCCAGAATTAACAGTGGCGATTCGACCACCAAAAAAGCGTCGAGTCTCGGAGAAATGATGCAACTGACTAGGATCCCGGAACGATAATAGAAAAGAACAGTGGAGGTGTAAGAAAAATACATAATTTCCACTTCCCTCCATATCAAGCAGAGGAATGGTACAGTCGGTGAGTCGCCTATGCAAGTGTACAGCCGTTTTTTTGTTTTTGATTTGAAGAAACTAGCGATGTGCAGGCAGGCCAGCTAGAATGTGACCAAAGTCGAAACATCTGACTCCCAGCGAAGATCTAAACGAGCTGTTAAATCAGGCTGGTGTCCGCAACTCCACTTCTGAACACGTATTTTGCATATAGAACAACATGTATCCTCCATATCAAGCAGAAGACAGAACAGAGGAATGGGCCAGACGCTGAGTCGCTTATGCAAGTGAACAGTCGGTTTTCGTGATTTGAAGAAACTAACGATGAGCAGACAGGCCAGCTACATTGCGACCAAAGATGAAACATCTTACTCTTAGCGAAGTACTGAACGAGCAGTTAAATAAGGCTGGTGTCCGTAACTGCACTTCTGAACACGTATTTTGCTTACAGAACGACATAAATATATCCTTCATATCAAGCAGGAGACAGAACAGGGGAATGGGTCAGGCGATGAGTCGCCTATGCAAGTGTACAGTAGTTTTTCGTGATTTAAAGCTACCAACGATGAGCCGGCAGGCCAGGTACAACGAGACCATTGTCAAAACTTCTGACTCCGAGCGAAGTATTAAACGAGTACTTAAATCAGGATGGTGTCCGCAACTCGACGCCTGAACGCGTATTTTGTTTACAGAACAACATATTGTATGTATTTGTTTCCGACTTTGGACTATTTTTGAGAAATCGACGCTTATGGAAAATATCGCCTAATTTGGTGATATTTTTTCCCTTCTTGACATCTCACAACTTCAGGTCCAGTTGGAAACCAGCTTCAGACACTAGATATCTGGCATTTTTGCTGACCGAATTGCCGTCACGGCGGTCAATCTCAACGGCGATTAGCCAAGTACGTAGGAGGAAAATTAATCAATCACAATTCATTTACTCAACTTAGGCTGAGTCAACTTGAGCTGAATCAGCAGTTTTTGAACGTCAAAGCGTTTCCATAAGACAGTAACCCAAAACCCTTCCCCACTTCCTAGTGTTTTTGATGGCAAGAAGAAGTGGCGAAACAAACTCCCCTTCAACACGTCTGTCTGATAGGTTTCAAGAACTTGATTCTATACAACATAATTATGTCAAATTACATACAAATATATATAAATTATATAGGTATTGTATGTATATCGGTGTATTCTCAGTTCTTTTACGCTCATAGTCCGATGGAACCTTGATGCAATTGTAGCGACATCTATCTCGACACATACGAACTAAATCGACGTTTCCTACATCGCGATATTAGAGTTATCCACGCGACTGAGTATATATAAACAAGCTCGACAACAATCGTCGGGCAGTTGCTCACCAGACACGACACCCGTCTGGTCGGAGGATCCTCCCTTTTCTATGGTGGATGAGGAACTTTACACCCTGTTCCTCATACCTCCAAATTGGTAAACCCCGAAAATGAACGTCAGCGCAGCCTTCGAACAGAGCTACCTCAGCGTGACGTCATCATCACTTCCTCAAGCTTTCAAGCAGAGAGTCATACAGCCAGTCAGTAACCACGACTTCTACGGGTATCCTGACCACTAGCATGCAGCGAACGCGCATGCCTGGTCATCACCCACAACCTTCTCAGCAACCTTGGCTCCGCACGCTGCACTTCGGCCGGTCAGCAAGCAGAGACGCATTTCCTCTCCTGGTCGACCCAAGCAGCCAGCCAATACACAGCACTGCACCACGACTCACTGGAGCCTATACGCAGTATCACCGCAGACAGTTCCGACTCACCGCGAACTATGCGGCATCCTGTTCCGACTCACTGGAACACTCCATTGGCCCGACAAGCACCACAAAAATGACTCACAAGCTATCAACCTCCGGTCTCGGAGGGAGTGATGTAGCGACATCTATCTCGACACATACGAACTAAATCGACGTTTCCTACATCGCGATATTAGAGTTATCCACGCGACTGAGTATATATAAACAAGCCCGACAACAATCGTCGGGCAGTTGCTCACCAGACACGACACCCGTCTGGTCGGAGGATCCTCCCTTTTCTATGGTGGATGAGGAACTTTACACCCTGTTCCTCATACTTCCAAACAATCTTGACGACGTGGACGCACAAAAACAGAATGGCAGTCGAGTGACTGACGGACCGGTTAGGTTAGTTCAGAGTTGAGCTCTACGATTATTGACCAATGCTTGCAATGACTGGACAGGTTCACTTATATCTGTGTGGTTCTTACCTCAAAAGACCATCTCAGACACTAATCTGTATGGTCCTCACAATCTGACCAAGATAATGTCTGGACTTAAAAAGAAACTGTGACTGAGCTTGTTAAGGTGTGTTTTCTCAGAGTAGTGAAGTGGGGGAACACTGATCTAATCTAATTCTAATTTATTTTTGAGTTTAACTGTGTCCAGTTGTACGTCAGTGGCTTACAACCAGTATTATTTTGGGTTTGTAGTACTTAGGGGCCGTCCATTAATCACGTGATGTTTTTTAGCAACTGGTGAGCATACATGGTGAGGTTTTAGCAATGCAAAATTTCGTGTATTCTCTTTTGTCGGTTTTGGTGGATTCAAAGAAAAAAGAACCCTTCCCCCTTCGATTCTCACGTGATTAATGGACGATCCCTGTGTGGTAAAAAACTACTTGTTTATTCCTTATGCTGGTCACTGTGAGTTTCCTTATCACAGATGTGGCCATGATTAGATTTTACTTCTTTTTAAGATAATTATTATTTCTAGCTAAAAAATATTATGCTGATGTATCATGATACACGCAATTTTGTTTTAGATGAAGCAGTTAAATACATATTATGACATGTTTTTTTGCAGTAATTTATTAATGACTTCTAGGGTGTCAGACAGAGGTAGGTATTTTCAATGCATGTTGGCCATTAATGATATTGCCAGGCACTTGGTTGAAATTTCGTTGTTATTTCATTAGATACACTAAGATGATTTATGATTAAGAATAAAAAAAAATTAAAAAAAAATATTTTTGAAGCAAATAATTATTTATGAAAAAAAAGTGAAACTTTATAATTTAATCACCATATTCAGGTGTCCTAACAAAACAAATTTTTGCCAAGAATGTATTATGTTGCTTACAGAATTTAAGGCTAGGCCCAACTTTACCAGTCTGGGGTTAGTTGGGAAGTGGAAAAATAATATTTTTTGACATAAAGAGAGTAACACTACGCACAGTATCAGCATTTGGATATAAGTTTAGTCCAGTTATATGTTCTGCAGTACACTGATAATTTTACTAATTTTTTATATTATTTTTTTGTTTATTGAGATTCAAGTGTGACTGCATTCAGCTTGAAACCATCCACAACCAACCAACCATTACTTAAACTGTCTTTCAAAATCAAAAATCATTTAAAAATCAAAATTAATTTACTCAAAATAGGCTGAGAATCAGCACTTTTCGAACATCAAAACATTTACAAAAGACAGTCCCCCTTCACCACTTCCTAGTGTTTTTGCTGGGAAGAAGAAGTGGCGGAACAAACTCCCCTAATCATTATATCAATAATCTTTATAAATCATGAAACTATATAATTTGCTAGCACACACCAATATGCTAAAATAAATAAATAAAAACTAATATATACCAAAATCGACAATTAACTCAAACAAAGCCTGCTAAATGTGGTGGGTGTTTTGGGGGATTATCTTTTGTAAATGTTTTGACGTTCATAAAGTGCTGATTATCAGCCTAATTTGAATAAATGAATTTTGATTTTGACTTCTCCTATAAATGCAATATAATAAGTAGTAGTAATAATAAGTACAGTACTGGAAGACCTGGCTACGGTGAAGCAGCAATTCAACCCTAACCTTTTTTTCAAAGAAGAGATATTAATTGCAAAAAATGTTCTTGAGACAATCTGTAATTTTTATACTTTTAAATTGAATATTTAAGGAATAAAAAAGTTAATAAGCCAGATTATTTAACATTTATTTAATATTTTGAACAAAAAAACAAAAATGTATTTGAGGTACGCTGAAATTTTAAACACACAGAAACAGCTTATTTATGACAAAGAAAAATACAGGTTGCCTTGAGGAAATTAAAAATTATCTGTTCTTTGATAATATCAGAATTGATTAACCCGTGTCCCCTTAGCCATTTCTGCAGTTCTCTACTTAGGTACCTGTGGGAAGTAGTCAACAAGTTTTCAGCTGGCCTCAGATATAGTCACCAGCACGTAAGTTGGCAAGGTTTTGGCGTAGTGGGGGTAAGTTCGCGCATCGTGCACTTAGTGGAACAAAAAAGTGGTGACTTTTATTGATCGTCATTATTTTATGGTTATTGCCATCATTTATATTTAATAATATCTGATTAGAAGAAAGTTGAAGAAGGGAGTGGAATTCATAAAGTTTATTGGGAGTTATAAATAATATGCATACGAGTATGCTCAAAAAGTATGCGAAAAAAGGCATACCTTTTTTTGCCTTAATTTTTTAATTTAAAACAACAACAATAATATCAACTCGTAACAAAAACTAAATTTCAAAACAATAACAATAACTCTTTAACATAAACACAACAAAAACAAAGGGTACAATTTTCGTGCACTCAAGTGTAATCGGGAGTTCGGGAGGCAACTGTCGACTGTTGCACCAATCGCGCGCTCGGATTGAGGCTACCTCATACCCCGCGTCCCGCTTGACTACCAAAGAGACCTAAAAAACGACTTGTGCGCATCTAACGACTCTTACCAAGTTACTTGCCGATAATTATACCTACTCAAAAATGTGTAACAGCTCTCGGACCATACAATAATCTCTGAATTCTCAGAGCAAGATAACAGCCCAGTCCCAATCAGGCGCAGTCTAATAGAAACAGGGCTTTAGCCATAGATCACTAAATTATAAATAGAAAGATTTAGCTCAAAACAGTAATACATGTTGTTCCAATTCAAACCTTGCAAATGGATAAGTAAACCTCTTTGGACGTGTAAACTGCGAAAGTCAAGGACAAATCTCAGGCTAAGATAACAACGACGTAATGCCTTATCATAGGTTATTTACACTTATTACTTACGAAACAACTTATTTACAAATTAATAGGAGTTCGACTTACCATTACTACTGGTTTCCTTCCACCCAACTCCTTTATATCATGAGGCATAGTAAGTTTTTGATGAAATTGTTGGGATAACGGGAGGCCCCGTTATAGCCTCGTTTCCACAATGATTTGCACTTTCACCCTAAATCGCTGCAGCAACTGATGCAATATTGATAATATTACGCTTTGTACATCAACAGGATACAGGTAATTTCTGGAATATTTACAATTAAAAGTAAACAATGGCACACACCACAATTTCGCAGAAAAATATAGCGATAGCGTTGTACCGTTCTTCATTTAGTAAGGTGCCTGCTTTTGTTTAGTTGGTTGTGAAACTATTTCCTACTATTAGTACGGCACTATTAAAGATTTGCAGGTACATTACTTGGAAATTGTAAAATGAAAAATAACTTATGTTGTAGAGTATTTAAAGTGATTAATTCAGTCGTGTGATGTTTTTGTTAAAAAAAGTCAAATTCTTGAACATTCATTATTTTAGCTTTTATTTTTTTGTTTCGTGTATCCTGTCGTCAAAAGTTACAAGGAAAAAATCGTTTTTTTCTTTTTAGTCTGTGGTTGATTGACGACTTCGAGAAGAAGGAAAAAGCAAGCAGACGCATTTAATTATCGTTTTCAAGTTTTATATTAGTGCAAAATGGCTAAAAGGAAGAATAAACCGTTGATAGACTCGGACTCCAACAGCGAGTGCTCAGATATGGACTCAGTGAGTTAATTTTCTTTAAAAACCTTAGGTTATAAGTTCACGTCCGTACGTAACGATTTTGACGGCATTCTTCATTAATTTGACTGCGTAAATAGGCCAAGATCAATGTTCTTTCGTTCTAAATTAATCTTATGCGCATTACATGAAAAACAAGCAAAAGTAACATGTTCTATTATCCAAAATATCTCGATAAAATCGTCCCTTATCTTTTTCTTAGAAAACGTCGTTGTTTACGTTACAGCTTTATTAAATGGCTTCTGTTGCGTGAGTCATGTAAAAATGAATGAAAGTCAACATTCCCGCCTTTATTTTTGCAACAAATCGTTATAAAATTTAAATTAAATTAAAATAGATCCCAGACACATGTTTATGAACTTATTTTGGAAGTTATGGCAGATTTAAAAAAGTTTTATCTCGTCATGGCACTGTTGCTAAGTTATTCAGCCAAGAAAGGTTCAATGGTTATATAATTTTGGGTCTAGACTTTCTCTTTTGATCATTCAAGTGATGTATTATTCAATTTTATAGCTTGTTATTCCATTATTTTATGTTTATTTGCATAGTTATTACTAATGTGACACAGATAAATAATGACAACTCATTTTATTTATTATTCATTCAAAAAGTATCAATAAAGTATTTGTGATAAGAGTATTTATCTCATTTTTTTATGATTGTTTATCTATGACCATAGTAACCAACTCTACTTCTATATCCTGCACATCCATTGACTAATAAAGCTATTAAAAAATGTTGTGAAATAAAAAATAATTAGGTACCATACAGCCAGCACATAAACATGCCCCAATCTAAAATGTGGTGTGTAAATAAAATGTGGTTGTAGCAACCACTATAAATAATAACTATCCTATACATGGATCAAAATCCATAAACTTTCTTGACCTTTCAATGGCAGGCTCCCCCCTCCCCCTTGCGGAGTACCAGGAGTGGTAACTTAACCCAACTTAAGGGCTTAAGTGGAGTTAAGTTACCACATTACCAAGTAACCTTCAGATATACCATACATTTGCCAAGGTTAAGGTCTTCAAGTTTTATAACACTTTGACATGTCAAACAAGCAAAATATTTTCTGTTAACTAGTGAGGTTGGTGTTTCCTTAACTTACTACTCTGAGAAGAAACACTGGAACAAACCCAGAGTTCTGTGTCTTTTAAAGTCCAGTTATTATCTTGGTCATATCATGTGAGAACCTTGTGATTAGTATCACCTGCCACTGTTTGTCTCTGCATCACCCAAAGGTTGACTTGTAGAAAATGCCTATGGCATTAAGTCCGCCTCTGTACATTTGTGTGCTTAAAGTATTAAATAAATAAATAAATAGTATCTGAGATGGTTTTTTGAGTAGCCATTGCGTGTACAGGGGCCATATTGATATTTTTCATTGATATACCATCTATTTCAAACATGGAATGCTATAAATAATGGAATGGGATGGTGTAAATGGAATGGAATGCTATAAAAAAACGAGTATTGAGTATTTGTCAGTAATCATACAGCTCAAATTTGAGAAAACTACCCCCATAGTTATTCATTAGGATGACAGTGTTACTGATGTTAAATGATTTTTATATTCTTCAGAAACTAGGTAAAACATACCAAATGATTTCAGCAATTCCTGAACTTAGCAAAGAAAAAGAAGAAAACGGGTGACTCACCACCACCTTCAAAATCTAAAAGATCTGGATCTGGATCTGAAAGTGAATCAGATTGGGATGACGATGATAATAAGAAGAATAACTGTAAGTTTACTTTCTATAGCATCCATATATATATTGATGACGACCGATGTGGCGCGGCGGGCGAAGGTCCGCCTGCGACGCAAGAGGTTGCGGGTTCGATTCCCGCCTTGTGACAAATGTTTGTACGATCTACAAATATTTGTTCCGGGTGTTCTGGATATTTGCTATATATAATAAAAATATCTATCTATGTAATGTATTGTATTATGTATATCAGTCATCTAGTACCCATAACACAAGCTCTGCTTAGCTAGGTGATGCTGTGTGGATTGTCCAGCAATATTTATATTTATGCCTTTTTTTGCTGAGAACAATGGCTAAATATGCTTTGTGAGGAAAGGATAAGTCTTGCAATGTAATGGAACATAACCCATCCACAGGCTCACTTCAGCCATCTAAGCTTAACCAACAATCATGGTGATATAATGTCAAACTGGGGTTTGGACTAATATTCATACCCATATAATCTTGAAATAAATACTGTATTTGTATTTTTGTATTTTTTGAAAAAACGTTGCCCCACACTAGGAATTTCTCCTGTGTCGTGGGTGCATTCACAAACATTTATAGTCACATACACGAACAGCCAGACCCGGAACAACTACCTGTGGGCCACACAAATATTTGTTCCGTGCGGGAATCGAACCCATGACACGCGGCGCAGCAGTCGATTACTCAGCTTCTGCACCAACCGCACTGTCTAAAATATCTCTTTTTTTTTCAGCTAAATCCTCAGCATCATCATCAGGCTCAGATTCTGAAAGCGATGCTAGAAGCGATACTTCAAAAAAGAAAGAACCGGCTCGGCCTACCAGAAAGAGTTCCTCCGATCACTCCGATGACAGCCGGAAAAGACCGGAGCCCAAAAAGGCAGAGACTAGACGAAGTACTGACAGTGCAGGGTCTGGGAAGAAGAAGGAGACTTATAGTGAACCTGAAGAAGGTATGTTGAATTTCATGTTCTGGCTAGGGTCTGATTAACGATTTACAAACCATATTTTCTTTGTTCTTGCTTGATTTAAAATCGGTAATCGCTTTTTTAGAGTTCAGTAGCCAAATGGCAAAAACGTGTCCCCCCCCCCCCCCCTCCCCTGTAACTTCTAAAATAAGAGTATGATAAAACGCACAAAATATATGATGTACATTACCATGCAAACTTCCACCGAAAATTGGTTTGAACCAGATCTAGTAAGTAGTTTTTTTTGATACGTCATAAATCGTAAACCGCAATTTACCTTTCATTCAATCAATTATGTTATGTTACTTGCTGCTACGGAACCATTCATGGGCGAGTCCGACTCGCACTTGGCCGCTTTCTGCAGTTTGATGTAGGCTCAGGTTCAAGCCAATCTTTGTCTGCAGTTAAGTATATCCAACAAATGACTGTACAAACACTGACTTGGTTTTTTTTTAACAGGCGAAGTTTCTTCACATTCATCTGACAATGATTCAATTGATTCTGAAGAGGAATTTGATGATGGGTGAGTACGTTATCACCAATTAATTATCCTGCATTTCTTCATCTGTTACATAGAAACCCCAGTAGCCCCAGGCTGGGTTGATGCAATGGAAGATGTAACTTACTTAAAGCATTGCTGTTAGGAGCAGGATTTGATGGACGATGCTGAAGAAGCCAAGCTTGTGGCAGATTTCTGGGCCGACTTTGTATATATTGCCAACGATAGGCTAAGAAAAATAAGAGCTTTATAAAACAAGCTTTGATACGACATATTTACGTAAAATAAAATGAAAAAAATATTCTAGCTCCTCCTCCCTAGCTGGACAGACCAGCCAGTTTGGCCGGACATTTGGGTAGAAAGGCCGGACACCCTACATTATTGAGTTTTTTGTCTCAGTATTAATAGGTACGACAAAAAATTGTATATAAGTAGTGTTCGTATGGTTTTTTGTACTAATAAAAACGTGTAGTGTTGGGCAGATGAGAAACATCGGTCTAAGGGCTCATTCACACTGGGTCCGTCAACGACGATTCATCAAAAAAGACGATACGTAATGACGGATGAACGTTCACATTGCGTGCGGAATTGAGTTTAAGTCAAGATATTTTGATGAATCGTACACGATTCATCAAAATATCCGAACGGTCATAGTGTGTGGGTGCTGTGCAAGGCATAGTCGTCCCGACCAATTTAAATGTATAGCCGCCCATAAAAATCAAAATAAGGATTCGTTAAAAAAGACGATTCGTCAAAAAACACAATCGTCTTTGACGGATTAGTGTGAATGAGCTCTAAGTATGCTAAGCTTAGTCGTGCAAAAGCCGGACGACCCGGACACCGTTTATTTTGGCCGGCCATCTGATCAAAAAGCCTACCTATGTCCGGCTTTATCCGGACGCCTGGCAACGCTACTTTGATTAGTGTTAGGTATCCAACAATACCATATAATATATCGTTATCAGTTATGGTGGATAAAGAAACGCTAAAAACGTTACATAAACATTCCACTGTTCCCAACATTTGAGTAACACCTCATATAATCCTGACTCTCCACCCAGATACGACGAAAACCTCATGGGAGATGAAGAAGACAGAGCTCGTCTGGCCGCCATGTCGGAGAAAGAGAGGGAACAAGAGATCTTCAAACGTATCGAGAGGAGGGACCTCATGAAGACCAGGTTAGTATTTAACTGATCTCAACATCAACACTCGCGATAGTCGCGGTCATTCAATGACGGCACGGTTGGCGCAGTGGCTGAGCGATTGGCTGCTGCGCCGCGTGTCGTGGGTTCGATTCCCGCACGGAACACATATTTGTATGGCCTACAGGTAGTGGTTCCGGGTCTGGCTGTTTGTGTATGTGAGTTTGTATGTTTGTAAACGCACCCACGATACAGGAGAAATTCCTAGTGTGAGGCAACGTTTTTTTTTAATAAAAAAGAATAAAAAATGATAAAAAAAGTAGTATTAATGGTAAGTTCAGTAGACTATTATTGGTAACTGCTCTCAGATTGAGATCTGGACACATGTCTCTCAACAATTTTGGATACCTCATGAAAAAGAGTAACTCCCCAAACTGTGAGTCTGAGTATGTGTCCGCTTTCAGACTGAGAAGGAAAAATCAATAACAGATCTAAACTGACGCTGCTAAGTCTGATTAAATTTGTAAGTCTTCGTTTTAAGTCTACTGTTTGAGTTGTCGTTTGGTCTAAGAGGTCAAAATAAGATAAAGGGTTTCGCGCAAAGAATGAAAACCAATGGTTATCTAAATTCCACGCAGACAAAGTCGCTGACACAACTAGTAACAAAGTAGTATATTAGCAAGTTATTATTATAAATGATGCCTATATCCCCCATACCTTAACCAAGACATCTACCTGATCCAGATGGGAAATAGAACGCAAACTACGCTTAGCACGACGGTCAGCCGCCGAGCGATCCGCGTCTCCCGGGGAGATACAGCGGCGGAGGGAGGCCAGGCGCAGGCGCCGCGCGCTCCGGGAGCAGCGCCAGCGGGAGCGGGAGCGGGAGCGGCAGGACAAGCGCGGTACGTGACAGGCATACGCGCCTTGTACAGCTCTATGGAGGGTATAGACATATAGCACATCAAGCTACTCCAATCTGTCAGATTTTCCCAACTGAACATCAACCTTATTTTTCTTACGATAAAGTTGAAAAACTCTCAAAGAAATTTGATACATTGGGGTAGCTTGATGTGGATCTTGGCCTCTGAACCTCACCTGGTATCCGATCTAGTGCCGGCCCGCCTTCGAAGGCCACTTCAGATCTGCGGGGGGAGTGAGGTGTCTGACTCCCCCCGAGACGTCAGAAATGGGCGCGCGTGCAACAATACGCGCCACCGCCTCAGGTCCTGATGTGTGGGGGGCGAGGGACGTCCACGAGTCCGCCGCCCCTGGACCTATTTAGGGGGGCTGGATGCCCCCCCTAAATAAGTCCCCCTCATTGTCAGCCCTCCTCCAACGCTCAGTACGTCTGCTACGGATTGGAAGAGCGGTCTCAGCCTCCCTCAACCTTTGCGCAGCCTTCTTCTGCGTAATCACGTTATCGCAGAAGGAGATCACCGCAGACAAATGTCAGCCTAGACCAACGGCCAGGTCGCAGCAGTCATTCTCGGGTCATCGGTCCACCTAGCTGAAGGGATAATACCACGCTGCCCATGCTAATTTCAATTTTTTTTAACAGAAGTGGAACCGGAGCGACCTGAACCTAAAGAGCAGCCAGAAAAGGAGCCGGAACAAACGCCTCCGAGTCCTGGGGAGATCCTGGACGATTCTAAAGATGCTGCTGGTGAGAACATTTTAGTTGTTAAAATTGAAATTATATAACGTCGTTTGTACAAGGTGTAATAGAAATGTGCACTTCTAAGGGTGGTAGTGTGTAGCCTTTAAACTTCCTCAAGAATAGGGACCACACCAAGCATAGGGAATAGGGATGTCCTAGGTAAAAATATATTACCTAAGTCTATTCAGCCCGTCGCGTCAGTAAGATTACAAAAAAATATTGGACACGTATTTTTTGAGTACTGAAATCAATAAAAAGTGAAAAGGATACATCAAAGTTCAGGAGAAGGGGCTTGTGACGTCACTGTTACGTTAAAAGTGTAGCACGGCGTGACGTCACGCGCAATTTCAACGCACTATATCGTCGTCATTTTTGGTTTACGTGACAAAAGAAAAAATACGTGTCCAGTATTTTTGAGTAATCCAACTTTCGGACCCATCAAATCAAAAATTTTAAGGACACTACCCCATTACACACGTTTTCAAAAACCGTACTCCTACCAACCCAATAACAGTCTGTAGTGCTAATATTAACCACAAAAAAGTAACATTTTTATTCAATCAATAAGTGCCGTCAAAATTTTGTGCCTTATCATTATTTTATTAACTAAATCTATTATTTTCAGACAGTTTTTCCCTAAGATATCTCAATAATATTTTTTTTCGTATAGAAGAGTAGAATACCCTATTGCGCCATCAGATGCGAAAATAAGTTTTCAAAACTGACTTGTAGTTCCAGAGATTAGCATATTTAATCAAAGAACCAACAATCTCTACAGTATATAAGTAAAAATTATTCAATCCTACATCTCCTATACCCAGACCCATCAGAACGCTCAGCCTCCCCGCTCTTCGGCGCTAAGACGGAGCGCAAACGTAACGTGGACGACAAGAGACAGAACGCGATGGCCGCGCTGCGGGCACAGAGGGATGCCAAGGCAAGCAGAGTGGAACAGCACAAGCAGAAGAGAAGGCTTGAAGAAGAGACAAAGGATAAAGATGATGATGATGTGAGTAAAACATTTTGTAGTAAAAACTTCATGATGCTTAATAGGTTTTTTTGAAGTGAAACTTCTAATGCGTCTTCCAACAAGGTTTCGTTTAACGTTCAACACTCTTGGGGAGGGGGAATAGAAAGAGACAGAGCGAGAGTGAATGCGTGGCACTCGAACGGCTACGAAGTTTCACTTCTTCCGTGCATTTGCGAAATCTGATGGAAGATTTGAGGGTGTTGCCTAGTAATTGGGCTGTGAAGGTTAATTAGGCAGTCACTCCCAAGTTATTAAATACCGGGATTCAGCTGCTCATCCGACTAGACTGCCGGCGAAGCCTTTTTTATTTGTTTTGGTGTGGAAAATCCTCATTGATGCCCTCCGCCCTGGGATGGGTGGAGGGGTCTATCAGATCTATATGTTTGCACCGGGAGTGGCGGGGCGTGGACCTACGCGGCGCCGCATCGGGACGGACCCCTACCTCAACATAGTTAAAAAACGTCTAGGCAGGTGATGAGATAGACGATTTGAATGAGAGGCTAGTTGATCTACAGTATCACATAGGTAACACAATCTAGGATGATTTATAAAATAGATTGTGACGAAAAATCTCTTCGGGACACTCAAATTCTCCGTGCTCACGATTTATCAGGGTAATTCAAAAGACCACAATGGCAGAAGTAGGCGTATTAGAAAAATATCTACATTTTTATTCGATATTTCGATGTTTTGGCCATATATGTAAAATTCTGATTTAGCTATATGTATATCGAAAATGAAATCGTATCTAAAGCGATATTAACAAAAACATTGTACTACCTTAGAAGTCGGGTGTTCAGATGCATAAAAATAAAGCGACTTGGCTTGTTCAAATAAAATAGATATTTTGTTTGGAATAGGTCGTAACCGATACCGATACTATAGGCCGACCGCTTAACTGAGACGTCGCCTGCGGTAGCTGCGGGGTGCGGGAGGTGTGTTGACGCCTGTCAGCAGGCCAATGACTAAGCTCTCACGTCACGTGATAACATTCCCCCCGCACCGCGCACCTACTGCAGGCAACGTCTCAGTTAAGCGGTCGGCTTATAGTAAAAAGATCAGAGTTACGTGTGCCTATAGATACGTTTAAGTAGTAGCAACTATATCAAATTTATTTCTTCAAAACTATACAACTATTAATACATGAAGAAATAAAATAAAATAAATAATCACAGGGCATCGAAAAATTCATCCGTATCACTGTCAACGGGAAAAGTGCCCAGAAAGCTGGCAGCATTGCCACGTTGAATGGCAATGGTGATTCTTTGGCCAAGTAGTAGTAGTAGCATGTATACTTACAGTCCACTATGTTGAATCAGTTGCGAATAAACCAGCATACTAACTACACATTGTTTTCTTACAAAAATAAAGGCAAACAAAAGTCAACCTTATGTATTGAACAATGCATTTTAAAATCCTTAATACAATATAAATATCGATAAAAAAATTAACACTTTCGACATCCCTAGGCAGGACCACACAGTTCACCACATTTTTGACGGCATTCACATAAATCACCCACAGCAAAAGCACTTATTTATTATCTTCTACCCTTGTTGTAACCTTAAAGGTAAAGGTCAAGGTCAAGGTCACCGCTTGTTCTCAGGACGCTGACGCTGAGATCATGGGCGGCACCAGCAAACAGAGCGTCAAGTTGAAAGCGTCAGATATTTATTCTGACGACTCCGGCTCCGATTCTGACGACAATAAATCACAAGGAGGTGGTAAGACGATTTTTTGTATTTAGGATAAAGGGAGAAGATTTCTTTTACTGTTCTTTTACATCTTCGAAAGACCAGCAGGTATAAACAAAAAACTTTTTGCTGTAGCTTAAAACGCAAGACGCTTTCGTCAAAACGTAAACATCTTTGCTCCTTCTCTATCAAGACCATCCAAAGGTTGTCTGTAAGAGATCGCTTTTAGCGATATGACCGCCCATTGTAACACCCTATGTTGCTCTTAAACTCTTCATTAGTACGTCATCATGGTGTACGATAAAGAGTATTCTATTGTATTAAATATGTGTTAAGGAGTCGCGTGACATCTCTAATATCAACTCCATACAATTTGATCTTTCCGATGTCGGTAAAGCTTAAAAAAGGATTTTGTTGTAAATCCCTGCACAGTGCTTTATTGGTTCGAGCTACAACCTTATTTCCTATACTATAAGGAACAAATTGGTTACATGATAAAGTTTTTTTATTGATTTTAAATAACCCTTATACTCGTCAGAAATTAAAATAAATAAATAAGAATTAGATTAGGTCAATATTTCCAAGCTGGCTTCTGTGAGAAGAAATACCGAAACAAACTCGAGAGCTCACATTCTCTTTTAAAGTCCAGATATTATCTTAGCCAGATTGCCTAGAAAGTTACTTGTGACAACTTCGATACAATTATTATTTAAATTAACATTACGCCTGTATTCCCTAAGAATTTGGCAAAGGTAAATGGTTTAGACTAACACTAATCAACTAGCCCCAAACTAAGCATAGCTTGTAAGGTATTCCTACAGTATCTCTCACATTACACCAGTTATGTTTAAGTCCCGTGTTATAGGGGCGAGCCTATTGTCATCAGCTGGCCATTTATCAAGATTCTGGGCTTCTTCATAGATGTCCTTAAGCAAACGTGGTAGTTAATTCTCGATCCACCTCTTTATGAGAAGCCCAGTGTAGTCTTTGATCTTCAATGGGCTAGTAACAGACTGGAAATATTAACTAACTCCTACCTTCAGGTCGTCGCAGTTCCTCCAGTTCCTCATCATCAGGTGGCGAAGAAGAAGTGAAGAAGAGAGATCGAGAGGAAGTGGAAATCAAGTATGCAGACACCAAGGACCAGATTAATAAACTTAGACTTAGCAGGTAAGAGGTATTTTTATTAAAAAAAAAATATACGGTAGAAGGTAGAGGAGCTTGTGGCTAAATAAAAACAGCCGCACGGGTTGATCGGAGGTTAAGCTACGCTTGCCGAGGTCAGTCTGTGGATGGGTGACCGTTCGTAACATATCGAGACTCATCCTTGCCTCGGTAGCACGTGAAGCTGTTGGTTCTGGCCGTCATTTGTTGATCTTTGACAGTCGTTACGGGTAGTCTGAAGCACGAAAGTCTGATAACCAGTCTTGCCAAGGGCTATCGTGTTGACCAGTTTCTGGATTGTGGAGGTCCGATAGGCAGTCGCTCCATTTATAACACTGGTATTCAGCTGTCCAGCTGTGCATATCCAGACAGACTAGACGCCGACCCCGACATACTTGGGAAAAAGCTAGGCAGATGATGATGACTCGATCAACTACTAGTCTTAACTCCCTAAGTTCGCTCGTGTTTAAATTTACAATCCTTTGTAACGCGCAGGATTCAATATGGCGCCCGTGACGTAAGACACTGTTTTATCCCCTTGGTACATAATCTACTATATATAAATTACATGTCATGTTGTTTGTCCGCTATGGACTCCTAAACTACTGAATCGATTTTAACAACATTTTGCACATAGTGTGTGTTTTGGTCAAACTTAAAAGATAGGACAGTTTTTATTTCGATTATTGACCTCAATATTTTTTTTATTGCAAATTTAATGTTTTCCCATAATAAGTTCCATACATTTCTAACAGATGGCAGTGTAACTCAACTTTTGAACGGTACGAAGTTCGCCGGAACAGCTAGTAATCTACTATTATATTGTCTCAGGTTTAAACTGGAACGTTTGGTGCACCTTCCGTTCTTCGCGCGAGTCGTCAACGGCTGCTTCGTCAGGATCGGCATCGGGAACAATAACGGGAATCCAGTATATAGGGTGAGTTTATTTATTTAATGACGTTGAAAGATAGAAGACAAAAGAGGAGTATGTCGTGAGGTGCTTTGAGTGTGAATTTGGATGGCTATGAGTAGCGAAGGGTCTATACAACTCGATTCCTACCAGCTTGCCGCCTTTGGAGGGAAGGGCAACTGTACCGCTATCAAAAATTAGCACAATCAGTAGTGTCTACTAATGTTAAATAAAAATGGTAGTTATACTCGTATATCTAACCTATGTAACTAAACTGCCTTTATTATTTGGTATTCAAACAACAAAAACTCATAAGATTCGTTATTATACTTTTTGGCTTCTTTAGAAAATGACCCTTTGCCAATTAGGCAATAAAGAAACGATGGATGGGTTCTCGGAAATATGATGCAGCCCAGGAACTCACACTCAGTAGAGCTGGTCCTGGGCCAGTCAAAATGTAATCTCTATCTCAAAATTTATTAGTAGCAGCCCGGAGTCTCGATCTGTGCCCGGTTGATGGCAATAGGCTTACCATCAACCAATCAGTCTATTTCATGAGTTCATTTTAAACCGTAGTGCTAGGCAACTGGGCCTAACTCAGTTGTAAACATCCCTTTGTGCCTATTGGCCTAGCTCTGTTCTGTATCCTGATTGATGTGCAGGGAAGTGGAAATTATGTATTTTTCTAACTCCTCCGCTGTTCTTTTTGTTGCGGGATCCTAGACAGTTGAATCGTTTCTCCGGGACTCGTCAGGCTTCGTTGTCTGGACGCTTTTCTGGTGGTCGCCACTGTTGATTCTGGTTTTTATTACTTGCAGTGGTTCGGGAATAGTGTGGCGGGCTTGTCTAATTAAAAAGTCTATTACATGAGACTCAAACATAATTAGCGAAATATGGGTGTATCTATAGGTACACTACAGCCTAACCCTTTGGGGAATATAGGCGTGATATTATGTCATTAATGTATTACATTTTTTCACAGGTAGCAGAAATCATAGACGTATATGAAACGGCGAAAGTATATAATTTAGGAAACACTAGAACTAACAAGGGACTTAAGTTAAGGCACGGCACACAGGACAGAGTGTTCCGGTTAGAGTTTGTCAGTAATCAGGTGAGTTATCTTATATATTATACTAGCGGCCCGCTCCTGCTTCGCACGGGTGGGTATAAGATATACATATTATACATATAAACCTTCCTCTTTAATCACTCTTTCTATTAAAAAAAACCGCATCAAAATCCGTTGCGTAGTTTTAAAGATTTAAGCATATTAGTGATATATTAACTACTTATGGCTGAGAATCAGTACTTTTTGAACGTCAAAAAATCCTTAACGCCCGCCGTCCGCCACTTCCTAGTGTTTTGCTGGGAAGAACTGGCGCAAGAAAGTCCCCAGCAACACATCTGTCTGAAGAACTTGAATCCATTCAAAATAAGTACAGCGGAAAGCACATCAAGCTATTCAATTGAACATGAGCTTTATTGTGTTGTGATAAAGTTGAAAAACTATTAAAGGAATCTGAAAGATTGGGGTAGCTCGATGAGCTGGCACCTAATTAAGAAATGATAAATCAACAAAAATATTTGACACGTGTTGGTTAGCACGCTCCAATATGCCAATTTAAAATATTAATAATATGTAGTAAAATAGACAGCTAGACTCGGGCAAAAGACTGAAAAAAACTGAACCGTCACCGACATGCTAAAGTGACGTGAAGCGCCATACTGACAGTTATTCCAAAGTTTTGAGTTTCCTTTTCTTTCGGCAGTGCCCATGACTGCTTTTACTGTAATTTGTCAGGAGATGATATGAAGGAAATGCAGTACTTATTGGTATTTTGTAAATTATATTTGCAAACACTAAATAAATAAACCTCGTTGGTCTAGTGGTCTCAAACGCGACTGCTAAGTATGAGGTCCCGGGTCCAGCAATGTGTTATTAGGATATTTCATTTTCTCAGTAGCAACTCGTTTGATGGCAATAGGCTCACTCCCTAGTACTTAAAACATAACCGGTAAAATGTGGGATACATATCTCTGCCCAATCCTTCGGTGAATGACAGGATATAACACCACATATGTATTCCCAAAAGGATTGATTATGTAACTAAAAAAATTAATAAATATTCTATTTTGCACAGGAATTCACCGAAAGCGAATTCCAGAAATGGAACAAAGCCATAAAAGATGCGAACAAGAAACCACCGACCATGGAGTTTGTTAGAAATAAGATACAAGAGGTCAAAGAAGCGCTTATGTACGAGTTTAAGGTAAGCAAACGTTCATATTGTACTCTCTATTCTCATTACATCATTTTGACAACAGATGTGGCGCGGCGGGCGAAGATACGCCTGCGACGCAGGAGGTTGCGGGTTCGATTCCCGCCCTGGGACAAATGTTTGTCAAAATCTACAAAGATTTGTTCCGGGTGTTCTGGGTAAAAATATCTATGTATGTAATGTATTGTATTAAGTATATCAGTCATCTAGTATGCGCTAAAAGGCTCCAGTTCAGCAAAAATGCCAGACAACTAGTGCCTGACGCTGGTTATCAACTGGACCTGAAAGTAACCCAGAGTAAAGGCTATGAATGATATCCCCCCCCCCCCCCCCCCCTTACTGAATATTTGATGTGTAACATCTTTCCTCTCACTTTCCTGCAATCTGTGGGAGTGATTTCGTGAAAAGGGACTCAAGTGTATAACAGGAAGCCTGGAAAGCCTATTTCATTTGACCAATGAACGCGCTCCGTAACGTACAATCATTTCAAATTCCAAATACTTGAGTCATTTTTTCAGGATATAATGTTAATATTGCTTTTATTACCAAGGCGAGATGTCAGATGTTACACATTATATGCGACTACTGTTAGGCTCGCTCGTTCTTTTTTATTTTCTTTTCTTTAAATAAGGCACTTACTATACATTACTCTGCTAATTCCTTTCACAATTATCTTTCTAATCGACATCTTTTAATTTTAAATATTTTATAACGCATGTATATATGTATCTAATGAAATAATTTCAATATTTCAAGAATACTATTTACAGGAAGAAGATATAGAGAAGATAGTCGCCGAGAAAGATCGCTTCAGATCACATCCGACCAACTACGCAATGAAGAAGACACAACTCATGAAGGAGCGGGATGTGGCGCAATTGAGGTAATTACATTTATTTATATGGTTAAAATAAAGTCTTGACAACCAGTCTTACCTAGGGTTATCGTGTTACTGGCTTGTGGAGGTCAGATAAGCAGTCGCTCCATGTAAAATAGTGGTATTCAGCTGCATCCAGTTAGACTTGAAGCTGACCCCATCATAGGGAAGAGGCTAGGCAAATGATGATGGGTAAAAAAATCTACAGGGTCTAAGGGACATCGATGCAAATTCTGGACCCCCAGTGTCAAAAATTGATCAAGAGATATACTCGCACTTAAGTTTCGTCTTAAAACATCTAAGAAGTTATGATTTTGATGCCATATCCATATGTCGTGGATTGATGGCGCCACCGTGTACAGTACATACAGCGCGATCTATTGGCTCAGTTCGTGAACTAAACATCACGTGATCGGAAACGCAAGCGCGCCCTACCGCTTGGAAACTATCGTCTGTAGAGGGGATGCAGCGAGACTGGCGGGGAGACCGAGTGTTAGATCAGTCTAGTGCGGACAGTCTTGGGAGACGCTCAGTACCAACGCACGTGTTTGTTTCTTGTGAACCGTTACTTTAAATAAAATCAGTTTACATTGAATTATCTTTCATTCGAGTGCCCACGTGTATTTAAAACTATGTGGGATCGTGAAGCAGACCCGTTGCTTCGCACCTCGGCCGCCCAGGACGCGACACATGGATATTTATTTTGTATCGCCAACATTTACGTGTTATCATGATACACGTATATCTAGATGTGGCCGCTGGCGAAGTGACTATTTGGGCAAATCGACAGTTAGGTTTCTCGCGTAGATCTGCCCAAATTTGTGTCGGGCACATTATGAAGTAATCGGCTAAACCACGAAAAGGCGGCGTATCGTGATCTGTCCAGTCAGATCTCGATCGGCCCCATTTTACGATTGGCCTACGACATATATATATAAATATATATTACAGGCAACCACAGTTTACACAATCAAATCCACTAGAATTAAGTAAGCATAAAATAGAAATAAAATAGTATAAAATTAAATTAAATTCTATAATATGAAATAACATACAATAAAATAATAAAAGCAAATAAAGATACTTTTTTATTACTTATCACATTGATGTAAAATTGAGAAAGAAAGTTACATAAAAATTAAATTAAATAAAAAACCATGAAAACTTAACCTTTTTTTTCCATTTTCAGAGGTGACGACGAAACAGTAGTAGAATTAAACGCTAAAATACAAGAGTTGGAGGAACGCGCCAACCAACTAGACAAGACGCGGACGTCTTCCATACAGAGCATCTCATACATCAACAACAGGAACCGGAAACTCAACGTGGAGACGGCTGAGAAGGCCATCATGGAAGAGGTAACATATAAAAAACACATATGTAAAAGAAAAAAAAACGCCACCATGACAGTAGAATTACTGCTGTATGTATAAAGTATGTGTGGTGTAAATATGAATGATATTGAGGAATCAAATTCAAAATTCATTTATTCAAATTAGGCTGATAATCAGCACTTTTTAAACATCAATATTTTATAAGACAGTCCCCCAACATTTCAATTCCTACCATTCATTATTATATGCTGTGGATAACGGTGCGAGTTTCACATTTATATAATATCTTTGTTTACATTATTTGTGCAGATATAATGTGTTACTGTTTGTTTGTCCCAAATAAATAAATTCCTTCAGCACTTCCTAGTGTTTTTGCTGGGGAGAAGCAATAAACTCCCCAGCAACGCGTCTGTCTCATGAGATTAAAGAACTATGTGATAAGTGATAAATGAAGTTATAAATACCGTCAAATTTTAAAGACTTTTCGTATATTGTTTAGTCACGTTGAGACGATGAATTAAAGGTTGAAGTGATTGAGGGGACGTACTAGAAGGACATACACTGACTTTGTTGGCGATGTTTTTCAGTAAGTTCAATTGCGTAACCGGCGTGCGTGTATGACCAAATGTATAAATGTTAACGAAGCGAAAAGAGGATGTAATTTCTCAATCAAAAACTTGTGAAGTAACTTTTTATTTGGTAACTAATTACACACACCGTTATTACCACAAATAACCACTACAATCTTCAAATTTAAAAATATTTATTTCCCAGGTAAAAGCGATGAAAGGCAAGAAAACAGATGATCCATTTACGAGGCGGCATACCAAACCTGTGATGAATTTCAAATGTGGAAGCAGCAAACCTTCGGTAAGTTACAAAACTTAAATTAAACGTCCATGCAAAGCAATCATGGAGAACGAGGAAACTAGGAATTTGTCCTGTATCTCGTGGGTGCGTTTACAAACATTCAAACTCACATACACAAACAGCCAGACCCGGAACAACTACCTGTAGGCCACACAAATATTTGTTCCGTGCGGGAATCGAACCCGCGACACTTAGCGCAGCAGTTAATCGCTCAGTCACTGCGCCAATCGTGCCGTCATAGTTTACCAACCGAAAACGTCAAACTACCTAGTTATTAGTCAAAAGAAATTAGTTTCACGTACGTAATGTAAAGGAGCTTTTTCAATCTTAGTAAAAAAATTAACACGCAGCACAGCAGTCAAACGCTCAGCCACTGCGCCAATCGTGCCTTCAAAAGTGGTTAGAATAAGTCTACGCTGATTGATGATTTGAAGACCGATGTGGCGCGGCGGGCGAAACTCCGCCTGCGACGCAGGAGGTTGCGGGTTCGATTCCCGCCTTGGGACAAATGTTTGTACGATCTACCAAATTTTGTTCCGGGTGTTCTGGGTATTTACTATGTATAATAGAAAATATCCATCTATATATTGTATTAAGAGCCGAAAGTGACGCCCATATTACACCGTAAAAAAAATAAACATGAAAAATAATGAAGTTAATTTTAATTTGTTTCAGGAAATCATAAGGACTGAAGAAGAAATAGCAGAAATGTTAAAACTGAGAGAAGAGGAGGAGAAAGCAGCTAAAGAACAAAAGGAAAGAGATAGACTTGTAAGTTGTAATTATCATGTTGATGTAAAAAGTACCAGCCTATTACTGTCCCACTGCAGGGCAAAGGCCTCTTCTCATACAGAGAAGGCAGGAACATTAATCACCACGCTTGCTCAAGACGGGTTGGCGATTTCAGACTTATATTAATTATATAAGTCCAGGTTTCCTCACGATGTTTTCCTTCACCGATGTCAGTGATGTCCAAGATAAACTTAGAAAGTATATATGAATTGAAAAACTCACATTGGTATTTGCCCAGGATTGAACTCACAACCTCGTGCACAAGAGGCGTGGCCTCAACCACTGGGCCATCATGACATGTTGATGTAAAGCTGGTCGCATATTTGGCGGGGCCCACTAGGGGACCCAAGCCTGTCGGGGTTGCGGGATGGTCGAAAGAGTTACCGTGACCCCGGGACGTAAAGGGCAAGGACGCTACACACATGGGTTTTAGTCAGTAAGTCTGACACGCCCTCCCGTTCCACCCAGAATGGGAGACGTCATTGGATGATATTCCATAATTTAAAAAAAAAAACTGGTCGCACATGTCTGGTTCCTTACCCAAAGGGTGCCAACAGGACCCTATTACTACACTGGTCCGTCTGTCTGTCCGTCAGAGGGCTGTATCTCATTAACATAATCTAACCAACATAGTGTCTAAACTTTAAAAGAGACTGATATCTGAGTTGCTTCTCAGAGTAGTTAGATAACTAAAGACCAACCTAGTTTATCTGTTGAAGTATCACAGATCACTTCAACAGATTGCAGGAAAGCGATTGGAAAGATGGTACATATAAAAAAAACGAATGTTCGTCGGATAAAGAAATCTGGCATTGGTTAAATCAGCCTTAAAGTGTATCTTTTATCATTTACAGCAAGAAATCCAAGATGCAGAGAAAGCTATGAGCAATAAGCCAGCCGGGAACGACACTAGTTTATATTCTCTACACGATTTCGACATCAACATAGAGTTGGATCTGCCCATCGCTAGTAAGTACTTTTCTATACTCTTTGACTTGTACAGGAGATAAGGGACATCGCCACACGTCCCCCAGCGTAGGATCCCCCAGCATGGAAAATTTTCCTCAGCAGCTCCTTATTTTTACTGATGATTTTTACTCTAAACTTAAAATAGATTAATTTTCAATTGAAAAGTTAATAGCTCACTTCTTAAAAATGGAAATATTTGCTGAGAGTCCAGAATCATATTGTACTGAACTCTTGGCATCATGTTTTCCGCCGATGTGCTTTCCACCTTGTAGTATATCCTGACCGAATACCGCTTCTGGCGTCCAATCGCAACGGTTTTCGGTTTTTTGAAATGACGCTAAGAGGCCGCTCATTTTATACGTCAAAATTTACATGACATGGCCCCCAAAACTCCCGCCCTTCTCTACTTCCTACTGTTTTTTGTTAGTAAGATATGGTGCAACAAACTACCCAGAAACTGGAATCTTTCTTCAGTCCCCCAAAACGCCCACCCTTAACCACTAGGAAGTGGTGAAGGGTGGGCGTTTTGGGGGACTGTCTTTTGTAAACGTTTTGAAGTCCAAAAAGTGCTGATTCTCAGCCTAATTTAAATAATTGAATTTTGATTTTCGATTTTTTTTTATCACAAATAGGCATAACGAATTCAACTCCGAACATATATCCCTGTGTAGTGTCCCAATACTAGTAAACCTACATTTATTTCCAGAATCAGTTACCAGCCAACCAAAGCAGGTGACGACAAAGGTAAAAGAGACCGGTCCCAAGCGTTCCCTCAACTTGGAAGAGTACAAGAAACGCCACGGACTTATATGAGTGTTGTGAATGCACAGACAGACAGAGTGCTTGTGATCAAACGTCTGGAGTATTGGTGATACAGTGAAAAGAAGTGAACATTTTGTGATTTTTTTTTGGTGATGTTGGTGAATAAATTGCAATCGTCTGAAGTATTGATAGTGTTTGTAGTTATGTTGAAATGCACGCTCCAATATGGAGTGAAGTGAAGCACCCTTTGCATCTTACGTAGGCGTTCGTCAAGGTGTACACTGCGGTAACTGACGTTAGACTTGAACCCCGGAGTGGATACATATAACAAAAAATATTGCCTGTGTACCCAGAAGGGTATGGCAGAAGTGTACTTACAGTACACCCACATTTAGCCAGTTATGTTAAAGTCCCTTGTAATAGGGACCCGACTCTGGCCTGCTACTGAGAAATTCCAGATGGAAATACCCAATAACACCTACTCTGACCTGGAAATGGAAACCAGGGCGACAAACTGAGTTAGTAGCCCTTACAACCTCTAGACTAACGAGGCAGTCGTTAATGTTTTATTCTCGTATTTGCATACGCGCAAGTGTAGGTATACGGTCCTATATGACCTATAATGGCGTGTAATACAAACCTGTGGGTATGTCAGTAGCAACATGGATTTGATAAGTATTTAAGCGCGTCTACGCTAAGGAAAGAAGTGTGTGGCAAAAGCGCGCATATACAAGCGTATTCGCGCGTTTTTAATGCCAGTGTAACCACGACACATTCAATACAATTTAGAAGTGTTTAGTAGAGATTGGAAAGCTTGTCATGTGAATTTGAATAGTGTTTAAAATTTTAACTGTATGAAGCCTGCTGTCATAAACAAAATTATTCTCTAAAGCGTTGTATTGGTGGCATAACCAATAAATATGTAAATGAACCAAAATCTAAACTAATAATAGATTTGTTGACTTATCTTACACAATGATGTTTAACGGCTAATTTCAACAACATATCTCAATCCAAATCTAGGTATCTATCGTTGTTGTTGCAATCTGTCACCTTGAGAGTGCGAAACAGAAGCAACAGTTTAATTAATATTATTTATCAGACTACAAATATGTCCACTGTGTTTGTATCAATATAACTTAGTCTATGTTAGTACTTAATAACTTGGAACAGATCTAGCGTATACACTAGAGGGATGTCTGCCCTGCTGTCGTGCTGTCTGTCTATCTAAGATCCAGGATTAAGATTAGTTATTGAAATTGTCAGTTAAACTGTAGCTAAGTTGATCAACACAAAGATCAGTATTTTGTACAAGAATATATTGATATTGCACATTGAAATGCAGTACCGGGTTAAAAACACGATCATGTGTCATGGAAAGTGTAGTCTCTCTCAATATACCTGTGTTGTTATTGAACTCGTATGCTGAATTTTGACCTCTAAAAATGCATGGTTCATGGAGACTAGTTTGGCACTTTACTTCGCGTTTATAAATAAGGTGTTGATGACAAAGCCTAGCAAGCGTAGCTTGACCAATTCTATATCTCTACTGCCAAGAATAGACAATGTTCTATCTTTGCAACTTGACATCTCTTCTACCTGAGTAGACTGTAGAGAATAGAAAACTTTCTTCAATTCAGTTTTAACATCGTCATGCTTAGGTTGGTAGAAAGCTTTTAACAAATTGTTATGTTGTCAAAATCCGTATCTATGGTGGTCATGCTACGCGTGCAGTTAGTAGTTAGGATTAGCGCAAAGAGGTTGGTAATAGAAGCAATTAGTTAACACTGGTTGGATGAGACGTCAACGCACAACCTCATACCATGATTTCAGTATTTACATGATTCTGGATTATTTTATTACAACGTAAAAAGAAGTTCGAGTGTGAGATCACACGCGGTAGAAGTGAAACTTTGTATTCTTGTTAATTTGTAAGAGAGTGTGATGAATACACTAAAGGGGTGGTAAAGAGAGAGAGAGAGAGGAAAGCATTTATATTTGTCTCTTTCATTTAGTAAAATCCAATTCACTCCATCCTAAAAGAAGTTTCAGTTCATAAAAATGAGAAAAAAAAATTGCCACATTTAGGAAAAAGCTGATGAATTACTAAAATCATGGTATCAGGTTTTGCGTTGATGTTCCTATCACCCCGTGTTAATACTTTATAGTATTGTAATCAACCCGTGTCAGTAAAAGAAAATGATAAAAAATATGTGATACCAATACTCCTGGACATATATTAATTAATAATTATTGTATAAATAGTAATTTAATACTGTTTTTCAACATACAAGAGGTTTGTTCTTAATTTTACCCAGAAAGTACAGTCAATATAGTGAAATACATAGTAGTTTTCAATTTTTTTGTAAATTATACCTTGTTGATATATTAATTACACAACGGTTTAATTCCTGGCGTTAGTTCGGCGTGAACGCGACGTTTACGCTGCGTCTACGCGACGTAGTATTGGATACATAGATATTACGCTCAGAGTTGTCATCACGTGTTAAAAGTCATGTTTCCAGTGTGAGAAAGAGACGGTGCTACATGACATAACATCACGCCTGTGTTCCCTGGAGGGATAGGCAGAGATGTACCTATAGTACACTCACATTCCGTCAGTGATGCTCATGTCCCATGTTATAGGGGGCCTATTGCCATCAACTCGGCAAAAATCCACGCTTCACGCCACCCAAAATTGACCGACTCGGGAGTCGAACCTAAGATCCATCTTTCTCAACGGCAGCGCTTGCAACCACAATACCAACTCGGCAGATAGAGCTAGTCACGACAAATAGCCCCATCTCTTTTCACCAACGGAACATTTCATGGCTTCGACACTTAAGAACACGACTGCAGCGCTGTCCAGAAATTTGATGTTGTTTTTATACAAAACATGGCCTTACAATAATGTTTAGTAAATATTAGTCGAACGCTAGGTAACCCTATATTAAAACATCTGTGTGAAATGATAAGCAATTTTGACTCTGTAATTGGGTAAAAATTAAGATTCGCGTACCTTAATAACATGTAGAGTGTAACTAACTTCAAAGGACAGTAAAACATTATCCCTTTTGTCATGTTCGACACCAGAAATTCTGGGTAACATAACTGAATTCTAAGATCAGTTATGCCAAAATCTTGTTGTACCGGTATGTCACCGATCCACAGGCCAGAAAAAGGTGCTCTGTAATTTTACACTCTATATTTTGAACCTTGGATTAGTAACTAGTGGAGTGTCTACTGTGAAAACATACCACGTTTAGTAGATAAAAGAAAAACAATTGAGATCCAAGATGGTCGCTACGTTGTTGTCTTTGGGCGATAGAGGCAATGAGTCTTGTTAGGCTGAGTTCAGATGATCGTATTAAGACAAGCCTAAAGCCGTGGGGTAGATGGTCCGCACTTAACACAGGCATAGTTCAATTCTCAAGTGATGGCGTGACCAAGGTGAAGAGGTATTATTTTTTATAAATACAGATTATTTTTGAAACACTACCAACTGATGGAGGGTGAAAGTACTTAAGATAACGAACAATTTTAACTGTTAGATCGATCCTAAAATACAGTAAAGAATCAGCTGTTTCTTATATTTCATTTTGTATGAATCCGCTCATAGGTTTTAGTGTTTTTCGAATAACCCTGTAGGTTGGTATAGTAGGCCGCACGTTATCGGTAACTTTAGCAAATATTCAGCTTCAGTCTGTCTTATATATTTTTTTAAATATGGCTACATAGTATTTATGTAGGCATTTCAATCTGGGTACTTCTACATAAGAAATCATACATAATTGCTGTTTAAGCTTATCTTAAATGTGTACTTATGGTAACTAGTGTTACCACTGACGTGCGGTCGGCCTATAGGGATGAAACGGAAATGTTAAAAAGTATTTATATAATACTAGTGTTTCGTTTTAAAATATACAAAAATTAAATGCGTATGAGCATAATTTATGTTCTTTTTTTTTCGGGTAACACCGGGCTGTTGAGCTTTTTCTTTGGATAGGTATAAAAAATATACACATACATACATAAACTCACGCCTTTTTCCGATGGGGTGAGCAGAAACACAGAGCGCCACCCGCTACGATCTTTACATACTCCTTTTGCTTCGCTGACTTTCATGCATGTGTATAAAAAATATATACATAGTTTTTTTTTTGTCAACTCGAGGTAATTGTACATTTTTGCGATCATCTGTATTTGGTCTTATACATGTGCCCTGATTAAATAGATAGTTAATGCAAGCGTGGGCATTCCATTTGTTACTCTTCCGTTACAGTCCTAGCCGCAAAAGGTGAAACACGGGAGTTTTATAAATGTCGTGGCTCACTCGCACTAATGTAGCCGTCTCTTTCTAAAACTCGATGTTTCATGGTTAAAGAGGATCCGTCAACGTAGCCCGTTATATTGGTCAAATTTAATTTCGCTGATATTATGATAAAATAATAAGTAAATTATAATATTTTTGTTAAAGCGTACACCGTAATTAAATATACAAAAAATATTCATAGGTATTTTTCAAGAAATGGTCTTATATTCATCAAATGTGCCTAATTTTGAAGGCTCTATCGGATGGTTATAATAGGCCCGCCCCCATTACATAGAACTTAAACATGACTTACAACATGTGGTTGTACTATAGTGTACATCTGTGCCTATACCTTTGGGGTCTACAAGCATGATGTTCTGTTTAAGTATTTTATCATAATTCCCGCGAGGTTAAGTTTTTTTTGCAACTAGCAAAATACTTAAAGAAATGTTGTATTTCGCGAGTTTCATTGACCATCTTGACGCCTCGTACTGTATTTGTAGACTTAGGATATAAAATAATTACCTCCAATATGGCGGATGCCTGTTAGCCTTAATTAATATAAGTAGTTTGTTATTACTTATTTATTATCGTTCCTGTTTTTGTTAGAACGCTGGGATGTCATACAGAGACTATGTGCCCAATGTTGGCATCTATAGATGTAACTTTACTCCGTTCATAATAACATTAGACAAATTTCGTTATGAGCTCCCTGATCTCACGATCATTACTGAAAGCGCCAAATGTTAGGCCGACTCAATTTAATTAAATTGTCGTTGACATGCTAAAAAGAAGAAGAGAAGATTTCGCGATTAAGACAAAAAAAATGTTATAAAGTCGTCGTTATTTCCTGATCGGCTTTTGATAACCTCCGTGATTTCACGATAGACGAAAACAGATAAATATGTTCTGTTTACTTTTTACTTATAAATTTAAACACTAAAAATAATTAGTTAATTTTAATTATACGGCACGGTTGGTGCAGTGGCCAGAGGTGCCGTGGACTCGAATCCCGCACGAAACAAATATTTGTATTTACAGGCAGTTGTTCCGGGTCTGGGGCTGTTTGAGTATGTGACCTTGAAATGTTTTTAAACGCACCCACGACAGGAGAAATGTGTGTAGTGTAGGGCATTATTTTTAATAAATATATAACTTAATAAAGCAGTCATTTTAGTAATTTAATACATTTAACTATAGACAATTTTCCGTTATTTGTCTCATTTTATTATATATGGAGTGTAGATAAGTTTAATTCTAATGCGTAGTGGCAAACTAAATTATTTTTTTCTTGTTTTTTTGCAATTTTGGTACCTACAGCTCAGTATTAAGTAATCCGTTGTTGAAAAAGTTATTCTCGACTCATTTAAATCACCATTGCAACTCCCTTATTCAGAATAGGGATGTCCTAGGTAAAAATATGTTAAGTCTTTAGTACGTCAGTAAGAAAACCAAAAAGTATTGGACACGTATTTTTTTGCTTACTCAAATCAATAAAAAGTGACAATGTTATAGCACATCAAAGTTCAGCAGATGAGGCTTGTGATGTCACTGTTACGTTAAAAGTGTAGCACGGCGTGACGTCACGTGCAATTGCAACGCACTATATCGTCGTAATTTTTGGTTTACGTGACAAAAGAAAAAATACGTATCCAGTATTTTTGAGTAATCCAACTTTTGGACTAATCAGAATTTTTAAGGACCTATTGTGCTCGAATGTCCTGATACCATGAAATAGTCATTCAATCGCACAATTTCAACTCTTTTAAAAAAAACTCTTAAATATTTCTATAATACTATGTATTATATTTTTTACGGTCGCGAATGAGTGTCTTAATAACATATAATTTAATACTGAGCTGCAATATGCAAAAAAAACGAATGAAAAATTGAATTACACAGACTGTCTCTACGTATTCATATTAAATATCAAGTATGCCATTGGAGGATATAGGATCTTGGGCCAAATCCAGCTTAAAAAAGGTATGTAACGTAGCCAGAGCTGTGTGAACACTTTCAGCGTGCTAATTAAGAAAAAACAGTGTTTAAGTATTCCTTTTTATTGTATATCATTAAAATTCAAGTTGCAAAAGCAATAAAAATGTATTTAATAAATGGTAAAAAAAAAGAAACTAGATATTAAGACCAGACTTATTATTAGGGCCTCCAAACACTGATGGAACGACAGAGAATTTTAAATTCATAACTGAATTTAATACTTAGTGATCTGAGATTGGTACCGAGCATTGAAATATATACCTTATCTCAATCGGATAAGTATTAATTCAAAATCCTCTGCCGTCCTTTCCGCCAGTGTGCGCAGGCCCTTACAGATACGCCATGCGCCGCCAATGAACTAAAATTTAGTTCTCGGATAGATTATGACGGTTTTATTCGTAAGCGTGAATTATGCCCGTAAATTAGAATTATACACAAAAGGCAAAATAGTTTTCATACCTTTTTAAAACTAAAAATATAAAGAATACGCCGTTCCGTAAGTACCTAAACTTTAACATAGCACTAATTTTTACTCGTTCACACCACAACTTTTAAGTTATTTATTCTTAATTTCTTTCATATAATACGACGATACGGAATGGCGTAGTCGACAGTTCCTTGCAATACGACGATTCGTAATAATAGTATTTTTTTATTTATTTGACTATGAACAAATTAATAATGGTTAATACTTAATTCATTGTAAATGAGAAAGCTCAAGGCTTGAATAAAAATTTGATAAAGCGATTTCTTGTGTTTTAATGACGTCACGTCTATTTTTCCCTTGAGGGAAATCTGTGGACAATCCGGGACTCCCTAACTAATCCCATGGGACTCCAACTAGAGGTTTTGAGAAATTCACTAAAAGAACATATTACTATTCAACTTTCTTTTGTTAGTTTGTCAGGAGTAGGAAAATCATCGTAGACGCCCAGACTGTCCCTCGTATTAGCCAGTCTGGGCAGTGCCGGCCTCTTACCGGCTAAAACCACACTCTGCCTTTCTAAGTGTCTTTTGACGTGGTCAGGGACCTATTTAAGCGTTTTTTTTAATTATTTTCATTTAATGTTTACTATTATACTATTGGGGAGAAGCTCGTGGCTAAATAACTGCCGCACTGGTTGATCGAAGTTTAAGCTACGCTTCCCGAGGTAAGTCTGTGGATGGTGTGGATTCGTAACATATCGAGACTCATCCGAGCCTCGGAAAGCACGTTAAACCGTTAGTCCCGGCTGTCATTTGCAGATCTTTGACAGTCGTTACGGGTAGTCAGAAAGAAGCCTGAAAGTCTGACAACCAGTCTTACCAAGGGGTATCGCGTTGCCCAGTAGGTAACTGGTTTGTGGAGGTCAGACAGGCAGTC
This sequence comes from Phlogophora meticulosa, assembly GCA_905147745.2. Classification (NCBI taxonomy): domain Eukaryota; kingdom Metazoa; phylum Arthropoda; class Insecta; order Lepidoptera; family Noctuidae; genus Phlogophora; species Phlogophora meticulosa. The sequence goes on along the minus strand of LR990543.1, from coordinate 10,295,969 downwards.
GCTCTATGTAAAACACTAGTAATAGGTCTTTACCTATGAAATTGCCGATTTGTATGAAAAAATTTAAATGAATTTTTTTCATGTATTTTTTATTTGTATTAATCGAAGTAATCACCCATGCAATCAATGCATCTTTGCCAACGCAGTGGCAGTTTATTGATGCCCTTCTTAAAGAAATCAGCTGGACGGGAGGCAACAAATTCTTCAAAGGCATTTTGTACTGCCTCTCGGGTATTGAATTTTTTTCCCGCCAAGAAGTTATCCAAATTCTGGAAAAAGTAGTAGTCTGTAGGCGCAAGGTCTGGTGAGTAGGGCGGATGACGGAGAGCTTCCAACCCCAGTTCTTGCAACTTGGAGACCGTCTGCTGTGCAGTATGAGGTCGCGCGTTGTCGTGCAGGAGCAGCGGAGACGACCGATTGACCAATGCTGGTTGGAGATGTGCCAGCTTCTCCATCATTGTGTTCAATTCTTCACAGTACACATCTGCAGTAATGCTCACCCCGTTTGGTAAGAAGCTGTGTTGAATCACACCGGCGGGCGCTAGACCACCAAACAGTGACCATCACTTTTCTTGGGGTAAGTTTTCGTTTAGGGCATTGTTTAGGTGCTGAACCAGGATCCAACCAACTTGCTGAGCGCTTGCGGTTATCAAACAGAATCCATTTTTCATCGCAGGTAACAATGCGGTTCAAAATTCCTTCATTTGTGTGTCTGTTGAGCAGTGCAAGGCACGTCTCGACGCGTACTTCGCGCTGGCGATCATTGAGTTCGTGGGGCACCCATTTGTCAAGCTTTTTTACCTTGCCAATTTGACGCAAATGGACCAATATTGTTTTGACGCTAACGTCGAAAGCTGCTGCTAATTCAGCCGTAGATTGTGTATCATCAGCTTCCACAATCGCCTTTAATTCGTCATTGTCGACCAAAGTCTTCGGACGACCGCGAGGTTCATTTTTCAGGTCGAAATTTCCAGAACGGAAGCGAGCAAACCAATAACAGGTAGTGCGTTGGTTTGTAGTGTTAGCTCCGTAAACGTCGTTGATGTTGCGTGCCGCTTGTGCCGCGTTGCTGCCACGACGGTACTCATATTCCATAATTACTCGAATTTTTAACGTATCCATGATGACGAAAAAGATTTAAATGCGATGAAAATGTAACACTAATCAATAAACAAATGACTACTTTTGGAAAAAAAAATCCATGTTTTTAAAATAAAATTAATTTGAAATTAGAATTCTTAGCCAAACAAAAAATATTTTGATTTGAAATGGCCAGTACTGCAGAACGGCAATTTCATAGGTAAACACCTAATATTCAGCTGCATCCGGTTACACTGGAAGCCGACCCAACATAGTTGGGAAAAGGCTAGGCAGGTGATGATATCAGGATTCTTAATAAATAAAAAAGTTGTACTCAAATTGTTTATTGTCACAATATTACTAACAAAATACAATGGCAAACATAAAACCAACAGTTATGCATGTAAATAATAATCTTAGTGTAGACAGATTTATTTCACTACAAATAATAGGGTTCCACTTATTTCATTGCGTTTATTACCTAAGGACCTTAAATCACTATATTACAATCTAGAATCCTTCTTCGAGACGAGTGACACAATCATTCTATCTTCTTAACAAATCGGATGTAACTTGAACGATTGTCCGTCTGAAAACGGCGCCTGTGACCGAGTTGTGTGGAAATCGGTTGTCATGGTATGGGCATGTTATGCGAAGGAAAGTTTTGAGTATGAATGTGCAGGGTTACCAGAGTAGAGGGAGACCAAAGAACAGATGGATGGCTTGTGTGAAAGATGATATGGCCAGAAAGGATGTGAAGTGACGGCAAATAGAGATGTATGGAAGAAGACATGCTGCGCCGACTGCAAATAAATTGGGGTAAGGGCAGGAGGATAATGATGAACTTGAGTTATTTAAACGGCCAATTTTAATAACGTATTTCAATCTGCCATCTTCTGCTGCTTCTGATTCGCCCTTTAAAGGTTACACATTGCAAACTTGGCCAATGATTGGCTACAAAAAAAGATATAATATACGATCCCTAGATTTGATAACGTAGGATCTTAATACCTACGTTCTTGAAATTGGCAGTTTGTCATGATACATGATACGTTTTATTTCATAGGCAATATGTTGGGGGTGAAAATACTCATGAATATATTATACAACTTTTACTGTAGGATAACTCCAAAGTATGAACATATTAAATGAGCTGAATAGTACATTTATATTTGCATAACTCGACCAAGTGTGGCGTACAGTTGTTTTTTTTTGCGATACCTAATTTCAGAAAACAACGTAATTCAAATATGTTCGCTGCGCTCGTTCATTAATCACGTTTATGATTTTAGCGACTTTTGACAGTCTATAACAACTGTTCCTTTTGTTGATTAGCTTTTTAGAAACCGGGCCGGTCTTGATCGGACTTTTGCTGGTCAAAACAAAATACAGTATATGTCAAGTAGCGGTTCAAAATTGCGGTCATCCGGTTTTTAAAAGGTTAATGAAAACAAAAAAATAGCTAAAATTCAGTCCAAATCATGTCGTTTGATTGGCTTATGTTTCAGCTTAATAATATAATTTCAGTTAGCATTTAACACGACACGGTTTTTTTGACTTATCAGCCTTTTGGCTACTCTATAGGAATGCTAAATAGATATCAAACTAGTAATTTATTTTGAATTAACCTGTGATTTTACTTAGTAATCTTAATTGTATGAAACCTCAACAAAATGTTCTCTTAAACAAGGCATTTCACAGTTTTTCATTTCAGGTTTTACTGACTTAGCTTAATTGAATGAGCTCGTAGTTGGGAAAAGGCTAGGCATATTTAGCTTCAAGTTTTTGGTGATTTTTTCGCCTTAATTATTAACGTATTTAGCTTTCTCAGATTTTTCTTCTTAGCGTAGCAATAACTGAATGTCTGTATTATTGTCACTTGTTTCCCAATGTCTATTGGGCAAAAACATTCAGTCTTGTAAATGATACCAGCCTCTTACTGTCCCACTGCAGGGCAAAGAGCTTTTTTTATACAGAGAATGCAAGCATTAATAATCGCCCTTGCTGAAAACGGGTTTAAAATTTCAGACTATTATTTATTATAAATCCAGTTTACCTCACGATATTTTCCTTCACCTCTGTCAGTAATGTAAAAGATAGACTTAGAAAGTAAAGTCACATTAGTACTAAGCACAGTCTTATAGAAATGATATAAAAATGCTATTAAAAGGTAAACTGTATCTTTGAGACTATAAATCGAAGAGTTGTACCAGCATCCTTAACAGAATGGCTATTTCTTATTGAGTTCTTGTGGGACAAACTATTATTAATAGGGTCCTTTGAAGGAAGCCCTCAAAATGAAAAAAAATACGGGGCTTTGCAAATTACAGCACTATTTTACAGATTGTATATTGATCAAATTCCACATGCTTCAAATTCAATTATGATACAATCACCATCGTCTTTTACTTAACGTAACGCGTTAAAGCGTTAAGCTGACGTGTAGCTTTACACAGAGGGGTACCTACACCTGCATTTTGCCAGTTATGTTTAAGTCTCATGTAATAAGGAGTGAGCCTATTGCCACCAACTGGGCACAAATCCAGACTTCGGGCTGCTACTGAGCAAATCCAGATGGAAAACCCAATAACACCTTGCCGACTCGGGAATTGAACGCGGGACCTAAGAGATGGGTATCTATGTGGTCCCGGGTTCAATTATCGAGTCGGTGTAGTTAGCGCTACACGGATGTAGCGCTAACTATCGTCTTATTTGCAGGAAATCGGGGAAAGTGTTATTGGGTTTTTCCATCTGAAATTTAGCCCTGAGTCTAGATTTGGGGCCGGTAGATGGCAATAGGCTCACCCCACAGGCAGCCACTAGGCATTACATAAGACTTAAACGTAACTGGCAAATTAGGGATTATTACCTACAGATACGCCTCTGCATAACCCTTTAGGCCGGATAGAGGCGTGATGTTACGATAGATTATAATATAGTAGGTATTTTATCAAAATTGCCGCATGTTTAATTGTATTAATTAACAGCGTAAAACAACGCTGTAATTTGCAAAAAAACGTAAGAATATTTTAAGTTTCGTGGATTATATAGAAAGAGTCAAACTCGTCTTCTGAAAATATAACAGTTTAACTTTTAAATGCATTTTACAATGTATTTCCTATTGAATATTGTATTACTTTCTGAGTTTATCATAGACATCACTGCCATCGGTCAAGAAAACATAATCAGGAAACCTGGACTTATACTCAGTACCTATATGTCTGAAATTGCCAACCCTCCTTGCACAAGCGTGATTATTATATTTGCCTTCTCTGTATGAGAAGAGGGTTTTGCCCTGAAGTGGGACAGTAACAGGCTGGAATAAGAAACATTGCACGAAAACGTATGCTGTGCTGATGATAATATAAATAAATAATGCTGGTCAATCCACACAGCATCATCTATCCCCAAGCTAAGCGGAGCTTGTGTTATGGGTACTACATGACTGATATACTTTATACAACACATTACATTGATATATATTTTTAATATACATAGTAAAAACCAAGAACACCCGGATCAAACATTTTTCCCAGGGCGGGAATCGAACCCGCAACCACCCGCGTCGCAGGCGGACCTTCGCCCGCCGCGCCACATCGGTCGTTAAACCGTCGATGTCTACCTATACCAATTAAGTACCCTTTTACAGTACAAAGGCTGGTATAATTTACAAGCCCGAATTTCTTTCCCCAAAAGACATTTTGCGAAACAAGTGAGGATCAAATACATTCAAATATCAACACGCTTAGAAGAAAAATTAGACAAAGCTATGTACCGTAAAAGGAGGTGAATAGAAACGCAGGGGTGAGTAGAAACAAAACTTTGAAGGGCATTTTCGCGATAGTTTAAAATTGTTTGTTACTACAGGGACTCTTATTTTTTTCAAGGAATTGAAATTAATCATTTCAACACCTTTTCAGTATTCATATCAACGTTTAAATCTCATTTAAAGTTTTGTTTCGATTAACCCTGGCGATTCGATTCACCCCGTTTTACTGTACGTAAATAATGAAGGCGATAAAATCACCAAAAACTTGAAGGTAAGTAAGCCATCTGCCTAGCCTTTTCCCAACTACAAAAACTGAGTCAGTAAAAACTGAAATTAATGAAAAACTGTGAAATGCCTTGTTGAGAGAATATTTTGGTGATGTTTCATACAATTAAGATTATCAAGTAAAACTACAGGTTCATTCGAAATAAATTAATACTTTGACGTCTATTTAGTATTCCTATAGAGTAGCCGAAAGGCTGATAACTTAAAAAAACGTTAAAATAATGTAAAACTCGTGTTAAATGCCAACTGAAATTACATAAGCCAATAAAATTAAATGATTTAGACCGAATTGTAGCTATTATTTTGCTTTCATTATCCTTTTAAAAACCGGATGACCGCTATTTCAAACCGTTACTTGACAAACAAATAGGTAGATATAACATAGCAAAAGAAGCATAAATATTCATGAGTACTTTCAATCCCTGAAATATTAGCAATGAATTAAAAGTTACCTTGTAAAACTCATTTGGATATATTTTTTCTCAATTTCGTTAAGTTAATGTTTTCGATTTGCAGACCAATCTCAAAGACGTAAATGGGGTTGGAATTAAGCTAGCTATACGACAAACAGCCACCATCATCACCATCCACCTGCCCTTATCCCCATTTATGTGGTTGGCGCAGAAGTCACCTCCTTCCTAGCCAAATCATCTTTCACACAATCCATGCATCGTTTCTTTAGTCTCCCTCTACTCTTGTAACCCTCCACATTCATTCTCAAAACTTTCCTCACAACATGATCCTCATTCCTTCGCATCACATGCCCATACCATGACAACCGATTTCCACACTACTTTTCGGTCACAGGCGCCACTTCCAGACTTCTTTTAATATACTCATTGCTTATTCTATTAATTCGCGTAACACCACGCATCACCCTTAGCAATCTCATCTCAGCTGCATGCAACTGCTTTTCATTCATCCCTTATAGAACCAAGTGTGCAATATTTCATAACTATAATCTGTGGCATCGCATACAAACTAAACGGACATACCTACCTATTCTAGATTGATAGATAATAGACGTAAAAGTTATCCCCGCGATTAAACAAAAGTACAGTTGCCAGCAATTATCTTGAGCTCTGATGCTTAATTACTTTAAGCGATGTTGGACCTAACTCTTATGATTATATGACGCGCACACAAACCCCCACCACTCCGCCTAGAGCTCAAGTTAAATGCCGTCAACTACATGTATAAGTGAACGTGATGTAAGCTGACAGTGTCACCCAGCTTAGACTGCCTGTCCAATGAAGCGGAGCGGAGAAAGTGAGAAATATTAAAGAATAGGATTGCATGATATTTCCTCTCCCCTCCTGTGGACAGGGATTATTGGTTAATATTTCTCCGTTTCTGCGCTCCGTGGTCTCGCTCTTCTTCAATTGACAGGCAGCCTAAGTAAGACACTGAAATCTCACTTCACCGCTCATTTCACTCAAGTTTTTTCTAGGAGATTTTTGAGTCTTGTTGCTCGATTTCTTTAATTTTTTATTATTATTTTACTGAATCGATTAGCGGTAGATACCACGAAATCCTGTTATGTGATTTCCCTTAGTTTATATAGAAAACGTAACGTAAATGAACGGCTTCGTAAAAACCGTTTCAATAAATAGATAGAGTTTTAGGTACCTACTACAAGTATTTAAAAAAATCAAATTGAGAATAAACAAGATGAATTTCAAAAATATATTGGAATAACACAAAACAGTTAAAACTTTTCAACCAAAAGCTAATGAATTTTACTCAATAAAAACAGAGAACCCTCTAAATACTTCTGTTTTCCTCAACAATGCTTGTTTGGGGTTATTGGCCCGGTTATTGCCGTGAAAAACTGAACGAAACCGCGTTCATGAACTGTCAGTGTCAAAATTCTATGACAATGATGACACTGACAGCTCTAAAGCGGAGCTAGATATGCTAATCGCATTTAGTTCTATTGTTGAAATTGACTCATAATGTTACTCGATAACTCTATTTAAATTAATTCAACAAAATGTTGCAAACACTTATTTACACACCATAGAGAAGTATTGTTTTTGAAAACAAAAATTTTAGCGAATTCTCTGTCCTTAGATCCTACAGCGCTAAATTTAAATGGTTCTTTTCCCGCGTCAGAACAGAAATACTCATGATTATAAACAACTTTTACTAAGAGACCGATCACGAAATATAAAAAAATAAATCAACTGGTTCATCGGATAAATATTGCATTTTGTTTGAAGCAGTTGATTTTTATTCCTATTTCAAGTAAAATTCTCAAAATAAAACTGGTTTATAATTATGATTACGTTCGATTTGCCGTGAGAAAACAACCTTTTAAATTTGACGCTGAATAATTTAGTAAAATTTATTAGTTAATCATTCTTGCTTTTGACAGTTTTTAAGATCGGTATGGCTTTTTGCTGGATTCTAGTGATTTTTATTTATTTTTCTTACGTCAAACTGCAAGGTTTATCATCAATTTGATTATTGCATAGACTAGTAAAACTCTTCAACTATTTATAGTTTTTTTTTCGAGGCTACTACTTTACGTTTTCTATTTAAACTTATGGAAATCACAGAACACGAATACTTGGTATCAGTCTTAAAGTATTCAGTCTAAAGGCCCATTTCTACGAAGTCATTTTGTTGCCCGGTGTAAAGCAATATTAAAAAATGGAACATCTGAAGTCCAGACGCTAAAAATTTTATTATTGCAACCACTAATTGCATTTAAAAGGCAATTAAATACTACATGTAGGATTTAATTGCCCGTTATTTGCAATAAATGTATTGTACATTGTTGCGTGCATGCGTTACATGCATTTTCAAAATTGTACCATTGAAAAGTTATGGTACAGCTTTGAAAATTACTATAATAAACAAACAATAAAATCACGCCATATAAATGAGTATTTAAAACTAAATCGCTTTCGACATGGCCGTTTCAAATCTTAAAACTAGTAAACTTACAAATAGTACTTCGAGGTCCCTCAAAAGGACTAAGCTCTTCTGTGTCTTGATACACAATCATTTTAACACTTCACACTGTTTTGTAAAAAGCACAGAAATTTTGATATAGCATCACCATTTATCACTGATATATCGACATTATAGAAATATTTCAATATAGATAGATTCACATAGATTCAGCACATCTGTTTTCTCCTGTATCCAATAGATATAATCCCGCCATCTTCTTCAGCTTATGCCAGGGTAGTCCTTCTTATTTCTTCTCGGCAAAAGAGAGTTTGGCTTTCAAGTCAATTTATATATGATCACAATCACAATACAACTGGTTGTAATTGCCCAGCTGGGAATATAATATCCCTAGCCCGGTACTAGAGAGAATTCGTATGTGTTCATCTTCGAATTCAATTTAATTCCGTTTTGAAAACACTTTGAAGTGTTTGTTTTTATATTCATAATACTCAGGGGTTTCTGCTGTCTGACAACAGCCATCATACTCGTAACAAGCATAGTCTTTTTAAATACAGTTACTGTTATTATTGCCTGTTTTAAAGTATCCAGCATCAGATCTTGGACTACGTTAAGAATGCTTGCATCAAGAAGCCTTAATTCTGTCCCATCACAATTTTCATCTGATGTTCCATCTGCCATTTCTTTATAGGAATCTTGATTTATCATTGTACCTGTATTAAGGTCTTTACACGTCGTTTCTGTAGCACCCATCTCGACAAAGTTGCGGTTTTGTATGGCAGTTATGTCGAATAGTGTAGTAGTCGCCATTTTATTGTAATCCTTTAGTGGAGTTGAACTGTAAAAATAGGGAAATTGTTTAAGTTATTTGTTTTGTATGATATTTTTTTTATACATATTTTTGAAGTGATACATTCTTATGGGGGTAAACCGCTTCGTTACGTAACGCGTTACGGCGCCAGTCTGTCTGGCTTCCCTTTCTCTCACGCATACAGCAGCGGTAGGCAGGTTCCTCCTCTCTCTCTCTAACCCACAGCGCCGGATTTCGGACAGACGCTTCCCCCTCTCTCTACCTACTTAGTGTTTAGTGTGCGATAGACATATGCATACTGTTGACAGTAAGCATATAACCTAAAACTATCAAGTTTTTGAAAGTCTTTATAAAAAATAAGATGAAACAAGCAGAAGATAATCTTTTCTCGGGTTAAACAATTTCAATATTAAATAGTTCAACTTAGATTAGTTTAAGTTATCACTTCTATCGGGTGTCCCGAGACGAACACGTTTTTTTTGTAATTTAATTTGTTTACATTAATATTCATTTATTTATCGAGTTAAATGAATAGTCCCACTGCTGGGCAAAGGCCTCTCACCATCCTTTCCATCGGCCGCCATTCTGCGCTACCTCTTTTCAGTTTGTTATTAGGTAGGTAGGTACTTATTATTATATTTTGACATTTCTCGGAGCCATGGAACTTTGAAAGCCATACGAGATGCTAAATCCAACTCCCAGAAGCCCATTTGACGTTTTTAATTAAATGAGGTACCTATTTATCATTATTAGAGTTGTGGATTAAAGTATGGTGACGCGAGTTATCCTAAACTGACGTAATGACGTAATAAGCAAACAAATATAGGAGCACCTAATCTTATCATACCCACATACAAATAATAATACGGATTATTAAAGATGGCGATAGTAGCCAACGTATGAAATTTTGCAACAAAACAAAAACATACATTTCTGAGGTAGCTCAGCTATAGAATTTTAATTGACATCATAATGAATAAATCGTCGTGACGGCCAATGGCCTGCTGGGTCAAAACCTCTCGTTACACGGTTACTAAGGCCTGATACAGAAGGCAGTACTCCTCGATACGGCTCGCATTGTGAGGTTCCTGTCTCGGAAGACTGGACTTTGGGCTTCATAGCACTACGCGATTAAGCTATTTTTAATGTAATGTTTACATCGAATCTTCCTTGTTACATAGCTGTTTGCCTCAAAACAGGTTTGTTTACACAACAAATAACTATCACAATAGATATTAACATCTGCCTAGCCTTTTCCCAACTATGTTGGGGTCGGCTTCGAGTCTAACCGAATGCTGCTGAATACCAGTATTTTAAAATACCGCTCTACAACACAGTTACTGGGCAAGACGATACCCCTTGGTAAGACTGGTTGTCAGACTTTCGGGATTCAGACTGCCCGAACGACTGTCAAAGATAAGATGCACGGAGGAGTCTCGATATGTTAAGAACGGTCACCCATCCACATACCGACCTCGACAAGCGAAGCTAAACACTCGATCGACCAATTTGCCTGTTTTTATTTAGCCACGACGTTCAATCAATTAGCTATATTACATTAATTAAATTACAAATATAAAATACTTACACTGGATATTATTATCATTAGATACACTGATTCCACACACTTTACTTTCACTAAAACTCTTTTAAAATAAATTATAGTTAAATGAAAATTTTCAAACTTTTATCTTCACCGTTGGTACTTCTAGTTTCAATATAGAACTGAATGATTGAACAAAAGTAAGTTCCCTATTTATTCAGTTGAATTGTAGTGAAGTTATCAGCTTGTACACTAGGGTGACCACATTCTGAAATTCAGGAGATAAATATTACCAGACTACTTTTGTTCCACTACAGGACAAAGGCATCTTCTCATACAGAGAACGCATGAGTATTGATCACCACGTTTGCTCAACGTGAATTGGCGATTTCGGCCATATTTCATTATTGTAATAAAGACCGTTCATCACGATGTTCTTTAACAGTAATGAGTACCTACAGTAGGGCGCATGTAAGTGGTAACAAACCCAGCATAAGTTGGCCTCGTATTTTATTGTAACTCCAAACTACGCTGGGTCAGCTCAAGGTCTAAGTGTTACCACTGGGATTGATGAAACAAATGATAACTGACAAAGAGTAGAAGAATCTTGCAAGACATTTTGAAAGTAGAAGAAACGAATGAAAGTTCTATTTCTGGGGGGATGGAATGCACTACCATCAAACATGCATCAAAGGGACATGGAAAATAAAAATGGCAGACTCAGTACACTAATCAGCTTTAACTCAAAAATATGAGGATATCTCAATTGACGTTGTAATCACCCGAAATGACGGCAATCTTAATAAAACGTCACAAAAGTGATACCACAGTATCAAAAGGAAGATAAGGGAAGCTAGAAATTCGTATTTTCGTGCTCTCACTAGCAATAATTTTGTACGAAAATATTATCCTGATTTAGTCCTTTACAATATGGTGGCATTACAATATAATGCAGACAACTTCATGCCAATATGTGGTCGGCAGAAATGATGCAATTAATGAACAGATTTTGCTTTTCATTCCATGAAAAATGATTCAGAAAGTAGATTATTTTCATTGAAATATTAGGTCATATAATAAGATTATACTCGTACATGTCTTATGCAATTTCTTTTCATAATATCTTGTTAAATGTGATGTAATTTCATGATTTTCCCATGTTTTTTTTCCAAAAAATATCTTTATAGAAATCAGAGCATATGTGTATGTTAGTATCTTAATATTATGTAATTAAAGACAAAGAATCAGCATTGCCATCCAACGTGGTAATACTTCCAGTTTTCTGGACAGTTTTCCAGATGACAGCGATGCATTTCACGTGAAGCGACTGCCTATCTGACCTCCACAAGCAAGTTGGCTTAGCAACAGTGTATGAGTTGGTCCCATCTTCACTTGACGTCATCGACATAATATTTATAGGTACTATTTAGTAAATGAGGATAAACCGAACCAAAATACCACCACAGTTTAGTCATTGTTTTCAGTAAACAATTATTATAGGTTCTTATACACATAATAAGCTATCGTTTGGCGCCTGAAATGTTACATCACTCTCTATGAAAAACCCTTGATGTAATTTTTTTGTATAATTTCTACTTTCTCAGGATTTATGTGATGTAACTGGATTGTAAACTTGCAATTGTTTTGGAATGATTACAAGAAATGCGGTTCGAAGGAGGGGATTCTTATAGCTAAGAAAAGAAACAGGACAAGTGTGAGTCAGACTCGCGCACCGAGGATTCCGTAGAAACGATAGGTAATTGCATATCTGAATGTTAATTATTTTGGTACTATCACCAAAATAATTAACATTCGATTCTGGTACATATTACTTTTTTTGGCATATTGTTGTGTGCTAGCTAACATGTGGAAAATTATTTAATTTAATGATTTTTAAAACTTATCAGAAGGACGTGTTGCTTTGGAGTTTCTTGCGCCTCTTCTTTTTCCCAGCAAAAACACTAGGAAGTGGTGAAAGGTGGGCGCTTTTGGGGACTGTCTTATGTAATTTGGACGTTAAAAAGTGCTCATTCTCAGCCTTATTTGAATGAATGAATTTTGATTCTGATTTTGAATATCTGCTGTTCATAATGTATGAAAGCACCGAAACATTATTGTAACGAAAATATAAGTAGGATAAAAGTACAATCGTTTTTTTAAAGGATGGAAAATCATCCAATGACTTCTCCCGCTCTGGGTGGAACGGGAGGGCATGTCAGACTTTTACTGACTAAAACATATCCGTGTTCCGTGCTTGCCCTTTACGTTCCGGGGTCACGGTAACTCTTTTGAACATCCCGTAACTTGAAGTACAAGCTTAACTTTGTAGTTCAAAAATGTTTTTCTCATTCTTCGATATTCGTCACAGTGAATTTTTCAGCTGCAAATGTGAGTTCGTAAACGCAAAAAACATAATTAATTATGTGATATAACTAAAAATAAACGATTTTCAGACATTTTCCATTACTTGTGGTGTAAAACCTTGCTTATATACTCGTATTTAATTATTCAAAGTCAACGGATGTACCCCATAAGGCTTTGATTTACTTGCAAGTATCAAAATAGTGCATGGCGAATAAATATAATTATAATTAAATGACGGCACGGTTGGCGCAGTGGCTGAGCGATAGGCTGCTATGCTACGTGTCGCAGGCTCGATTCCCGTACGGCACAAATATTTGTATGGCCTACAGTTACATTTTCCGGGTCTGGTTGTTTGTGTGTGTGAGTTTAAATGTTTGTACGCACCCACGATACAGGAGAAAATTCCTAGTGGCAACGTGTAAAGAAAACATGTCGCATAAATGGCAGTATTATCTTTATTTTGTTCTGATAGGATAGGCAGTCGCTCCATCTAAATACTGGTATACAGCTGTATTAAGTTAAACTGGAAATCAACTAGACCAATTAACCAGATTTTTTAGTGCAATATTAAAAGAATTGGAAAAGCCGACAAAACAATAGGGTAGTGTCCTTAAAATTCTGTTTGGTCCGAAAGTTGGTATAATCAAAAATACTGGACACGTATTTTTTCTTTTGTCACGTAAACCAAAAATGACGACGATATAGTGCGTTGAAATCGCGCGTGACGTCACGCCGTGCTACACTTTTCACGTAAGTAAAAAATAAAAAAAATAAAAAAATAAAAAGCATTTATTTCAGGCAACTAATAGCACCCATACAACAATCACAAAACAGAACACACACACATAGACAAATACATTTACACTATCGGACATAGTTAGTAACATGTCTGCTACAGCAATGTCCGATATAAGGGCAATCAATTCTGCCAGCAATCATCGCCAGAACTGTATTGGAGCTGCCCCGCACCCTGCGCACCAAGGACGCGCACCGCTTGCGCATGGTGGTGTGAAAACAGTCGGTGCGCGCTTCCGCAAACATGCCCGAGGCGCTGCAGAAACGGGGCAGCCCCAACACTGCCCTGAACGCGTTGTTGTATTGGATACGGAGGGCACTGTACACCGCTTGTGTGTAGGAAACCCATAGGCTGCACGCGTACAATGAAGTGCAAAAAGCTTTAAAAAGTGTGATCTTGACCTCATTTGAACACCGTGCAAACCTACGGGCTATCATATTTGCTCTTTTAGACAGTGCCCTTCGCTCCCTTTCGATGTCGACATGGTCCCTCAGGTCAGCTGTTACCCAATGCCCCAAGTATTTAAATTGGTGCACCCGTTCCAAAGATACATCATTCAGGCGAATGGGTGGTACATGTTGAGGGCATTTGGAGCCAGCCTGAAAGACCATGTATTGACTCTTAACACCATTGTACAAGAGGCCGTGACGGCACGCGTACTCCTCACACACTTTTAGCAACCTCCGTATGCCACAGACCGACGCACTCAGTAGCACCATGTCGTCCGCATAACTCAGGTTGTTCACACAGACTCCATCAACGTAGCAGCCAACATGGTGACCACTAAGAGCGACAATGAGTGCATCCATGTACAGATTAAACAGGGTGGGTGAGGTTAACCCACCCTGCCTCACTCCACACTCAAGCCTGTACGGCTCCGACAACACGCCCGCCCATCTGACACTGTTAACCTGGTGTGCGTACCAATACTGGAAAATGTTGATTATTTTACGTGGCATGTTTATGCCCTCAAGCTTTTGCCATAACAAGTTATACGACACCAGGTCAAAGGCCCTGGACAGGTCGAGGAAACAAGCGTAAACAGGTGTTTTACGATCCGTATAATATCTAATGGTATGCTTGAGACACAGTATTGCACTATCTGTAGACAATTTGGGTCTAAACCCAAATTGATTATCGTGCAACGTCACGTGTTTATTTAACTGTGCATCCAGCAAACCATCAAACACTTTAGCTATAACAGTAGCAAGGGAGATGGGCCTGTAGTTAGTCTTATCGGATAGATCCCCCGTTTTGTTCTTCACTACAGGCACTACCACTGTCCTCATAAAATCACACGGCAGGTAGGAATGGCTCAGGCATAGCGAGTAGAACATAGCTAAGACCCTAGTTACATGCGGGCCGGCATGCTGCAAGTGTTCAATACTGAGGCCATCGTGGCCAGGAGACTTACCCTTCGACATACACTTTATTATTTTCCGTACCTCTTTGGCTGAAAACCTCGTCTCCATTTCGCCCGTGGGGCCCTCAGTATTGAACACCGCAACCTGTCTGTCCAATAGTGGCTGTACAGAAAATTGGGACCTAAATAAATTTGCTATGTCCTTTGGTTCACTTACGCCATCGACACTCACCGGAAGGCCTGGCCTTATATTCATCTTCTTGGTACCCTGCCAAAAACCCCGAAAATCCCCATTTAAGTGCTTCTCAGCAAGAATGTCCATTTTTAATTGGTCCTGATGATCTTGGCACCATTTAAGTCTAGATTTGAACACCCTTCTGCTTTCACACATATCATGATATATTATTTGATGGAAATATTGAGAGATCTCCTCCCTTAGGTTTACCGCACTTTACCCAATCAATGAATTTTGTTCTGGCCACCCGGTGAGCCTCGCTGACGTTTTTGTTCCACCCTACTACACGCGAGCCAGCCGCCACCGTCATATTAAAAGTGACGTCACTAGCCCCTTCTCCTGAACTTTGATGTGCTATATCTCTGTCACTTTTTATTGATTTGAGTAAGCAAAAAATACGTGTCGAATTATTTTTTGGTAATCTAACTGACGGACCAAATAGGCTTATTATATTTTCACCTAGGACACATCCCTATTATACTCAGGCGACTAGTAGTATCTTGCACTGAATTCATGGCTTGTGCGTGGATGTCAGCCCTGTATACTTAATGTATTTTATTGCCAAAACTGGGACATATTTTCGGGTTAGTTTCCTATCTACTAACTCTACAATCAAATCATTATTTCTGTCTAATATTTTCCAACATTAGCGGTCTCATAAATATGTTTTTAATTGTTTAAACACTCTGTATTGTGATAACATGAACGTTATATATTTTAGTTAGTGCAGGGAAATATTATTTGGACATCGAAAGCCTTTTAGAAAGGTGAGTTTATACGTTGTTTTTCTTTGGGTACGAAGCGGAAAAACTGACCGGTTGTCGAATCGTTGGCGTGGGTTTACAATGTGATTGCACTCTTCCTTCTTCGTCCAGATTGCACTCCCTTTGAATATCAGGATGACAACCAGCCTTTTCCAATAGGGATGTGTCCTAGGTTAAAATAGAATAAGTCTATTTGTTCCGTCAGTTATATTACCAAAAAATATAGGACACGTATTTTTTGCTTAGGTACTCAAATCATTAAAAAGTGACAAAGATATAGCACATCGAAGTTTAGGAGAAGGGGCTTGTGACGTCACTTTTACGTGAAAAGTGTAGCACGGCATGACGTCACGCGAAATTTCAACGCACTATTTATTTTATTTATTTTATTTTATTTTAGCCAACTTTCGGACCAATCAGAATTTTTAAGGATACTACCCTATTAAAAGTGATGGCTCGTGAACATATTAGTAAGGAGTTGGCAGATTCATCTCAGAGATGTTTAGTTTTTCTCCATCAACGAACTTTCTTTATCTCTATTTACCTCTTTCTTTTAAATATGTATGTTTCTGTAATCTGGACTTATAGTTAATATAAGTCTGAAATCACCAACCCGTCTTGAGCAAGCGTGGTAATTAATGCTCGTGCCTTCTCTGTATGAGAAGAGTCCTTTGCCCTGCTTTAGATAAAATAAATTCTTTTCTAATCTGTTGTGTGTATCAACCAGTAACTACCTGTTTTTGATCTCGCTATAAATATGAAATGCACCAGCAGTGCTTTTGAAAACATGACCGTGCAAACTTTGGTGAGGTGAGCTTGAAGTGTGCTGGCATCCCCACGATAGGTCACTTAACACTCGCCTCACTTAAGTTCACGGGGATTTTCAGAATAGCTCAATTGATGTACGAACGTCAACGAAGCGAAAGGAGTATTTAAGGATTGTTGCAGTCGTTCTGTAATATCTGCCTACCCCCATGGGTAAAAGGTATGACTCTGTGTATGTATGTAAAATGATGAATGATTTTTCTTCTTCTTCACTTATGAGACGACTACAAATAGGGACTGAAAAATAAACACACGAAATATTTCCACAGGTCACAATGATGTCCAAATACCTCCTCCTTCTCTGTATACCAGCGGTCTACTGCAGCATAGCAATCCAGATCAGAGCTGGAAAAAGCGCCACCGAGACCTCAGTCCAGTTCACCGGTGAGAACGTAGATATAATAAGCGACAAAGAACGTGACACCTTCAATATTGGAGACCGTAGTTTGAAGCAAGCCTGCGACACTTACTCTGGACGGAGACCCACAGATGTGTTTGTCAAACGCCCTACTCCATGGGAAGATGTCTACCGCACAAAAAATTGGGCTCAAGTCCAACGAATTCTCAAACCCGTTAGGACTAGAGTCCTAGGCGTACATACAAAACCTGTTATAGTATCCACACGGGAGTTTGAAAACTACAGTCAGGTAAAGGCGAAATACAACGCTGCAATCTCCCATCAGATCGAAGAGAGTGTCAGCAACAGCTGGGCGATTGGTGGTGAGCTGACGGTGGGACAAGAGATCACGTATAGCGTCAACTACGCAGCTGGAAGCATTGGAGGTACAACCAGCTTGTCGTACGCTGCTAACTGGGGTAACGACACTACCAAGGCCAAAGCAGTCACCCTGGGGACTACAACGAGTGTTGAAGTTGAACTAAGTCCTGGACAAGCAGTCGTGGCCACGCTTGTTGCAACCCACGGTACCTTAGAAATTGAGGTAGACTACGAAGCTCACCTCACAGGCAGAGTATTTACCAACTATCATCAGAAGTTTGACGGACATAACTGGTGGAGTTATCCGATCAGATTAGTGATGATTGTTGGTGGTTTACCCAATAATGTAACGTCTACGGAGAAGATTTCGATTGGGTTCTATACGAGTGCTAGGGTTGAAGTTAATGACAAAAGCGGTACTAGTAATATCAAGACGGTTGCGGCATCGGTCATTAGTGAAGGGCAGTTTGTTTAACACGGACAAAACAGAAAACGGAGATGAAGAATTGAGACTTGGCGCTACAGAATGTTCGCTAATGAAACTTGTGTGGAAGAAAACTTTGGATCCCTTTTTAAAAATATAGAAGGTATATTTTAAAAATAGAGCAGTGTAATGCGAAACATTACACTGCTCAATTTTTAAAATATACGATATAATATACATCGTTAAAATTTATATCGAGAATGAGAAAGATGAAACAGTCGAATTGCGACCATTAGTTATAATAATAAAGTAGCGCGTTACTGTCCCACAGCTGGGCAAAGGCCTCTTCCCATTCAGAGAAGGCACGAGCATTAAGCACCACGGTTGCTCAAGACCGGTTGGCGATTTTAGAATTCTGTAAGTCCAGGTTTCCCTACAATGCTTTCTTTCACCTTTGTTAGATCGATAAATAAAAAATTTTTAGTACATTACCTAAATTGGTTTCATTGTGATGATTTATGAATGACTCGATTTTGTTTTCTCCTTTTTTCAATCATGAAATCATCATCATCATTTCATCGAATAGAATTCCACTGCTGGACAAAGGCCTACTCCAAAGATTTCCACAACTATCGCTCCTGCTCTGCCCTCATCCATCGGATTCCTACAATCTTGGCCAGATCGTTGGTCTACCTTTTGGGGCAGCGTGAGTAGCCCCAAACACGCAGCAAATTCCAAAACATCGTTAATAGTACAACACGATCTGATGACCTCGATAACACATCTAATTTAGTACTTAAACCAATGTATATTTTAAAATTTTCAAGTGTTCATTTCGTGATTTTATTCGTGATACCTTTTTTATCGGAATCGAATCCGGAAACTTTACCAAAAGTGTAAGAGAGTGACTAGTTTAGGTACTGAGGCCATCAGATAATAATCATAATTCATCATCATCTGCCCAGCCTTTTCCCAACTATGTTGGGGTCGGCTTCCAGTCTAACCGGATGCAGCTGAATACAAGTATTGTACATGGAGCGACTGCCTATCTGAACTCCACAACCTAGCTACTGGGCAACACGATACCCCTTGGTAAGACTGGATGTGAGACTTTCGGGCTTCTGACTACACGTAACGACTGTCAAAGATCTACAAATGCCATCCGGGACCAACGGCTTAACGTGCTTTCCGAGGCACGGAGGAGTCTCGATATGTTACGAACGGTCACCATAGTAAACATGATTATGATCATCATGAATACAAATGTTTAGTCTTCATGTCGCACTATATGATGTCGAGCTTCAGTTTGTCGCAAAAACGAGCATTCGAACTATGGTGAGTCGCAGAACAGTTTTATCGCACAAACGATAGTCGCACTTAGTACTGTGGCGTCACGTATCACGAGTATCCGTGGCGTCACGTCTAATATGTATAAACACCGACGCGCTGTCAAGTGGCATCACAAAAAGGTAAGGCTCGACCGAGATCTCGGTCTCGGTCTCGGTCTCGGCATTCTCGGCTACAAATCCAACCGAGAAACTTGTCTCGGTTCTCGGCTAATTATAGCCGAGATTCTCGGTCATGACCGAGATTGTAACATTGTTCTTATCATAACTTATGGGCAGCTCATGATTCGATAGAGTTGGAAGACGAGCCAATGACCAATGACGAATACAGTTCAAGCTCTGTGATCGAAATAGCGCTAGAAAGCTTTCATAGAGAGCCAAGACTGCAAAGAAATGCTAATATTTTTGAGTATTGGTTTTCGTCGCCTTATAAGGTGCTTAAGCCCGCAGCAAATAAGTTTTTATCTGCGCCGCCTACTAGCGTAGCAAGTGAACAACTTTTTAGCAAAGCTGGACAATTGTATGACGAGAGACGACATTCTTTGAAGGGCGAAAATGCTAAAAATTGCTTTTTTTATGTTATAATATAATGTTATTTAACTTTGATTATTAAAACAATTAATTTTGTTAAACAATTAGTAGTGTATTAAAAAGCAAACAGTATAAAAAAAAAAATTCACGCTTTTTCTATTCTCGTTCTCGGCTCTCGGTCTCGGCCGAGATATTATTTTATTCTCGGTCTCGGTCTCGGTCTCGGCCGAGAACGAAAAACCCATCTCGGTCGAGCCTTACAAAAAGGGATTACGAAGGTTCTCTTCCCAAGGACACAACAGTCTGGTTCGTCGCCCGTTGCGAGACTCGCGTTCGGTATGAAATAAGTTAACTTTATATTCTACTAGTTTTCGATTAGAGTGTAACCATAACCTTAACGTCTGTTATTAAATTAGTTAACCCTAGTCGGTTTATTATTTACTGCGAATACCTCACGAGACGCGTATAAACAGGGGACAGGTAGAATTGTCCACCTGCTTCCCCAGAGTACTTAATGCGTTGAGTACCTAATGCGGCCTATCCAAATGTTCTTGGTTCCGAGTTGAGCTCTACAATATCCGACAAATGCTTGCACTGACTGAACAGGTCCACACATATCTGTGTGGCTCTTTCCTTAAAAGACCATCTCGGACACTTATCTGCATGGTCCTCACATGATCTAACCAAGATAATGTCTGGGCTTTAAAAGAGACTGATCTCTGAGAGTCTTCTTCTCACTGTAGTCATGTATGAAAACACCAACCCAGTTTAGAACAATAATTTATTTGTTGACGTGTAAAAATCTTTGTAAAAACCTATTTACAGAAATTAATTTATTTATTAGATCCTGGAAGACTTACAGCTTACAAAAACAAAATACAAAGGTAAACATAGTCGACAGGAAGCTAGTTACAAGTCCTCAAGTGTAGAAATATACTGGGTATTCTAAATTGAGCATACAATAGTACATACTGTTATTACAAAGGTAACATATTTTACTAAGACTAGTAAAAAAGTAACTATTAAAACTATTTGGTTTACATTTTTCATTCGATCTTTTATCGTTTATCATTTAGCACAACCATTTGTTCGATCCCAGTTAGTGCTATCCTCGTACTGGACTTATCAGAGCAACAACGATGAAGGCTAGGCTGCAACACAGGAGGTAGGAAAAAACAAAATCTGGCTACAATCAAATAATATATTTACTTTTTGATGCTGCTTTTGAAGTCGGTGTCAAGCTAAGGTGCATTGAAGAAAAAAACACCGACATCAGAAGCTGTTAAGTTTTTTGTGAAAATTTGATTTTATTATTTTTTGGTTTGTGGAGTCATTATTTCTTATTTTTTAATTATTTTAATATACAAGTAAACGAACTAAAATCATTAGAATCCGCTTAGAAATTCCTGAGATGCAGTATGTTTATGCATAGGTATGTCTGCCTAGCTTAACATTTTCCGAATATGTATGTTTTATGAATAGTTGTCAGATAAAAATAAATAAATAATTTAGAGCATAAGGATAATTACTTAATATATTATAAACTATAACCTTCCTGAAAGAATTTAGATCACGCTAGTGAAACAATCATCAAAATCAGATGTTCCATTGTAAATGACTTCACTGTTCAAAATTAATATTATTTTAAATCTTATGCACCCTCGAAATCTAAGCATATCGTTCCTATAATCACACTTTTCCATATATAGCTGACTCAGTGGCGGTTATATCTTCCTCGGCTACCGGATTTGATTAATCTTGCAGGAACTACCTTCACACTACTTGTCGTCTTTTTATCACTAATCTCAACTCTTGCACTCGTAAAGAAACCGATAGAAATCTTCTCCGTAGAGCTAACATAGTCATTAAGACCGGCCGCTTTCAAGACTTCATTCACTGCAAAAGCCCAAAAATGATGTTTATACAGCTTTTCTGGATAGTTAGCGAAGACCATACCTGAGAGTTCAGCCTCATAGTCTACTTCCATGTCTAAGGTGCCATGCGTAGCTGTCAGCGTCGCCACAACTGCTTGTCCAGGTTCCAGGGCGACTTCGACACTTGTAGAGGTTCCCAGAGTAACTGACTTAGCTCTGTTAGTGTCATTACCCCATCTTGCTGCGTAAGACAGACTGGTAGTCCCACCAAGGCTTCCTGCTGCGTAGTTTACGCTGTAAGAAATCTGCTGTCCCACAGTCAGCTCTCCACCAATAGACCAGCTATTGGAGACAGTCTCTTCTATATAATGGGATATAGCCGCGTTGTATGTCGCCTTTACACGACTATGGTTCTCGAACACTCTTGAAGATATGATCACAGGTTTCGTATGGATCCCTAAAACTCTTGATCCGACGGGTCTCAGCGTTCTCTGGACCTGGTCCCAATTGTACTTGTGGTAGACATCGTTCCATGGTGTTGGACTTCTGACATACACATCGTGTGGTCTGACCCCTGAGAACATTTCACATGCTTTTTTGAGATCGTGATCTCCAATCTTGAAGGTTTCCCGCTCTCTGTCGCTGATGATCTCTATATTCTGACCACTGAATTCTACTGAAGCGTCAGCTTCAGTTTCTCCTGTCCTTATCTTGATGCCTATTCGGCCGTAGATGGCTGGTATGAAGAGAAGGAGGAGACACTTGGCCATCATGGTGACCTGTGAAAACATTGTGGTAGTTATTAAGAAGATGGATGGATTGTGTGAAAGACTGAAAGATGATATGACTAGATAGGAGGTGACTTTTGAGATGACGGCAAATAGAGATGCATGGGCGAAGAAGACCTGCTGCGCCGACCCCAAACTAATTGTGATAAGGACAGGAGGATGATGAGTAATTATAGAGTTAGAAATAGTTACTTGTCGTGGGAGACTTTAACGTTTGGGTTCAATTGAGAGAGCTGATCATTACGAGAATTTGGAGTCAAATTCCACCAATACGGACAGAAGAAAACTTCTTTCATTAATTGAGAAAGTTTTTCCGATACATCTCTTCCTGCGGATATATCCTCTAGTTCCCAATATCATCATGGATCAACATAGAGAATATGAACACTATATAGCACTAGCATTGACGACATTAGAAATTAATAAATAAGTATTAACTGGTACTTACATAAAGGGAGGTAGATGTCCAAATAACTTTTCCGAAAAACACGCTCAAATATAAGGTCTTCGAATCAGATCTTATCACTACACAGAGTAGGCATCATAATTAGAATTTTACTTAATTTCACCGCTAATGTTGTTAACTATTAGATAAAGAACTATTTAACTTTGATGTAAGAACGTATTTTAGTGTTGGTTGTGTTGGGTCTGACAACCAGTCTTACCAAGGAGTATCGTGTTGCCCAGTAACTGGGTTGTGGAGGTCAGATATTCAGTCGCTCCATGTAAAATACTGGTATTCAGCTGGATTCGGTTAGTTTTTTTTACGGCACGTTGGCGCTGCGAGTCGAGGGTTCGATTCAAGCACGGAACAAATATTTGTATGGCCTACAGGTAGTTGTTCCGGGTCTGGCTGTTTGTGTATGTGAGTTTGAATGTTTGTAAACGTGGAGTAGTTTCTTTATTAAACAAAGACTGGAAGGCTAGGTAGAAAATGGTTGTACCATGGTGTAGTTGTCGTGGGGCTCTGGGATCGATTCTAAGTTCGTGAGTGGTGTTACTGAGTACCCAAAAAGTCAAGCCCGGAGGCTAAGTTCTGTAAGAGTGGATGGGAATAGGCTCATCTCCATCTAGCATCACTTGTGAAATATGGGTGGACGTGTCTGTCTACTCCTCATGAATACCTGCCGATTTTGTCTGATGATTTCCCACATAAGCAACCATGATTGTGTGGTTTTGTGATTGAAAGTTTTTCGAACGGAATGATCCGGTAGGAATCTGTCAATATGCGGGCTTTAGACCCTTGGGGTCAAAGGCCATATGTTAGCCGGGGGCTGCGGAAGGATTGTACGTTCCCGCGACCCCCGGCGTTTGTGTTAGATGGAACACCGGGGTAGTTTTTAGACAGTAAGAGTCTGGCAGATTGCTCGTTTCTGTCTGACATGATAGCGAGATGAGACAGCAAGTTTTTTTTTTAATAAAAAACGTTGCCCCACCCTAGGAATTTCTCCTGTATCGTGGGTGCGTTTACAAACATTTAAACTCACATACACAAACAGCCAGACCCGGAAAAACTACCTGTAGGTCATACAAATATTTGTTCCGTGCGGGGATCGAACCCACAACACGCGGCGCAGCAGCCGATGGCTCAACCACTGCGCCAACCGTGTCGTCGAAAAATTTTAGGTCATGCCCACCAGTAAGTTCGAGCCTGCTACTAGTTAAACCTTCAGAAATCGTCCCGTTCCGTTTAAGACCTTAAAGGCCCACTAGCAGCACGGCACGTCAAGGGATTTCTGTAATACAGATGATTTCGAATCTTATTTAACACTGTTAGCGCTCACATTTCATTGATACGTCAGAGCCTGCTTTTCCTTCGTCACGTTCTGACATGCCAAAATGTGAACGCTAAGCCTCATAAAATAAAGTCTTAAATCATTTGTGCTCACAAAAATCCCTTGACGTGCCGTACACCGAGCTTTAGTCTACTGCTGGTACTGCTCAGCATTGCTGCTACGATTAAAGGTGTTTCTAAGGTAAATAAAACAACATTCAACAACACACGTTTGTTTTTAAAATAAAGTAAATAAACTTGAAACTTATGCTCATCTTATTTTAATTAAAAAGTAATATTGTACAGCACGACATATTGTGTGTTATTAACTAAATAAATTATTGTTTATTACTTAAATAATAAATTATAAAATGTATGGTGACGTCGATTACCGAAATGATTGTGTGACAATTTGATTACACCATACATAAGTACATACATACATAAACTAACGCCTTGTGTATGACCTGATGTATGGATCGTCGCAGATGGTGTTATCTATTCTCTGAAATTGACGTGAGTTCAAATATGTAGGTATAATTCAATTAGTTCTGTTTTATTTTAGATTTTACTATTTTTCTACTCATTATTATGTGAAGTTTTGTTAAACATTTTCGGGATTAGGAATTTTATACTAATTTATTCTTTATTTTGTACATTACTTCATTTGTTTGTACGCTGAAACAATTGTTATGAATATCAACATTAATTCCAATAATATTACTAAAGTTTTGGAACAATAAGTTAAATAAATTGGTATTTTTATATAATGTTGGCATCTTATTTTTAATAATTGTACAAAATTATAACATAATAATAAAATACATAAATTAATCTTACAATCTAATGCCATAGGAAGCCATGAGTTAAAATCACAAATATTTTTTTACTAATTTTAATGTTTTTACTTACATACTGACTGCATTATTTTTACAAAAGAATATTACAACTAAAATAAAATTTTATAAACGATTATTGAATTGTGATATGTATACAATTTTATTGAAACAATACTCTAAGGTGGAGCACCCAATTGTCGGCCAAGAGTTGAATTATTACAATTTACATTGACAATAAAATTCTTAAAATTAATCTCTTAAAAATAAATAAATAAGTTTGTAATGGTTTAAATGCCGAAGTAACTACCATATTTAACATATTTTTGAAATAACAATTGAATGCTCCATGCAGTAATGAACATATAAATACGGTTTATTATAATATATATTAGTAAGATTATTTTTTAAACATTACATGAATAACTGGTAAAACTTTCTATAAATGCTTATTACTTATGCAGTGTGGCTTGTTCACAATAATCCAAATGATTTTAGAAATGTCTCGCCCAGGGCTTTATGAATCCCTTCCATGTGTCAATGTCTGTTACTTACAGTTTGGAAGAAACCTTAACACAAACATAGGTAAGTATTTTTTCGAAAAATAGCTACGACGGTATTTACTATTCAGGTCTTTAAAAAATAAATGAAAAGAGCTCCTAGTTATTAAAACAACTATAATGATCTATTGAATTAAGTTTTTCTCAAAATGACAAAAATAGGGGTGTATTCAAAATTCCTAGTTAGAGACTTCTTAAAAAACGATCTGGACCACTGTGGATGCGGTGGTTAAAGGACCTGTATATTTTATGTAAAATATTATTCTTTCATTGTGTTTTTCGTTGTATACACGTAATTATTACAGTTAATCCATCAACTTTATTTTATTTTATTTATCAACAGTGCTTAGTAATTGTCATGCCAATAATCCAAGCTTTTGGCATTTTCTGACAGTATGAATATTCAAGCCTGTTCTCTTTGGACTACCACATTACTTAAAACAGCTGAACATTTTTACACTCGGGCCTTGCATACCAAATATCCCAGTTTAACCTGGATTTTTGTTATCTCTTTTGAAGTATGGGTATTTTTCTTCAAGGATCTTCGTACGAATTTGTAGTTTGTAGGTATACAGTGTCCAAATTTAATTAGCTGTTCAAACTTCGCAAACGTCATGGGTATGATCTTATAACGATAACGGGCAAAAAAATCTATATGTACTTTGAGTAAATACAGCTGACCGTGGGGTTAACGGGCGCTGGTGGTGTTTAACCATCATCATCCGCCTCCTGCCCTAGTTCCAATTCATTAGAGATCGATGCAGCATTCTTCTTCCATACATCTCTAGTTATTTTTTTTTAGTAAAATGTTGCTTCGTACTAGGAATTTCTCATGTGTCGTGGGTGCGTTTAAAAAGATTTAAATTCACAGGTCATACAACTATTTGTTCTGTGAGCGAATCGAACCTACGACACGCGGCGCAACAGTCGATCACTCAGCCACTGCGCCAACCGTGTCGTCAATGTTTGCCTCCTTCCTAGCCATATCATCTACTACTGCATATAATTATGACTTTCATTAAAAAAAATAGGTTATTTGGATAGTTATTGATACCCATAACGTCGGCGAGGCTTTATCAGCTAATTTATTTTGGCTAATTATAGCTTTTCTGCAAAAAACCTTATGACATCGCGCGTGTAGCTTTTAATTACACAAAAACACACATATTTATTGTTTTACAGCACTACCAAACACAGTTTCATCGTTATCTTACAATCTGTTTCTATTAACCTTTATTAATTGCTAAACCATGGCAGTGGCTCGCGATTAAATTGTCAAACGCGATAACATCAAAAGGTCAATAATATTATTTGAAATGATCAAAAATTCAAATAATAAAACGATTTGTTGTGATAAAAATCAATGCGTGTATTTAAAGAAAGCGATAACATCGCTTGCAATCATAATTTTATGTAAAAATGAAGTGGTTATGACGTTCCAATCCTTATTCGGTTCGTATAATCATCTGTTTAGCATAATTATGAATTTGTGCTATTACCGTGGGTCGCTCACACTCGCGTTAATTGAATGTTTATTGTAATTAACGATGTAGAACATTATGATAATCAGCATGGAACAAGCTATTATTATGTGAGTGGTTATTTATGATACAGGTGTAGAGACCTGTTTTTTTTATCTATCATGTTTTAGTTATCTGTGATAATGATCTATGGTCATCACGAATGTTTTGGTAGCGAGGTGAACAGTGTTCAATGTGATTTGTCAAAATCAAATATTAAAATAAATTGTCGGTACCTTTTTTAAGGGTTAACAATAATTAAATGATTCACTGTCACTGTTCACATTTGTGCAAAAAATATTTGAACATTTATTTTGCAATTTCAAATAAAATAAGTGAATATGAAAGAACGTCAATTGTTGGTTCCACCCTATTTTTAATGAAGTATCGGTTCGAAAATAAAATAAAATCATACAGTAAAGATAATTGAATATGTGTTAAAAACTAAAATATAATACAAGTTAAATACAAAATAATTTTAGCGTACTGTGGTCCTATACAACTTAAATTAAAGGGATTTATAAATACTGAAGCAAGCTGCATTCGGTTTTAAAATTAATTATATTTTAAAAGTTTAACTGTTATTGATAAATGTACAGAGGCCAGCACATCAAGCTACCCAAAACTGTCAAATTTTCCCAATTGAAGAAGAATCATTTTTCTTTTATAAATAAAGTTGAAAAACTATAAAAAAAAATTGACAGATTGGAGTGTCTTGATGTGCTGGCTATACTTAGCTATTTTATAAATTAGTAATAAATTGTATGTGAGCTGCTGGACTGTTGAGAGTTTTAAGAAACGTAAAGTCCTAAGGGGCAAGTTTCGGCATACTAACAGATTTGCCCATTATGAGCTCATCATTTTTTATAACGAGCTTACAAATAATTGAGTGGATAGGTTTCTTACATCTCCCTGGATATATACAACTAGCCCACGAGTGGGAACACAGAGACCAAAGCTTCATTCAATAATGCATTCAGAAATAGTTACAGGCAAAATGCTAAGAGCTGCAGGTCAAGAAAAAGATGGTTCCCTTACGTTGATAGCTAAAAACTTTTGGTCATAAGATACTATCTGGGGGCTTAATGCTAGCTTTTATATTTACACGGTCGCGTTAACATAACATCACGCCTATGTTCCCTGAAGGGCTGGGCAGAGTTACACCTATAGTAACACCCACATTTCGCCAGTTATTAATTAATTTTAAAGATAGCTCCAAAAGTTTTTAACATTTTAACTGCCAGATTACAAGACACAATAGAAAATGTTTTTTTCGGTCACCTGACGTGTTTATTTGTTTACAATAACCTACACGGGAGTTACAAGTCCCATGTAATAGGGGGTGAGCCTATGGCCTTCAACCGGGTACAAATCCAGACTCCGGGTTGCTAATGAGAAAATCCCAATAAGAAGAACTCAATAACACTTTCCCCGATCTGGGAATTGACCAACAAGGCAGTAACGTCAATTTGTATGGAACCATTTTGTTTCCCATTATTGACACCAGATGGCGCTTATTCAGTTAAAAATCCAGACTGGGTTGCTAATGAGAAAAACCTATTGACACAACTCAATAACACTTTCCCCGATCTGGGAATTGACCAACAAGGCAGTAACGTCAATTTGTATGGAACAATTATGTTTCCCATTATTGACACCAGATGGCGCTTATTCAGTTAAAAATCCAGACTGGGTTGCTAATGAGAAAAACCTTTTGGCACAACTCAATAACACTTTACCCGACCTGGGAAACGATCAACAAGGCTTTAACGTCAATTTGTATGGAATAACTGTGTTTCCCATTATTGGCACCAGACGGCGCTTATTCAGTTACAAATCTAGACTCTGGGTTGCTAATGAGAAAATACCTATTGGAACAGCTCAATAACACTTCGCCAGACCTGGGAATCGATCAACAAGGCTTTAACGTCAATTTGTATGGAATAACTGTGTTTCCCATTATTGGCACCAGACGGCGCTTATTCAGTTACAAATCTAGACTCTGGGTTGCTAATGAGAAAATACCTATTGGAACAGCTCAATAACACTTCGCCAGACCTGGGAATCGATCAACAAGGCTTTAACGTCAATTTGCATGGAATAACTGTGTTTCCCATTATTGGCACCAGACGGCGCTTATTCAGTTACAAATCTAGACTCTGGGTTGCTAATGAGAAAATACTCATTTGAACAACTCAATCACACTTTCCCCGACCTGGGAATCGATCAACAAGGCTGTAACGTCAATTAGTATGGATCAGTTTTGTTTCCCATTATTGACACCAGACGGCGCTTATTCAGTTACAAATTGAAATTCGAACACGATCTAATAGATTTCAAAACTGACACTAAGGTCACAGACGAGCCAGCATCAAGATGACTGTCATACACTAACTCTTTGAAATCTCTCTGTGTGCAGATACACAACTATGGAGGGAAGAGGTGAGGAGAACCGTCTTACTGCTCTTTCACACTGCGATGTTCAGTACGATAGTTTACAGGATTAGTTTGGGATCAGACGGCAGTTTTATACAGCATTTGTTTTTAGCCGTACAAACAGTAGGATGTTGACGTGTGATCCCAACCTTTTACCGTATAATACCGTACTGATCATGGCTATGTGAATAGAGGGACAAGTCAAAACAGTGTCCTTACAACTCGAAAACTCACCTTAATAGCGCTAGTGTAGCAAGAGTGAATGATTTGAACTTAGCCGTTGTGAACAGAGTGAAGTGTGCTGAGTTGAAACAATTAATATTTCTGCTAACTAGTGTAGTTGATGAAACTGCAGTATTTGAAACTTTAACTATTTACGTAGTACACAATAATTTAATAACCTTTGGCGCTATCTTAAAAAGTAACCCACTCGCTACCGTAATTTGACATTTTTTAACGGACACGTTTTCAAATACAAAGATAGTTCTCCTTACCTTTACTCTCCACAATAAGTACACAACGAATAAAAAGAAACTGTCTGTCATACTGATCTCTAGTAGCTACTGTAAGCCTCACGATGATACTTTGACCTTGACCTTGACATGACCTTGAATGGAAATTCGAATACAATGTCAGCTTTAGAATGTCAGTTTGATGTGTATGCTCCCTAGGGCTGGTAGTGCTGGTAGTGGTGGTAGTGCGTGCGAGGTCACGTGTGGTGGTACTGCAGATGCGCCAGCGGGTGCTCGTAGAGCGGGTACAGCGGCTGCGGCGCGTGCGCAGGCAGCGCGTGCGGCGCGTGCGGCGCGTGCGGCGCGTGCGGCGCGGGCCCGTGCGCCGGCGCGTCGCTGTCGTCGTCCGTGGACGAGTCCAGCTGCTTGTCGCCAGTGCCGCCGCTGGAAAAGAGGAAAACTATTGTTTAGCATCGTACTGTCTCTCCTTACTATCAGTCCGTCCAAAGGTTGTCTGTAAGAGATCGCTTTGTGCGATAACGCCAACTATCATACAATGCAGATTTTATGGATATTGATATATTTGCATGCACAAAATCTAAATTTAAATCAAATGTTATTAAATTATTATTGTAATTAAATTTAATTATAAATTATTTTTGTAATTAAGTTGAATAATTATTTTAAATGAATTGAATTGTATTTTATTATTGTATTATTAATGTATTTAAATTGTAACGAATGTTTAAATGAATTAGTATTAAATTGTTATTGTTATGGTTATTGTATTTAATGAAATTGCGATTAATGATAAGTCAATTAATTTTTTCTTAAGCTCTAATTGAACTGTGTTATTGTTCTTTAGTGGCTCACTGTGTCTATAAAATAGTTTATATGTGGATAATGTAATGGGCTGCAGCATTGTTTTATAGTTTTATATATTTTATGAATGCTATATGTATGTTGTAGCTGTTTGTTATCCCTTTAATAAATAAAAATAAAAAACTATTGTACAGAGGCCAGGACATTAAGTTACCCCAATCTGTCAAAAGAATATGGTACATGTTCAATTGGGAAAATTTGGCAGTCGTCTGTACACTAGTTTGCAATACGTTTGTTATATGCAAA
This sequence comes from Phlogophora meticulosa, assembly GCA_905147745.2. Taxonomy (NCBI): domain Eukaryota; kingdom Metazoa; phylum Arthropoda; class Insecta; order Lepidoptera; family Noctuidae; genus Phlogophora; species Phlogophora meticulosa. The sequence continues at coordinate 10,264,828 of LR990543.1, read as the reverse complement.
ATTGATGGCGAATTGCCATCAACTGGGCGCAAATCAAACCTCCGCTACCACTGAGTATGTCTAGATAGAAAAACCCAATAACACTTTGCTCGACTTGGGAAAAGAACCCAGGAACTTACAGCAGTCGCTACTACTAGTCGTACTATTGAGTGTTTAATACATAATATATACTTAATCAATAAGAAGGTTCCATTTTATAGGAGGAGGATGGAGGGCGAAGGACAAGCTGTTTCAAAAAGAAAGGAGTGTACCGAACGCCGTGTTTATAAAGAAACTAATTTTGCTGCAATAACATGGCATAAATCATGAACAAAAATCAGCAGCAATAACGTTTTTATCGTTTATTTATCCATACTTCACATTATAAATGCGAAAGTAACTCTGTTTGTTTATGACCTTTTCACGAATAACCGGCTGATCGGATCGCAATGAAAAATGGTGAGGAGATTGATTATATCCTAGGGGTATACGTCTGCATACGCGATAACCGAAGAATGGACGAAGTCGCGTACAAAAGATAGTTTTATAACAAATAAAACCCCTGAGGGAGTAGTTATCAATTGAGCCCAATAGCTTGAGTGTCCAAAGACAAACATGCTTTCAAATTACGACCGCAACGTCAATGAAGACGCTTCGGAAGAATATTTGACGGCACGGTTAGCGCGTTGATTAAGCGATTGGCTGATGCGCTGCGTGTCGCGGGTTTGATCCCCGCACGGAACAAATAGTTATATGGCCTACAAGTAGTTGTTCCCGGTCTGGCTGTTTGTGTATGTGAGTTTAAATGTTTTTAAACGCATCCACGATACAGGAGAAATTCTTAGTGTGGAGCATAGTTATAAAAAAAAAATATCATCATCATCCTCCTGCACTCATCCCAATTTATTTGGGGTCGGCGCAGCATATTTTCCATACATCTATTTGCCGTCATCTCAAGGGTCACCTCTTTTCTAGCCATATCAAAAAAAAATTGTGTATATAAAACACCAATGAAAAAAGCTCGCCAAAAAAAAACTGTCTAATGATTTTATTCGAATTTTTTGTATTGACCATCTATTCTTTACCAGGCTTCTAAGAGGCTTCAATGAGCCCTCAAGAACACACAAAATACAGAACAGAACAAATCCCACCCAGCATCATTTACTTATAATCAACGACAGCAAAAATGATCCCGCTTCAAAAGTTCTTAATGAAATAGGTAGTCGTATCTCGCACTCGGTCCGACCCGATGAAGGGGAAGCACATCGAGACATATCGCCGATGACAGCCAGCCCTCCAAACTGAGTAACACGATACTCGAGGGTTCGCTTTTTTGTGTTGTTGCTAGACAAACGATGAGCTGTTGTTTTTGTACGCTTTTGGTAGTTTGTAGTGTGTTTGAGTGGCTTAGTTATCGTTGTTATATTGGCGGGAATTAATTATCTGTAGAAATAGCTGTGCTCACGACTTACAAAGTCGTGAGCACAGCTAACACACGCACACGTGAAATATGACAAAAGCATTTGATTTTATTCGCGTTTATTCTTTTTTTTCAGTCACTCCTTAACACATCAGCTATCTGCCAGAAAAGTCCCGTCAAAATCGGAAATACGGAACCATACAAATGAATTTATTACTAGAAATAAAACAAAACGTGTAGATTGATGTAAATATTTGACGGCACGGTTGCCGCAGTAGCTGAGCGATTGGCTGCTGCGCTGCGTGTCGCGCGGGTTTGATTCCCGCACGTAACAAATATTTGTAAGGCCTACAGATAGTTATTCCGGGTCTGCCAGTTTGCGCATGTGAGTTTAAATGTTTACAAACGCACCCACGAAACAGGAGAAAATCCTGAGAAAGCAATTTAAAAAAATAACGTAAAAGTAAAGTACCAGCCTATTAATGTCCCACTGCAGGGCAAAGGCCTCTTCTCATACAGAGAAGGCATGAACATTAATCACCGAACTTGCTCAAGACGGGTTGGCGATTTCAGACTTATTTTATTACTATTCATTATATAAGTCCAGGTTTCCTCACGGTGTTTTCCTTCACCGATTTCAGTGGTGTCCAAGATAAGCTTAGAAAGTACATATGAATTGAAAAACTCACATTGGTACTTGCCCAGGTTTGAACCCACAATCTCGTGCACAAGAGGCGAGGCCTAAACCACTGGGCCATCATGACATTAAAGAAAAATAATGTATTTTATTTTTATTCTGTAAGTACATTAATCGTGATATTTTATGATCGTTTTATGGGACATAGATCTTCATTTGCTAAGCCAGTGTCTGTGCGAATCGTGCCCAAAACAATTGCTTGAATAATAGACAGTAGCCAAGAAAATAACAATCTGATCTCAGAAGAAATAAAAATAGCTATTAGCTACCAAATGCAGTGTTTCACTTCCCCATACAACATCTTAAACGACATATGAAGTTACAAGGCTGACATATAACAATCTGGTTACAAATGGAAGCCATGATGGATGGAGTTCAAACGGGAATAGAACCCGGAACCGATCGCTTGGCAGCCGAACAGTCGCCGTTTGTCTTTCAAAGGTCGTTTAAGCACCAAGAGTGGGGAATAAATATCAATTGCGTAATCTTGTGTATTGGATTTCTGTAGTAAAAATTTATAGGCTGTTTGTTCACCGCTCTGAAGTAGTGGTAAGTATAGTTGTGTAAATATATCTATCTGGTTTTCTTTTCGTTTGTTTTTGTTACAAGAGTAGAGGGAGACCCAGGAAACGATGGATGGATTGTGTGAAAGTTGATATGGCTAAGAAGGAGGTGACTTCTGAGATGACGGGAAATAGAGATGTATGGAAGAAGAAGACATGCTGCGCCGACCCCAAATGAAATTGGGATAAGGGCAAGAGGATGATGATGTTTTTGTTATAATCGTGTTTTGTTTTCTTTTTAAGTAAAATCTGTGTAATTTTAGATACAATGTATTGTATATGAATAAATGACTATAATCTAAATGTCTCTAGTCGTTTTGACTGTCTGATCTACTGGTCCCAAACGTGACTGAGCGTGAGGTAGGTTATGGGTTCGATTCCCAGGAAGGGCAAAGTGTTATTGGGTTTTTCAAAAAGGAATTTGCTATTACTGAGTAGCAGTTCCGAGTTCGATTTGTGCCCGATTGGCGTGGCCTATTGCCACGCCAATCGCATGCCGCTCGTTCCCTATGACATGGGACTAGAAGATAACTGGCGAAATATGGGTGTTACCACCGCAGACACCAATCTGCATGGTCCTGACATGATCTGACCAAGATAATGTCTGGAATTTGAAACAGACTGTGACCTCAGAGTTTGTCACGATGTTTCTTCTCAGAGCAGCCACACAGGATTACTGACCTCATCTAGTTTTAATTTTTTATTTTCTTTGTGTGGTACTGATCTTTTAACATTTACTACCTAAATACTTACCTACGAATTGCAATAATTGATGCAAATCTACAATAAAAATAGTTTAAAATAAACCAAACAAGTTTGCATAAATAAATTCGCGCCAAGACAAAGCCTTTGTACTCCACAGATTATAGAGATTCTTTTTTTTTAAGTCGGCAAAGATCCAGGTCCCTTGTCCATTGAGCCGAAAGCCTTCCACTTGATCAAATACGAACAGGATTTAAGGTATTAGACCTTTTTGTTTGAAACTTTGGAAAAATGCTCATTTTGTTCGGTAATACAATACTTTTGTTGTTTTTGCGTTAGTTTCTTTGACAAAAAACGTGTTACTATTGTAAGAAGTACTTAGAAATAATAAAGCACTTAAATTATCGTTTGATAATTGATAGTGTGCAACCATAACCATATCTTTTATCTATTTCGTCGTTTTAGTGCACCCATTTTCATAGGTATAATACGATCGCTGTTTAAATTACTACGCTTCGACCGCGTGGTTTGTTGATAAAAAAAGTAGCTTATGTCCTTTCACGGCGTACAATCTATCTTTCTACCAAATTTTATTGAAATCCGTACAGTGGTTTAGGCGTGAAAGACGGACAAACAGACACACACACACTTTCCTATTTATAATATTAGTATGGAAGTATACATAAAGCAAGTAATGTCAAAGGTCCTCAAAAATACTGATAACCGTCACAAATAGTTGAAAATAATTAGATACTAAACGCAACTGTATCTACTTATCATCTATCTATGCTAATATAGTGAAGCTAAAAGTAAGCGTGTTTTTTTTTCAACGTTTTTATCTCTGGGACGTCCAATCAGATTTGCACAATTCTTTTTTACATTATATAGTCCAATTCTTGAGGAATATTATAGACTATAACCATCACGCTACGACCCTTAGGAGCGGGTAAAACTGAAGGACACAGTTAGTCTGTTTATAAACGTCCACTGTTTAATAAAGAGCTGTAGGACTCACAAACACTGCCACATAGAACCGACATAATAACTGTACTGTAGATCACGCTTTATTAATCAAAAGATTACGTCGATACATTGAGTTAAGTGTACCGTGACGTCACGCGTATGTAGCTGTTATACCTACTTGTGACGTAGCGAGCTCCCAGCGTTTTATCTCGGGTCCTTTATCTGACTAATAAGCTAAATATTACTGGTACCCAGACATCATTAGTCCAATTCCTCGATAGCAGTGGTGAGGCGTTAATTTTCGTAAGGGGAAGAAAAAAGTAAGTCTTGTACTTATTAGTAATCTTGTTCCTAGTTATTTGAATGTTATGGATGTGGTGTATCATATACCTTTAGTGTACATGTGTATTTGGCAATAGTAGACAGGCTGACTGACTTGACTATGCTATTTTTCACAACATAACATCACGCCTGTGATTCCCACAGGGTAAGGCAGAGGCGTACCTATTTGTGCACCCACATTTCGCCAGTTATGTTTAAATCAAGGACACAACTTCAAACTTCAGGCTGTTACTGAGAAATGTCTAATTGAAAAATCTCAATGACCAGGACCGGTAGGTGAGCTCAGCAGTCGCTATTTATCATTGGCGATAGAAATTCTTTTCCGATCTTCGAATGCACTTTATATAAGCTGCGTAAGTAGTGAGTACACTACGCCACTGCTGGATCAGATACATCTGCGTGTATACTACATTATCATCTGCATAGCCTTTTGCCCAACTTTGTTGGAGCCGGCTTCCAGTCTAACCTGATGCAGCTGAATAAAATCATTTTACATAGAGCGACTGCCTATGTGACCGTTACAACCCAGTTGTTGGGTATTACGATACCCCTTGGTAAGACTGCTTGGAATTTCTTATCACATGTCAGTTTCACGATTTGAATTTGAATATTCCTGCGATACGGAAGCACTCCGTCTGATAAAAGGAAGTAAAGGCGGCCTGGAGGCGTCTATGTTCAACATATCTGTAGCGACATCTATCTCGAAACATACGAACTATATCTGACGTATCCTACATCGCGATATTCAAATTATCTATAGGATATATACAAGAACCCGTCAACAACCGTCGGGCATTAGCCCACCAGACACAACACCCGTCTAGTCGGGATCCGCCCTTTTCAATGGTGTATGAGAAACTTTTCACCCTGTTCCTCATACCCCCAAATATCAATATGATACAAATACCTATTCGCCGAAGCTCAGTTTAAAACATACAGCTGTTCCAACATTCCTTCAACTCCCAACTCAGGAAGTAAAACATTAAAAGTAAAAAATAAATAAAACAATAATTACAACAATACAGTTCCTAAGTACGTCCCTGTACGCTTTTAGACCGCAGATGTGAAGGTGTCGGGTTACATAATGCTGTCCCTTTCGCACCCGTTCCATTGTCTCGCTCTAACATGCGATACGTCATCGGATGGTATCCAATATAGATATTGCATCCCACAGCTGGACAAAGTGAGATGATGGTTTAGTTTTATTCATTAAGAAGAATGATTAGGAAAAGTATTTTCAAGGTTATTACCGACAGTTTTGACTGAAGTGACTTTTCCAATTCACATGTAAGTAGGTACTTACCACTTTTCTAGGTTTATCTTGGACATCACAGCTAGAGGTGAAAGAAAAAATCGTGAGGGAACATTGACTTTTGCCTAATTATTGTAAGTCTAAAATCGACAACTCTGCTCGGGTAAGAGTGGTGATTAATGCTTGTGCCTTCTCTGTTTGAGAAGAAGCTTTTGCGCTGTAATACGACTATAAAAGGCTTCAATTATTATCATTATTAGGTTAATACCGATGAATAATAAAATATACTAGTGCAATGGTTTGCTAACACTGACATCGAGCGATCAAGTTTTCACACGATATTTTTCTCTCAAAGTTATCAGGAATTTAGGGCTAAGTCTGGTGGTAGCCAGAAAAATGAGATGTTCCGTAGTGTAAGCTGAAGCTACACTGAATGGAACCGAAGTTAAGATTTTGGCTCTAGAATCTGAGTCAAACCAGCAACAAAATGGACTCTCGAAGACGCAGGCACTCATATCTACACCTCAACTTGCACAAAAGAGGTATCTTATCCAGGACATGAAACCCAATCTTAATAAGGAAAATATACAAAGCAATACCAAATTTTTCAGCAGTGAGCCCGGGCTACTGGGCATACACCCTACACCCTACTTAATGGGACTTGGGGATAAAGGACGAAATGTGGGTGTACTATGGGTACATTTCTGCCTAATCCTATAGCGATTACCAGCGTGATGTTAAGTGTCAATGGTACAGCTTACGAGCAGTTACTGCCAAGATGCCTGAACTAGCTAAGTACTAAAATTTAAGATCCTGGATTAACGGAAACTCTAAATGACCTTAGAATCTTGTTTGCATCGCAAGCAACACATACAGACTACTTCCTCGAAAGACGTAGAATCAGTGGGTACCTACCTACAGTACCTGTAATAAAGTTAATAATTATCAACAATTAAAACTACAGCTCATGCAAAACAGATTTCCCGTTGATTGAAATGACACACACCCATAAAATTATCTTTCTGATCGACTTAAAACTATCATTAATTTCTGCCGCCAAAATGACAATTGCACCATTTGACATAACACGGCGGCCATTTTGATCATAAACAGACTCTTCAATTAATATTTCGAACGCAAAAATTCAAATATTCGAACCGTAATATTCTAAATTGGAAATTATTATAAAGTAACCGTTGGCTGTACTATTTTTGCTCGTATTTGTAACTTACAACCTTATTCTGGTGATGTAAGGTTCGTTTTGGCTTGAAAAGGGTATAATTTCCAGGGATGTACTGTGTAGGATATCGGGTTTCGTTTCGAAGCCAGCCAAATGGATAGGCAAACGTGTACTCCCCTCTTTGTGTGTTATTGTACGTATGTATGTGTATTCGTGGACTGTTGGCGTCTTTGTCGAAGAATAATTTGGTAAAATATACTTTGGAAAAGTTTAACGATGTTCTGGGTAGGTATTTTCAGGAATGACTAAGTAACACTAGGCAGATGTCTGCTTTGGCTCTTCTCTGTTAGGGGGATTGTGCCGAAGGAGGTCCTCCACGAGGGTCCTGGTGGTTGGTTGACGTCTCACATATGCCTTCTTTGTGCTTGCCATAAAATTGGTTCCCAAATCAAAAATATTTTGAAATATCGTAATGATGATGAATTAGTCAGAGCTCAGACCAAACATGAAAGCAATGAGACAGATTGTCAGCCTCTGTTACTGAAACCGATGGCCTTAATTTTGACTGAAATATGCAGATGTAATTTAAAACCTAAAAATTGAGTAACGGATTTTTTTTGTAATATTAATACCCAATAGTAAGTCGAATTCATTAGAGATATGTATGTACCTATACATTTCTTTACAATAATAATTTAAAATGCCTCATTAGTCGCATCAAGCGCTACTGCTGAGTAAGAAGTCCTGGGTTCGATAGCCAGGTTCGGCAAAGTGTTATTGAGTGTTTCCATCTGGAATTTATCAGTAGCATCACGGAGTCTGGATTTTTGCCCAGTTAGTGGCACTTTTGTTAGTTCATTCATCCTCTCAACGATATTATTACGTCATAATTAAAAACAATGATTATCTATTTCTTTCCAACATTCAAAAATCCGTTCACGCTTAACTAACATTTCGAGCGGTCAAACCCGGGACTTCTGCATCACTGGTCCGAAACAGATGCGCCCAGATTTAGATAAGAGTTGATTTTACACATCGATAACTTGACAATTTGAGATATTATTATACCATACTGTTCTAAAAGTATTATGTTGGCTAGATGGTCATGTCTAAATCTAAATTTGTATGTTTGTAAGTTTGTATGTAGGGGCGTTTCCCTTTTAATTGCAGGTCTTTTAGTATTAATGGATGGTGTGAAGCAAAATATGAATGGGTCATCAACGGCTGTCGTCCTGTGTGACCGCGAACCGACGAAGACAATGGGCATTTAAATTGGCCCTTTACAAAATGTTCCGTTAAAAAAGTAAACCTACGACATGTGAAAAAAAATGTGGTTTTTTTTTTTTTTTTTTTTTTAAAAAGAAACATTGCCCCACACTAGGAATTTCTCCTGTATCGTGGGTGCGTTTACAAACATTTAAACTCACATACACAATCAGCCAGACCCGGAACATCTACCTGTAGGTCATACAAATATTTGTTCCGTGTGGGGATCGAACCCACAACACGTGGCGCAGCAGCCGATGGCTCAACCACCGCGCCAACCGTGTTCTTTATTGCGTGTTTGTTTGCCCCTTCGAATAGGGGTAATCTCTGGAACTAATGATCCAAATCTAAGTTTTTATTCACTGTTAGAAAGCTACATTATTCCCGAGTGCTATAGGCTATTATTATTTTCAAAACTACGCTTACAAGGGGATGGAGGGAATGTTAAAGTTCAAAGGTAAAAGTATGATATGAAAAGTAGGATGCAGAGCATGCATGGAGGTGGACGAGACGGCGGACCACGTGCTTCTCCACTGTCCAGAGGTTACTTCATACAGGGCTAAATACCCGAAGTATTTAGCCCTGTATGCAGTAACCTCTGGACAGTGGAGAAGCACGTGGTCCGCCGTCTAACCCGGTTACTCTCCGAGAGATAGCCAGTAACGTCAGGGCGCTGCTGGCCTTTCTCGGGGAACTGGGGTGGTTCGAATAAGGTATTGTCCCACCCTTTACGCAAAATACGCGCTACGTCGTGGAGTTGCGGGAATCGGCCCGTCTAACAATACAATACAAGGTAAAAGTACAAAATCTAAAATGGCGATGTAGTATTCTTAATAAACGCAATAGAATTACCGAAGCCTTACTCTTTAATGAGAGCAAAATAACACGGTCTACAGTACCTACTACTAATACCAGCCTTCCTGGTCATACACATGTATACATAAGCTAACCTACAAACACCCAAACCTCATTACGAGTGAATGTTGAAACTTAATATTATTATGATGAGTCGATGTTGGGCGCAGACACTTGATAGTCAGCGGTTATTGCAATAACAATTAATTAGTTGTAGCTCAGCTCATGTTGAGAGACGTGAACGGAACAGACTTAAGTGTGTAGGTAGGTATTGACTGCCTTATCAATTAAGGCTGACTTTATTTAGTACCTTAATTGCCGGAAAATGAGACACAGTATATAACTGGAGAGTTTGTTCCGCCGCTTCTTCTTCCCAGCAAAAACACAAGGAAGTGGGGGTTTTGGGGGATTGTCTTTTGTAAACGTTTTTGACGTTCAAAAAGTGCTGATTCTCAGCCTAATTTGAATAAATGAATGATATCATGGACTGAAGATTGCAGTTAGCCGATTGATGGGGGCGTGCAAATCTTTGGTGGAGGTCTATGCCAGCAGTGGACGTCTTTTGGCTGCAATGGTGATGATGACTTCAATTATCATGTGCCTAGCTAATTCCCAACTATTACCCCACTTTTAATAATAAGGAAGCTTTTTAGTGGGTCTTACCACCTCGCTGCGGGCGGAGCACTGTTTTAATACATATCTTATCAAACATTGTTATTTTTTATTTTATTTTTGTTAAAATATGTACATTAAAATAATACGGAAAAAAGGAAGCTTAAGTAGCTTAAGTATGACGGCTCGGTGAGCGCAGTGGTTGAGTAATTAACTGATACGCCGCGTGACGTGGGTTCGATTCCAACACCGGGCATAATGTTCCGGGTCTGGGTGTTTTTGTATGGTTAAATGTTTGTAAACGCACCAACGATACTGGAGAAATTCCTAATTTGGGGCAACGAGTATAACCAAAAAAAAAATTCACACCGTAAAAATAACAAAAAAAATAGTGGTTTAAATAAACTCACCTATCTTTGTGTTCTGCCTGCCTGTCTCGCTGTCGCCTGTTTTTGAACCAATTTGAAACCTGCAAGTATTAGAGAAGATATTAATACATCACGCCCATTTTCCATTGGATTTTGTCTGAATCAAAATTTGAACAGGGTAACGTCACGTCGGTCACGGGCTTTGGTCTTCAAACTAATTTAAATCCCGATCTAATTTTAAGTTAAAAGCAATGGTTTTTTTTTAATGTGATACAAATATGCTGACTACAAACTGTACAAGTGATGTTAACCTATAATTAATTATTATTATTATAAATGAAGGCAAAATGAATTTGTAAACGCAATGTGTAAACAATTTAAATAAATAAATCTAATGCCAATACGATTCGAATGTGATTCGATTCGATTGTGAATTCGATTTGACGACACGGTTGGCGCAGTGGTTGAGCCATTGGCTGCTGCGCCGCGTGTTGCGGGTTCGATCCCCGCACGGAACAAATATTTGTATGATCTACAGGTAATTGTTCCGGGTCTGGCTGTTTGTGTATGTGAGTTTAAATGTTTGTAAAGGCACCCACGATACAGGAGAAATTCCTAGTGTGGGGCAACGTTTTAAAAAAAAAAAAATAAAAAAAAAAAAAAAAAAATAAAATGTTAGTTTTACAGTGGTCACGTTATTATCTCTGTCTCAAGCGTGACCTCAGAGCTGGGTTCGATTCCCAGGTCAGGCAAAGTGTTATTGAGTTTTTCCAATAGGTGTTTTCTCATGAGCAGCCCGGTGTCCGGCAATAGGTTTACCCCCCTACTATGGGACTTAAACATAACTGGCGAAATGTGGGTGTTACTATAGCGGCACAACTGCCCAAACCCTTTGGAGAATACAAGCGTGATGTTATGTATGTGTTATTATATTATGTGGCGAAATACACAGCTGTCAAAATAAACTCAAGAGTGGCGTTTAGCGCGCGCCAAACCCGATCCCGCGAGCGTCGAACCAGGAGTACGAAACGTCTAAAATCCTATGTCGATTGATCGGAATTAAAATGAATAGTAAGCACGCTGGTCAACTACATAGTTTGAGATAACATGACATAATATCACGCCTCTAATTCCCAAAGGGTTGGGTAATGTGTTACACCCTCGTTTCGCCAGTCATGCTGAAATTCCATGTAAGACCGAGCACAAAGAACTTTAGATGGAAAACGGACGGAAAGTTTTTAACACAACGTAATAATGTGTGTAGTGTCATGATGGCCCAGTGGTTTAGGCCTCGCCTCTTGTGCTTGAGGTTGTGGGTTCAAACCTGGGCAAGTACCAAAGTGAGCTTTTCAATTCATATGTACTTTCTAAGTTTATCTTGGACATCACTAACATCGGTGAAGGAAAACATCGTGAGGAAACCTGGGCTTATATAATTAATATAAGTCTGAAATCGCCAACCCGTCTTGAGCAAGCGTGGTGATTAATGCTGATGCCTTCTCTGTGCGAGAAGAGGCCTTTGCCCTGCAGTGGGACAGTAATAGGCTGGTACTACTACTACTACTACTAATAATGTGTGCCCAGAATAAAGATGTTATAAAAATACTTTTCGATTAGGCAGTCAAGTTTCCAATCCTCCTAAACAGACTAAGTTTTTGGACAAAATCCATCTAATTTTACCTCCTCCATTTTTGTTATTTATAACTCCTAGTGTCGCGAAATTGTTCATAGTTTCCAATAATCCGTGTTTTTTTGCAAATATCCTAGGATTGTTACAAAGCAACGTTCATCAACTACCCCGCGACATAAACATACATGTATAAATAAACCGTGTATGTATATCAAAAGTATATCTCCAGTAACTCTATCCGTTCACTTTGAGGAAGCGGTGTCAAGTTGCAGGCGACCACAACTGACCGTCTGCGAACGGTGCATGCACTGAGCACGACAAACCTGCTTTAACGATTCTTTTACTATAATAATGGAAGTGATATTTTGAGGGGGGCTAAGTTATAACAGCGAGACGGTACGCGGATGGGTGGCCACTCATCCATTTTTGACATGTCCCGGCTGTCATTCATAGATCAGCTGCATGACAATGTCTCATTCATCGCTTTTAGTCGACGAAAAAAAACGGGGAGGTTCCCAATAGGGTAGTGTCCTTAAAAATCTGATTGGTCGAAAGTTAGATTACTCAGAAATACTGGACACGTATTTTTTCTTTTGTCACGTAAACCAAAAATGACGACGATTGAAATTTCGCGTGACGTCACGCCGGGCTACACTTTTAACGTTACAGTGACGTCACAAAACCCCATCTCCTGAACTTTGATGTGCATCATTGTCACTTTTTATTGATTTGAGTAAGCAAAAAATTAATAATATAGGTAATCTTACTGATGGACTAAATAGACTTAATATATTTTTACGTAGGACACATCCCTATTCGACACGTATTTTTTTTTATCTATGTTTTACCACTCATTACTTTCTACAGTGTTTTATTGGATATCGTAGGTATACCTCAAAGTCCCATTCAAATTTGAAAAATCCAACCCTAAGTGTAGAAAATAAGGGATTATCGATTTTTCAATTGACTTGAATCTTAAACATCAACCGAAACACTGCGAAAAATTCAAGACACGATTCTATTTGAGTCGGTTGAAATATTAGGTCTTTACCTATGAAATTGCCGTTCTGCAGTACTGGCCATTTCAAATCAAAATATTTTTTGTTTGGCTAAGAATTCTAATTTCAAATTAATTTTATTTTAAAAACATGGTTTTTTTTTTCCAAAAGTAGTCATTTGTTTATTGATTAGTGTTACATTTTCATCGCATTTAAATCTTTTTCGTCATCATGGATACGTTAAAAATTCGAGTAATTATGGAATATGAGTACCGTCGTGGCAGCAACGCGGCACAAGCGGCACGCAACATCAACGACGTTTACGGAGCTAACACTACAAACCAACGCACTACCTGTTATTGGTTTGCTCGCTTCCGTTCTGGAAATTTCGACCTGAAAAATGAACCTCGCGGTCGTCCGAAGACTTTGGTCGACAATGACGAATTAAAGGCGATTGTGGAAGCTGATGATACACAATCTACGGCTGAATTAGCAGCAGCTTTTGACGTTAGCGTCAAAACAATATTGGTCCATTTGCGTCAAATTGGCAAGGTAAAAAAGCTTGACAAATGGGTGCCCCACGAACTCAATGATCGCCAGCGCGAAGTACGCGTCGAGACGTGCCTTGCACTGCTCAACAGACACACAAATGAAGGAATTTTGAACCGCATTGTTACCTGCGATGAAAAATGGATTCTGTTTGATAACCGCAAGCGCTCAGCAAGTTGGTTGGATCCTGGTTCAGCACCTAAACAATGCCCTAAACGAAAACTTACCCCAAGAAAAGTGATGGTCACTGTTTGGTGGTCTAGCGCCGGTGTGATTCAACACAGCTTCTTACCAAACGGGGTGAGCATTACTGCAGATGTGTACTGTGAAGAATTGAACACAATGATGGAGAAGCTGGCACATGTCCAACCAGCATTGGTCAATCGCTCGTCTCCGCTGCTCCTGCACGACAACGCGCGACCTCATACTGCACAGCAGACGGTCTCCAAGTTGCAAGAACTGGGGTTGGAAGCTCTCCGTCATCCGCCCTACTCACCAGACCTTGCGCCTACAGACTACTACTTTTTCCAGAATTTGGATAACTTCTTGGCGGGAAAAAAATTCAATACCCGAGAGGCAGTACAAAATGCCTTTGAAGAATTTGTTGCCTCCCGTCCAGCTGATTTCTTTAAGAAGGGCATCAATAAACTGCCACTGCGTTGGCAAAGATGCATTGATTGCATGGGTGATTACTTCGATTAATACAAATAAAAAATACATGAAAAAAATTCATTTAATTTTTTTCATACAAAACGGCAATTTCATAGGTAAAGACCTATTATTAAGTAAAAAAGATTTTTGTTAGTAACCTTTCATTCATTCTTTCATAGTGACCTAGGCGGCAGGTCAGATACCTAAATGTTTGACCATGCATATCTTTTTACACGCTTTATATTAGCTTCACTTGTATGTTTGTTTGTAACAGATTCCGCACTATGCACCCCACGCTTTTTTCCATTACACTTTTCTTAATCCAAATTTATTAAATTTTATTTTCTATTTTTAGTTGGATTTTTAGTTTTTTTTTTACTGTAGTCAAACTTTCCAACTGACGGTGACATTACTAGTACGACACGATCCAGAATATAGTGGTGTAGGCAGCATCCATTTACCATCATTTGTAATGTAATATTTGTTTGTGTTTTGCTTGTTTTGTGTGTTCGTGTGTGTTGTGCATGTTTGTTTGTTGCATGTTATGTGTGTTTGTTTGTATGTTGGTATAGTGACACCTATCTCGCCACATACGAACTAAATTTGACGTAATACTACATCGTGATATAAAAGTTATCTGAGCGATTGAACATATATAAAAGAAGCCGACAGCAAGCGTCGGGCAGTAGCCCACCAGACACAACACCCGTCTGGCCTGAGGATCCGCCCTTTTCTATGGTGGATGAGGAACTTTACACCCTGTTCCTCTTACCTTCGAATTGGTATTTGTAACTTACTTGTACAGTAGTAAGACCCGTGGTCTCTGCTAGCTCCCTCTTCTCTCTTGGTGAAGGGTACGGGTTGTGTAGGTACCAGTCTCGTAGAACAGACCGGGATTTTTCCTGGAGACAAGAGACAAGAGCTTGAGCTTATGTTCAAGTTTAGAATGCTTGACTGTAGGAAGATCAGCAGAAAGTTGCGTCAGCCAAATTACCCAAATAAGGGCAAAAATATATTTACCCGGCACAGATCTTGAGTTGTGCAGTACTTAGTAGATTTTAGTAGAAACTGCTTATGCGAGAACTTACCCCCACTACTGAGTCTAGTGCTCACGATCCGTGCCATCAATTATACTTACTTTAAAACAATAAGAGGTCTCCTCTCCATCCCATATCGTCCTAGGTAGCGGAAACTTGCGTCGCACCCTGTATTTGCCGACGGCGCCCAGCGGCCTGCCGCGCAGCCTCTCTGCTTCCATATAATGTGCTGGGTAAGAGAGGAAATCGTGTTAAATTTCAAGGCAAACTTCATGGGGTACGGCTTGTCCTAGAAACACAAAATTCGAAGACTTGGGAAAGCCAAGATCCCGCACTTAGATCATGTCGTGGATAACAGCACGCTCTCTCAGACTTCTTCAGATTCTTGGAAATGTCAAGACCCTAAATAGCTACCATGATACTATGATTGCACTCATCACTTTTTGCTGCATATACTGCAAATGGAATGGATGAAGTCACTGGCTCTTGAAATACAGGTACTCTGACCTAGCTCTGGAGCCAGGGTCTCAAATTTTCTGAAATCTGTTTATGGCAATAAAAATTATTTATTATTATTATTTACTCATGCTGAAGAGTATCCCTCTTGCCACAGTCACAACATACAGACGACAGCACATCAAGCTACCCCAAACTGTCAGATTTTCCCAATTGAACATGAACCTTACCCCTTCGTTATAAAGTTGAAAACCTATTAAATAAATTTGACACATTGGGGGACCTTGATGTGCTGGCCTCTTTACACCTGGCGACAATTTTCTGTGCCATAAGTACGTTTAGTTAGTGTTTGTTTTCACGAACGTTCTGTTTCACATGTTGTAACATCAGGTCAATGGAAAGGTATTACAATGTCGGGAGGGAGCCATATCTCAAATGAAATTGTTTAAACTGCTCGTTTGGTCGTCCGCTTAAGCAAAATATTTACTAACACCTCATTAGAATCTCATTGAATGGCGTTTATACGATCTACAAAGATTTGTTCCTAGTGCTCTGGGTATTTGCTATGTACTCGTATAATAAAAAGTATCTATCTATGTAATGTATTGTATTAAGTATATCAGTCATCTAGTATCCGTAACACAAGCTCTGCTTAGCTTGGGGCTAGATGATGTTGTGTGGATTGTCCAGCATTATTATTATTATTAAATATGCATGTTTTTCCTTCTTTCTTTCTTGCAACGTCGTAGACTGGCTCACCTAAAAGATATTCCTAGCTCAGTTTCTTGGTGCCCAAATTCAAATAACAATACTGGTCGAAAAAATAAGCCGACGGGCGCGTTCGCCGACGACTTACAATATAGAAATATGGACACTTTTAGCTCTTTCTCGCTTGCTCCAGCTGTCCTGTAAGAAGTGTTCGTACTGACTCATGGCCATTACAAGTTCTAAGCTACTGGGTCAGCGGAAACCATCTTGAGGAGGAAGGAAGAGGAGCATCTGTAAAGGATTTTAAAAAAATCTTCTAACCTTTTAGCCACAGATTCTGCAGCTTTGGATGGTTATGAGGACTAAAGGTGTGTGACTCCAGCAGTCTGTATAACTCCTTGAAGTTCCCTCTGTGGAAGGCCACCATCGCCTTTGCTTTGAGGACTGACTCGTGCGCGTGGAGCCGCTCGCACGCTGGGAGGGACCAGAGGAACCGGCCTAGGCGCTCGATGTTACCCGCTTGTTGGAGGACCTGGGGAGTGAATGATGGAGGTGAAAAAATTGGCCGAACGCTGCTTAAGGCTAAAATTAGGCGGAAGATTGAAAACCGTAGAGTTTCTTTTGCATACGTTCAGTTAAGATACTCTGAACACCAGTTTATGGTATGAGATAAATACTAATTCATATTTTAAAAGAGATAAGACAGCCGTTGGCTGACAGGCGTTTGGCATGTAATGTAAAAAAAAGCTTTATTTAGGAATAAGTTCTAGTGTAGTGCTAATGCGGTACATCTAGAACCATTTAGGTTACTACAGTACCTTACCCTCCGTATTTTACCAGGACACACACACACACATATATAAAGTAATATCACGCTTATGTTACCCGTAAGGTAAGATAGAGATGTACTTATAGGCAACCGGCATTTTGCCAGTTATTTTTAAAGTCCCATGTACTCGTAATAGGGAGGTGAACCTATTGTCTTTGTTAGTTATTCTACCAGTTTCTCTTACCTACATAAGTGAACAACAGATTAATTAAATCCTCGAAAGTCTTAATTTTATTCATTATTTTAAACTTCACAATAGGGTAGTGTCCTTGAAAAATCTGTTTTGTCCGAAAGTTGGATTAATCAAAAATACTTGACACGTATTTTTTCTTTGGTCACGTAAACCAAAAATAACGACGATATAGTGCGTTGGAATTACGCGTGACGTCACGCCGTGCTACAGTTTTAACGTAAAAGTGACGTCACAAGCCCCTTCAACTTTGATGTTTCATTGTCACTTTTTATTGATTTGAGTAAGCAAAAAAATACGTGTCAAATATTTTTTGTAATCTTACTGACGGACTAAATAGACTTAGGTACTATATTTTTTACCTAGGACACATACCTATTCTCTACAAAAAACACAACAATTCAGACAAAAACAATCTCTACTCAGACGTTTGTCAATAGTAAAAAAAATTGGCAAAGATCCCGTGAATTTCCGTGCAAGCGCCATATTTATTTAGAGAACAATGTATTGGTTTAGGCACCGGATGTCCTTGCACATGTGCGCCTGCGCAAATAGCCTGATATGGCTGTTTGTGACCACCCCCGGGCTGTTGACGGGTTGAAAATGAAAGGTTATTATAGTTTTGGTGATATTGTTAATTCTGTTTTAGAATCGGCATAGTAAACTAGTGTACTAGCTTTGCCCTGCGATTTCATCCAGTACGGTAGATGAGTTATTTATTTAAGTCGTTTTACAGAGTTATAAACTAAACTAATAAGTAATATGTTCATGTAAATATCTACATACATAAGCAGTCTATGATAAATCCTCTGTCTGTTTGTAATGTCAAAAGAACAGCTTTTTTTTTTTTTTAAACGTTGTCCCACACTAGGAATTTCTCCTGTATCGTGGGTGCGTTGGGCTCAACCACTGCGCCAACCGTGTCGTCGTTTTTACTAAATGCGAATGAAAATTTATATCGTAGTTCACCAAAAAATCAATTTTTAGATGTTCTGTCTGCTTGTCTGTTGTTTGAGGTAATCTCTAAAACGGCTGCAAAAATTTTGATGAGATTTTCACTCGTTACTTTATTTTAGAAAAAATACTAGTAACCATGACAAAATGAAAACCCATACAACACGGACAAATTCGCGGACTCACCTAGTCTGTTTATGATATATGTCTGATCATAGATTGATTTCATGGCTCCCTCCCGAGTCCAAACTGCCGTGATAGGAATTAAGATTCGTTAGGTTTAAGAGTAGAGTTGGTGCTCACGACACGTGGCGGCAACTGTACTGTCAGTCGGGCGCAACACGTCACATTAGCATGTCGGTGAAGCGAACCCAAAAATTTTGACCTTAACAAAAATCGCCCAACGCGGATGAACACTTCAAAAAACATTATCTCTCGCTTCTCAGTGGGACGGTAGCCTTATGTCAACTGCTCATCACCTTTTACAAAATCCAGTATTTTCTACACTCAGGGGCAGTTTTCCAATTTAAAATTTAAATGGGACCAACTTTGAAGACAACATTTACAAAAAAAAAAAAATTAAATCGGACTACACCGTAAAAAATTAAAAGTGGTCATCATCTGCCTAACCATAGATGTAGCTAAATACCAGTATTTTACATGGAGCGACTGCCTATCTGGCCTCCACAACCCAATTACTGGGCAACACGATACCCCTTGGTAAGACTGGTTGTCAGACTTTAGGGCTTCTGACTACCCGTAACGACTGTCAAAGATCTACAAATGACAGCCGGGACCAACGGCTTAGCGTGCTTTCCGAGGCACGGAGGAGCCTCGATAGGTTACGAACGGTCATCCGTCCACAGACTGACCTCGGCAAGCGTAGCTTAACCTTTTATCAACCAGTTGTCAGACTTTAGGGGTTCTGGCTACCCGTAAAGACTGTCAAAGATCTACGTGTGAATTAGGTACCTCCTCCTTCTTTTCCGTCTGTTAAAAAGCCATAAACACAACTACGATAAATCCAATAAAACACAACACACCAATACAGCAGGAAAACCCCAAGTTACCACACCATATTTATCAAAAACTCAACCCTCTGAATCTCATTATCGACACGGGGCGCATCGCAAATTACTGTAACTGATACCGGACCATTAGGGGGTTGATCCCATTCAATTTGCGCCGCACACCATGACGACCGTTTTATTGATGGAATGGAAAATGAAAGGTGATGACTGATAAAATTATGGGATTATGGTAACATTGCGTCTGTATTCACTGAAGGGAAAGGCAGAGGTACCTATAGACCTATCACCCACATTTCGCCTGTAACTTGAAGTGTAGTCTATGAATCTTGCTATAAGTTCGTGAGTTTTTTTGCTGTTTTCAAAGGTTTTAATTTTACACTAACTGTGACCGCGACTTAGTCCGCGTGGAATTTAACAAAACATAGTGTTTATTTTCGGCACAAAACCCTATTTTTTTCTCTAAAATAATAGGAGCCCTAGTTACTCCTTGACACAATAGCCAGTAAAAGTTCCGTCAAAATCGGTCCAGCCGTTCTGGAGATTACCTTCAACAAACAGACGGACAGACAAACATTTTTTAAATGGGCTTTTTGGTGTTTAAACTATCATCATGCATTAAGTAAAAAGCTGTTATTTGGACATTACAAGCAAACACTTGATTTTTATTTATTTGTATAAGTAACCAAGTCATAGTGAGGTCCAAGTTAGAAATCTGACCTGACAAAGAAGGGTTTCTTTGTGAGGTCAGATTTCTAAATTTCTAACTTGGACCCCTCCCATCATAATAAATTATGCTCATCTAATAAAATGGTCTACGACTTAATTCAGATACCTTTTGATTCCCATTTCCTCTCAATACAGAAATAGGTAGAACAATATCTCTCCCAAATTAAATTACTCCGAGGTACTCCATTGGTCACACCGGCCCCCAGCCCCGGCCCTCCGCCACGCCCCCTAGGTAACCGGATATCCGGGTGGAAGCCCTATCGCTAAGGTTACCTACCCTGTTTGTTTTGTCTAACTTCCAAGTTTGGGCGATGTAAAATAAGATAAAGTTATGAATAGATATAAAGACATGGGTATGAAAATATCGGCCACGTGTTAAGTACAGAGGCCAGCACATCAAGCTACTCCAAAAATCTATTATACTAGATAAGATACTACTGAGCTGTTGTTAGGAAGGGTTACAGAGTAGAGGGAGCCCAAAGAAAAGATAGATGGATTGTGTGAAAGATGATATGAGATGGCTAGAAAGAAGGTGACTTTTGGAATGACGGTAAATAGAAAAAGAAAATGGAAGAAGAAGACATGCTACGCCGACCTCAAATAAGGGGTAAGGGCAGGAGGATGATTTTTGCTGTACACTGAAATTTTGTTTATTTTATTTTTCACCCAGGGAGAGAAAGATGAATAATAGGTTTTAAAATAAATAATACTCGATAATTCCATTAGAAGACACATTTTCATGTGTATTTCTAACACCGACCTTTACGAAATAGGCCGAATGACGCCCGACAATTCACGCATTTTGATTATTGGCTTGCCCAAAGCTCCGGCTGGTTCATGGCCGCATCATGATTTTTAAGCCGAAAACGGAGGATCGGTCGGTCTCTTATATTACCAGTCGACAGCGATGTGGTGGAATTATTCGATGCCTTATTTTAGTGTGTTGTTAGGTTTAAGATAAACTCGATTAGGAGCTCGTGGCTAAATAAAAATAGCCGCACGGGTTGATCGAAGGTTAAGCTACGCTTGCCGAGGTCAGTCTCTGGATGGGTGACCGTTCGTAACATATCAAGACTCCTCCGTGCCTCGGAAAACGCGTTAAGGCGTTGGTCCCGGTTGTCATTTGTACATCTTTGTCAGTCGTTACGGGTAGTCAGTAAACCGAAAGTCTGACAACCAGTCTTACCAAGGGGTATCGTGTTGCCCAGTATCTGGGTTATGGAGGTGAGATAGGTAGTCGCTCCATGTAAAACACTGGTTTTTAGCTGCATCCGGTTAGACTGGAAGCCGACCCTAACATAGTTGGGAAAAGGCTAGGCAGGTGATATTTTATTGAATTTAAGATATTTTATTGTTTTCTTTATTATATTATAAATAGTTTGCATTATGAAGTTGAAACAAAATACGTTTTGCCAACCAGCCTTTACCTGAACAATCAAATCTCACTCGCTTTGCTGCTCCAGTCCCCACATAAGTAAACAAAGGACTGACGTGACTACAAGCTACGTGGACGGATTTAGATTATCGTAGAACGTACTTAGTACCCACACACTTCGCTCAGAGCCATTCCCCCCGACCCTTTGCTAGAGCCAGCCCGTGAAGCTGAGCCGGTAAATGTTTAAAAAAATGCCCCTAAATAATATATCCATTTGATCCTGCCCGTCCCTTGCTGTCCTCTCTCAGCAACGTCCTAAGCCGAAACAACATATCACCAGTTGTATTTAAGTCCCATGTAATAGAGTGCAAGTCTATTTTCATTAACCTGGCGCCATTCTAGACTCCGGGTTGGTACTGAGTAATTATAGACGGAAAAACCCAATAACACTTTACCCGGCCTGGGAATCGATCGAACTGTGGCCGGTCAGTGGCTTGCTTGGACTTAAACATACATGTCTGGTGAAATGTGGGTGTAGGTACAATATAGGGTGGGAGTAATTTCGAAGCTCAAACTGAAAAGATTCCGGCGTTGAAATTTTTCGTCAGCTGTTCGTACTTTCTTCGTTTTTTATGCTGATGTTTACAAAAAAAAACTGTATAAATTGCTTTCTACGTAATCGAATGAGATTTTTAAAGGAAGACAGAAAGTATTAAGTTTTTAAATAAAAATCTCTTTGGGTGACAGAGTAATGATGATTTTCTCTTTTTTTTTCCTGTTTTAAGTAAAAAACACATCAGAAAAAAACGTAAAATCGAGGAAAAAGCCGACTAGAATTTCAATGCGGGGGGATCTAGAATCATGTACTGAACTCATGGTATCCGTTTGTGATATGATGTCCATTATACCTATACCTAACCTTAGAGGAAATACAGGTGAGATATCGTAAAAAGTAAAGTAAAGTACCAGCCTATTACTGTCTCACAGCGCAGTTAAAAGTATATTTCAAGCAAAGTACGGTATTTTATTGATTCTAATCGCTTATGTTTCTATTACTGGACCTACTTTACCGTTCTCAGAATACTTACCGAGCCACTTAGTGCGAACTCCAAACATTGTAAGCAGCTAATTGTTTTAAGTTATTTGCTTACCTAAGCAGGATACGTGATTGTTTGTGGTGTGAGCAGTTTCTTTTTTTCAAACACTGCTATTATATTATTGGAGTGGAATTGGAGTGGCCCACTTATTAAATAAAGACCTTTTTACATTGCAGGAGGTTATTCTAGGATTTTTGAAAATAACGTAACTAAAGCTTGACTAAATTTGTGCTCTTTTATCGTGTGGAGAGTTACATGACTGGATGAAGAGTGGAAGACCAAAGTAACGATGGATGGATGGATGGTGTGAAAGATAATGAATATATGGCTACTGTAATTTACTAATAAATAAATAAATAAATTGTTGTGTATTTAGTGATAATTTGGTTGTTTAACTATAAACCTGAAGTCCTAACTAGTGATTCCTAGTGAACACCACAGCTAGGAAGAAGGTGACTATTGAGATGACGTCAAATAGAGATGTATGGAAGAAGAAGACATGCTACGCCGACCACAAGTAAACTGAGATAAGGACAAGAGGATGATGATGATGTGCTCTTCTATTTTAGTTAGATAATATTTAAGACTGTCTCGTTGGGCTAGTGAGATCCTGGGTACAATTCCCAACTCGGCCAAAGTGCTATTGAGTTTTTATATTACAAGCTTTCTTAATAGCAGCTCGTCGTCTGTTTCCGACCCGGTATTGCCATAACAATCGGCTCACTCTCTATTACTTACTTGGGACTTAAACATAACTGGGGAAGAGTGAGTGTACTGTAGCTGGTCCACCTCTGCTAACTCTTCGGAGTTACAGGCGTAATGTAATGTTACTTATAGTATTTTAGGTCCACTTAGTAATCAATTCATTAGTTGTATTACAACTTCTGCCTTCGCAAAATACAGTAGTGATCACCGAATTACGTCCTAATAGGCTTATATTCGTATTCGAGTTAACAGGAAATAGAAATATATTATTTGTGATACATAGTTATAGTGGTTGGACATGTTTTAGGAACTGTAGCCTAGCTAACAAACGTTTATAGGCCTTCATTCTTCAATAGGCATTGTTGAAACGTGGCCAATTTCGGCCAGTGCGTACACAAACATTAAAATAACGAAAATACGCGAGGTTAAATACGGCCATCATAAAAACACGTAGTTACATAAACAAAACAAATGAATTCCATTGCTCGCGTACAACGTTTCTTAGTTCTGAGTCAATGTATAGTCCAGCTAAATTGGCGATCAACCTCAAAATGACAGATAATAAGCGGAAACTTGCGTTTATTTATTTAATACTTTAAGCACACAAATTTACAGAGGCGGACTTAATGCCATAGGCATTTTCTAACAGTCAACCTTTGGGTGACGCAGAGACAAACAGTGGTAAGTGACAAGCATTTCAGTACGCTGAGCGCTGCGCAGTCACCGGCCTCTATCGCGAAAACGGTTGAGCGCATGAACACATTTGTCAAATAAAATTTTTAGCAAATTTTAAGTTCAATTATTTTATAATACATGTTAAGATCACTGGAGCAATAGAAACAGAGATAACGAGAAAAAACGGTTTATTTTTCACCTTTGACCTTGAATTACTTACGATACAGACACGAGACTTTATGATACTTGAGAAAAGTTGTAGGACGCCAGAATGAAGATATATAAGAAAATTGAGCTTACTTTGTCGTCGTGACGTCACGTAATCCTGCATCGCGCAAGCAGAATTTACATGAAAAGCTGGATACAGATTACCAATTACGATGAAGTGCAGGTGGCCTGGTGGAAACGGCCCCGACTTACCGAGTCGTGGGTCGAGAATTCAAACCCAGCCAGCCAGAGATGCACTTCACTTTGTGGCCATTTATGACCACTGCTCTCATAACGGTGAAGGAAAACATCGTATAAAACCGGCATGCCCTAGAACTAAAAAATCGAGGACATGTGACATCCACCACTGCACTGGGCCTGCATGGTGGATCGTCACCTGGTCTGCCGTAACTCTCCCTCCAATCTGGTGACTCAATGTGATCAATCACCATCAGCTAAGCTGGTGATACCGAGCACGAACTCCAGCGCAGCTTTCGAAGAGAAACTTTGCCATTATCATTGTTAGCAACAGTTACGGCCTTACCTGACCGGTGTCTTACCATCTTCAATGCTTTATCCCAGGTGTTGAATAATAGACAATGATGATGGTTAAGTTCCGCTTCGAAGGCAGCATTGGTGTTCATGGTCTTTCATGGAAATTTTATTTCTTTTTTCAATTTAAAGTTTTTCATTTTGAGAATTTGCCGTTTACAGAAATTCCTATATTCGAATTTGCCTTATATGGAATTTTCCATAGTGAGAATTGGCCATTTATCAACTCATGTGCCATATGAGGAATATGGCATTTTACGCATTAACCCTCAGATACTATGTATGGTCCTCAAATGATTTATATGACCAAGATCACGTATACACTTTAAAAGAGCTAACTAAGCATGAGATTCTGGGTTCGATTTTAGGGTTGAGCAATGTGTTATTGGGATTTTTCATTAGCAGCCCGGAATCTAGATGAATGCCAGGTTGATGGCAATAGACTAGCCCCCGATTACATGGGACTTAAACATTACTGGCGAAATGTGGGTGTACTCTAGGTACACCTAAGCCTTGCTCGCATTAAGGGTGTCCGGCCTTTTTACCCATATGTCAGGTTAAACTGGCTGGTCTGTCTTTTTGGTTTTAAGACCTACCCTCACCTGGCATGGAGGTCTATGTCCCAGCATATTAGTGGTAAGGTGCAGGCTCACTATGTATGGTAGAATGGTGACAAGAACGCTTCGCGGTATACAGGCGTGATGTTGTATGTTTTAAAAAGCGACTGTGATCTACGAGTTTGTATCGGTGTTTCTTCTCAGAGTACTCACTCAGCTTGTAAATATCGACCTCATCTAGTTTTAGTTCAAAAGTAAAATGTTTCAGTCGTGTACTTTTTTAAACGCTTGTAAATCTTGATGAAAATAATGTAAGGGTGTTTTTTGGTAAATGAACATCATTATTATTATTAACACCTTAACTGCCAGACAACGAGACACAATAGAAAATGTATTGATTGTCGGTCACCTGGCGTTTAAGGTGTTAAATATACTTATGACACATAGAAGTCTGTAGCAAACTCCATCATCCGCCTAGCCTTTTCCCAACTATGTTGGGGTCGGCTTCCAGTCTAACCGGATGCAGCTGAATATCAGTGTTTTTCATGGAGCGACTGCCTATCTGACCTCCACAACCCAGTTACTGGGCAACACGATACTCCTTGGTAGGACTGGTTGTCAGACTTTCGGGCTGGTTACCCGTAACGACTGTCAAAGATCTACAAATGACAACCGGGACCAACAGCTTAACGGGCTTTCCGAGGCACGGAGGAGTCTCGATATGTTACGAATGTTCAACCATCCACAGGCTGACCTCGGCAAGCGTAGCTAAACCTTCGACACCGGCACTACACAGCACCAATGTCGTTCTTACAATTTGTACTAAGAGTGCAACAGCGCCATTACGTACGTGAAACTAATTACGTTAGACTAATAACTAGGTAATTTGACGTTTTCGCTTGGTAAACTTCTGGCAAGAAATTCGTGCTAGTGCTAGGGACCTATCTAGCATAATAAAGCTGTAGCTTTTTGTTTTTTTTTTTGTTTTAAAGCATTCATATCTGCCACTACCAGTCGGCTTTGAAAACATATTTTTGCATTCCTGAGGAAGGTTATATTAATTATGCCTTATATTTTTAACATCACACTACTACCTTAAGGCGGGGTGGAACTGCGGGGTACATACAGGGTACATACAATTAGGACTTGGGTTAGTATAATCTCCTCTCCGAATAATAATAATAGAAATCCTCAAATTAAGTTTAATTACGACCAATTATAAATTAAGTAAGGTTTTAAATTCAGTTTACCATCAAGAAATGACCAATCATAAATTTTATTTACTGTTTAGTTTATTCAATAGAGCTTACCTCACAAACGCACGCCACTTGCTCCTGTGTAAAGCCGAAACTCGGCAGGGGAGCATCTCTAGGGGGGCTCGACTCCCGCTGACCCCATTCGGGGCCCCCCAACATGTCCAAATGCTCGTCTCCAGCCACTTTGACACAATTTCACAACAACTTATTCGAAAAACCACCAAAAATGGCGATCAACCACCACAGTTCACGAAATATCATTCACTTTCCCGCGCTTTCACTGTGTTTTTTTTTAATCTATGGTTGTTTTTCTTCAACGAGAATATAAGTGCGTTCAAAAATCGAGTGTTTGCACTCCCACTGTTTTTTGAAAATACTTTAAACGGTAAATAAACATAAAAAGGCGGCAGTCCCAAAAATTTTTAAACAAAAGCGATCACCTTTTAAACGTCGATTACTTATTTGTGTTCCGATTTCGAAAATGGCCTGAAGTTTGTTTATGAATACGAGTGAGTTGTATTTAGAGTCAACTTTTTTAATTTTATTTTTTAATTCACTTCCAGTCTCTGTCTGGATAAAGTCCGTTTACACCAAGCATTTGTTAAGATAAATGCTTTTTAAATTATTATTCGGTTGATGTATTTCACTTTATTATTGGTTTTCTCTTCTTTTTCATTTTAGTTTCAAATTGCTGCAGACTGGCGCTGCGTTCACCTGTAACAATAGAAATTCATAATCAATAATGGTACGTTTCCTCTACATAATACACCTAAATGTAAAAACAGGAGGTAGGTACACAGTTAAATCCTACTTAGTTCTGTCAAAATGAGTCAATCCACGATGTCTTATTACTTTAGTTATCTGCATCAAACAAATCCAATATTGCAACCGTTGTAGAAATATTACTACACATCATACTATCATCAGTACAAAAAAACATCCAAAATCATTACAATAACTTCCAAAAATGGAAGAAACTCGAGTCAGATTCGGCTTGTTTTTGCAGAACATAATAAGTTAACAGTATTAATATCAAAAGTTTCAGTAAATGGTTGATTAAGCTTTTTTAAAACGAACAATAAGATGCAATGACAGTTTTGTTTTAGATTTAGATATGTATCAGACAATGAAAACGTAAAATGTGACATAAACCAAAGCTTAGGAAATATTCATCATTTGAAATATATTCTTCTATATATTATTCTTTCAGTATAAAAAATCGTAAATCCTGAAATTATCAAAGTAATTGCAGACTTCACGACTGTTCCTGCTTTTTGTATAATTTGTTTAATTTTGTAGTCAGTTTTTAATTACAAATAATATTAATTTCTGTAATTTTTTTACGACACGGTTGGCGCAGCGGTTGAGCCATCGGCTGCTGCGACGCGTGTTGTGGGTTCGATCCCCGCACGGAACAAATATTTGTATGACCTACAGGTAATTGTTCCGGGTCTGGCTGTTTGTGTATGTGAGTTTAAATGTTTGTAAACGCACCCACGATACAGGAGAAATTCCTAGTGTGGGGCAACGTTTTTATAAAAAAAGGAAAAAAAAAAGAAAAATGGGTTTTTACAAACACTTTTAAAATCAAAAAACAACATTTAGGTTATGTTTGTTTAAAACTAGGTCGGCGTTTCCCTATTATGGGAAGAAACACTAAAAGAAAGCCAGAAGTCACAGTCTCTTTTAAAGTCCAGACATTATCTTGATCAGATGATGTGAGGACCATGCAGATTAGTGTCTGAGATGATCTTTTGAGGAAAGAACCCCACAAATATGAGTGGACCTGTCCAGTCAGTGCAAGAACTTGTCAGAAATTGAACTCAGAACTAAGGAGTATAAATAGTCGTATTGATTTAAAAAAAAAACATATTTAAATCTTTAATGCAGCTGACGATGTCCCCTTCCTAAACCTAGGTCAAAGGCACAGCCCCAAAGCTACTGATTATACCTGGGGTGCATTTTATAATAGCCGATAATTACTTCCGGCGTACCCTGGCGGCCATTATTATAATTACCTGGCTTGCTGTCTAGCCAATCTTTGTACCTCGTCTTATAGTTGTTGAGCCATCGGCTGTTGCGCCGCGTGTTGTGGGTTCGAACCCCGCACGGAACAAATATTTGTATGACCTATAAGTAATTGTTCCGGGTCTGGCTGTTTGTGTATGTGAGTTTAAATGTTTGTAAACGCACCTACGATACAGGAGAAATTCCAAATGTGGGGCAAGGTTAAAAAAAAATGGTGGACCATTGACAATATAGCTCGTAGGTACAACTATGGGAAATAACGAAGAACTGCTATTATGTAATATAAGTCCCTATAGTCTTCGAGTAAAATGGCTGTGTATCATTCGGACAGACAGACTCACCAATGCGACGGATAACTCATTATTATAAGAAAATCGTTCTGCCATTTGACAACGGAACCCTAAAATAAGTAATTCATCAGCTGCAAATAATACTTTCTGATTATCTTTTATTAGACACGGTAGTTCATTGAATATTGATGAGAATTAGGAAAGGGCAAATCATTGACCCTTGGTGAACTCCCACAGTTTCTGTGATAATTCCAATTGAAAGAGATGTTTTTAGGTTTTATGTAATGTGTTTTTATTTGGTTTAGACATTGATTTAGTTTTATATAAACTGTTAACCACGTTGCACTCATATTATCTGTGTTTTGTGTCACCATATCATCACCAAACCATATCAATCATAAGGATAAAGTCCCTAGAAACATTTTTAGTTTTAAATTGAGGGAAGATCATGATCTAACTAATAATAAAACCCGCCAATTATTGTCCAATTGCACCTTAGTTTCATACAGAGAAATCATGAGCATCATCACGTTTGCCTAAGGCGGGTTGACGATTACATATTGATTATAAGAAAGAAATCTAAATTGAATAAATAAAATAATTGTTAGATCCTAAAACGTTTGCAAGAGAGATTTGAACCTTATGGTTGATTCCTTCGAATAGTGTTTAAAAATATTACATGTTAGGTTAGTTAGCAAAGTACTAACTTTCGGAAAAAAAAGGGTTCTTTAAATAATAATTGGTAGCAACAGTATTTAGGGTACCTCCAAGGCCCGCTTCAACTTTACACCCTGTATAAAAACCTCCACATTAAATCAATTTCTCATCGCAATCAACCACAAAATCTTTTGAAACGAGGCCCTACCATCAATTTTCCATATTTTTATCACCAAAAAACATACCATCACGTACTTTGAAGCATTACTAAGATTCACTGACGCGACAACGCAAGATTTAGTACAAAATTCTATAAAACAATCCAAAATTTTGTGTTACAAAACCTAAAATACTCTTTAGAGACAAAGCTCACGTATATTTCTGTCTCTTTCACTTTTATTGGTGTAATAAAGCGTGAGAGAGATGCAGGAGGGTCGTCAAGGGGCACGAAGTTAAATGTTTGGTGTTTTAAGTAATTTTTATCATCGACACGATCGCAAGGGAGGCCTCCTTGATATATGGAGTTGACGGGTTAACAGTGATGTACATTTATTGTCGATGGTTCTTGTCTTTATTTTTTTGTTTTGTGCTTGTTCATGTTTTAGCGAATGAATTGTGTCATAGAGACGATGAGACATTTTTAGTTGTTCTACCTATAGTTTTTGTATAGAGTTCGTTGACACCGTGGTGTATATTAATGACTATGGGGTAACTGAAGCTTGTTCGTGTGATCGCTGCACTGTTAAATATCCCATCAATGTCATTATTGTCTCTTGATTAAAATAATACATATTTTAATCACTAATGTACACAATATATTTAATTGTTGCATCTCACGAAAGTGTGTTGTCCTTGTGTGTGTGTGTGTGTGTAGGATTTTAGATGCCCGATTACATTGTTTCTGTGTATCTTCGTCTTAATGCAACATCTATAAAGACGAATTAAGGAAAAAGAAAGCGGCTTATATTAGTAAAAGAGCAGATACAGTGGAAAATTACTGGCTCGATATTTTTTTTGCTTTGCAGGGATTCCTCCCATAGTTTTCATCTTTGGAATAAGGGTATATAAATTTCGTAAGAAGTGGCTTGTTTCCAAATCAAATATGGATAGTGACAGCTTGGTATCAAATGCATGTACAATCTACAGTGGCGCCACCTGCAAACAACTGGCAGTTTTAATAGCCATTAGACATTCATTATTTAGTCTTCAGAACTACATTTTACGCCGTTTCATACATAGAAATAAAATAAGTGCAAAAGTATTTTGTCCGCAAAACAGCTGTGATGGTGATTCTTTATGTGAATGATATAGCTTCAAAAGTTTCTTAATGCGAGAACAAAAAAACAAATAAAAAGCTCATTCCCCGTAATAGGGTCACTTTATGAAAAACATATGACGTCATATAACGTTCGAGACAATCCGAAACGTCTTCTAAATAATTTAAATTTAGAGTCATTGAAGAAATTTAGGTTGCGTTTTGTATTTACATTGTAACGTATTTGGATGCGTTCCAAATGATTCTATTCGTCAACTCGAATACTTTAGGATACTCATATTCTTAAACTTTTTTATGCCCAGTACGCAATAGATATTTAGAGAGAATAAAGACGCTGTTTTTCTTTGTCACTAAAATATTTGAAATCTGTCAAGTTTTTATTTTCGTCTCAATTCAGTGAGATCTTTTATCTATGATCAAAAACATAGAGATCGTTATCAAAATGACAAGAACAAGGTTCATTATTTTTAAATGAAAATTAACTTATAAAATGCAAAAGAGATAAGATAACAATCTCTAAAGATAATATAAAGTTGAGCTTCTTAAAAAAATAAATAATAAAACACGAATATTTTATCATACGTAATGAGTACCACCGTAATTTTGCAAACAGAAATATTTCCGAGAAGACATACACAGTGCTAGAGACGTTCTGTCGTATGCATGCGATAAAACTGTAATCCTCCAATTAAAATTCCCTTACTCCGGTTTGTAGGCGCCACTACACAATATTTTACATTAATAACGACAATCGACATCGCAGACCGCATCACTATTACCCCACGTGGTGTCCGCGATCCTTATCGTACAACACCAGCTGTAAAACGCAAGATTTATCGATATTTTACCACTCCACGATGGCCGAACAAATCACGCCACTATTTAGCGATTTGATTTTTAGGGTTCCGTATGCAAAGGGTGCCGACGGGACCATTATTATATTACTAAGCCTACACTGTCCGTCCGTCAGTCTGTCTTACAGCGGGCTGTATCTCACGAAACGATATGGGTAGACAGTTACAATTTTCACAGTGTGTATACTTCTATTGCTGTTTAATAACAAATAATAAACGACTAACAAGGGGTATTTATAAGAAAGATATAAGCGGAAACACCGCCGGTAGAGGACGCCCCAGAAGGATACGCTGACATTTTTGGTGATGTTCTTCAAAATGGTCAGGTACTTGCAACCGGCATGCGTGTATGGCCAGATTTATGAACGTAAACGGAGCAAAAGGCGTATGTTAGGATCGTAGCAGGTGTATGTAATAAAATATAAACGGCAAGACACGAACAGGGTTTTTTTTTAATCGATGGTGCGGAACCCTTTGCATGCGAGTTCAACTCGTCCTTAGCCAGTTTCTTTTTTCGATATACCAATTATTCGGTTGTGAGTTTGTCGACTGATTTTTTCGATTGATAAAATTCTGTTTAGACCGATTTCGTTCTGATAAAATGTTTGAATTAATTAATTGGTTATTTTAGATAATGTTTGAGAATGTCGATCTATTAGTTTACGTTTAGTTCATTTATAGGAGACAGACTTGACAAATATCATAAGTTCACGCCTGTATTCAACGATAGATTAAGCAGAGGCGTACTCTATCTGTGTACCCATACCTGCCATGACAATTCTTTTATTTTTAGATCTCTATAAAACGACTTCAAGCGTATTACAGGTCGGGCAGTGTTATTGGGTTTTTCCATCTGGAATTGTGCACGATTGCTGGCAATAGGCTCGCCCCTATTAAATGGATTTACAAAAAAAATCTTATTCTTATTTTTCTTATTTAAAAAAAAAACGTTGCCCACCCCACACTAGTATTTTCTCCTGTATCGTGGGTGCGTTTACAAACATTGAAACTCACATACAAAAACAGCCAAACCCGGAACAACTACCTGTAGGCCATACAAGTACTTGTTCCGTGCGGGAATCGAACCCACGACACGTGTTGTGTTTTGTTAAAATGATTTTGAAAATATCTCAATATATATTTCTCCCTTCGATTTCACTTCGAACACGCAGAATAAGAAGTTAAAATAATTCTTTGTCATTAACTTTTGGAATCAACCAATCAATCTTAACGATATCCGTGATATAAGAAATTATAAATTCTTCAACTCTGATAAAATTCTTAAACATTCCACCATTGGTTTGCTTTTTTTTCTGTTAGTATTTATTTCTTAAATAATAACAAGAACACCAGTTTGTTACTATCCAACTGTAGGGCAAAGGCCTCTTCTCATACAGAGAAGGTTTTGGGGTATGAGGAACAGGGTGTAAAGTTCCTCATCCGCCATAGAAAAGGGAGGATCCTCTGACCAGATGGATGTTGTGTCTGGTGGGCTACTGCCCGACGGTTGTGATCGGGCTCATGTATTTGTTCAATCGCTCGGATAACTTTATGTACAGACTCCAGTACATCAAGCTACCACAAAGTGTCAAAATTTGGCAATTGAATTCGAACCTGATTTCTTTTGCGATAGATTTGAAATACTATCAAGGAAATTTGACACATTGGGGTTAGCTTGATGTGCTGGCCTCTGTACTTAGCATACGTCAGATTTAGTTCGAATGTGGCGAGATAAATGTCGATACAAAGGCACGAGCATTAATCACCATGCTTGCTCAATGCGGTTTAGCTATTTTAAACTTATTAATTATAAGTCTAGGCTACGATGTTTTCCTTCACCGATGGAAGTAATGTTTATTTTAAACTTTTTAATGACAAAAGAATCAGCATTGCTATTCAACGTTGCAATGCTGTCAGCCTTTTCTTTTTTTTTTCTTTTTTATAAAAAAAACGTTGCCCCACACTAGGAATTTCTCCTGTATCGTGGGTGCGTTTACAAACATTTAATCTCACATATACAAACAGCCAGACCCGGAACAACTATCTGTAGGCCATACAAATATTTGTTCCGTGCGGGGATCGAACCCGCGACACTGAGCGCAACAGCCAAACGTTTAACTACTGCGCCAACCGTGTCGTCTTTTGAGTGATGCAGATGAATGTTTCGATGCACTGTGATTCTTTATTTTCTTTTTTTATTTTCATTCATTAATAGTTTTATCATTGTTACGAAAAGATAAACTTAGAAAGTTCTTTATTATCTATATTGATTTGGTTCAAAACTAGACAGAGACCAACACAAAGAACTAATCTAATTATAACCCGTTGTCAATATTTAGTAAAAACATAGAACATAGAATCAAGAGTATCATGAACTTGGCTAGTAGTAAGTATTTTATTTGTTTAAACATGGTGTACATACAAGATACTAATAGAATACAGAAAATTTCTAGCATGTTCAGCCGCATATCGCGGCGTACAAATATGTAGGAAGAGATGATGCATAAACCGTGACAATATTCTTCAAAATTACGTTTCATCATTATTCATTAAAGATTAGGATTACTATTTATTAAGCATTTAAAATGATCCTGCTCTGTCTGCATGAGTTAACTCTTCATTTTCCAAGTAAAACCTATACAAATTAGTGTGCCTAGCAACGCTTCGTAAACAACGTTATGTCAAGTTCAACGGTATTCAAATTTAAAATACTACATCTATCATGTAGCATTTCAGTATAAATGTAACATGCAAGCATATTAGTTAAACGTCTTAAAAAAAAAATATAAACCTCCACAACCCTGGATAACACGATACTCTTTAGTAACACTGGTTGTCACATATGTTCGAAACGAGTATAAGCACCGGCACGGATCTTGAGCGTTAGACGCAGCAGTGGGAGTAAGTTCGTGCATAGGCACTTTATGCTCAAATCGACTACTGCGCAAGTCAAAATTCGTACCGTTAAACATTTTCAAATTTAAAATCGTTCGAATATTTGAATTGACGTTACATTTGCGTCAAGCATTTGTGCTAGGCACGATGTTCTTTTGTAACCGTGAAACGTGTACAAAATACATAGACACAAGTTACACAATCACTGTAAAGTTAAAAATAAATAGCATGAATAAACCCCGAAGCTAACGTACTAACTACGTCTCTTAAATTCGAATTAAAAAGCCTTAAAATCTCCAACTGCCTTCACCTATTTGACAAAACTATCAATTAAGAAAACGATCCAACACAACGCTCAAATAGGCCTAACTCAATTGAACTCAGATTTTATCGAAGCCCCATAAAATGGTACTTTTATGTTCCGAGACCCGCAGGAGGTTAATTAATGACCATGTAGGACCATATTACACCACGAATTACGACCGAGAGCTTATAATAAACTTAGGAACATTCGTAACATATGTTTTTGGGATAATATTATTGAAAAATTTAATTAATTGCCCGATAAAACTCGGTTTGATGGTTTTACGGAGATCTCCATCTTTCTTTTTTTTTTTGTAAGTTCTTCGATGTCGTGAACTGAGTTTGAAAAAAGAACGAGGTTCAAATGTATTGAGGGATGTTGTCAAAGTGACACGTCATAGTTTTTTATGAGTAATAAAGACTTTGAAATAAGGAATGTCAACGTTCCATAGACAACACTTTGACAACCTGTGGGTATCTTGTAAGAAGGCTCAAAAGTAGCAAGTGACCTCTTTTCTGTTTATAACAACTCATCCATGGAAAGAAAAAAATGATTTTTTGCCACAGAGGAAGTGCATACCTATTATAAAAATAAAAAAAGGCAATTCTAACTAATGATTGTTTTAGTAATTATTTAGCTCAAATTATGTCACTACTAACCGTCTACAATTCAAGGCCCATAAAACTCTTTCAAATGATTGGTTGTCATTAAACAATTAAGGTCACTTAAAAATTAGATTTCACCGGTCGTAAATCATAGAAAAATTCTCATTACCTTTTTAATACACATTGCTCAGTTGGTCATCACTTCCAATACACAACATTGTTTATTCCTCTTTAAAATTGATCATCGATAACAAACCTTTTTTCCATGACCTTTACAACGATTAAGTAACAAAATACATTTTATATCGTGAGGGACACTTCTATAATTTCATATGAGCCATTTATCGGTCTCGCCGTGTGGTCTCGCTTTGAAAGGGCCACCCTATCACTTCTCAGCGAGTAAAAGGAACGTGAAAGGGTTTAAATGAAGAGGATGGGTGGCAATACGTATTCGCTCTCAAGTTGGCATTGACTGTGTTGGAAAATATGGCGGACGTGGTGAAAATATTTGCCACTGAGCAAGGTTATAATAAAACATACTTTTGATTTTATTCTCCGAATATAATTCTGGAAAAGGGGATAAGACTTGTAGAATAAGTATAGGAGACTGGTCCCTAAATTAAACGGAAGATTGTATCTACTAAGGACACTAGGACCTACCCTCATTAGGGTAGGTACAGATATATCATAAAGGGATTGTAAGAATTGTACCTAAGTACTATGTAAGGGACAAACTATTTTCAATTTCAACCGACAAAATAGTTGAATAATAACAAAAAAATGGACTTTACTGTCATTACGAATTTATGCCATGGTGAGAGTGAGAGTACAATTGATACGTGGTTTGATTAAAGGTGTGGTGTATGTATGTATAATGATTCTGTAAAGTACAACTTTTGCAATTCATCTGTAAGTTGACAGAACTAATGTCGCATGCAACACTGAAAAATGCAAAATGGTGGTTCATAAATCAAATAACCAGCAAGGTATTGTACTAAACTGTAATAGAATTTACTTTGTAGGTTATTCTTTTACAACACAACAATTTTTTTTAAATGTTTTAGTGTCACAGGTGACATTAGATTCTGTTAAGTAATTAGTACTGCATGTAATTAAAAATCGAACTGTAGAAAAAAGTCATGGACTGATTAACCCGACAATGGGATAACTCAGACATATAGAATCAAGTTCTTCCAACGTATCGAACAGATTGGTTGCTGATGAGCCAGCTGCCTCACTTCATCCCAGCAAAAACATTGGGTAGTGGGGACTGTCTTATGTATTGATGATTCTCAGCCTAATTTTAATAAATGAATTTTGATTTGATAGTTACATTCATATAGAATAGTTAAATCCTTTCGCTCGCAAGCGCAGTCTCTTGAACTTTTGATCGTCTTTTTTTTCATTCCAGGTCAAAATTGTTCAAGACTGGCATTACAATATGATAGAAATACAGTAAATACCTGGCAATTAATATGACGCATTGAATTTTAAAAAGAGTCCGTCATAATATATCGCCGTCTCAGTCACTCATACCTGCCTGTGTAGAAGTCTCGTTCTAAAAGCCGGTCGGGCACTTGTATTCGTGACGTTTGACATGAGCGGAGAATCGCACAACATTAGTCTGCGGTCACAATATGTCTGCCAAAAACAAATGAGTCGTTGAATTGCACAGAGTATGGGAACACCTCGCTCGAGCTAGAGAC
Source organism: Phlogophora meticulosa (assembly GCA_905147745.2). Taxonomy (NCBI): domain Eukaryota; kingdom Metazoa; phylum Arthropoda; class Insecta; order Lepidoptera; family Noctuidae; genus Phlogophora; species Phlogophora meticulosa. The sequence goes on along the minus strand of LR990543.1, from coordinate 10,227,831 downwards.
GGCACTGTGAACACTATTCATATGAACCAAGCATGTCAGTGTGTGTCACTGATCACCCATACAAACTAGGGCTCGAGACGTGTCCGTGGCTTCTAAATATGCCTGTTACAACTGAAACATGCGCTCAGGAGGCCTAGACAAATTCCTTTTTCTGTAAGGAAACCAATGGAAAGGTCAAATTGTATGGAGTTGACATTAGCTTTAGAGATGTCTCGTCATTAAATGCCATTGCCATAGATTTTGACGTTAACGTTTGACGTTTTACGGTACAAATTATTTATTGTCTAGGCCTGCAGTGCATCCAGCGCGGACACGAATCATCATCATCCTCCTACCCTTATCTCAAGCAATTTGAATTGAGTGGCAGCTTCTTTCATACATCAATATTTATCGTTTTCTCAATAGTCACCTCCTTCCTAGCCATATCATTATCCACACTATCCATCCATAGTTTCTTTGGTCTTCCTCTACTCTTGTGAGCCTCCACATTCATACTCAAAACTATCCTCACAACATGATCCTCATTCTTCCACATCACATATCTTGTGCAAATAGCGTCTCTAGTCATTGCCGGAGCGAGGATTCCGCACTCTGTGTTGTATTAGGACGTTGTGAGCATTTGGCAAGGGGCTTAGTTGCACTGACAATCATTTGTAAAGCTACGGGAGAGGCCGATGATCTTAATTTTTGTGACAGGGTGCTAATTAAGCTGACATCACATCACCAATCCTTCATTTAAGGGGTAACCGAAGTAGTAGAAAAGGCGACGTTAAAGAAGGTGAGAGATGTATGGTGCGTTCCCATTTTACCCGTAGTGTTTAAGTCCCATGTAATAGAGGCAAACCTGGCATTAAATCTGCTGAAAGTTCCTTGATTCTCCTTGTCGAAACGACGGTTAATTTACGTATTGTATTAAATGAGTGGGGGCCCTTTAGATATTTTTAGGTCCTCAGAGGTCAGGTGTAAGGAAACTTTGGACTCTCCAACAGAAAGGGTGTCGGTGGGGTCAATAGGTAATCTCTTACCATTTCGCCAGATGGTGCTTGCAGTGGCCTATCTGGGTCTGCAGTTGTTGCTGTTGATTACTTTTTACATAGGTCATTTTAGGTCACGTCCTAGTGGCAGATGCTCTTGGGTCTATGTTGGGTGGTGGTCGGTGCTGTGTTTCCCACATCTCCATTTTCGAATTTGGCGTTAGGTCTTAGATCTTGTGTACAATAGCTCTTTTACTCGTATTTTTTTAATTCTGTGACAGTATAAGTTTGTACCCACTTATTCATCAATTCGGATTATATTCGCACGCTGTTCCATCATGTTCTAAGACAGTTGTTGTAAAATTTTATTGTCATAATCTAATGAGTCTTGTCTGTTTTGTTTTTTTATTAAATATTATTTATTTTACTGAAGAGTTCGTGGCGAAATAAAAACCGCCGCACGGGTTGATCGAAGGCTAAGCTACGCTTGCCGAGGTTAATCTGTGAATGGGTGACCATTCATTACATATCAAGAGCCTCGGAAAGTACGTTAAGCCGTTGGTCCTGGCTGTCAAAGAAGCCCGAAAGTCTGACAACCAGTCTTAGTAAGATGTATCGTGATGCCCAGAAACTAGGTTGTAGAGGTCAGATAGGCAGTCGCACCATGTAAAATACTAGTTTTCAGCTGCATGCGGTTAGACTGGAAGCCGACCCCAACATAGCTGGGATGATGATGATTTGACGGCACGGTTGGCGCAGTGGCTGAGCGATCGACGTCGTGGGTTCGATTCCCGCACGGAACAAAAATTTGTATGGCATACAGGTAGTTGTTCCGGGTCTGGCTTTTTGTGTATGTGAGTTTGAATGTTTGTTAACGCACCCACGACACAGGAGAAATTCCTAGTGTGGGGCAATGTTTAAAAAAAAATGAAAAAAATGAAATGAATTAAAATGAATGATGATGATGATTTTATTTATTAAGTCTTTAGAAGTCGGCTTATGCTTTATAATCCTTTAAGCGCTTTTGCAGCGCCTGCCATTAATGATTTTGTCCAACGATCCCAGCACGCTTACACAGTTTTTCTGGTTCTTTATTTGAAGATAATCACCCTTAATTGTTTGTTTCGTGGTTTCACTAACACCTTGTTTAGTGGAAAATAGAACACACCTTCCTTTCAAAGTACAAGTCTTCAAGCAAAATGGCTGTGTAACATCCGGACTAATAAGCCGAAGTTATTAAGTTTCCATTTTTGCTGTTTGGCTACGGATCTCAAATACGAATAGCACACAGGAAATCAGGACCCCCATGCTCAGCAGCGGCTCTTGACCAACGAAGCAGTAATTAGGATGATTCATCGTTATTACATTGTAAGTGTTCACTGATTAAGATGTCGCGGTGATGATTCATTAAAAATACTACGTGGACATGTGGTTCATGAATAACGTACGCTGCTTTAAGTGCATACATACATACATAAACTCCTTTTTTCCCATGGTGCAGGCAGAAACTATAGAACCTTACTACTTTTGACGACCGATGTGGCGCGGCGGGTGAAGGTCCGCCTGCCACGCAGGAAGTTGCAGGTTCGATTCCCGCCTTGGGACAAATGTTTGTACGATCTACAAAGATTTGTTTCTATCTATGTAATGTATTGTATTAAGTATATCAATCATCTAGTACCCATAACACAAGCTTTGCTTAGCTTGGGGCTAGCTATAATGATGGTGTGTGGATTGTGAAGAATTATTTATTTCATTTTTTTTATTTTAACTGCTACGATCCTCACCTTTTGCTACGTTCATACATCTGGTCATACGTACACGCCGGTTGCGAGTACTACGCACCTGACCTTTCTGAAGAACATCACTAACAAGGTCAGTGTACGTTCCTCCTTCCTGCCGAAAATACTTAGCTTGTCTTTTGTTGTTCGTTTTGAAATACGTAAAGTACCGGAAAAATAGGGGTGATTCGAAACAAAACTTTGAATAGGATTTCCACGTCAGTTCAATATAAGCTGCATTCGGTTAGACAGGAAGCAAATGATGATAATAACTACTTCTAATAAAGTATCGAAATTGTTCATTTCAATTCACTAATAAATATTGAGTCTTTGTATCATCCATTTGCCTAGTCTAGAGCTAGGACTAGGCTTCTGGCAACCCGTAACAACTGTCAAAGACCTACAAATGACACCTGGGACCAGCGGCTTAACATGCTTCCAAGGCATGGAGAGGTCTCGATATTAGATGTGTAGTCACCCATCCACGGACCGATCTAGGAAAGCGATTATTTTGAAGATCGACCACAATCCATTAATAGGCTACTTTTTTTTAGTTATAGTTAAGAACAAACTCTCTTCTGTTCTGGGGAGTTTGTTCCGCCACTTCTTCTTCCTAGCAAAAACACTAGGAAGTGGTGAATGGTGGGCGTTTTGGGGGACTGTTTTTTGTAAACGTTTTTGACGTTCAAAAAGTGGTGATTTTCAGCCTAATTTGAATAAACGAATTTTGATTTTGATTTTGGTTTTGAAACAGCATCGGTGGCCCAACATGGTGGACCGGCGACCTGGTGAAGCCGATGAATGAGCGCAGCGCACGACCGTGCTTTGTGGGAATCTTTGAGGGATCTCTTTCTTTTTATGTCCAGCAGTGGACGTCTTTTGCCTCCATGGTGAGGCTTCAAGATCCAGTTGTAAATGATAACTGCATCACAGTTCGTTGTTCGTGGGTTATTAAAACGTAAGATGGGGACGACTTTGTTTATTGGTTTAACATCTAAATATAGAGCAGTTAGTTTCAATGTTTTCGCTGTTTCTCTTGTATCCCCTTGACCTAGGGTAGGTGGAACAACATTGTCGGAGTACTACTTATCAAAACCATTATGGCCGTCATCATTTGAAGAACAGTAGCTCTCGGCCCTGACTCATCTGTTGACCGAGTATGTTTACGTTTCTTGAAATCATTAGTTTGCTTAGCTCTTTATAATTCAACCGTTTCATAATCTCTCGTGTCAGCATTATGCTGTGCTAAAATGTGTAGCTAAGACATGCTGATCTAACCAGGCTTGGCTGGTCCTACATGGCTCTCTGATATAATTTGTGGAGACTCTTTTCTTAATATATTCAGCTTTTTTTTTCATAGTCTACGTATTTGCAGTCTCTAAGCAATGGCATCAGTGACCAAACGCTGCATGTACCGTAATATGCGCCTACGATGCTAATGTATTATCATCTAGTCTATGGTCGTGCCTGGTTGTTGTCAATAGACTCGCCCTCCATTACCTACATGGGACTTAACATAACAGGCCAAATATGGGTGAGCTATGGGTCCACCTCTAAGTAACCCTTTGAAAAACACAGGCGTGGTGTTATGTATATACATGTGTAAATAATATCTAGCTCTTAACTCTACTGAAATGAAGCATATCAGTCCTGCGGGATGTCGGTATTAAGTCCAGAAGTACCCTTGACGTGTACACAGTATGCCTCTTACAACATGACAGCACCTTCTCAATAAACGAATCAACACCATTGATATATTCCTAACTCCTTTAACAGACACCATGAAAATTAACAGACACCATGAAAATTAACCGACCGTTTAAAATAAACGCTTCTTAGTCACGGACAGTCACGGTCAATTTTATGCAGAAGCTATAAAACTAACTGAAATGACAACATTTCGAAAACAAACCAGCAAATAAGTTGTCTATGAAGTTTAACACCAAAGAGGTTTTGACATCAGTCAAGCGGAAGTTATGTGCGTTCTTAATTTGAAATATTTGTGTCTTCTCTTTTGTTTTTGGAACGACACTTTTATTTATTGTGCGACATTCAAACTATGGGCTCTACTTTATTTTATCTTTGATCAACCATTCCCATTTATTCCTCAATAAATGTCTTCTGAAAATTTAGTAAATAATTCTGTTTGTGTTAGAATATTTCGTGTATATCCTGACAGCTGTTTTTAATATGCTTTTCTAAATCAACGTGTTTATATTGGTTTTTATTTTTAAATACATACGTTACAATTTTGATTGTACCAGTATTTGAGGAACTTCAATGCAATAACTTCTTCATGGCCTATGTCAAGCAGTGGCCGTCATTCTACTGAAAATATTACAATAGCCATCATTGTTTAAATCAAAGCTTTCTCAGAATTCATCAACGGTGCATTAGCTTTTTGGGCTTAAAACAAAGGTGCATTGATTGAAGGTTATGTCTTCTGTTTATTACATTAACTTCATACAGATTCCTGTTGCCTTGAGATTACATTGACTTGGTCATCAGTCTCACTATATGTATGTATGATCATATGTTATGCTTTCAGTATATTTATTACAGCATCCTCGAGATATAATCCAATGTTCATCTTTTCTGATGTCAATGGCACGTTTTAGAATCAAATTTTCTTCATGAAGTGTGTTTTTATAATTTATATGACTCATAAATCTGTTTACAACATCAAACTGTTCTCTGGCATTCCGCGCAAATTATGCGCAAGAGTTTTATAAGCATTATTTATTTCTAGAGAAGATTTTGATCATTTTTTGTTATATTTCCTTTTAGAATCTTCATATAGTCACTTTTAAACCTGTTGCATATAAAATTTAACAGATATTATACGCTTAGCGTACAAATAAAGTAAAAAATAAGTCTCGCTCCCTATTTAAAAACTGAAAATGTAGCGCTAAACAAATACGCTTGCCGACGGCAGCCGGACTTTAAAAATAAGGAAGACAGGCCGTGGCATACTCACACTCATGTGCACCGCTAAATTAAGATCCGTCTCACATCACACCAACAGCTTTAACAAGCTAAATGCTAAAAATAATACCCCCACCAATGACGAAACACAACCTATTTACGATTTACTATTCAAAACTAACAAAACCGTTACGAATTCATATATCGAACACAGTAAAACACCGGCAACTAAACACACTGGCATACAACACGAAATGAGTTCGAAATCCGATTTTTTTAAATGCCGTCAATACCAAATTTGAAAACGCGTGCGCGTCGCTCGAACGCTAAAATGGAACTGGTTTGACTTGAACTTCCGTCGAGCCCTCCGATTGGTTGAGGCGAATTAAAGAGACCAAATCGTCCAATGGGCTTGTTTTGAACTGTTAAAGGGTACCGCCTCCTATTGGTTGGTGTGTAGGTTCGCCATTTTTCAGTTTTGTGAAACAATTGGGTTTGTTATGTAGGCGGATTCTTGACTATCACCGGTTAGTAGTTTGTGAGACAGTGTGGATATTTTTGTTGCGTCCCACAATGCGAGAATTAGGTTCGTTTCAGCTGACATGATTAAATCATCCGGTGTTCGTGATGTAACGGGTGTGAAGAAAGTCTTTCTCGGTCAATTAGTCGGTTGGTTGCTAATTTTGAATGCGACAGACGGAGTGGGCGATACGGGTCAGGAGTCGATGGACTTTTGTTAATGTTTTCATTTTAGTTTGGCTAAATGTTTTTGTTCTGTAAGACAGCTGAAGTATCTTAAATAAACACACAACACACGACCGGCCAAAAGAGAAATAGGTACTAGTGTTTTTTAACAATTGCTATTCGAATCGCCAAACCACCAAGCGAGCGTGGTGATCTGATCAATGCTCATGTCTTGCTCTGTATGAGATGAGGTCTTTGCCCTGCATTGGGATAATAATAGGTTGCTATTATTATTTGACTTAGTCAACTTTTAAACTAAAGCCAAAAGTTTAAGCATGTCTTTTTTATTTGTGTAAGTATCTAGATATATGACTGAAGTACATCCATTAAAAAAAAATGGAACTAAGTCTAAATAAATTGAACTCTGTTTCATGATATTATTCATGATTACAATACAATTTCATTTTTTTCTATTTTTTTAAACTTTGACTTACTGTTCGACACTTCGAGTGACCAGAGAGCCGGTTCTTTCTTTGGCCAAAGAATTGACATTGCCATCCAAAGTGGCAATGCTGCCAGTCTTTTGGACAAGTTCCCAGATGACAGCGATGCAGAGGTACTTTGATAGTTAAGTGTTTTTTGTTTTTATTTTCTTTAAATATTCCTCCCTAATTTTGATTTTGAATAAATGAACGTAGTTAGTCTTTGTATAAACTGTAAGTTCATCATTTCAGCCAAAAGACGTAAGTACACTGTTGGACATAAGCCCCCATAGATTTCCTCAAGGATCGGTCCTGCGCTGCCCTTATCTATAGGCTTCCTGCGGTCTTCACCAGATTGTCAATCCACCTTGTAAGGGTCCTCCACCCACGCAATTGCAACCGCAATCGTTAGTTAGTACCTGTATTTTAACATTGTAATTAAATATTTTAACACCTTAAACGCCAAGTGACTGAAATAATACATTTTCTACTGTGTCTCGTTTTCTGCCTGTCAAGGTGTTACAGTAAAAATAACAGACTCTTACTTTGTGAAAATTTGTGGCAGAATTCTGTGTAAATCTCCCCCTAAAAAGTTAGGTGAAGTGATCAATCAACGGCTTAGCATTAGCATGGGATGACAGCTCGCTTCACCTTCACCCCACCAATAATTTCACGGAGTTATGTTTAGAGAATAGCACTGCACTGCAGTCGAAATAGACACAAACGCCTCACTAGCCAAACTCCTTGCTCTCTGAACTCTTTTGCACGTCTCAACGCGAAGCGTGAGTTGTGCTTTACTCTCACTCTCTCAAGGTCAAGCAATTATCTCGGCTTAAATTGCTTTTATCCGATCCTTTTGGACTTTGAGTATTAAATGAGTTGACAAATATCAACAATAACACTTTTTTATGACAGTAGATACTTTTAAATACACTATTTTTGCTAGATAGTAAATAAAAAACCGTTTTGAAAAACTATTTCAGTGGACGTCGGGTTGTCTGTATGTTCGGATGATGTATGTGGTCACGATATCGCCCAAAAAAGTTCACTTTTTGAGTCATTTTTTTTTCATCCGCTTCAGTATCATTCTGAGTAATAGCCTATTGAAAATTACCGTCTAATTCAATCAAGTCATTTTTGTCATAAAATGAGCGTTGAGACGTGCACTTTTGGATTTTCCAAATTATTTCTTCATTCATTCGTCACAGCTCCAGACAACAGAACGCATATGCATCCTATTTCATTCAATTGCACTTGATGAAGACGCTCGCTCATTAAATCATGAGACTCCATTGACCACATGAACAAATATTAGCTCTTCACTGTAGGTTAGATAATTTAAATAGGGTCATTTACATTACACGATAGGCTCCCGACGGCAATGGGAAGAGTTTAATAATTATGTTTATGCTAACAGGTTCTTTATCTGCATCTATGTTCAGAGGCCAGCACATCAAGCTACCCCAAGCTGTAAAATTTCTTTGATAATTTTTAAACTTTATTACAAAATTCAAGTTTAGAAGGGAAAATTTGACAGTTTGGAATAGCTTGTTGACCTTAATGGGGCCTTTGTGTTATTCTGAAGCATAAGCTATAGTACTGTAACATCAAAAACCGTTGTGAAGTGTTTTGTTCGAAAGAGTAACCACCTGCATACCTACATCCCCACAAACTTTCACATCTATAGGTACTGGCTGGAAGGAACATTGACGCACAACCTGACATCATGAGTCCTGTACATGACACTGCCCTCCCCCTTTCCCTTCTCCTTCCCCATTTCCTAATTATTATGTATTCAGATGAAGCTTTACAGTACCTATTGTAGTATAGCACATAATTGATTTCCCTTCATAACACAATTAAAATGCAGATTAAGTCACGGGTGACTGCTAGTATTATTATTAAAAGTATCAAGCAAGCTGGCCTTATTATTGCAATCTGTTAAAAAACAACAATACAGCGACACAGCACACCCAGCGTTTTCATTTTGACACAGATGTGCAAAGCCGCTTCAGCTGTTTCTATAATTAGGACATCCTCTGTCAGCGCTATTAGCAATAATTAATTACTATAACGTATGCTAAATTGGGCTTGTGGCTATATAATAACAGCTGCACCGGTCGATCGAAGGTTAAGGTACGTTTGCTTAGGTTGGTCGATGGATGGGTGACCGGCCATTACACAACAAGCCCTTAAACTGATGGTCCCGATTGATATTTTATAGTCATTACGGATAGTCAGCAGCTTGACAGTCTGACAACCACCAAGTATCTAGGTAGAAGCCAGATAAAAGCAGTCGTTTCATGTAAAATACTGATATTCAACTGCGGTAAGACTGGAAGCCGACCCCAACATAGTTAAGAAAAAGATCGACAGACGATAATGAGCGTATGCTAATCAAATGTATAAATTATGTGTAAAGAGATTGCATTATTTTGACGACACGGTTGACGCAGAGGCTGAGCGATTGGCTGCTGCGCTGCGTGTCGCGGTTTCGATCCCCGCACGGAACAAATATTTGTATGGCCTACAGGTAGTTGTTCCGGGTCTGACTGTCTGTGTATGTGAGTTTAAATGTTTGTAAACGCACCCACGATACAGGAGAAATTCCTAGTATGGGGCAAAGTTTTTCTTAAAAAAAAAAAAAAACATTATTACGGTTGTTAGTATGGGCCACCTAATAGCTCCCTGGGAGACATTTTTTATTTTGGAACATTTTCTATTACAATTACATGTTTAACATTACTTTCTAATACATATATCAAGAATTCCGTCTAATAACTAAAAAGTAAAACCATCATGCTGCTTATGTCCCATTTCCTGAATATATTTCAATTATGACTTTTCAAAAGTCGTATCGGAATCGTCACGTCAATTCTTAACCGCACTACAACATAATAGAACTTTTACTCCGAATATCAAAGAAGGCGATCGTTTGCTCATTTCAGTTCTATTCTTTGTTTGAATGCACCTTTGAAAAACAAATGAGCATCATTCTTCCTTTGTATCATGGCGCCGTAGGTACCTATAAGCTATGTTTGTTTAGTTGATTATGATGAACTCGATAACACCTGCTGCGACAGTAGCTTGCAAACTGTGTATCAAAAAGAAACCGGTGAGAAGTAAGTTGCTATGAAAATTATTCGAATATCCATTTTGAAAGTCGTTAAGATTTTTTGAGACCACAACTCTACATTTCTTTGGAAAGTGTTCTTGCTGATTAGTTTAGACTGATAGTCAGAGACAATGTTATTTTTTCTTAAAATATTTACGTAAACCACCATCAAGTTGATTGGTTTCAGATTCGTTTTATATTCTGTTTTTTTAGAAATACCCTTATTCAGCGTACATGAGTGGATAATCATAAGGGTTCCTTTTGATCGTTTTTGTACGAAACTCTTAAAAATACAGGACAAATTAAAATTCCAAGAAGCATTTCTTGTTTTTTTGGAAATTCAATATTTTTGATCTTGTGGATTCATCAAAATGTATCGTGATTAGATTAACATAAGGACCTAAATATTTATTTTGTGAGCAAAGTGTTAATGCCAGCTAGATCTTTCTACCTGACAGAAGTACTGATATGGAATTCAAGGCATTCACAGGTGGCAGTGAATGCCTTGTATTTAACCTACAGGGCGTTAATCATAAAAATGTCGTATGAACCGCATAGAAATATTGTTGAAGCTTAAGCTTGGTACCAAAAACTGACCAAGGATTGACCAGACGCCAAGACATCAAACTATCCCAAACTGTGTTGCACCTTATTCATTTCTAATAAAGTTGAAAAACTATCAATGAACTCTGACCAAGACCTCGCTCAACTGAATAATAAAGATATTCATAACACAATAATGACAAATTGATGGACAACCCATGAATTAAGCCCTCAACGCACAGAACTCTTTAAAAAAAAGGTTTGTAACCACAAACTAAAATGAACTATATGGTACCGTCCATAAAGTTGACAAAAACAGATAAATATCGCTTGTTATTTGTATAATGCATTGAATGCGATCATTACACGGTTGTTTGTTCTTTTGTTGCCTTTTGTGTTCGGCGCGCTATTGTAGTTTGACGTTTAGCGGTAGCCATCTTTTTCGGGCGGGAAACGGATGATGTTTTGGGGGTCCCGGTGAGTTTAGTTTCGTTATGGTTTTTATTATTATTGTTGTATGTAGGACAGGATAAATGAAAATAAATGTGTTTGCGCTGCTGAAACAAAGTCTCAATAGAGCCCTTAAAACGATAATTACTACCAAGTGATTCGTACATCCCCTTTTGCCAAAAAATATTTAATCATACATAATTTTAATTCCTTCACAATTTCTTCTCCAGAAAATGTTATAGGACTTAAGTATCTCCGGCTATTATTTAAAATGTCTAAAGACATGAGATGGAGGTCAAGTAAGTTTATTTTTTTTATTTTCTTTAATTCTCCGTGTCAATAAATATTAGACTTTCTGGGAAAATCAAATGAATAGAAACTGGAAAAGATCAAAATACAGGCGAGAATTGTCATCACAATCATCATCCTCCTGACATAATCCCAATTTTGCGAGAACAGAAACCTCGCGGCAAAATTGCCCCACATTCAATAAATAAAAAAATACCTCAGGAACCCACTTCAAACATGCTTCTACCCCAAATTATTTCCAGCACCTTTAAAGGACCCTTCAACAGTCAAGCACGGCTCAATACACCAACAATAGGTAGTTCAAGATCATGCATAAGATAAAACTATACAATTGTAAAACCGGGAGCTTACCGATTAGATGGGGCTTACAACAATAAATAGGATGTTGATTTAGATAAACTAAGGGATTAGAATCTTGCTACAAGATGGGGTTGACGGGGCTGACATCTGTAACGATATTTATATTGTAAATCGGTTAAAAATAACACTTTCACACCACACAGATGATGTCGGTTTCTCCTAGCCAACTACTCCGAGAAGACACCGAAAAAATTCCAAAGTCACAGACAGTCTCTTTTAAACTCTAGAAATGAGGACCATGTAGATGTATTGTAAGATGGTCTTTTGAGGAAAGATCAAACCATACAGATTTGATTGGAGCTGCCCAGTTAGTGCACGCATTTGTCAGTAGTCATGTAGCTTAACACTGAACTTATAAATGTGGCGAATGATACATTGTTGCACATAAAACAGGATCGAGGTACATAGCTAATGATAATGAATGCCCACCAGTGGGATTTTGGGAGCTGCAATTAATAAAGAGGATTACGGAGAGCAGCCAATTCCCACGAATGGAGTGCGTTAGCCTGAGATGTCTGATAAATAGAATTTCAATCCTGATTTGATTGCACTTAACAGGGTAGAATTTGCCAATGCCAAACCTATTTTACTTACGTTGAAATTGACGCGTAGAAGCGGATGGCTGTTGCCGCATGCTGGAAAGCGCAGCGTGGGTGGCCCAAGGTGGACCAACGATCTGGTTAAGGTAGCAAGAAGCCGAAGGTTGATGACAGCGATGGTTGTGGAAATATTTGGGGCAGGCCTAGGCCTAGCAATGGACGTCTTATGGCTGAAATTATGAGAAGTAGACTATGGTAGGGTCATGAAATGTCAATGATGTTAAATTCTACAGGAGAATCCGTGCAGATGCCATGAAAGGCGGTTGCCATCTTGTGATTTTTACTTCTTTTGTTAGCGTTTTTGCAGACAACAATAGATCAATACACTGAATTACACTGACTACAATAGTCTTAGATTACCAGATAGCGGACTCTTTGTCGGATTTGCTTGAAAAAGGCTTGTAACAAAAGGGATCTAATCCAGATGAAGAAACTATTGTAATTATTGGTTGATATCTCGATCCCATCGTAATATAAGTGAATATAATTTCTCAACGTTAATTAATAAAAACTAATAATAAATTTACAAATTTACTTCAAAACTCATGGTACGTTCAATATTTGAAACCATTCTATTGCCGCTTGAGGGTTAAAACCAGCCAGAATTAATATTCTTCCAGCCTATATGCAATAAGGTTCCTTTTGGCATAGAAACTTCACAGTACCTAACTAGAAAGTAATACACAGTACACCAAAAACCCCACCAAGTTAGCAATAACTACTCAGCTGCTCAGCGTAATAGAGCAAGACAGTCAACAATAGTTTTAGATGACAAGATAACGCAGAACCTCTGTCAGATTCGCTTGAAAGACGCCGACGAGACAGCGAAGATGGTACGGTGCAGAAAAAACTTAAAGGGATGTTGATTATTCGGATATACGAGACCAATGGTTCAGTGAAGCATGTATATTTCTGTGTGGGACGTTACTGAATCGTCTACATAAAGGAACATTATCATTCGGCTATGAGTCTCGCCCGTGTCTTTATAAATTGCACGACTCTACGAAGGTTTAAGAGATCGTGGAGTACGTGCGTTAAGACCAACTGGACTTTGAGGGTCGAGAGATTGGAGCCGCGTCATAACACGAACTTCAAGTCGTTCGTGGTGCGAGTTCCGACACACCATCTGGAGAAGTTCCTCAAGGAAGAGTTCTGGCCGAAAGGTGTTGTGTATCGCCGGTTTCGTGGCCGCCTACATGACACTAGTCAACGAAACACGACGCCGACACTTTCGTTATTATGTAATATATATTTATAGTAAACTTAAATTTTATATTGTTAATATAGTATTGTATATGTTTATATGGGCCTTGATGCCTGAAATAAATGGATAAATAAATAAATAAATAAAATAAATAAAACAACAGCCGAACTGGTCAAGGTCAGTCCGTGGATAGCTGACCATCTATAAAACATCGAAACCCCTCCATGCGGCGGAAAGCAAGTTAAACTGTTGGTCCCGGCTGTATTAGTAAATCTTGAAAACTCGTTTAGTGTAGTCTGAAGCCTGAAAGATAGACCACCAGTCTTACTAAGGGTATCGTATTGCCTAGCAACTGGGTTATGGAGGTCAGAGAGGCGGTCGCTCCATGTACTGGAAGCCGAACCCAACATCTTCGGGAAAAGACTAGCCTACACATGTAGCATGACCTATTCTATGTCTATTCTACCAAGAATAGACAACGTTCTTTCTTCCAACTTGACATCTTTTCTACCCAAACATGCAGCCCCATAGACTGTAGAAAATAGAAAACTTCCTTACCTTCAGTTTTAACATTGCCATGCTTAAGATGTTAGAAATCTTTCAACAATCTGCCATATTGTCTAATCTTCCTAAGTACTTTCTAAGTTTATCTTGGACATCATGACATCGGTGAAGGAAAACATCGGTAGGAAACCTGGACTTATATATTTAATATAAGTCTGAAATCGCCAACCCGTCTTGAGCAAGCGTGGTGATTAATGCTCATGCCTTCTCTGTATGAGAAGAGGCCTTTGCCCTGCAGTGGGACAGTAATAGGATGGTACTTTTTACTACCTGTTTCTATGGTGGTTATGCTACGCCTTCATGACGATCACAGTCTGCCTATCTCTTAACCCTTTCGCTGCCCAGTTCAAAAATACGATTTAACTTGTATGTCATAATGTTTGGCAAATTACATAATGCGTAGGTATATGGTAGGGGGTGATGGGCATGTTCACATCTCATCTATAGCTTTTTACATGTACGACTCGGGAAGCCAGTTCTGGATACATGAACAAACTATTTTTCGACCCGGGAGCCGGGTGCTGGGCACTAAAAGTGTTAACATTGCACGTACTTTTCCTAAGACATAGTCAGACGTGAAAATATCCACCAGCTTTTACTTACTTTTAGTGATTAAGTTCTCAACAGAAAACATTTGTATGCCAATGAAGCAAAACATAGAGCTACTATTATTTTTTTGTTTAATACCATCTATGTAAAACCTATGTTTACAAATGAATAAATGATTATGATTATGATTACAGATTGGAAGGGACATTGATACAACCTGACATAATGAGATTGAGGGTGAGGCAACACATCTGACTGATGAGTTAGAAGAGCTGGAATCCATACATGAACATCACGCCCGTATTTGTAGAAGGGTTACGCAGCGGTGTACCTAATTGTACACACACACTTCACCAATAATGTTTAAGTCCCATGGTCCGAGCACAAGCTAGACGCCCGGCTGCTAGTGAGCAGATCAGCTACTACTAGATGGGAACACCTGACAACAGTTTTACCCGGGCCTTACGCCTCATGCTCAGCAGAAGCACGTGCAAGTAGTCAACGAAGCAGTCAACAATCTATCGGTAGGTACAATAAAATAGGTTCAAAGTAATTATAATAATAGGTCTTTACCTATGAAATTGCCGTTTTGTATGAAAAAATTTAAATGAATTTTTTTCATGTATTTTTTATTTGTATTAATCGAAGTAATCACCCATGCAATCAATGCATCTTTGCCAACGCAGTGGCAGTTTATTGATGCCCTTCTTAAAGAAATCAGCTGGACGGGAGGCAACAAATTCTTCAAAGGAAAAAGTAGTAGTCTGTAGGCGCAAGGTCTGGTGAGTAGGGCGGATGACGGAGAGCTTCCAACCCCAGTTATTGCAACTTGGAGACCGTCTGCTGTGCAGTATGAGGTCGCGCGTTGTCGTGCAGGAGCAGCGGAGACGAGCGATTGACCAATGCTGGTTGGAGATGTGCCAGCTTCTCCATCATTGTGTTCAATTCTTCACAGTACACATCTGCAGTAATGCTCACCCCGTTTGGTAAGAAGCTGTGTTGAATCACACCGGCGCTAGACCACCAAACAGTGACCATCACTTTTCTTGGGGTAAGTTTTCGTTTAGGGCATTGTTTAGGTGCTGAACCAGGATCCAACCAACTTGCTGAGCGCTTGCGGTTATCAAACAGAATCCATTTTTCATCGCAGGTAACAATGCGGTTCAAAATTCCTTCATTTGTGTGTCTGTTGAGCAGTGCAAGGCACGTCTCGACGCGTACTTCGCGCTGGCGATCATTGAGTTCGTGGGGCACCCATTTGTCAAGCTTTTTTACCTTGCCAATTTGACGCAAATGGACCAATATTGTTTTGACGCTAACGTCGAAAGCTGCTGCTAATTCAGCCGTAGATTGTGTATCATCAGCTTCCACAATCGCCTTTAATTCGTCATTGTCGACCAAAGTCTTCGGACGACCGCGAGGTTCATTTTTCAGGTCGAAATTTCCAGAACGGAAGCGAGCAAACCAATAACAGGTAGTGCGTTGGTTTGTAGTGTTAGCTCCGTAAACGTCGTTGATGTTGCGTGCCGCTTGTGCCGCGTTGCTGCCACGACGGTACTCATATTCCATAATTACTCGAATTTTTAACGTATCCATGATGACGAAAAAGATTTAAATGCGATGAAAATGTAACACTAATCAATAAACAAATGACTACTTTTGGAAAAAAAAATCCATGTTTTTAATATATGGATATATAAAATAATGGATTTTTTTTTCCAAAAGTAGTCATTTGTTTATTGATTAGTGTTACATTTTCATCGCATTTAAATCTTTTTCGTCATCATGGATACGTTAAAAATTCGAGTAATTATGGAATATGAGTACCGTCGTGGCAGCAACGCGGCACAAGCGGCACGCAACATCAACGACGTTTACGGAGCTAACACTACAAACCAACGCACTACCTGTTATTGGTTTGCTCGCTTCCGTTCTGGAAATTTCGACCTGAAAAATGAACCTCGCGGTCGTCCGAAGACTTTGGTCGACAATGACGAATTAAAGGCGATTGTGGAAGCTGGTGATACACAATCTACGGCTGAATTAGCAGCAGCTTTCGACGTTAGCGTCAAAACAATATTGGTCCATTTGCGTCAAATTGGCAAGGTAAAAAAGCTTGACAAATGGGTGCCCCACGAACTCAATGATCGCCAGCGCGAAGTACGCGTCGAGACGTGCCTTGCACTGCTCAACAGACACACAAATGAAGGAATTTTGAACCGCATTGTTACCTGCGATGAAAAATGGATTCTGTTTGATAACCGCAAGCGCTCAGCAAGTTGGTTGGATCCTGGTTCAGCACCTAAACAATGCCCTAAACGAAAACTTACCCCAAGAAAAGTGATGGTCACTGTTTGGTGGTCTAGCGCCGGTGTGATTCAACACAGCTTCTTACCAAACGGGGTGAGCATTACTGCAGATGTGTACTGTGAAGAATTGAACACAATGATGGAGAAGCTGGCACATCTCCAACCAGCATTGGTCAATCGCTCGTCTCCGCTGCTCCTGCACGACAACGCGCGACCTCATACTGCACAGCAGACGGTCTCCAAGTTGCAATAACTGGGGTTGGAAGCTCTCCGTCATCCGCCCTACTCACCAGACCTTGCGCCTACAGACTACTACTTTTTCCAGAATTTGGATAACTTCTTGGCGGGAAAAAAATTCAATACCCGAGAGGCAGTACAAAATGCCTTTGAAGAATTTGTTGCCTCCCGTCCAGCTGATTTCTTTAAGAAGGGCATCAATAAACTGCCACTGCGTTGGCAAAGATGCATTGATTGCATGGGTGATTACTTCGATTAATACAAATAAAAAATACATGAAAAAAATTCATTTAAATTTTTTCATACAAAACGGCAATTTTATAGGTAAAGACCTATTATTAAAAAAAAAAAACAAAACTTTGAGACAAATCCTTCTGTATTTCTTCTATGTAAGAAAGAAAGAAACATGTATGTAGCACAGACTCAGGCACACAATGACAATAGTAAATATCGAAAACAAAGAAAGAAATAATAATGATGGCAGAAATAATAAAAATAATAACAATTGGGTAAGTATGTGCCTTACGGCTGCGCCAAATGGGTCCAGTTCAGCAAATATGCTCGACAAATAGTGTCTAACAACTGGATCTGAAGTTGTGAGATGTCACGGACAGTCGTTCAGTAGCTGATGTGAGTACGTGAAAGGAATAAGTATTTATAGATATAATATAAGTGTACTATTTCAACTTGTATGAAAATACCTACTTACATATCAATTATTTGGCTAAAAACCATAGAATATCCATTTAACATCTGAAGTACCATTTCCAAAAGAATCATAAATCAAAAATCAAGTACCTACCTACACCCCAAAATCTGCACAAAAAACGCCAATATCTCGCGCCCTTATTAAAACTATAACAAACGGGTGCATGGGGTGCACTAACACCCCATTACGTCATGGGGTGACTTACAATATGCTGAGTAACGACATAAGAGCTCATAATGTTTGCCACGGTTTTGGGGTCCCGTGGCGAATTTGTAAAAACCCGTGGATAATACGGCGTGATTAAGGGTAATTGTTGGGTAACGTAATTGGGTTATTGCTCTCTTTTTACAAATAAGTTATAGATCATACGCTTTGTAATACATTTTCACAATTCTAGGCGTTTTATGCTGATATGCTAAAAATATATTAGGCTTGTATTTTATATTTAAATCAGCCAAAACTCAAGTTATTCTAATTTTGTTTTAGTGTTGGCGCAGCATGTCACCTTCTTCCATACATCTCTATTTGCCGACATATCAATAGTCACCTTCTTTCTAGCCATACGATCTTTCACACAATCCTTTCATCGTTTCTTTGATCTTCATCAACTTTTATAACCACACAACTTCTTGGTCAATGGCGCCATTTTCAGACTTTCTCTTACATAATTTCTAATTTCATCCATTAGAGTAACACCACACATATGTACCTCGTAACATTTATCCTACTATCCACTCTTAGGATCTGCGAAATATCACAAACTCACGAACTAATTAGTTTAAAATAAGATCGTAACACCCTATGTAGCTCTTAAACGATTTGGGAGTTTCATGACGTACAATAAAGGGTCAATATTCTATTCTATTTCCCATATAGATGTTCGGGACATCATCAAGCGGTCGATTGACTCTGACTCTTTATGTGAACCTTTTTTTTGGGCCAAAGCATCAGCACTGCCATTCAACGTACCAATGTTACCAGCCTTTTGGGCACTTCTCCCGGTGACAGCGATGCGGGCGAAATGTTGAATGCCTTATGATTCCTTTCTTGTCTTTTAAGACATGCAGATTATTATTATTGTTTTATCTGAGAGTTATAAGAGTAAAGGAACACCAAGAAACACTGGATGGATTCTGTTACAGATGATATGGCTAGAAAGGAGGTGGCTTTTGAAATGACAGCAAATAGAGATGAATGGAAGAAGAAGACATGCTGCGCGGACTTCAAATAAATTAAAATGAAGGAAGGATGATGATAATGATTATAATGTAATGTTTCTTAAATACATAGGAATCAATTAATACCATATCATTTTGTACCAAAAAGTTTCACACAGTTTTGAACATTGGTCCCAAACTAGGTAAGCCTGTATCTTGGGTACCAATATGGAGGGTTTGCCATTATACAATTTTACATTACATAAAGTAACAAAAGATAAAATGAAAAAATGTAAAGTATAAAGTATTCATAAAAAATAATAAAAATAAAACAGTCTACGCTTGACTGTGTCTATGGGTATGGGAGTGTATTCGTATATTAGAGAAAAACTAGTGTTTTCATTGTACATATTATGTGTGAGTAAGTGTGAATGTGTGGTGTGGGTAGTTATGTGTTTTAGAGTGTGTTAGAAAGAGACATGAGAGACATGAGAGTGGCAGATCTATGCAAAAACTTATTTTACCACTTTAAATACTACTCTTATTATACGGAACCCACCCTACTTTTCACCCAACCGACTACACTAAGGGTGCTTGAAACATATCCAGTAATTGTGGCATTGTACTTCCCATTGTGCACTTTATTACAACATGATCACAAAGGATGGGAAACAAGGTGATTCGTGAGAATTTTATGTTTCTGGCTTTTTTATTTGACATTTTTGATGCGAAGGAACGCGGATCATGTCGTGAAGAAAGTTTTGAGTATGAATGTGGAGGGTTATAAGAGCAGAGGAAGACCAAAGAAACGATGGATGGATTGTAAGAAAGATGATATGGCTAGAAAGTAGGTGGTTATTGGGATGACATGTATAGAGGAACTAGACATGCTGCTCCGTCCCCAAATAAATTGGGATAAGGGCAGGAGAAGGTGATTTCTGTATAGGTGTGTATATTACACACAACTGATTATCAAATGCCCCGTTGGTCTAGTGGTCGCAAACGCGACTTCTAAGCATGAGGTCTTAGGTTCGATTTCCGGGTCGCCCAGAGTCTTATTAATTGGTTTTCCCATCTGGGATTTCTTGTAGCTGCCAAAAGTCCGGATTTGTGCTCGAAATCAAAATTCATTTTATCAAATTAGGCTGGGAAACAGCTCTCTTTGAACGTCAAAAAAAATACATAAAACAGTCCCCAAAAACGCCCACCCTGCATTATGATGACAAGCATTGGAGATTGATGGCAACAGGCTCGTTCTCTATTACATGGGACCTGAGCAGAACTGGCAAAATATGGGTAGGTAGATACTTAAACTATAGAGGTACACCTCTGCCTACTCTTTCAGGGAATAGAGGCGAGGAGAGGTGAGACGAACAATAAAGATCATCAATATCTTCTTGTTAACATGTGTATATCAAAAATATATCTGTAACTGGCCCAAAACAATTCATTATCTATTAATTCAACTTAAGATAGAATAAGTACTCCGTACAACAAATTCATGACTTATAAATACTCTTTTTAATATCATCATCATCAGGCTATACTAGTCCACTGCTGGACATAGCCCTCTCCTAATGAGCGCCATAGCGCCCTGTCTTCAGGTTGCCGCATCCAGCATCTGCACGCAGTCTTTCGCAGATCGTTATCCCACCTGGTCAGAGGGCGTCCTACACTACGTTTGCCAAGTCGCGGTCTCCACTCAAGAACACGTTTACCCCAGCGGTTGTCGGTTCTTCGCGAGATATGGCCAGATTTTAATACAATATAATTAAAATTAATATGCGATACCAATTTTCTCAGCCGAATCAATTTTTAAAATATCGCAGCATATGCTGGGATAGGAGCCTTTTTGGGCTCGCAAAGGCTTTTTGTTTTATATTTATTTAATTTTTTCTTTTGTTCAATTTTTTATTGTTTCGTTTTTAGTTCCTTTTTTTCTTTTGTGTTTTTTACTATGTATGCGGGTCCCAAATAAATTGTTTTTTCTTTCTTTCTTTCAATCAGTCCATACAAATATTTATTTCTGCCTACCATTTTCCTCGAGTAGCAAATAAGCTGAAATTATTTTCTTTCGATCCCAAACAATAGAACAGTGGGTGCGTCAGTTTAGACCACGCCCACCTACGAAGCCTTCGATGTGCTATCTCTTTCGCACGAGCTGTCTCACTCCCACACAGTTAAAATTAAGGTACGTCTTTATAACTAAGGTCAAAAGTATTTTTTTTTGTTTTGAATTCAATTTTAGGAAATTAGGTATTTAAGAAGATGACGTAGTATCTAGTGACAAAAATTTCAAAGACTTTATAAGGCAGATTTGAGTAGAAATTCCGGGAGCAGACGTCCTACAAGGACATACACTGATCTTATTGGTAATGTTCTTCAGAAAGGTCAGATTACGTTACAGTATGATTCGTAATCAAGTAAAAACTACATTATTTGCATTTGTCTAGCCTTTTCCCAACAAAGTATGTTGGGGTCGGCTTTCAGTCTAACCAGATGCACACCAGTACTGCTATCAGCACTGCTTATCTGACCTCCACAACCCAGTTACTGGGCAACATAAAACCCCTTAGTAAGACTGGTGGTCTGATTGGCATTCTACCCGTAACGACTGTCGAAGATCTACAAATGACAGTCGGGAACAATGGTTTAACTTGCGTTCTGAGGCACAGAGGAGTCTCGATAAAAGTCACCCATCCACAGACTTAGGTAAGTCTGTGGATGGCTGACCGTTACCTAGCTAGCTGCCTAGGTAAGCAGCTAAGTAGCTTAACGTGCGGCTGTTTTGATTTAGCGACGAGCTCCTCCAAGTAAAATCTAAATAAAATTTTTCAAACAACTAACTACCTGACTCGTATAAAGCAGACTGTTTCCGAACAAAACAAAAGCCCTGGCTGGAGCCCTTCATTGTAAGGTCACCACGCCCGGTTAAGCAGTGAACTACCGTCTAGTGCTGAACTGCGAGAGGCTCTAACAAAAAAAAAAAACCAAAAAAAAAAAGTAGTGATGTCAATAAAACACATCATTTGATTATCCCACGTCGCATCGCGGGCCGAATTCCGAGGATTCTAACGCGGTGTGGCGTCCCGTCGAATTTACGACTTACTGAAACGTCCCGTGGTAAGGTATAATAAATAAATAATGCTGGAATAAATGATGCAAGCTAAGCAGAGCTTGGACAATCCACACAGCATCATCTAGCCCCAAGCTAAGCAGAGCTTGTGTTATGGGTACTAAATGACTGATATACTTAATACAATACATTACATAGATAGATATTTTTTACTATACATAGCAAATACTCAGAACACCCGGAACAAATCTTTGTAGATCGTACAAACATTTGTCCCAGAGCGGTAGTCGAACCCGTAACCGCAGGCGGACCTTCGCCCGCCGCGCCACATCGCCACATCAGGTATGGCTGCAGGAAAGTGTTGGTCTTGAGAAAGAAAAACCCTTCAAAGTTTTCTGTGAGAAAGATTTTATTTTATTAGTGATTACGAGATAATGATGGGTTTTAAAATAACACTTTTACGCGTCATACAATAAAATGAATAAATTTAATTGTCATCTATAGGTACAATTTATTCAAATAAATAAACATGGAGTGTCTGTTTGTAATGTCGTAATAAAAGCTTTTTACTAAATGAACATGAGTTCATACGGTAGTTACACCAAAAAAATAATTGAACATGTTTGTCTATCTATCTGTCTGTTTGCTTGAGGTGATCTCCGAAACAGCTGCACCGATTTTGATAGGAATTTCACTGGCTGATAGCTGATATGTTAAGGAGTAACTAAGGCTACGTTCAATTAAGAAAATAATTAAGGTTCCGCCCAAATAAATTAAACCCTTGTTTTTTTTCGTTGAATTCGCATTCTAATTTATAACCTATATTTAAAGATAATATTGAGATAAGAGATAATATAGAGGAGCTCGTGGCTAAATAAAAACAGCCGCACGGGTTGATCGAAGGTTAAGCTACGCATGCCGAGGTCAGTCTGTGGATGGGTAACCGTTCGTAACATATCGAGACTCCTCCGTGCCTCGGAAAGCACGTTAAGCAGTTGGTCCCGGTTGTCATTTGTAGATCTTTGACAGTCGTTACGGGTAGTCCGAAACCCGAAAGTCTGACAACCAGTCTTACCAAGGAGTATCGTGTTGCCCAGTAGCTGGGTTGTGGAGGTCGGGTAGGCAGTCGCTCCATGTAAAATACTGGTATTCAGCTGCATCCGGTTAGACTGGTAGCCGACCCCAACATAGTTGGTAAAAGGCTAGGCAGATGATGATGATTTAAAGATAATATTCTGTTCTTCTTTTAAATACTTTATACAAAAAAATACACGTAATTTTGGATAGGGGGTTAGTCTTCAACCAGACCTACAGAGGAGGGGTTGAAACGTTACTAAACAATATCATTTGATTAATGAACGACCTCCACCACAGAATTTTTATTTTGGTAGAAATAAAATAAAATATGGCCGCTATATGCCGCCTGTACTTTCATGTGTCATGCTTCTCGACAGACAGGCCCACCTCACTGTAACGCGACACCGGTGTACGTCACCCGTGCCTACCACGCGAGGGACGGGATGGACAGAACTCTACCAAAATATTGTTAGTACCAGCCAGTACTTTACCCATTGTATTAAAGATTAATTTACAACAAATGTTGTTTAACACTAGCTTTCTATTTTTATTCTTGAACCCAGATAGAATAGACCTAAAATATTGATAGAGATAAAAATCGAAATGTATCCATTTAATACCGTGACTGCCAGACAACGACACACAAAAGAAAATGTATTGTTTGTCCGTCACCTGGCTTTTAAGGTGTTAAATTAGAATGAAAATTATCACTTTTTAAATGTCAAAAATTACATAAGAGTCCCCAAAACGTCCGCCCTACACCAATTCGATGCTACGCTACCAAATATGCAAGACTTTTGCGTGGGCCTCATAAAAAAAAAACAGAGACCGTCATACAGTTTACAAATAAAATGCCACACTACGAGTTAACTTTGGTTAACTTCTCGTATATTTTTTCTGCATGTTATGTGTTTGCAGTAAATATGTTAAAGACTCATGCACTACCTAACTAATTCATTTACAGTTATAGCGAGTAGTCCAAACGAAGAAAGCCTGACAAATAGAAAAATCATCTTTATAAATATATAAATTATCTTTCATCATCATCATCATCATCATCAGGCTATACTAGTCCACTGCTGGACATAGCCCTCTCCTAATGAGCGCCATAGCGCCCTGTCTTCAGCTTGCCGCATCTGCCTGCAGTCTTTCGCAGATCGTCATCCCACCTGGTCAGAGGGCGTCCTACACTACGTTTGCCGAGTCGCGGTCTCCACTCAAGAACACGTTTACCCCAGCGGTTGTCGTAAATCATCTTTATAAATCATTAAATGATATAATTTGCCACATATTAGCTAACACACACCAACATGCCAAAAAGTTAATAAAAATATAACATAATATAGTTACTCGCTGATAATGTAGCTTTGCATTGGTGACAGAATTTTTGAAAGCAATCAAGGAGTTTTCGAGTTAATCCATTACAAACAAACATACAAACAAACAAATATTTCATCTTTATAATATTGGTTTAGATTTAAAAGACAAATTGATGTAAGTAAACACTAAAGTTTACGCGATCGATTAAGTATAACAACTCGCACGAGGCCCTCTGTTCACGTCAACAATACAGCTGGCATCGAACTCACGCCAATCTTCCGCCCGTCCGTGCTCGTACCCACTGTACTACTACCGCTTAGCTTGAATTCAAATTAGATGTAAACAATGTGAGGTGTGTGTAAGCAGGTGCGACACGTCAACGCGAAACGTACCATAGCGCAAGTTTTCATAGAAATTGTTTAACCGGGTACTTTTCAGGGGGTAACAGTAGTGCTATGTACAAACAAGTTCAATTTTGCTGGGGAGTTTGTTCCGCCACTTCTTCTTCCCAACAAAAACACTAGGAAGTGGTGAAGGGTGGGCGTTCTGGGAGACTGTCTTTTGTAAACGTTTTGACGTTCAAAAAGTACTGATTCTCAGCCTAATTCGAATAAATTAATTTTTATTGATTGATTGAAATAGTTATAAAAAATCAATATACAGATAGAAAATCATTAAAATCAGCCAAGCTCAAAATACATAGACTGATAAACACAGTACCCTCCTATACGTCGCACAGTCGGGTAAAAAAATAGGCAGTCATAGGGGACAGCTGACTGAAGTGAAATCTTTGGAATAATCGTGTTTTTGACACACGTCATATTAGCATGTCGGTGACGCCAACCTATAAGTTTGACCTTTACCAAAAATCCATCAATGCTGCTAAAGTTTTCACTTCCGAAATAAAAGAATGGAAATGGAAGAGCTGATATTTATTATGAGTACTTTCACCGTCTGTAACGGACTTAGGACGCGTACCCACTAACGTAACGATTAATTTATCGTCAGACGACTGTCGTCTCTAGCTGTTCCCATTAAAACGGCTGTTGTTGTTCGTCGTCAATATTTTTTATCGTTTAACACTATCGTACTAGGTGTCCCCATCGGATCGAGATGACATTTTGTCACACAAGATTTGCAGTCACGATATTTTATCGTTTTACGACTGTCATGCTAGCTGTTCCCTCTGTCTTGACAATCTGTCGTCACCGCAAAAAAGTCGTAGACGACAGTTAATCGTGTCGTCCTATATGTGAACACCTCCATTTAAACGTATAAGCCAAGACACTTAAAACTACACGATTATCTGTCGTCGCGACAAAGTGGGAAGGCGGCCTGAGGATGTTACAAATAGTGTCCAACTGAGACTGGAAAACGAAAAATAAGCTTTGGCTTGAGTTTAGTTGACAGCCAAAATCGAAAATATGGCCGAATCGAAAATATGGCTGACGACACGGTTGGCACAGTGGTTGAGCCATCGGCTGCTGCGCCGCGTGTTGTGGGTTCGATCCCCGCACGGAACAAATATTTGTATGACCTACAGGTAGTTGTTCCGGGTCTGTTTGTGTATGTGAGTTTAAATGTTTGTAAATGCACCCACGATACAGGAGAAATTCCTAGTGTGGGGCAACGTTTTTATTTATTAAAAAAAAAAACATGATTTTTGGGCCTTCATTTACAAACAACTCTGTACAGTGTACAGAGGCTGGCACATCAAGCTACCCCAATGTGTCAGATTTTTCCTTGATGAACCTTATATCTATTACGATAAATAAATAAATAAATAATAATAAATAATGCTGGACAATCCACACAGCATCATCTAGCCCCAAGCTAAGCAGAGCTTGTGTTATGGGTACTAGATGACTGATAAACTTAATACAATACATTACATAGATAGATATTTTTTATTATACATAACAAACACCCAGAACACCCGGAGCAAATATTTGTAGATCGTACAAACATTTGTCCCAAGGCGGGAATCGAACCCGCAACCTCCTGCGTCGCAGGCGGACCTTCGCCCGCTGCGCCACATCGGTCGTCAAAAATAAAGTCGATAAAGTTGAAAAATAATCAAAGAAATCGTGTACATCGTCTGTATGAACCCTTAACCTGCTAGTTACATTTTTGACCATTATTCTTTGTATCCACAGCAGTCCTTTACGACCTTCTGCCACCGACGGACAGGCCCACCGTGCCCCATGTAACGTGACACCCATACGTCACACACTCACAGACCTCGAGGACCTAATGCTCGGTACGTGAATATACTACGTATGAAACTAAATTGATATTTATGAACTCAATGTGCTCGCGATGAAGAAAGAAAGAAAGAAAAAATAATTATTTTATCTCAGACACAGGCACACAATGACAATACAACCTAAATACTTATCGAAAAAAAAGAAAGAGTGAATAATAATGATGACAGATAAAAACAGCCGCACGGGTTGATCGAAGGTTAAGCTACGCTTGCCGAGGTCAGTCTGTGGATGGGACAACGTTGGTACCATATCGAGACTCCTCTGTGCCTCGGAAAGCACGTTAAGCCGTTGGTCCCGGCTGTCATTTGTAGATCTTTGACAGTCGTTACGGGTAGTTAGAAGCCCGAAAGTCTGACAACCAGTCTTACAAAGGGGTATCGTGTTGCCTAGTAACTGGGTTGTGGGGGCAGATAGGCAGTCGCTCCATGTAAAATACTGGTATTCAGCTGCATCTGGTTAGACTGGTAGCCGACCCCAACATAGTTGGGAAAAGGCTAGGCAGATTATAATGACAGAAGTAACGACTGCACCAAATGGGCCTAGTTCAGCAAAAAACGCCAGACACCTAATGGTTTTAATTTAGTTGCGGGGAACCCATATTCTTTTTCTAAATCAAAAGTAGCCTTAGTTACTCCTTATAACATAAGCTATCTCCCGTCGAAATTTGTCCAGCAGTTTCGAATATTACCTCTAACAAACAAACAGATCGACATACAAACATACAGACAGACAATCTTTAATTTTTTGGGATAATAAACGCTGCATAAACTTTCATACGCTTTCAATGTAAAGCTGTTATTTTGACATTACAAACAGACACGTCAATTTTATTTATTTGTATAGATAGGTTTATCTAAACACTGCCTCTGTTTTGGTCTAGTGTTTGGTCATGAGTTGCTAGGTTCGATACCCAGATCGATCAAATTGTTATTGGGTTTTTCCAATTGGAATTTCTTTGTAACAGCCTTGAGTCTTGATACATGCCCTGTTGATGGTAAGCTCACACCCTATTACATAGGATTTAAACATGTGTTTATATGTGGATGTTCTATAAGTACACACTCTTTTTTCTAACTCCTCCGCTGTTCTTTTCTGATTAATTTCGTTGCGGGATCCAAGACAGTTGAATCGTTTCTCCGGGACTCGTCGGGCTTCATTGTCTCGACGCTTTTCTGGTGGTTGCCACTGTTGGTTCTGACTTCAGGAGTTGCAATAGTGTGGCGGGCATGGCCCAAAAAAAAAGAAAAAGCACACACACTGCCTTTAACCCTTCGGGGACTATGTAGGCGTATTGTTATGTTTAATGTTAATGGCCTGTTTTACCCAGATGTCTGGCTGAACTGGCTGGTCAGTCCGTCTTTTCGGTTTTAAAACCTAGTAACCCTACCCACGCCCAGTGGTAGAAAGTAACAGGCTCAGTAAATATGCTAAAATGGTGCCAGGAACGATTGGAACATCGCTCCCGGCACCAAATGGCACAGAAATTGGCTTAGAATTATGTAAAACAAACCATTTTGTTGCATTTGCATTTATATTACTTTTCGACAACACTGCTGCAATCAAGGGAAAAACGAACATTAAAAGAATTCAAAAACAAACAACGATTGCCATAAATTTGCACCCTTGAAAGTTGAAAAATTCGGGAAAAATAAAGTTCTTTTTTCATACCTCATCATCTGCGTAGTCTTTTCCCAACAATGTTGGGTTCGGCTTCCAGTCTTACCGGATGCAGCTGAATACCAGTATTGTACATGGAGCGACTGCCTATCTGACCTCCATAACCCAGTTACTGGGCAACACGATACCCCTTGGTAAGACTGGTTGTCAGACTTAAGGGCTTCTGACTACCCGTAACGTCTGCCAAAGATCTACAAATGACAGGCCAACGGCAAAACGTGCTTTCCGAGGCACGGAGGAATCTCGATATGTTACGAACGGTCTCCCATTCACAGACTAACCTCGGCTAGCGTAGCTTAACCTTCGATCAACCCGCCGCTATTTTTATTTAGCCACGAGCTCCTCATATCTTTTCTTATTTTTTCATACCTACATGAATCAAAATTTGAACAGGCCAACGCCTGCCGAGTCAGCTGGTTCAAGATAACAACAAGCCTGTAATCATCGAAGGGTTATGCAGTGGAGTACCTAGCTATTACTTCATTTAGTACACCAACATTTTGCCAGTTATGTTTGAGGCCCATGCAATAGGGGGCGACACCATTGCCAACATTCGGACCTAAATTCAGACCTGAGGCTGCTATTAACAAACCCTATCAGGAAGCGGACCCCAATATGGTTGGGAAAAAGCTAGGCAGATGATGAATATCCTTTTAAAGAAATCAGAAGGAAAAACCCAATAACACTTTACTTGACCCAGGAATCGAACCCAGGACCTCATCTTCAGCAATAGCGCTCATCGCGACCATCGTGACTACGAAACACTTAGTTAATTTTCAGATCATTTAAAACATTATACCAAAATAGGGAAAAGGTACTTACTTTAGCCATACTTTGATTAATCAATGAAGCGAGCCAGTAGTGTGACCAGTGAATAATAAAACAGCCGAAGATAAAGTGTGTTGTACAGACGCCAGCACAACAAGCTACCCCAATTTTGCCAATTGAAAAAGTACCTTAGTTTTATGTGATATAGTTGAAAACCTATCAAAGAAATCTGACACTTTGGTGTAGCTTGATGTGCTGGCCTCTGTACAAGTAAGTATAATAATAATATTTGAGGAACCGAGGCCGGTCTGTGACTGGTCGCCCATTCATTAAATACCAAGACCCATCCGTGCTACGGTAAGCACATTAAGCCGTTAGTCCCGGCTGTCATTCATATATCTCAGACAGTCACCACAGGTAGTCAGGAGTCCGGAAGCCTGTCAAACAGTCTTACCAAAGGGATACCCTTTGGTAAGTGTTGCAAAATAACTGGGTTATGGAGCTTAGATAGGCAGTCGCTCCATGTAAAATACTGGTATTCAGCTGCATACGATTAGATTGGAAGCCGACTCCAACATATGTAGTTGAGAAAAGACTAGCGGTAGATAAATTTATAAATCAAGGAACGTAGCGTTCTCTATTTACCACAGGAATTGAGCTGATGGGCAGTAGCGACCCCACGGACTCGATCTCCTGGGAGAACTATCATTCCTCATCCCCTGGCTTGCCCTTATTGACGGACTAGTGAATGGCAAGTCCCACGTTCTTGCCAAAACCTGGTTAAA
This sequence comes from Phlogophora meticulosa, assembly GCA_905147745.2. Taxonomy (NCBI): domain Eukaryota; kingdom Metazoa; phylum Arthropoda; class Insecta; order Lepidoptera; family Noctuidae; genus Phlogophora; species Phlogophora meticulosa. The sequence goes on along the minus strand of LR990543.1, from coordinate 10,197,910 downwards.
ATAGACAAATATTTCCTATTTTTGTAATAAATTATTTTCGTCCTGCTTTAAACGTTCGAGATGGTACTAGACTGACATTTGTAATATGATGACCCTATTTGCCAATAAAAATACAATACTTCCATTTGCATTGTGAATTTTATTCCGTGAGTCAAATTCTTTTACACCCCCTCCCCACCTCTCCCCGCCAAAATTTTTGGCTGTGACCGCACCCGTTCTTGCTTTACTTGGCCGGTTTGAGTGCAAGCTCGCAAGAGCAAACGTGCTCGGACGAAGAAAGTATGTCAGTAATCTTGACCGCACTGCAGGTATAGCCATGAAACATCTCTGCACTCCTCAAGCAGCTTAGGATATGTTGCCCCCTTGTAACTACGTCACTACGTGGTAAACGAAACATATATGAGTGATCAATAACAGAAATAATGGAAGTCGCCGTTAATTGTCTAGTATTAGGAGATTTGTCAATTTGAAGTGTGTTTGAAGGGGTCGTGTAACAGACTCTCAGCATACTAAAATATACTGGGCGCACTGTATTCGTCTCTGACTAGACTGGTCCAAAGAGATACTATCTCTTCTGTAAGCTCTACGCGATATCAATTAGCTTATAGATTACACGAAACATACAAATCAACAGTTAGGTACGCCATAAATCAGTCATTTGTTGAGGAGACACAATGAACACAGTATAATACTACCATTTATTTTGCGATCGCCACGCTACTCATTTAGCCGGAGAAAAAAAAATTGATTACAACTACCACAGGTACGTACCGTGCGTATGTACGTGACGTCACGCGGATATGTACGTAATTTTAAAACCAAAATAACTGCATGAAAACATTTAGGACGAACAGGGCAACAGAACTTCGAGGGAGTTTGCTGTCTTTAAATAAATATACAATCCAATCTACTCGCTGTTACCCCCCCGAAGTTTTTATTGGTAACTTTAGAAAACTATTTGTGTTTTATGTGTTTTATTGTAAAACTTTATCTTATCGTGTCGCTTAGCAATTGAAATTATCTACAAAAACTAAGGTGAGTGGCATTTTCAATTAAGTACACAAAATGAATTCGATCTTTATATATTTTTCTACATATTCTATAGATAGCGGGCTAAGATAGGCGCGCTGCGCGTCATTCATTAGTACCATAGACATTCAAGAGATGATTGCAATTCACAATGTTGCCATTATCCATGTCCAAGAAAAACTGAGCAAATTATGGGACAGAAAAAAATATGCTATGAACAATTTAATAACAAAACTGCTTTATTATATTAATAAGCAAACAATGCCCATATAAAAATACAAACTATTTACAAAAAGAATATACTAATAACAACAACTGATGAACAGATGGCGCTGCTTGTCAGTTGACTCGTAGCTTTGCACTGTCAGTTTTACCTCTTAATGATTTTCGGGTTTTATTTATTTATTTGGTTCACCAACAATTGTTTACACAGGTTCTATACTAAGGGTAACATTTGAAAGTATGTATGCAATAGTGCAACAATCACTTACAGGCAAACTCCGCATGCATAAAGAAGTTGTACATTTTTTTTTTTAAATAAGTAGGTATTAATCTAGTTTTAAATTACTTAGGTATCTAAAAGTGTAAACAATTAACACATCGCTCCAGAAATGCAACAAACACATCTTTTTAAGAAGGTAGGTTTTTATGAAGTTTGGCTTTCAATTTTCCCAAACTTTCAAAGTGTACGTCGATTTGATCACTGCAGCTATTTATGACCTTGCATAACCTTGCAAAGGGGTAATTGGCGCCTAGAACAGTTCTTCTCTGCGGTGGGCAGAGTGGTGTTATGGGACTACGAGGAATTCTTGAGGGAGCACGGAAATAAAAAGTGTGCAATATTTGTGGGCAGTCAATTTTATGGTTCATTACTTTGCACACAAACACTGCGTCATTAATGCGTCGGCGATTGTCTAGCGAAACCATTTTAAAGTTTTTCAGTCTGTTACTGTACTATCGTACTGTTTTAGTTATTCCGCTAGAGAACGCCAGGTGCTAAAGAAAACTCTTTTGAACGCGTTCTAGACGCAACGAGTGTGCAGCATAGTGTGGACGCCAGATCACGCTACAGTATTCCAATATGCTTTGAATTAAACTATTATAAAGCATAATTTTAGTTTTATGGCACTAAAACTGCTTGGAATTTCTTATAACAAATCTCAGCATTCTAGAGGACCTTTTTATTATATCATCCATGTGTAGAATAAACGTAAGCTTTCGATCAAGCTTGACACCAAGATCTCTCATTGTGTCAAGTTCCGCAATTTTTACTCCGTCAATATAATAGTCTTGGTCTATTAGATAATGCTTTCGCGTGTATTTAACATGGTAACATTCGCTTGGATTTAGATTTAGATCATGTTATTTCGACACCGCCTGCCTTTCTAGATCGCTCTGTAGTTCAGAGGCGTCATCTTTAGATTTTATTATTTTGACAAATTTTAAGTCGTCGGCATACATAAAGATAGCAGAGAATTGAAAACAATTGGGAATATCGTTGATAAAAAAATTAAACAAAACTGGCCCCAAATGAGATCCCTGTGGCACGCCAAACGAGATATATCGTAGAGCTGATTGAAAACCATTGATGACCAGATAGAAAGTTCTATCCACAAGATACGAACTCAACTATGAGAGTAAGGATCCAGTGATACCATATGCTCGTAATTTACTAATCAATATTCCATGTGACACCTTATCGAAAACTTTACTAAAATCAGTATAGATGACATTTGCTTGGTAACCTGAGTCTATTGTCTTCGATAATAACTCCATGAATAGTATTAGGTTGGTACTTGTGGATCTAGACTCCACGAAGCCGTGTTGCTCTTCACTTAAGTACAGCGTTAAGAGGGTTTATTCTGAAAGTTGGCAACGTCGCAAATAGATGTCAAATATTTCGCTGTTTTGATTAATTTGATAATATTTCTGTATGGAAATAAAAAATGTGGCTAACTAGCGAACTAGAATATTGATTATGAATTGCAATAATTAATATCGTAACACCGAATAGTTAGTTTTAGATGTAAAAAAGTATTTGGTAACTTTCCAAATGCCTTTTTTTTCACCTAAAACGGGTACAACATCAAATTCAATGTTATAATTGCAATTCATTATTAATATTCTAGACAATTGGTTAGCCAAATTTCTTATTTCCATACAGTATTATTTCCAAATTAATCGAAACAGGTAAATATTTGACAGCTATTTACGACGTTGCCATCTTTTAGGATGCACCCTCTTAAGTGATTCTGGATGTGGGGGCAGATCAGAGACTCTTAAAATCACTCTGAAATCTTAGCCACGGTTGATAAAATTGATATGGGTTTGTAATTGGAAACTACGTCGTCATTGTTTGACTTATGGATGGGAACAACTTTTGCCACCTTCCACTCCGAAGGAAAAACCCCAGAAGCTAAAGACCTATTGAAAATAAGTGAAAATGGTACAACCAACTCGGCCGCACACTTGTGAATAAAAATAGGTGGTATTCCATCTGGCCCAGCGCCCTTATTGCAGTCCAGGTTTTTTAACTTCTTGTATATGGCCTCACAGTCAATAACTAATTAGTCCATAATTAACAGGATTTAGCATGTGCTTTTAAATATATTTGAATAAAGAACTATACATGAACTGTATCCCATTCATAGAGGACAGTATACGGATATAAAAAGCCCTCATTCGAACTTGTCGATGCCCGCTAAATGTCAAATTTATTGGATAAGTGGCGCCTCTATTCGCAGTTCAATACGCATAACCTGTTTCTTGGTGATAAAAGAAGCCAAGTAGCCCATATAATAAATAGCAATGTATAGGTGCGAGCTTAACCTAGATTTCATTGACAATTTTTGTATCAGAAATTGAACTATTTACATTGTTATTACATCCGATCAGTTCGTTACCAAGCAGTTTTTGCCATCTTAACAAGTATTTTTTATTATTTGTGAGCGTCTGTGAGTCAAGATATACTGCCGATACCAAATTTTTAATATAAGATGCAGAATTTCTCTAAAAATAACGATTACATTTTTATTCCAGATACTAGATTACTCCAGAAAAACGCAGGTGCTCCAACGTGAAAAATAAGCCACTCGTCCAATACCTGATAATAATAAGTACTACCCTGCATTTTATATCAACCTATGAAATAGGTCACTGACATCAAATTATCCAACGGAACCTCAGACGATCAATCAATACTATTAAGGTAAATGCGTAAGGGCAACCCGCAAAAATAAAATTGTTAAACGTTTTTTGCAATTTATAGCTCAGCTATTTTTTTTTTTAAAGTAATTAGCTACCGTAAAAGTTGTGTATATGTGTGTCACGTAGTATTCATAATTTAAATTATTGTATTACTTTTTAAATTCAAATTGTGCGATCGAATGACTATTACATGATACACCTTTGAGCACAGTTCTAACTTAAAGTGTTGAAGGTAACATATGTTTGTTACGGTCGCGAATTACTTTTTCAACAAAATACTATCTAATACTGAGCTGATTGTATATTATAATGCAACGATTTCAAAGCAGATGAAAGAAATTTTTTTTTTTGAAAATAAAACATATATTGATATCGACGACTTTTAAAAATGACAGACAGCTCTGTAAAATGTCATTTCTTGCATCTGTTTTCTATCTCTATATTTAATCCAACTATTTCAAATTCGATCAAAACAATCTTTTAAAAATGGGGTACAAAGTATTAGAAAGCATAACAGCAGTATGAATCGTGAAGACCTGATCAATTATGAATTCTCACGTGAAGCCTTTAAATCGATAAGAAATTTATTAATAGCCGAGCAAAACTAGCTCAAACTAATTTATTTATAGAAGATTGAATTAGGTACACAAAAGGAAAAGATCAATATAGCACGAACTTAGAATGGTTGCAAGGCTTTATAAAATTAAGTTATTAATCAAAACATCAAAACTTTAGTAAGAATTATATTTTAAGTAATAATATTTGTAAAGTTCTTCCTATTTATTTACGGTTCAATAAATTAGGCTTTCATAATATAGGTAAATAAAGATTGTTGATGGCAATATATTTCTTAAAAACTTTCCAGATTCTTTTGTCTATGGTACGTAGGTATGTGACTGCGAGTAAACATTTCATCGATTACTTATGTCGTAAATCGATTCCTATTCTAAGTTAGTTTGTAATGTATCCTAACTTAAAAAAGTGTCGATCAATGGGAAATTTGTTGTTTTATTCATTTTTGCATAGTTATTAACGTTTCTATAATTTCAAATAATTATTTTATCATTTAATTTTGAAGGTATTTTAGTATTCGAAATATGACATTCCGATTGTGTGACTGAATCCGATTCACGTGATTACGTCACTCGGGCCAAGCGAAGCGAGCGGAGGGAGATGTACGAGATTCGTACTGTGTTAAAATTAATACGTCATCTCTTAGTCTAAAGTGATATTTGTAAATTAATTCGCGGTGTCGCTTAGAAATTGATAATAAAAAGTAAGTAAATAATTCTGACGTCGTCTCACGCGTCGCCGTATGGTACGGACGCGTTGTTTGGTTCCCTGTCATTTCCCTGTGCAGTGCCCTATACAAATGCATAATATAACCTATCTGCGCTTTGCATAAATCTATGAGGCCGCAACCTTGTAATTGATGCAGATGCTACCGATGTGGAAATAAGGCGTTAATGCGATTACAAAAGTAGTTAAAACGTCATCGGAGCGAAGCCATCAAGTCGGGGTGTTTTGCCGCGCTGTGTGCCGTGTTTATTGACGCGTTGGTTGCATTGCAATATTGCAGGCACAATGCCGGCGGCGCGAGGCGTTAAACGTGCTGCTTCTAAATCGTCCGCCGCTGCGGCGTCAACGGCAGCCAAAAACAAGAAAAAACGTGGAGGTGAGTTCCTGTAAAGGCATTTTGCAATTGTTTTCTTTACATTTTTGCCTATGTCAATGACCTGTCAAATGCGATGGCGGGAAACGAAAGGCGCGAACTCTCGCCTCGGAACTTCTTTTTTAGTGTTTACAAGGTAACTGTACGTGAAATAAGACTTGAGTAGTTATGTTTGGTCATTTAAAAATATGTTTATGCGTAAATATCGCGTGGGTTACGTAAGCGTCGCGTACGAATGGATTTTTTTAGGTTATTTCGTTTTGTCGACGCTCAATCGTATTTACTAATTCGTTTTTCACGTAAATTTTATTCCTTAGATAACTGTTACCAATTTATACTTAAGTAACGGTCACGAACTTGAATAAGAATGTAGTTATCATAGTAGATAAAATTAGCTAATGAGGAAAGAACCAAGTAATTTTTATGCCATTAGTCATACCATAGAGATCATGCTATAAACGCATGCAGAATAGCATAGTTTTTCCGGATTATCTTTGCATCTATCTTCTAAATATTAAAACACTGTAATGACTCACTAAATAGATAATCTTTCTCAATATTATGTAATTTTGTTACAATATTGATGTAAATACTGTATGTACTTACAGAGGCTTGATAAGAGGTGATTGTTTAATGTTCATTACCTAACTTAATGCATATAAACAAAAAGCTGGAAATATTAGCACGGTCTTTTACTTAATACTATTGTACTGACCTACACTCTACACATTTGCTGTTCAAGAGCAATTATCCAGTTGCTCCTTGAGAATACAAATTAAAAAGAACGGTCTAAGCAAAGGGTTCCAAAGGAACAACAAATATTAATATTTTCTGTACCTCGATAGGAAAAAAAGGAACCCTTATCGGATTGTTGTCCATCTGTCTGTCTGTCAAGAGCCTTTTTGTGAGGAACCCATGAAGGTATCAAGTTGAAATTAATATCAAATACTGGCTTTCGAGGTTGTGGGTTCAAACCTGGGCAAGTACCAATGTGAGTTTTTCAATTCATATGTACTTTCTAAGTCTATCTTGGACATCACTGACATCGGTGAAGGAAAACATCGTCAGGAAACCTGGACTTATATAATTAATATAAGTCTGAAATCGCCAACCCGTCTTGAGCAAGCGTGGTGATTAATGCTCGTCCCTTCTCTGTATGAGAAGAGGCCTTTGCCCTGCAGTGGGACAGTAATAGGCTGGTACTACTACTGGCTTTCTAGTAAAAATAGGTTTTTTAATGCAATAAATGTCACTGTCATTGTTTAGCAGTTCATAGAATACCTTCCATTTAAATTTTATCATCATAGTGCCAACATTCTGGAGTAAAATGAATATATAACTTCCATATGCACAGGAAAAAATATATGAGTTCTGTTGTGCTCTATTGAACCTTAACCTTTGACTGCTAGAGCATAAACGCATGAGAATGCCCTCCACACCAAGCCTTTTTAATAAAAACATGTAAATTCTTCTTCACTATCATGAATTTATCAATATCCCTGGTGTAATGCACAGAAGCTCCTACTTTTAAGATATCTAAACAAACACTCACAAAAGTAACGATTAATTGTTAATTTCTTGTTATAGTACTTGAGTGCAACACATTTTTTGTCGTATTGGTGTACAGGGCACGGTTTTACAAGTGGTTAGGGTAAAGGTTACTAACCAATTATTTCAATTAAATTAATTATGTGGAAATCTTTATTTATTTGGTCTGGCAACACTGCATGACCCTGACCGTGTACATAAAAAGAGTAGAGATTACCTTGTAATGTCATTATCTTTAAAAGTATTCCATTCACACATAACACTTCTTGTTTGCACTACATAATAATCCGTTTGCCTTGGGTTTACATGTTATTTAAGTAATAATGGTGACACAACTTGTTTATAAATAAATGCTTAGATGATTGTTGATTTTATAACTGAATTGCAAATTCAAAAATATCTCCTATGTTTGAGAACTTCAAATGTAAAGATGATATTAGGAAAAGGGCCTGTTCTATTTTAAAAAATATGGTGGGAAAAATTACTAAATGATTGAGCTAAAATATATAGGGAAATACCTGTTGAAGTAACTAACAGTATAAGCATTTATACTTTCAATAAAGCCCTAGAAGAACATGTTAGAAACAAATACAACCTTTAATATTTTCATTGTAAGAGGTCAAATTGAGGTTAAAAAAATATATATTCATGAATCCCTCTCACAGTACTTGATGGTATGTTCATCTTCAACTTCAAGTCTTCATTAATGGCTTCTGTGGAAGATACACCACAATTATGCCAATATCACATATTTACGACAATAGCCAATAGCTGGAAATTAAATCACTGAAAATTTATTTTTACCATTAAGTATAGAGACAGAAAATATGACAAATAAAACACTTTGGTGCTGATGTCATTATTTTACAAATAATGCAAATCCCTTATTGGTCTAATATTGTCTATCACACTGACCAACTAAAAATTACTTAAGTAAACAAACAGATTAGGTCATACATCTTTTTATATTACTTATGTTGTCATATTTGATAAGAATGATTTCAAATTGTTACATAGGCTAGACTTGGCTGCTAATAATTTATTTGCACTATAGATACCTGCATACATTTCCGGTAGATTTGGCTGAGGTGATAAATGCTTAAATTTGGTACCTGTATTTGGTTTTATTTACATAATATACAGTTCAGTGTATTTTAAGTATGAGCAGGAAATGTACAACTCATTTAAAAAAATATTCCTTTGAAATATAAATTTTAAACATGGCACAAATACTTTTCTAGTTAAAGGAAAAGAGATTGTAATGATTACTAGCTGATGCCCGCGGCTTCGCCCGCATGGATGTCGCTTATGGCGGCCAAAAGCAATCATGAAATTTTCGACTATACATCCAACAAATATTATACATTATATTATATACAAAAACCTTCCTCGAGAACCACACCATCCATTGGTGAAAACAGCATAAAATCAGTGTAGCAGTTTTTGAGTTAATCGCTAACAGACTGAGACGGAGGAATTTGTTCTATAATTTGTAATGATTTTCCACAACATCCCAGGGGGTGTTAAAGTTTTATGGCGACAGCACAAAATTGAATAAAGCGGCCATGAAGTGCTACCCCAAACAAAGCATTCCACGAAAAAAAATTACATCAACAACTTGATAAAATAAACACATTTAGGTAATATATTTTGTTCAGAATTACATCAAACTGTCAAAGAGACAAAAATACTAATACTTAAACCTAGAATAGCCAAAAATGGGTACTAGAAATGTCTACCACCTACATAACTACTAAAATATTGTGCAAATCACATAAAAACTTGACATTTAAACTTGAAACTCAATGCCAAATGCATTGGTAATGTAATATTTGTTTTAAATGATTATTATATTTCATAATATTTTTACACTAGCATCAGTACTTTTTGAATTACAAGACATACTTTCGTTATAAAGTAATAGAAGTACAAGTTTTTATAAATTAACTTTTTCAAATCTTGGCTTGCCAGAATGTTACCGTTTGTGTTAATAAATCTGTTAAATCACAAATATAAGCTAAACATGCATGTATGGCTTGACAGGCAGTTCATTTTGCATCAGTACTAAGTCTTGTAAATCTCCGAAATATTTTCATTTCAACCGCATTTCACTATCCACTGCTGTATATAGGCCTCTCCCAAGCAGCAGACCACCTGGGTCCCATCCTTCCTCATCTGGTCTGTCCCGGCCACCTTTTAAGATCAACGGTCCAAATAGCTGAGAGGCGCCTCATCTGCTCACTAAAAACTACTAAGTGGGGATATTAAAGTTCGAAGGGAAAACTACGATATCCATGCGGGCGAAGTTCTAATCTATAATTAATTACAAAATTTGTGCAGCGATCCAGTGGGAAATACCGACAGCTCCGAAGAAAAGGGGGCGTGTGCTAGCATGTGGACAAGGCGACGTGGGACAACTCGGTCTTGGCGAGGATGTAGTGGAGACGACCAAGTAAGTAAACAAGTACCAATTTTCCTGGTACTAGGCAATGGCCTCTTCTCATACAGAGAATATTACGAGCATTAGTCACCAGTTCCCCACTCTTGGTCAAATCGGGTTGGCTATTTCAGACTTATATTATAAATACACAACACATGAATTAAAAACGTCACATTGGTTCTTGCCCGGATTTCAACCATGAGAGGCGACGCCTTAACTACTGAACTATCACGATGTGATATTTTCCTAATCAAAACTGATTTTAGTATAAAAAAAAGACCTCTATTTGACGTCGCATCAATTTTTTTTTTGCTATCGACTTTGCTGCAATTAGTCAAAGCGATTTATATACACACTTAACTAAATTGCTTAGTCCAGGAGCATAATATTTGGAAATTTGTTTCGATTCCTACACTGAGATTACAAAAAGTTTATGTTCTCTTACAAAAATGAGATAAGAAATCGGAGATTTTCTCCTTCCCAGTCTACACACTCCTTCATTAAACAATTTGTTTTTGTTTCAGATTCAAGTATGTGACAGCTTTGGGTGACAAAATAGTAGATGTATATGCAGGGGGCATGCACACAATAGCTCTTGACAGCAGTGGAAAGGTAATCTACACATTGCTTACAGCTGATTTCTGGAGCGAAATTATCGAAGTTTCACAAAGCGCGTTTCATAATTTCTCGCATAAAAATATTGAAATAATTTCTGTTCCTGGGACTGATTGACTGTTATAATATAACCATAATCTGTGAGTCTTGGCATTTCTCTTCAGAAATATTAAAAAACAAGTTTAAAAAAAAGAGTAGTGAGATATCACGTGTATTGAAGTTTTTGCTAAACCTGAAATATTAGAGATTTTTTGTTAAATTGTACCAAAAAAATACACGTGGTTTTGGACAGGGGGGTTAGTCTAAAACTCGCAAATGATCGCCAAGGGAGAGGGAGGGGTTATAAAGTTGCTAAGAAACATGTTATAACTGTGTGTGGTGTGATGCAGGTGTGGACGTTCGGCTGCAACGACGAGGGCGCGCTGGGCCGCAGCACGGCGGGCGAGGCGGACGAGGGCCGGCCGGCGGCCGCCGCGCTGCCGGCGCGCGCCGTGGCCGTGGCGGCCGGGGACTCGCACTCCGCCGCGCTGCTGGCCACCGGCGACGTGTACGCCTGGGGCGCCTTCCGGGTCAGTGCCGGCCGCATACCCGTTGCATGGAACAGTGGCCTGATTGTCTTTCAATATTTGGTTTTAGATTTACACAAATTTCCGTTTTTAACAGTTTGAAATGATATAACTAGATTCTTGAGTCTTGTAATAAATTACAAATGATTGATCTACTAAACTTTATACACTTTTAGAAAATTGACAGTGATGTACATTTTTTTTCAACTATAAAGTTGAAAATGGCGTGAAAATCGCACTTGGCGTTCAGTTGACTTCGACCTAGAGCTCAGTCAGCGACTTACCGACCCTCCCCCGCAGGACTCGCACGGCAGCATGGGGCTGGTGGTGCGCGGGCGCGAGGGCAAGTCGTGCCGCGAGCCCGTGAAGGTGGACATCGGGGAGAGCGCCGTGGCCGTGGCGTCCGGCGGAGACCATCTGGTCATACTGTCCGTACGTATCCCGATTGCGTACTACTTTGTAACTTAAAGAAAAGCTGCTACTCTACCTACTTCGAATCAATTGGGATGGACCCAAGAGGAATCCAGACTTCTACACATAAAACTCTGAAAGCCTCTTGGATCATGTACTCAACATAATGAACAACTTTTACCATGGCACCAACTCTAAACCTCTCTCTCGCTGAAAAAAATCAGCTGTTCCCTGCATTTGGTCGAGCTATCTATATTTACATAATAATCCTGAAGAGTGTTTTTGAATAAACATGCTAATCTCTGGGACTACCAATCGGTAATATAAACATATATTTTTGCTTTTGAAAGCCAAATTATTGAGAAAGGTTATGGCTATTAAACATTGCAATACAACCCTTGAGAGAGGTGAATCACCGGGGTACAGCTAATACATAAATACATGGAGTACCTGATTTTGTTTTATCGAGTATCAGGGAACTTACAGCATACCTTCTTTAGGTCTTCAAACAAGTTAATCAGCATGTCTAATTAGTGAATGATATTTCAGGCATCAGGAGGCGTGTACACAATGGGCTGCGGAGAGCAAGGCCAGCTCGGCAGGTTGCCGCAGCGATCTGCTACACGAGACGCCAGACAAGGATTCAGTAAGTACTCAAACATATTAAAAGAAGCCTTGTCTAAATTTTATAAAACATTACCGACCTGCCCCAATAGTATTAGTAAAAGAAGTATTGCACTTTTATTTGTTTCAGTTTTTCATACTAATCTAGTCCTAACAATTTCAAACAACAAAAAAAATCAGCCAAGTTGCTCCTACAATTGATTTTTATTTATATAGATGTGATAGTGATAGTAAATAGTCAGATAGTTTCAGTGTGCATTCTGGCATAGGCCTATTCTAACTTTAATAGTGGTCTGTCCAGGGCACCCATCTCCAGTTTGGGCCGGATGCATGTTTGATGTCATTCTCACACATCAGGAGTGGTCTTTTTCTCTTGGGTACCATTCTGTGATTCAGCTTAATTTATTTTGGTTGACTTGCATCAAATAGTCCTGCCCAATTCCACATTTGTTGGTCTATTGATTCCACTATTTCCATGAGTTTGGTTTTAGTACATAATACATGTGTACATAAAGAAATGCCCAATAGTTTATTGTTTGATTTTGGCCAGGCAATTAAGTAATTTTGCATATTTTTATTTACTAAAGTTATCAATGCATTTGTCAATATAAGTTCTGATGGAATTAACTTGTCGTTGCAAGCTGTCAAGACTACAAAGATTTTAATACTAGTCTGAAGCCTTTGCAATAGGAGACCTTGGTAAAGTGCAAAGATTATTGTTTACTCATAATAATAGCATGTACATAATTATTATTATTATTATTAACCATTTATTTCGGACATAATCCATATAGTATGTGTTAGAAACAATATCCTTAAAATCTATGTTAGTATTAATACCTACAGGGTGTGTGTTAGTAACTATTTTTCTTATAATCTATGTTAGTACATTATACACTATACAGGGGCATGTTTACAACTTACCCGTAACGATTCCCACCCAGTGTGCCTGTATGGGACAGTCGTAACGGGACGCAACCATTTGCAGAATGCTGTTGCTGCTACCGCGCAGTCTTTGAAATAATGACGCCACTTTCTTCCGCATTATGGCGTGAAAACCGTCAACACGCGCATTCGCGAACATTTGTGACGCACTACAATGCCGCGGCAACCCCAACAGCATTCTGAAAGCATTGTTGTACTGAATACGCAGGACGTTGTAGGATCGTTGCGTATACCGAACCCACAGGCCGCTCGAGTAAAAAGATTGGCAATATGCCCTAAAAAGAGTTAATTTTACTCCCTTAGTACAACGAGCGAACCTACGGGCCAGCATATTGCTCCTAACCGCCAACGCCCTGCGCTCTCTTTCAATATCTGGATCATCCTTTAAGTCCTCCGTGACCAGATGACCCAGATACCTAAAGTTCTGCACAACCTTCAAAGGCGTCCCATCGAGCATGATCGGAGGCACTGTACTAGGCCTCTGGTTTCCCGCCTTAAAAATCAGTACCTCACTTTTCTGTGAGTTGTACCTCAGACCATGCCCGGATGCGTAGCGCTCACAAATTTTGACCAGCGTCCTCAGAGCGTTGACCGAGGGGGCCAACAGAACCATATCATCAGCATAGCTTATGTTGTTGACACATGTTCCGTCAATGTAGCATCCGACATGTGTCCTGCTGAGCTCCTCTATCAACTGGTTTATATACAGGCTGAAGAGGCCGGTTGAAGTGAGGCCGCCTTGTCTCACACCGCATTCTAACCTATATTCATCAGATAGGGTATCCCCCCATCTCACCCGGTTAATTTGATTCTTATACCAGAATTTGAGAATACTGGTATATTCCGTTGGTATACCCGTTTCCTCCAGCTTTCGCCACAGTATGTCATATGCCACTGTGTCAAAAGCTTTTGACAAATCGAGGAAACAGGCATATATCGGCGTCTTTCTCTCCGTATAATACCCGACAGTATGCTTAAGGCACAGAATAGCACTTTCAGTGGATAGTCCCGCCCTGAAACCGAATTGTGCGTCATGTAAATGCAAGTACCCACTGAGACTCTGGTTAAGCAAACTGTCGAGTATCTTAGCAGTTGTTGTAGCAAGTGAGATGGGCCGATAATTTGCCCTATCCGACACATCACCTGTCCTATTTTTAAGAATGGGCACAACCAAGGTTTTCATCAGCGACTCCGGTAAGTATGAGTGACCGACACACAGTGTAAAAAACATAGCCAATACACGCGGAAGATGCACACCAGCATGCCTAAAATGCTCGATGCTGAGCCCGTCATACCCTGGAGACTTACCCCTCTTCATCCTCTGAATTGCCGCAGCAACGTCTTTGGCTGAAAAGCGTGTTTTTCTCCCGGGCATACCGGCCCCAGCACCGCCTGTATCGGTCATCGTTGGCCTGAAGGGAGATTTTACCATGAAGTGGTCTTTAAAATCATTGGCAATACTTTTAGGATCACTGATGCCGCCGATGCTCACAGGTACACTTGGCTTAGGGTTCAGCTTGTTTGTGTTCTTCCAGAAGGATGAAAAATCCCCCGCTGAAAGATTTGAGGCAAGAATATCCATCTTAATTTGTTCTTGCCTGTTCTGACACCACTTCAGCTTGGACTTAAAATCCCTCCGACTCTCGCACATTTGTTCATAAACAGTACCATTAGGTGGTCTACCAGCCATCACCCATAACTGAAACGCCAGCCTAGCCTCTCTGTGAGCACCTGCGACATGCTTGTTCCATCCGGCAATGTACCCACCCTTTCTGAAACATTTACGGCTGTAAGATCTCACAGATGCACGGATTAAAATGTTTGTAATTTTAGTGTACATAGAATCCAGCAAGGCCATATGCACTGGGTCAGAACAGAATGAATCAGCGCATGAACTGAATTCCATAGGGAAATCCAGCCCTTTAAGCTCCTCATGACACAAACTTCGATAAAGATCAATCTGCTTAACCTCTCTTCTGCCCCAGATTACACCGTCACAAACCAACTTACTATCAATAGCACACTTAACAACAATCTTATCTATGTCACATTCGACACAAAGTGGAGAGTGGTCAGACCAATACACATCGTGCTCCACCCACACCTTATTTATTGTCTTCTGAGCAGCCTTAGTGACAATGCAGTGGTCTAACCACCTCCTACATCCATGTGCCTCACTTGTAAATGTGTATGTACCAGACTGAATACCCAGTTTCTCCATATCAACACAACACCAGTCTTGTTCTAAACAAAAACTCAAAAGTTCATCACAAAATAGCTCGTTTGGATGAGCATTAAAGTCCCCTAAAATGTACACCGCTTCACTGTCATTGTTTACTTCTATCACTGATTTTATTACACTCAGGCAGTCCGTAAACATGGGTAAATTTTCAATACCGTTAACCGGCATGTAAACACTAAATATTATAACTGACCCATTTCGCGTCATCACTTTTATAGCACAAACGCGCGCACTATTACACTCAATTACTGAGACCGACTCGAACGCCTTTTTCCGCCACAGGATTGCTACCCCGCCATAGGGCCTGCCGCTTAGGAGACCCAACGACGTGTCCACTGCAGACGTGCCCGTGCACCCGAAGTCCTCGTCTATTGTATTAAGTAGTGGCAAGTCATGCGGCAACAACCACGTTTCTTGTAGCGCTATCACATCTGCATCCTTGCATAGTGCTCGTATCCCCTCCATTGATCTCTTCATCGCTTTGCAATTAAAGCTAACTAATGTACTACGCATTCGTGTATTCTCCATTTTTAGTCGCTTATTATCACAGCTTATTATACCCGTTGGTTATTCTCGCCTTGTACAAGAGTACTTGTATCCCTTATATTGACAAAACGTCTGAACGTAATGCCCGAGGGCCATAGATTGTCATCCAGAAAAATGTCAATATTGTGCTTCATTACATACATCTTATATGAATTATAATCTCGAGGTTTCTTCATTTTAATTTTCAGTAACGATACCTTCTCCTTTGTCTTATCATAAATATAACTCACGATGTCCGCCTCAGTCACATCTTTGTGCACGTTAGATACAAACAGCGGTATTTTTGTATCAGCCGCCTTAAATTTACTGCAGCTTAAAACAGCCTTTCCTTTGCTCCCTATAAACCTGTTTCTTAATCGCTTTTTCTGCACTTCTATCCAATTTTCATTTTCATTCGGCTTTTTCCATTCCTCACCATTAGCAATAGTTTCAGCAAAAGATAACTTTCGCACCATTTTAGCTGTATCACCCGCTGTATTACTGAACGCCGCGCTTTGTTTACATAAATCAGCTGGCGATGTCCCGTTATCTCCGCTCGCTACAAAAACTGGTTTGTCGTATTCACACATATTGACCGATGGACGCTCCGTCTCGCTCACAACCGCGCCCTCCATCTCTGTCGCACTAGCGCCGGGCTGCGCGCGCGCCATCATAGTGGGGAGCTGCGCAAAGTCATGTACCGTTACCTCAGTTGGTGCGGGGGAACGAGACGGTGACGCGCGCACTCCTTCGCAGTAATTAGCCGCCACCAACGCCGCTACAGCCGCACGCTCGTCGATTGGGTATGACACATCATTGCGACTGACAGATGAATGTGACAGATAGTCTTCACTTTGACAGGTGTCTATCGTTCGCTGAGTCACCGACCCGTCTCTCGGCGTTTGAATTGCCATCGGTCCACTTTCGAGCAAGTACCCTCCACGCCGCATATTTATTCGGCAGTCAGAAGTATACCGACAATTCGACCATTTACTATCTAAATCTTCAATTTGCTTTGTAGTTACATAGGTATCTTTTATTTCCCTTACATCTGCCTTTAGCCGAACTATATCCTTTAATAACGCCGTCACGTCCACATGATCAAACGTGATGGGTGGTAATTTATTTAGCTCTCTGGCCACAAAAACAGGCATTACCTCAGGATCAGTCTCCTTGAAAATGGCAATAATATCCTCGAGATCTCGCTGGATTTTGCCGTCCTTTCTTCTTGAAATGTTCCGTCTGTTTGTTTTGATGGAGTCAAATAATAAACCCTTCGCCTTTTCTACTTCAGTGACAGTAAACGCTGAGGCACAGATCCGCACCATGCTCTCATTGTCCATTGTATCCACCTTATTTTGCAAATAAGCAAGAATCTCATTGATAACAATATTGCAACTAGCACACTTCACAGTTTTTGAAACTACATTCACTTTGGACATTTTTACTGACTACCGCTTACGCGCACATACCCGCTCGAGACCACGGTCGAGCGCAGACTGATGTGTGATGAAATCCCACGAATATGTATTTACTGAAGATAATGATTAAATCGGCCGATTATAAGAAAACTTTGAGGCCAATTTTTAAAACAGAATGTTGTAATGATGACTTGTTACAATCGCGAATTTGTTTATTATTATCTACAGTATGCAAAAGATGAAAGAAAATTTGAACTTAACAGGCTTCCCTGGCGTTTTCGCCTTAACTACTCGGAAATATTTTTCACTAATCAATTTGTCATCCCTTTAGGTGCTCTCCTAGTACCATCTAAGGTGACCCTGAAGGCAGGCGGCGCTCGCATCTGGGCCGGCTACCACGCCACATTCGTGCTAGATAACAACGACAAGATGTTCGCGTGGGGGCTCAACAATTATGGCCAGCTCGGTGAGTTTATATTATTTAAACAGATCATGGGAGGAGCTTTTCGTTTCACGGGTTGAACGAAAGTTAAGATACGCTTGCTGAGGTCAGTCTGTAGATGGGTGACCGTTCGAAACATATCGAGACTGTTGATTCTGTTGTGTATTAGAACTGTTGTTTCTACTGTCGTTTTTACTCTAAACTGTAAAATATCATTAACAAATCATTATTTCTATCCAACCCAATGACATGCTTAATAGTCAAGCAAATCATTCTCTTCTTTCATTAAAATTTCTTTGGAGTATATAGAAACCATGTCTTTTTTAGTGTAAAGTTTAAACTAACACCAGAAAACCACATAGAAATTAGTTAAATAATCAGGATGTGTCGTAAAAAAGAACTGTTTTTGTGTCTACAGGTATAACAGGCGAAAAACGCAAGACAGCATTATACATGCCAACAGAATGCGATGCCTTCACGAGCCTTAACACGACGTGGAACAGCGTGGCGTGCGGACAACATCACTCTCTCGCGCTCGACACCAACGGACAGGTGTACGCTATCGGACGCTGCGAGTACGGCAGGTGAGTCGTATGGGCAGATAGTAACCATATAAAGACATTTCCCTCATCAAAATCCTCTTAATCTTCAACAGAACCCAAGCGTCATAAGTGGCATTACTTATAACATCAGGGAATCATAGGTAAATAATATCCAGACAGGTTGATTAAGGTAAAGGTATGTTTGCCTTGAAGTGCCTGTGGGTAACTGTTCCATTTTATGCTGAGACTGCTTCGTCCCACGGAAAGCATTTTAAGCTGTTGGATGTCATTAGTAGACATTTGTTTGTTTTTACGGGTACTCAGAAACCTGAAAGTCTTACATCCAGCCTTGCCAAGGGATATCATTTTGGCAGATGCTTATGGCTAGATGTGAAATACTTGTATGACTATTATTTATAAAAAAAACAACTTCACATTCCATATGCAGGCTAAATAGAATTTAAGAATAAATAATGTAACATAAGAAACCATCGAATGTAATTACTCTATTTAAATGTGAATAAATGAATATGCAGCTGCATCCGGTTAGACTGGAAGCCAACTCCAACATAGTTGGAACAAGGTTATGCAGTCAATAAATAAATAAATAATGCTGGACAATCCACACAGCATCATCCAGCCCCAAGCTAAGCAGAGCTTGTGTTATGGGTACTAGATGACTGATATACTTAATACAATACATTACAATGATTGTAACCATTTTATTTTATCAACAGACTGGGCCTGGGCGACCGTGCAGGTGACGCAGAGGTCTTAGAACCAGTCCCAAAGCTACAGAATAAGAAGGTCATCTGCATAGCAGCCGGCACCAGCAATTCATTTGCTGTAACTGAAACCGGTAAGATGCATATTTAATTTTGTAGAACTTGAGAACTTTTGATATTAAATTCAGACGGCCATCAAATAATGTCGGGTGATTACAGAGATTACTGAGTCGGCTGTCTAGTAAAGTGACATGCACTTTAGAGTATGAATGCTGGGGAGTTTGTTCTGCTACTTCTTCTTCCCAGCAAAAACACCATGAAGTGGTGAAGGGTGGGTGTTTTGGGGGACTGTCGTTTATAAACTTTTTGATGTTCAAAAAGTGCTGATTGTCAGTTTAATTTGAATAAATGAATTTTGATTTCATTTGAATGTGGAGGGTTACAAGAGTAGAAGACTAAAGAAATGATGGATGTATTGTCTGAAAGGATAAAGCTTGGAAGGAGGTAACTATTCAGATGACGGTAAATAAAGATGTATGAAAGAAGAAGACATGCTTTGCCGTCCCAAAATAAGTTGGGATAGGGATAGGATGATGGTAAATTACCTGTGTGGGTTCGCGTTTTAGTCATATTTTGGTAGTACCAATTAGTTGTAAAATTCTAGAGAATTTATGAAATGGAATCAGAGCATAAGCTAGTTTTCATAACTTATCCTGTGAGATTTTGAGATGGGACATACAGATAAGATTTGAAGCATATAAGATATGATAAAAAGAATGATGGAAGATTAGAATCGTCTTAGGCTTACTGTGGGATACGGTTTTGGTGGGAATTTACAGTCAAGGCTCAGCACCAGCAAATCTAGTTATAGGTTTTTGACAAGTTTATATAGAAAACATAACCCACCCACGATAAAAAACGCCACTCAGTGAAAAAATCGGAGGATTCAGTTGATTGTTTAAAAAATGAAAATCCCTTCATACGTACGTAGCGATATTTTGGCGTTAATGAGGAGTAAGTTAAATAAAGACAACACAGAGCAGTGAACCCAGTGATTTTTTGTGCGCGTATGAAATTCGGAATGTTTCCGGTCAAAAGACACCATAAAAAGACTCGATCCAAAGCCAGGTACATACTCTGACATACGTACATGTGTATTGGGTCAACCTAGATCTGAATTATCGGAATTAATGATTCAGCCATAAATGTATGATAGTTATTTGTACAAAATACGCTAGTGATGATATGTGTAAGCTATACACCACGTCCCCCCGCAGGCGAGGTAGTGTCGTGGGGCATGGGGTCGGAGGGCCAGCTGGGCACGGGCGCCAGCAGTGACGCCGCCGAGCCCACCGCCGCCGTCACGCCGCCGCTGCAGAGCCGGGCGCCCGCGCTCGTGTCGGCCGGCGGCCAGCACACCGTGCTGCTGGTGGTGAGTTATCTAAATAAATAAATAAATAATGCTGGACAATCCACACAGCATCATCTAGCCCCAAGCTAAGCAGAGCTTGTGTTATGGGTACTAGATGACTGATATACTTAATACAATACATTACATAGATAGATATTTTTCATTATACATAGCAAATACCCAGAACACCTGGAACAAATATTTGTAGATCGTACAAACATTTGTCCCAAGGCGGGAGTCGAACCCGCAACCTCCTGCGTCGCAGGCGGGCCTTCACTCGCTGCGCCACATAGGTCGTCAAAATTATTATTATCTGCCATTATACACTACCAACAGCCAGGGCCCTCCTCTCTGGAAGAGAAAGTGGCTCATGGTTGTTGGATTTCATGATTTGGAATTTTTAGTTTTAGGATATCTGGCCTGGCTGGTTTCCTCACTGTACACAAACTAGGTTGCAGCAGATTTATATTTTCAAAGTTGCTCCTATACTAAAATTTCTTTTATATTCATGTGTACTTGCACCAAAAATATGAAGTAAAAGTCTCCCTGTATTAACCAGAAAATGAGTTTCTGAGGTCAGATAGGCAATTGCTCCAAGCAAAATACTGTTAATCAGTTGCTTCCAGTTACACTGGAATCCAACCATAACATATCTGGGAGAGACTATGCAGATGATGCATTGCTTTTAAAAAATATCATCATTCTAAATAACAGAGTAAACAGGCTTTATCTAGAATACTTGTTCCATTGTTGCTTTCCACTAGACAAGATCAAAGCCACGAGATGGTTCAGCATTTTAAGTAATTTCCTTGATTCAATCATAATAGATCTGATAAAATTCAACTACCTTAAATATGTATGTTCAATGATCAAGGCTGTCTAAATTCACATCTGCACATCACACATGCAGTACATACCCAATCGCCATTACCTAGGTTACTAGATATTCTTATACTTTGAGTGATGATCATACATTGCCTCATTGACTTTCTCACCACACAGAAAGACCCATCATCCCAAAAAGAGGCATCCCCGCCCCCTGAAAGCGAGACTTCAGAACAGAAGGGAGACTCGCAGTCCATCGAGTCAGAAGAGGAAGAAGTGGTGCCTGCCAAGCGGCAGAAGAGTGAGCAGGAAGGGGAGATCTCGTCCACGTCCAGCGCGCAACCCAGTGATGTTGGAGAGGATGCTAAACCACAGGTGAGGGCCGTAGGATAGCATGAAGTTTTAGTTACATAGTATAGGGACCGGATTTCAATACACATGGAACTTTACGAAAATGTTGGAATTTGAAAGTGCCTTTTTTATGTTAAGGCTTTCGACTATACAGCAATAAAGTAGTTTTTGGATAACTTTAAAAGCTACCACACATGCCAGTTGATTTTGACCTGGTTTGCCAACAGCTGGTAGTCTGAACGTTTGAAATGAATTGCTCTGAAGTATGTTCAATAACATTGGTCCGACATCAAATGTGTAAATAAAGTGTCGAAAAAAAGTATGGCGTCATAAATATAAATTAGAACAGGGGTGTTTTCAACATTCTTGTTATGACCAAAAGCAAGCATTCATAGTGCGGGTCAATATGAATAGTTATTAACTAAATGAAAAAATGCAGATTGGATGCAAAATCTGTTCTCTTGTACAGTAACAACGTTTGTAATATCGACAGTAAAGACAGATAAAACGTCAACTAAATTTAGTGTTGCCAACAGAGTTTTTTTTTTATTTACTACATAAATATGTATCATCCATCCACTCTAGGCTAAAAAGAAAAAGCGCACACCGTCGGTATCGTCGTCGAGCGTCGCAACGAAATCCAGAAAAAAGGCACGACGGAATTAGGTTCTTGATAGTTGTTACATTGTATGGGACAATATACCTCATTATTTGTGTTGCACTTGGAAAAATAAAGTTTAAATATTTGGCCTGATGAAAAGTCTTTCTTTTCTCTCAAGTTAATAAGTATAAGAGCAGGAGTGTGATGAAGATCATCTGCTCCTGCCCTTGTCCCGATTTATTTGGGGTTGATGCAGCATGTCATCTTCTTCCATATTTCATTTTCTCTCAATCCACCTCTGCCAATAACTGCCGTACCGTCTGATATTACTTTCACGATGAAATAATAAGCAAGATTGATTTTTTTATTACAACCTTTGTACAAAAAAAAAATGAGTGTGCTTTAGACCACACAACTGAAGTGAAACATATTTAGCTCCATCTGTATGTTTTATTTATATATATATACATGTATGTATGTATACATATACGTATTATATTTTTACAAATACATAATTTAAATTTATTATCGGTTTGCATTGATATTTTCTTTTTTTTAATAGATTTTTTATTTTTCTTTATTATTTTCACTATCGGATACATCAGTTATCTAACTTATATCTCCCTCTCAACTTCCGTTTCCGTTCGCCTCGCCCGATCACACTTTTCGTAACGCCCCCGTCCAGCATTCACCAGCTTACACCCCAAGTAGAGCGTGCCTAAAGAAGTTTCACTTCAAAAAAACAGTACAAAGGCGGACTCTTTTAAAGAAATTCCCGTAAATATTGTAGTAATCGCTTGCCTGCGCGCATCTTCCCAGGAAAAACACTAGGATGTGGTGAAGGGCTGAAGTTTTAGGGGACTGTCTCATGTCATTTTTGACGTTCAAAAGTGCTGATTCCTAGCTTAATTTGTATTATTGATTTTTGAAATTATATATTAATATTTGGAAGGCAAAAGCTTGGTGATTTACTGTAAACGGAGCTGTTGTCCAGCATTATTTATTTTACGTCTGACAGCAACCTTATAACTACAAGAATAGAGGTTATAATATAATACCAGCCTGTTACTGTTCCACTGCAGGGCAAAGGCCTCTTCTCATACAGAGAAGGCACGAGCATTAATCACCACGCTTGCTCAAGACGGACGGGTTGACGATTTCAGACTTATATTCATTATAAGTCCAGGTTTCCTCACGATGTTTTCCTTCACCGATGTCAGTGATGTCCAAGATAAACTTAGAAAGTACATATGAATTGAGAAAGTCACATTGTTACTTGCCCAGGTTTGAACCCATAATCTCGTGCACAAGAGGCGAGGCCTAAACCACTGGGCTTAAATAGAGGTTAATCTGATATAAAGTAACTGTGAATGGACTGTACAGCCCGAGCGCCGTAAGCGCGACTTCTCCGGGGAAGTATTTTAGTTCATGAGGGCACCGTGCTTAATAAGGCACGTGCCTTATGCTGAAATAGGAGCCTTTTAGGCCTCGCACGGGTACTTCTTATCATTTGTAAACTTGTTAGTTTTATTTTTTAGTTTGTAATTTCTCTGCGTGTCCCAAATATAGTCTTTTCTTTAAAACGCGCGGCGCGGCGCTCGGGCAACACTAAATACATATTTTTTTTATTTTTACAAGTGCAACACAACTTTATAAGTAGTGAAATTGATTAAGGTGAGGGCAGGAAGTAGATAACATCAGAGAGAAAGAGGTGATGGCAAAATTCACTTTGTTTTATTTTATTTTTCGTGTATTTTTAGTTTTGTTTTGTCCATTAGTTTGTCCTATTTTATGTTTTAGTTAGTTTTTTTTTACTTTTATTTATTTTTTTGTTGTAAAAGTCAGGCAAGTCGTGTAAGGATGTAAGCAGTGTATGTAGATTTTATTATGTATTTAGATGACAATTATGCCTGCGGTTTTTATCGTAAACAATTACTGATTTTGATATCAAATGTATTGTGTTGATTGATAAAATCAGCACTTGTGAATTATTATTGATAAATGGTTAAAATTGGGCCAACTCATTTGAGAGTTATGAATAATAGTATAAGTTCTCAATTGAACAATATTCACTTCCAGTTCGCATCACGTAAGTAGCGTGCTTTATAGATATAACGTGCTATAGCGTGCGAATCGTGAAGCCTGTTATTAAAGCGGCAAGCTTTAATACCAGGCTTCACTATACACTTAATATTAACTCCTGCGCAGTTATTTGTGGTCTACTTCAGACCGACAAACTTAATGGCACGAACTGTACAAACCAAAACAATCTGACCCAGTTTAAAAAAAAAAACTGATTTCAAGGTATTTGGGAGTCCAAACTAATTTGTATAGTGAAATGTAATGTATAACAGTGATGTTTAACTTCCAGAAGGTGAATGGTGATGAAAAGAAAGAGACTCCTATGGAGGTTGACGAAACTGGTAAGTTTGTCCATCAATAATATATAACTACTATATAACTGGTTTTAGATGGAGGGGTTAATAAAACGTTATGTGGAACATTAGACTTTTTATTTGTCAAGTATATGTCGCCGAATGATTGGTTAAACATCCTGTTGTTGGAAACTAAGTTGTATTTTCTTAATAATACGAGCTAATATCAGGATTATTTTTTTGCCAAAACCCAGTATGGTTAAGACGATTGGAAACTTGAATGCTGATTGGCTGAACATCTTTTATCTGCAAGTCTAGACATAAAACCATTCTGTAGCGTAAAACGCCAGACGCCAACGTCAAATGTATGGCATACATCTCTAAAGCTAATGTGAACTCCATACAATTTGATCTTTCCTTTGTCGTTAACACTTACAGAAAAGGGTTTTAGTTGTCTAAGCATGTCTCGAATGTAGCTAATCAGCGCCAGTCTATAACGTTCATATTAGCCAATCAGTGTTCATATTCACCGTCGTTGTTAACGTTTACCCTAAGATAAGGTGGTAAATGCAAAAGTCCTAATATTATCTCGTATGGTTACGGATATCTTTCTTGGCTTCCAATTATCCTGCGACACATATAAGACCCTACTTTTCATTGTAGTGACTAAAATCAAATTAAATACTAAATTACGACTTTTAATTCGATGCAGTAAGTTGACAGAACTAATATCACATAAAATACTGAAAAATGCACTGCTGGTGCATAAATAAAATAACCAGCACGTCACTGTGGTAGAATCTACTTTTTAGGTTATTTTATTTACGGCACACCAGTTATTTTTTCATGTTTTAGTGTCTTAGGTGACATCAGATCATGTAGATTTACTGCAGTTTATTAAAAGTCGTACTATAGTTACATTTTGAGTTTTTTTTTTGTTTTTATAAATCTTTTTATTGAGCATAGGCCTCCCCTTTATATTGTAATGTACTTTGTAACTTTCTAATTTACAAACAACACATTTATTTGCTCTCCTCAGTCGTTTCCCTCACTGGTGAGGATCACGACGAACCTCAGGTGATGTCTGCATGCATTTGCTGTCACCACATATTAACACAGTGAAATAAATAATAATAAAACAACCCGCTTCCTTCCGCAGACAACAAACAAGAACAGAAAGTTGAGACTGAGACTAAATCAGCTGGCGAACATAAAGACAATGATCAGACCGAACCTGCAATCGTACAGCCCGAGGACTCTAAACCCGAGACCACAGATACCTCCAGCCAAGAAACCACAGACACTGATACTAAGTCTCAGGAAACGGACAAACCTGATGTAGAGATGAGCGAAGAACGCACAGAAGTAAACGGAACACCGGAGACGATTGAAACTAAAACTGTTGATGTTATACAGACAGCCAACCCCCTTACTACTACGGCGTGATGGTAAATGTGTTTTGTGATTGGACAGTACATAGTTGGTTTAAACGTTCGGGTTTGCGTTACGGCGGTTCAGTTATACATATCTTTGTGCTAAGGTTTTTGTAGCATGGGACGTTGACGTACAATTTGGTTAACTGTGAGTCTCTTAATAAATTTGAACCCTTTTTCTATACTTCTACACATCACTGTAGCTAGCATGAATTAAGTCAACACATTATGTAGTATAAACGTCTGTTTATATAATAGAATTTATTCTAAATAAACCGCCTCGTCGCATTTTTTAGTCTAAATATTTAGATTTGATATTAGCGCCTTCTATAAATTCGTGCCTTTTCCTCTATTGAGGATTTTATCACGGATAGGCTATTAGTAAAAAAAAAAGCTTTTTAAAAGACTTTGAGGTCACTCTCTTGTGTTTAAAACTGTGGTGAGCTATGTTTCGTAGACATTGGGTAGATTGTTGTGGTACATGGTTACGTGGTTATAAAAAAAATCGTTTCTGTCACTCATACAGTTGCAGGCATTTATGTTGAGCGCTGATCCTTGACACTTTAAACGCCAAGTGACCGACAAACAATACATTTTCTATTGTGTATCGCGCTATATTACTTTAAGCGATTTTGGTCCTTACTGTCGAGACAATACGACGCCCACACCAACACCCACCACTCCGCGGAGAGCTCAAGTTACATGCCGGCAACTATACCTGTGTGTCGCTTTCTGAAGCTCAATGTGTGCCACACCCTGTGACAATGTTACCGTGTCGGCTCAAAGCATTTAGTTTAATAACAACTTAGCTTTGAATTGTCAGAGTCGCAAACTCGGTAGCCAACTGAGTGGTGTTCGGTTAGAGCAAGCCAATAGGCTCGCCCCTAACTAACATGGTGCATGAACATCAAGATACAATACACCTTTGTGAATCCATTTTGGAGACAAAAAAATCGTCAACAACTACGATTCATAACTATCCACAGTTTCAAAAAATCCATTCATAAAACTCATTAGATTTCCGTTGGTCGCTAAACCCCTACGTATAAATTGACTAAAGTACCAAAGTGGTACTTTTGGACACTTGAGTACAGACCGTACCGAGTCTTGATGTACTGAATTGTATTGTTGTACAATACAGTGTATTTTTACAAAAGTATATTCGAAGTTGATCTATAAGGTAAGCTGAGCGAATGTAATGTTTTTAACGGTAAGTTCAATTACGTCTTTAGGTGTACAATAAGTACACGTATGCCTATCCATGGCTGATTAAGGCGTGAAGGTTGTGTTATTAATAATTTAATATTATGTTTGACCTTTAATAAAGCTAAAACTTAAAGTAAATTTTCTTTTCTTCTTTCCCTTCTACAACCATTACTTAAAACGACTGCCGTGTATCCTCGTATAATATAAATAATGTTATCATATGAGTATAAATATATAATGATAATGTTACTCAAGATTGTTCGACCTTTTGAAGGTATCAAATTCCATGTAATGGTGTAGCACTTGGTTCTAGTATAAGGAGAATACTAGTTTTACTGTATTTATTTATTCATAATAAACTAACGTATCGTTAAATACATTACATTTAGCAACATTATCACACGCCTCCAATAGTTGTCAACCTGTTTGTTTAATATTTACAGATCGGTTTTGTTGTACAATTAAAATATTTAAGATCTTCGCGATTTGAAACGGCGCGATAGTCCGATTAGAGTCACACTGCATTTTCTATAATAGTGTTAAGATTACAGTTTAAAATATTCTCAATGTTCACTTTAGAAAGAATTGTATCGATGTCAAGTAGGTAATAGCTAGGTCACATACCCGAAGTAGGAATGAATGAGTGAACTATGATGCGGAAACGCAGCATCCAATGAGAACTGCGCTCTTTAACTTACACGTCCGTTTAGCCAATAACAGACGAGTAATCCAGCGCATCAGTACAGCTAATATTAGATGTAAAAATCCAAGTTTTACTGTTCCTTTCTACTCAGGTCACAGGCCATTTTCACACTTTATCGTGACGTTTCGAATTGTTAGCAAGGCACATAATACAGTAGTATAGTATAATGTTTTCAACTTCGAATATGACAATGGTTGCATTTCGAGATTTTCACGCGTCCATATTTTGTTAGAGAATTTTTGATATGCTGGCGTTTTGTTCGTCTCGAGTATTTTTAGAAGGGATTTATTTAGAAATAATGCTATTGGAATTGTTTGATTCGTAATAGAGGCTGAGATAATTCCTCAAATCAATGATAATTCTAAGAAAATAAATACTTAAGTTTATATAAAATGGTTGGTGGAATAGTTTGACACCAACGATATCTAATAATCGTATTAATACCTGATTCAAAGCATAATTTAATTTATCACACAATCGAATTGCTATGGCGTTAGAAATTATAGCATTTTAAGTTTTTTATTATGAGATAAGTTGGCTGAACAAGAGAATGTTGCCAAATCAATAGAAGAAATTAGTAATACTTGAGAACGAACAAAACTATGACCGTCAAATACGCGTGCATTCTCGAACGCGACATGTAAAATAGTATCTTTTAGCGATTCATGTCGCATATAGTGCTGAGGTTGCTAGATAATAAAGAAATATAAATAATAAAATAAATAATTATAAGCGAATTGTCGATTCTTGTATTCGTGTCCTTAGACTGGTACAAAAACAAACAATGTTGCCGATTCTGTTGCGCACAAACTGAACTTGAATTTAGGATATTTCTATCTTTTTCTCTCCAAGAAAGGACGGATATAGTGTTTTGGGGACAGTATTGGCAAACATAATACAGTATACAGAAAATAAGGGAAACTATTTTATTCTTTTTTTGGGCATAATTAGTTTCTGAGCAAATTAGTGTCATGTAAGAATTAATTACATTTTTTTGGCAGGAAAAAATCCAGGCCAGTCAGCTGTGGGTCAAATTAAATAAAATATTTTATCGCACAATTTGTTAGTAATCTGGTACCGTTGCAGCTTGACAGGTCTAAGATGTTCTTGCATACATCTTGCATTTGTGTGGACTTGCTTCTCAGTCCGCGGGCCAGAAACGCTGTTCATAAATCTAATATTGAAAATGTTCAATATGTCCTCGTCCTATTTGTTAGTAAGAGAAATTCTCTAATTTGAGTTTAGTTTCTGTACAAGGGAATCGACGCTAATATTTCGGGAAAATAGATAAGTATTGTAGCGAAAACATTGAAATCATTAAGTAAACGTTATGTTGGAAGTTTTTTTTTAATTGTTTTATTGTAACGTTTTCGTGCATGATTTTAAAAGTACAAAATGTACTGGTTCTTTTCACACGACGCTATATTATTTCTTAATTGTTAAAATAAAGATGAATTACTATAATGTATTGTGTTTTCCTAATAAAATAGTAGTGTAAGATTTGAGTTTTATTTAAAAAAAAATATGTTATGCGAATGGACAATGAAAAAATGTAAGGAATCTGTGGCGCCGATGTGATGCGGTGGAATGAGGATCATGTTGTGTGGAAAGTTGAGCATTAATGTTAGGATGGTTACAAGAATATAGAGGAAGACCAAAAGAAACCATGGATGGATTGTGTGAAAAGTGATATGGCTAGGGAGGAGGACTATTGAGATGACTGCAAATAGAGATGTATGGAAGAAGACATGCTGCGCCGACCCCATACCATTGGGATAAAGGATGATGAACATATTGAAGGTGCTTCGTTATTCTTTAAAAAAAAAGCATTTTTGATATGGTAAATTTATTTTCTTTTCAGTAACTACACATTTGGAATACAAATACTGCACTACATGCATTTGAGCGTACATTTTATTTTAGTGACAGTCTGGAAAGGTTTATAAAGAAAACAATTTAAATGCGCGCACGACGATAGATTGCAGACCATTTTTCACTATCGCACATATTCATATAATATTATGTGGAAAAGCCATTTAACTTTCCAATATAAATGTCAGATAATTTATTTATCATTAAAATACCTAACCTACAAAAGTAGGTATTCATCTTGTTAGAAGTTTGCACATTCAAAACAAATTTAAAATTTGGGTCTCATATCCATGAAAATTCCGTAAGTATTTAAATTAATAAACAAGGTTCCTTATGATTTGCAAATCTATCGCAGTGCGCACAAAATGGATAATCTATAGATATTATACACAAATACACAGAGAAAGTTACAAAAAGATTACTATAATTTTACACCTACTTATCAATATCATGACGAATAAGCTTTAAAAAGAACTTTTTTTAAATACTAATCGACTTGAAACCGTCAAAGACAACGTTTATCATCAAAAGAGGAAGTGTTACTTGTTTTATACGTAGGAAAATTTCAATGGAAAAATGTAGGTGAAGCACCTATACCAATACTTTAGATAAAAATGTCAAATCTAATATTATTTCAACATGTTTCGGCTGTAATTGACGGTCGAAATGAAGTCACAGCTTCTACGCTTTAGCAGCTAGGTGCAACAGCCACATGATACAAAAATATCACATAAAAATTTGAAGAATAGCTAGAAATGCAAGATTGTGCATTACCTCGGTATTTGAAGAAAACTAGCTAATTTAAAATTCTGACAGCTAATTCTACCAATCGTTGTCTATGGTCAGATCCTAAAATACGCCACCACGATCGCACATGTTAGTAGTTCGTAAAAAATAAGATTTGTTTTACTATTGCATCATTTTATTCGATTAAAATAACTGCACTCCGCCATATAAACTGTTACTAATCCAAAACTCACACATGCGCGCAATATGCTTAAAAAGGGGTACAAATATTTCTCTACACGTATTAATATTATTATACTAGTGGTAGTTCAGTAGTCGGAATTCGACAACTTTAGCTTTCTGCACTCTTTCATATTAACTTTAACTACGCCAAATCTCATACTCCTGCGCGTGCGCAATATTTTTAAAAAGGGAACACCACACATTATTTTAATCATTTTTTAGGTCGTCATAAAGTTTAGCAGTAGTAACATTTTGACTGACTTAGGCCTGTATCTCACTATGAGACCATATTGGCGCAACCATGGTCAAACTGCCAAAAATTGTATAATTGCGCAATCAATTGGATACCACGTGAGATGCCCTCCATAGAGCTGCATACATTTTGTTGGTGGCGCGACTGGTTGCGCTGGCACTGGTGTCCTAGTGAGATACAGCCCTTAGTGCCTATTTCACCACTTTTGAATAAATTTAGATGAACTTAACTAGTGGATGTCTATCAGGGTAAATATAAATATTTTAATATGCCTAAATATGCATTTCAGATGTTATAAGTACTTACTGCTTCTATTATTCAATCATTACCCATCGTATGTCTTCTAACCCGACAGCGGTTAATAAGGATACAAAATAATGCACAAAATTGCATGTCTAGCCTAACTTAAACATCTATTCTGTTACAAAAATCTCTAAAAAAAACAACATTATTTGAGTTCAGACGCCTCTAAGAGTAATGGACTGTTCAAACTGATGCGAATCCCGCGCGGGATACGGGACGCGACTGCGCGCGTCGATTGTTTTAGTGAACAGGAAGTCACGCGACTATTCGCTCCAGTTTGATCACATCGTCACAACTTTGTTAATATAATAGGGCGCGAGAATTTTACCCCGTGCGGGATTTGCCTCAGTGTGGCCAGAGCTTTATAATAACTCGTAATTAAGATTATAATTGAAGTAGACGTAGATGTCCAGTGTTTGGCATAGAATACCGCTTCATGTGTTCTAAAGCCGTTTCGATACTCGCCCAGTATAAATAATGTTCGGCCTCAAAAACTGATAGATTGCATGCATTTCTTTACCCGACTACTGCACACCAGAGAGGTACGCAATGAACTATAGTAATTCATTACCTAGGCAATCTCTGTGTCATGTAAAATTCAGCTCTGCCCAGTTGTACATCGTCTTTGTGCAGAGAGCAGTCAAGAGCAGTCTTCAAATAAAGACGGTCACAAATTCATTAAACAACAGCATCATCTACACAATTTATCATTACATAAATTCTGGGTGTTTTCCAATAGAATATAGGGAACTAGTTTTTTAAACATACATACACACATGAAAATCATTACCCTCCCATCTGGGGCAGTCGGGTAAATAACATCTTTAACTGTAATAATGAAGAATTGAATTTTTTATGGAAGTTTTCATGGAAGTCCTTGGAAGGCTTTTGTGGAAGGGTAACCACAGTAAAATTGACACAATCACATGACAGACTATGAAACTTAGGGAATGTGAAAAAATATTTCTCTTTTATTTTCATGAAAAAGACGTATTAATGTTTTAATGGGAGAACTGAATAGATCTGAAATCCATTATGCAGGCCCAAATAGACATATTAAAATGTACATTAACATATAATATTGTGTTAATAGTCTATCCGTTTAAGAGGCATATACTCAGGAATGGTTGGGCATACGTCGATGACACGTAAACAGCTATATTTTGTTTAAAATTATACATCTATACATACACACATACTGTAACACTCGGCTTTCACACTAGTACTCAATGAAATAATATGAATTAGGTCCCGATTGGCTATACTGCGTCTCGGGACACGATATTCGAGATTTGTTTCAAATGGAAAGCTAATATCATCAATTCCACAACTTAATTAATGGCTTTTGTAGAACAAACGCTACAATTTCAACGTCTCACGATGATGGACATAAAATAATGGATGGAAACACGGTTGATTGCATATTAGACCAAAACTAACGACTGAGATTCCTAACAGAGGCTTCTTTTCTTTCTTTTTCTTGTAAAAAAAAAAAACGTTGCCCTCACTAGGAATTTCTCCTGTATCGTGGGTGCGTTTACAAACATTTAAACTCACATACACAAACAACCAGACCCGGAACAACTACCTGTAGGTTATACAAGTATTTGTTCCGTGCGGGGGTCGAACCCACGACGCGCAGCAGCCGATGGCTCAGCCGATGGCTCAACCACTGCGCCAACCGTGTCGTCAAAACTTGCACATCTTTAGTTCTTAACATCACATCATGTCTGTTAGACAGTGGTGTCCCTAGGGTGATGTTACAGTGGACACAAATCCACACTCCGGAGTGAATTAACTCCTGATGGAAAAACCCCAATAGCAATGTGCCCCATCTGGGAATTGAACTGAGTACCTCATGCTCAGCAGTAGCGCGACCCCTACTCCAATGAGGCAGATGGAAGTATAGTGAGGTAGAAGGGGATGTTAAGGGGTTATTTCGTATAAAATATTCTTCTAATTGACAAACAATGTGTAGACAATCTTATCAATATCAGACGTGAAGATTAATGTTAAAACTAGCTGTCTGGCTGTTACCCGCAACTAAGTCCGCGTGGCACTTTTTATATTTCCCTATTTAAATCGAATTTTGTTCACAGTTCATGGGTATTAATTATTTTACGCAGAACCCAGAAAGTTTCTCCTCACAACATCAGCCATCTGCCAGTGAAAATTCCGTCACAATCGGTCCAGCCGTTTCTGAGATTACCCGGAAGTAACAGACCGACAGGTTTCTTGGTATATCGACCGTACATACTTTCATATGCATTTAGTAAAAAGTAGCTATTATTTTGACACATTGCAAACAGACGCTTAAATTTAATTTATAACAATGAATTACCGATAATCTTAAAAGATAGTATATGTTGCCTTATATGTGGTGTCCCAAACAGCAGAATGTTCTAGTATGTGTGTAGTACACAAGTGTACACA
The DNA here is from genome assembly GCA_905147745.2 of Phlogophora meticulosa. Taxonomy (NCBI): domain Eukaryota; kingdom Metazoa; phylum Arthropoda; class Insecta; order Lepidoptera; family Noctuidae; genus Phlogophora; species Phlogophora meticulosa. Next base: position 10,164,221 of record LR990543.1, on the reverse strand, counting down.
ATGAAGAAGCCATAATCACTAATTTACATATTATGTTATGTTTAGACAATGTGTGATCGATCATTCGGCGATGTCTGCGTCCTCGCCGTCGCCTGAAACCAATGAATCGCCAAATGTTACTAATCATTCCATTATAGCTAATATTCTTATTTTTGACTTTAAAAAAAAAAAACGTTTCCCCACACTAGGAATTTCTCCTGTATCGTAAGTGCGTTTAGAAACATTCAAACTCACATGCACAAACAGCCAAACCATGGACAATTACCTGTAGGCCATATAAATACGTATTTGTTCCGTGCGGGGATCAAACGACACGCAGCGCAGCAGCCAATCGCTCAGCCACTGCCAACCGTGCTTTCATGCTTTATGAGTCTTTGGCTGGATATAGGCAGAGCAAGCTATTGCTCTGGCTTAACAAAGTTTTTTTTTTTTTTTTTTTTGTAGGGCCACTCGCAGTTCAGCACTATAAGGCTGTTTACTGCTTAACCGGTCGATCCTGTGGTGACCTTACAAGAAGGCCCCCAGACAGGGCTAACTACAGTTACATTTAAACGACCGCTTGTAAGGGCGCCCCCTGTGGGGCTCGAACCTCGGCTTAGGGCGTCGTTGAATACTTAACAAAAACAAAGGCTGGGTCTCGTTATTATTATGTCGGGGGGTTAATCAGCAGTGGCGACCACCAGAAAAACGTCGAGACAATGAAGCCCAAGAGTCCCGGAGAAACGATTCCACTGTTTTAGATCCCGCAACGAAATTAATAAGAAAAGAACAACGGAGGAGTTTGAAAAATACATTATTTCCACTAACTTACATATCAAGCAGGATACAGAACAGAGCTAGGCCAATAGGCACAAGGGGATGTTTACACCTGGGTTAGGCCCAGTTGCCACAAAACAAACAAAGTGTGTGTCAATTCTATAGGATGTCGGTGAAATATATGCTAGATCTTAATATACAGGGTAGAGGGATATCGATGCATATCCCGAAACCTGCTGAGGTCAGTACATAGTGGTACAGGTAGTTGTTCCGAGGATTAGTAGAGGAATAAAAACAGCCAGGGTTGATCAAAGGTTAAGCTATGCTTGCCGAAGTCCGATGGATGTGGATGGGTGACCGCTCGTAACATATCGAGGCTCCTCCGTGCCCCGAAAAGCACGCCAAGCCGTTGGTCCCGGCTGTCATTTGTAGATCTTTGACAGACGTTACGGATAGTCAGAAGCCCGAAAGTCTGACAACCAGTCTTACCAAGGGGTATCGTGTTGCCCAGTAACTGGGTTGTGGAAGTCTGATACGCAGTCGCTCTATGTAAAATACTGGTATTCAGCTGCATCCGGTGAGACTGGAAGCCGACCCCAAATAAGTTGGGAAAAGGCTAGGCAGATGACAGGTAGTTGTTCCTGGTCTTGCTGTTCGTGTATGTGAAGTTAAATATTTGTAAGCGCACACCCACGATACAGGAGAAATTCCTGGTGTGGGGCAACGTCTTGGAAAGAAAAGTAAGTCAGTTGTAACTCACCATTTAAGCGGCCATGTTGTCCGTTGTCAAGCCTCATCTGCCGCAGCCGAGCGGCGGCGTCATCTGGAGATATGTTGATTTCCTCGGCGTCTTCAAACTCGTCCTCACCTGGGGACACTGATAGATAGATAGAATTCTGACTTTTCAATCCGTACCGGCAGCCCGCCAAATTCATTTTTTATAGGTTTTATGTAATTTGCAGTATTAGGTAATGTCATTGCAAAAGTTCAGGCTGCCACTACGGATTCAACTTAACGAGTCTCCGAGCAATACCAAAAAAGGACTTAAAAGTTTAAATTAGTATTAAGGACATCTAAAATTATTGTTTATTGATTAATTATTAATTTGATTCCAACATTAATCTTTTCGCTGTGCCCTACAGGGTTTGTAACTGTACCTTAGCTTTAAGCCTATTCTAAGATCTGGACACATCCATCATCCTCCTGCCCTTATCCCAATTTATTTTGGGTCGGCGCAGCATGTTTTCTTATTCCATACATCTCTACTTGCCGTCATCTCAATAGTTACCTCTTTTCTAGCCATATCATCTTTCACACAATCCATCTATCTTCTCTTCGGTCTCCCTCTACTCCTGTAACCCTGCACATTCATACTCAAAACTTTCCTCACAACATGGTCCTCATTCCTTTCTTCCTAAGATCTTCACACATTACGGAATGCAAATAAAGATATGGATATAACATTTGGAGAGACAGATTAAGTTCTCAAAATGCCAGATAAAATGCCCTCTTACCTTCATCAACTCCTTTCATGGAGGGCTCCTCATTCAGCAAATGCACACATATCTCAGTAATCATGTGGATCACTCAACTCAGAACGTAACCCTATCGCTGCCCAGTTCATTCCCAAAAATACGATTTAACTTGTATGTCATAATGTTTGCCAAATTACATAATGCGTAGGTATATGGTAGGGGGTGATGGGCATTGTCACATCTCAGCTTTTATATGTAAGACTCGGGAAGCGAGTTCTGGGTATATGAACAAACTCTTTTCGACCCGGGAGCCGGGTGCTGGGCACTAAAAGTGTTCAGGAAATAAGGCCCTCAACGACTCGCTGAGCAAAATCAAGGAAAGACTTTTGGAGAGGTCAGATACAAGTACTCAAAATGCCAGAAAAAAGCCTTCTTACCATCATCAAATTCCTCTCCGTCCATGTAAGGCTCCTCGTCCTCATCTATCTCGTCTGCGGGATCGGGGTGGAGAGTCTGACCCTGGTTCATTGCCATGAACATTGCTTCCAACTCATTTTCATTAGGCGGGACGAATCTGGATGATGAAGAGAAAATCTTTGTTACTGAAAGTTAGAATTGTGAAGTTTGAAAAATATACCTAGGTACAGCTAAACTAAAGTTACACCTAATCTACTTAATTCATTCTGTGTAGCCTTTTCCCAACTATGTTGGGATACACTGCGTTCGGAATTCACTAGTCCATCAATAAGAGTATGCCAGGGGATGAGGAATGATAGTTCTCCCAGGAGATCGAGTCCGTGGGGTCGCTACTGCCCATCAGCTCACTTCCTGTGGTAAATAGAGAACGCTACGTTCCTTGATTTATAAATTTATCTACCGCTAGTCTTTTCTCAACTATGTTGGAGTCGGCTTCCAGTCAAACCCGATGCAGCTGAACACCAGTATTATACATGGAGCAATTGCCTATCTGACCTCCACAACCCAGTGACTGGGTAACGCAATACCTCTTCATAAGAAAGGTCGTCAGAATTCTTAATACTTCTGTAAAATGTTAAACTTCATTATTGAAAAATTCGACTGTTGAAGATCTACAAATAACAGCCTGGACCAACGGTTTAACCCGCCTTTCCGAGACACAGAGTGGTATCACGCACGTGGTGCCCGCCCGCATGGCAGTTATAATTTAGCCATGTATCTCTTAATCTTCATTTACTTAATTAGAATGCTATGTTCATTGACCATATACAGTCTTAACCACTGATTGTAAGCTTGTTATTATGCACAAAAGATGCATATCATGAATAGAATGAAAACTTACAAATAATGAGTTTAAGAGCTACATAGGATGTTACAATGGGCGGCCTTATCGCTAAAAGCGCTCTCTTACAGACAACCTTCGGATGATCTTGAAGTACAGCAAAGGAAAATAAATCCCATAAAGGGGCTAAATAGAGGATAAAAAATGGTAAATATTAAGTTGGAAACGTTAGACGAAGCTAGTACTTAAACTTCTTATTATAAGTAACCTAGCTTCCGCCCGCGTGGTTTGTTGATAAAAAAGTAGCATATGTCCTTTTCCGGGTGCAATCTATCTCTCTGCCAAATTTTATCGAAATCCGTTCAGTGGTTTAGGCGTGAAAAGGTAACAAACAAACTTACTTTCGCATTTATAATATTAGTTAGGAAGTTAGTTGCATAATCGTTTTTTGGAAACTCGATCTCTAAGGCACCGGAGAAGTAGCCGATGTAAATCGCATCGGGTATACGGTTACATAAATGCATGCAATGCACGTGCATTTATATAATGTGTGCACAACAAACAGTAACAAATTACAGTAATCAAATCCGCGCTGCCGCAAACCATCTATGCCTATCGTGTCATCAAGATTTCTATTGTAACTAGCGACCCGCCCCGCCCCACACAAATGTATTTTTTTATAGTAACTAGCTGATCTGGCGAACTTCGTACCGCCTCAAAAGTTAAGTTACACTGCCATCTTTTAGAAATGTATGGAATTTATTATAGGAAAACATTTAATTTGAAAAAATATTACGGTCAATGATCGAAATAAAAACTATCCTATCTTTTAAGTTTGACCAAAACACACACAGTAAGCCAAATTTTATTAAAATCGATTCAGTAGTCCATAGCGAACAAATAACGTGAGACGTAATTTATATATATTAAGAAGATTGACATTTTCACCCAAAATTACCATCCGAAATTCCGACTTTTACTGAAGATTGCGGGTATGACCAAATGTATAATAAAATGCGTAGACGAACGTAAGGAATGTAGCATGTGGTGGTCTGTAATTTCTGCCTACTTACATGTTTAAAAGGCGTGAGTTTAAGTATGTGCGAATAACCTTTATTGAAAAAGAGTACTGCATCCTATCCTATATTTTAAAATTATTATCTCTGTAAATGCACAAATGTTTTGATGCAGTCGTTTTTTGATATTGGTAGCTAATAAATTGCAAATTGACTCACCGTAGTTTGGTCATGGGTTCCTGATCCTGATCTGCTTCGTACTCATCGTCATCGTCATCATCAGCTATCGCGTCGCCACCTCCTTGCTGTGTCATCTCTGGTAAGCTAAAGAACAAAAAAATATATATTGGAGATGGGTTTGCTCTAGACTCCAGTCTAGGTTAGAGGTGACAGAGGCAAAGTTTGACGATGAACTGAGCTCACCCAGAAGAAGCCTGTTCACACTCATCTTGAAGAAAATTAATATTGACTTTGTTCATAAACATAGACGTAGGCAGTGAGTTCCACTCTTTTGCTGTGAGGATTATGATTGGACATTATTATTGGTGAGAATAGCAACTGGGAAAGGATGGTAACTTGTATTGCATCTAGATGTCCAATGGTAGACGGTGGAAGCCAGTGGGATGAGGATGTGAAGTTCTTGAGCACACTCACTGAAGTACAGTCTGTAGAATATCGACAAGCAGGCAACCTTGCGGCGAGGAGACAAGCTGGGAAGCTTCGTATCCACCAGTTCTACATGTTATACTTAGTCCATAGTCCGTTAATAGACTCGCCCCTTATAGCGTGTGACTTTAACATAAGTGGGGAAGTGTGGGTGTTCTATAGGTACATACACAATATTACATATCAGAGAAGGCATTGCATAGTGCAATAAAGTAAAAAATAGTAACACTCAATAAATTTGTTAAAATAACACATATGAAAATAAACAATACTTAACCGCAAATGGTCTCACCCCTTAGTACATGGGACTTAAACACCTCTTCCCAACCCTTCAGGCAAAACAGAAGTGATGTTATGTTAACCGAAATCAAATTTATCTTACAACCATCTTCCCACAAAATCTTAAATATTTGCAACACACATCTACCCGTCTCCTGTATCACAGGACTTGCTTAAATGCAGAATAGAGCTTGAAACATGTATTAAATAAATATTATTCTTACGAAAGTTCATGATTGATGACAAGGATTAGTCCAGGTTCTGGATCTCTCTGGACGGCATGCAGAGAAATGTGAGGGTACAGCAGGTTGACCGTCGGGGACGGGCCTCCCTGTCTGCCTATGCCACCACCCCATACTACGTTACTGTAAAAGGTAAGGGGTAAGGTTAGTGCAACACATCAATTATGATTTTAAAAAAAGGTTTGGATAAATCTGCCACTCTCATGTTCTTAAACACTAAAACACATACCTATCCACACCTCACACTAACACATACCTACACAAACAATAAAACACTAGTTTTTCTTTAACATAGACTACTCTTTCACTTTTTACTCCCTTAATAGACCTTTGTAGACTTTTATTATTTTTACTTTTTTATTTCATCTTTTGTTGCTTTATTCAATCTCTAATTTCTTTAGAGATTGCATAAACCCTCCATATTGGTAAACAAGATACAGGCTTGCCTAGTTTGGTACCAATGTTAAAAACTGTATGTAACTTTTTAGTATATTTTTTTTTAGACCTTTTGTGTACATAAATTATTAAATTAAATATATTGTTCATAAATTCATAAAGATAAACATTTACTTGTGATATAAGCAGCTTTTAAAAAACACAGCCTCAGGGCAAATCCTCATTTACATATCAGACCATTTCTCTGGATAACCCTGCCATCTGACTGGCCATGTCCTATCATACTAGTATATGCCAGATGACTTATTTTTATTTTTTTTCAAATGGTCAGGAAAAAGTTGTAAAAATTCGATGTTCAGCTTCAAAAATATTATTTCTCCAACCAGCATAAGATGGAGAACATTCTAATCATTCTCGATCCCATGCTTTCCTAAGTGACATTTAATAGTAAATAGAAAAAACACGTTTTCTATTGTTCCCTTTGTTATTCCCAGGAGGAAAATGTGCGTGAACGTTGGTGGAAACGTGCGCCCCTGCGCAAAATATTTGACAAAACAAAAACAAAGAATTTTCAGCCATTTGCTAGATCATTTATATTTTTTTTTTACTTACTGTTCGGTGATGTACAACGTGGCTGTACCCAAATCGACGTTATTATTAACTATTAGCTGCACCGACGGTAACTGCATTAAAATTCCCTCGGCCGGCACCGAAAACGCTGGTGATACAACAACCATTTTGGCAACAAATAAACCTCTTAAATTACACAAAAACTACACTATACGTGAATTATGCGCGTCTTATAAGTATTTCAGCACATGAGCTGCAGCAAAAATCTAATAACAAAATAAATCCTCAGTTTCTCACAAAACGAGACACGCTTCACCAAAGAATAAATACGTTTTGATATTGGTCATTGCAAAGTTTTTAGAAACTTTTTTTTCTATTCCATTCAAATAAGTCGATATAAATCAAGATCTTCCGAAATGTTTCATTTATTTAATAAAATTAAAATAAAAGCTATACAATTACAAACGTTGTGCTTTTATGTTAGTAGCATGTATTTTTCTATTCTACTGTACGGCGATAGGCTCCAAAGGTCATGTTGAGAAAATACTCCATTGCTTCTTTTTAGCCAGCAATGGAACAAAAATGTTTTGTATTAGTTTTATTTAGTAACAATAAACTTCCAACCCCAAGATTTCACAAATAATTGAAGAATACTGCTGATAAACATAGAACAATTAACAATAAAAGGAATTTATCCATTGTGGTATAACTAAACGAAACCGTTAAAATAGTTACCTAGAGAGAAAACTAACAGCGAGGTGGTAGCAAAATGTAATTAGTAAGGTTATTTTGAGATACTGAAACCAGAGGACAAATAACTGAAAGGACTTAGTAAACTATACTTATAGCCACGGGAATAAAGATTACTATGATGCAAAATTGATACAGTAAAAGAAAGTTTAGTGGAATGTGTTAATAGCTTTCATGACAAAAATGCAATTTCAAGTGTGTCAGTGATATGGCAATATCGGCAGTTAATGTCAAAATACTACCATGTCAATAAAAACCAAACCAATTGTGATCGATCAATGAAATAAAATTCACTCTCGTACATAATAAGTCTATGAAGATAAATAAAATCTGGTAAGCTTTTACAGAAAATGGAACGATCTGGTGTTATACTATGTGATGAGATAGATGAACAAAGCTGCAGTGCTAATTCTAGTGCTGAAACCGATGTAAGTCTAAGAATTATTCATCTTAACAGTGAGCCGGCTAAAAGTTTCTCTGATTTTTCTTCCTTATCCTAGTTCCTCTTGCCAGAATCTAGTTAATTACGGTTACATGTTGGTCTTACCATCTTACATTGGTTAAATCAAGTACAGATTATGGTATATTCTAAGATTTTATAATGCGATTCGTGAATGAGCCCAACAAACATTTTTTTTTCTAGCCTTTGGAACTATCTAATGCTCAGGGCGCTTTGACTACTAATCTGAAATTCCATAGAGTGAATAGTATCGTGTTTGCTGATCCTTTGAACAACTATCCTAATGAAGAAAACTCATCAAAAGGTAACTTTTTTGCTTTTGAATTCTATTTGACATGCATGAGACAGTGCCCGTTGGTAAAAAAAAATGTCATAAATTTCTCTATTGTTCTAGACCATGAAGACAACAATCATGTAACGATCATTAACAATTTATTAATAAGAAAGGACACAGGGAGAAAATATAACAAATACCAATTCAATGGTGAAGACAAATGCCCAACAAGCTGTCCTGAGGTAATAAATAATTAATGCTGGACAATCCATCATCACAAAATCATCTAGCCCCAAGCTAAGCAGAGCTTGTGTTATGGGTACTAGATGACTGATATACTTAATACAATACATAACATAGATAGATATTTTTATTATGTTACTTTTTTATTACTGTAAAACATATTTAAGTTAATTTTGTATAAGGTTAGGTTGTATCGTTTTAGTTATCATTAATTTTGTATTAATGTACCTATTGTGTTGTAATAATTATTAACTGTTTAAAATAATATTACAAGTAGTCTTAGCTATTGCATTAGGTTTGTAACCTGTAATGATAGTACAAGAGTTTTAAATAAATAAATTATACATAGCAAATACCCAGAACACCTAGAACAAATCTTAGATCGATAATCTGTAGATTGTACAAACATTTGTCCCAGGGCGGGAATCGAACCCGCAACCTCCTGCGTCGCAGGCGGACCTTCGCACGCCGCGCCACATCGGTTGTCGTATATATAATTATAACTAGTAGACGAAGTTCGACCGTTTTTGCTTTTTCCACTCCTGCATACAAAATTATAAACTTTAACTATCCCACACTCCTCCGTCCCCGCAATATTCTTAAATAAAGATCAAAAACTTTACAAATTATATACTAAAACCCCCCCTCGAGAACCGCTCTACCCATTGTTGAAAACAGCATGAAAATCGGTACAGCAGTTTTTGAGTTTATCACGAACAGACAGGCATATACGGCGGAGGACTTATTTTATAATATGTGTTGATTTTGTTTCAGCACGACTGCCTCCGTACGTTCCCAACGAGAAACAAGCTCGTAGCCCACATACGTAGAGTGCACCGCATAGACCGCAGCAGGTACATGTGTGAGCAGTGCGGCCGCGGCTTCCCTGAACGTAACATGCTGAGACGACATGCGCTCACGCACAGTGGAAGGACCTTGGAGTGTCCCATTTGTGGTGTCAAACTGAGTTTAAGTACCAGGTTGGTAATAGACATACATATGTAAACTCACACCTTTTTACTCTCCTGGGAACTATAGAACGCTACCTGCTATGATCCTTACATACTCCGTTTTGCTTCGTTTACGTTCATACATCTGGTAATACACGCACGCCGGTTGCGAGTACTATAGTCACCAGCACGTAAGTTGGCAAGGTTTTGGCGTAGTGGGGGTAAGTTCGCGCATCGTGCAGTGGAACAAAAAAGTGGTGACTTTTATGTCATTATTTTATGGTTATTGCTATCATTTATATTTAATAATATCTGATTAGAAGAAAGTTGAAGAAGGGAGTGGAATTCGTAAAGTTTATTGGGAGTTATAAATAATATGCATACGAGGAAAGTATGCGAAAAAAGGCATACCTTTTTTTGCCTTAATTTTTTAATTTAATACAACAACAATAATATCAACTCGTAACAAAAACTAAATTTAAAAACAATAACAATAACTCTTTAACATAAACACAACAAAAACAAAGGGTACAATTTTCGTGCACGCAAGTGTAATCGGGAGTTCGGGAGGCAACTGTCGACTGTTGCACCAATCGCGCGCTCGGATTGACGTACCTCATACTCCGTGTCCTGCTTGACTACCAAAGAGACCTAAAAAACGACTTGTGCGCATCTAACGACTCTTGCCAAGTTACTTGCCGATAATTATACGCACCTGACCTTTCTGAAGAACGTCACAAATAAGGCAAGTGTATGTCCTTCCAGGGCGTCCCCTCCCGGCGTTTCAGCTTAAATCACTGGTAATGTAATGAAAGTACTTAAGTCAACACTTTTTCATTATTTAGGAGTCAAGAAACGTCTAAATTTATTTACTATGGAGCTCGTGGCCAACAACGTGGTCGCTCGGGACAATCGTAGGTTAAGCTACGATTGCAGAGGTCTTTCCATGGACGACTATCTATTACAAAACGATGTTTATCATAAAATATAATTGTATTCCAAATATAGAAATTTTTATTAATTCGTATGTAATATCGATTTTAAATTATTTTATTGTTAAATAGTTTACGCCCTACTACTAATGGGCATTTTTTTGAGTTACCATAACCTAACTATAAGACCTACTGTATCACCAAAAATCACACTGATAAATATTTTGACTTTGACTTTCGTGTCGAGACCCTCTCTGCCGTGGAAAGCACGGTAAGCCGTCATTCCTGACTGTAATATGTTAGACCATAAGACTGCATCACCAAAAATCACACTAATAAATATTTTGACTTTGACTTTCGTGTCGAGACCCTCTCTGCCGTGGTACGTAGCACGGTAAGCCGTCATTCCTGACTGTAATTATGTTAATTTTTGGCAGTCGTTACGGACACGGTTACCTACCAAACAAAAAAAACATTAAAATAAATTAATAATTGGCGATTGGCGATTGGTAATTGTTTTTTTTTTTTTTTCAAAGAAAAGATGGATGCATTTTGTGAAAGATGATATGGCTAGAAAAGAGGTGACTCTTGAGATGATGGCAAATAAAGATGTATGGAAGAAGAAAACATGCTGCGCCGACCCCAAATAAATTGGGATAAGGGCAGGAGGATGATGATGTTACGGACACGGTTAGTCAGAAGCCCGTAAGTCTGACAACCAGTGATACCAAGGGGTACCTCGACAACCTGAAACCTCGACAACGCACGAATCATGTACTGAACTCATGGTATCAGGACATATATGTACCCTGTATATCAATTATATTTCAACATAGTTTTCTCTCTCCCCAGTCTGTCCAGACACCTTACCTCCCACTCCAACCTCCGGCCTCATCAGTGTGAGGTCTGCAAGAAGACCTTCGCCAGAGCCTCTACCAAGGTGACACACGTCAAGTTTGTGCACAGAGAAGGATTGTTTCAGTGTGATGAGTGTGATAAAAGGTTTGTGCTATCATGCTCTCTCGCTTTACCATTTTCGCATCGAAGAGGAACCGTTTATTTTCTCTCGTGAGACATTCATGTGATCTGAAATACTCACGTGTCCTTAGACACTCCTGTAACTCATTTATTTATGTTTATAATAGGGATGTGCCTTAGGTAAAAATATACTAAGTCTATTTAGTCCGTCAGTAAGATTACCAAAAAATATTGGACACGTATTTTTTGCTTACTCAAATCAATAAAAAGTGACAATGATGTAGAACATCAAAGTTCAGGAAAAAGGGTTTGTGACGTCATTGTTACGTTAAAAGTGTAGCACGGCGTGACGTCACGCGCAATTTCAACGCACTATATCGTCGTCATTTTTGGTTTACGTGACAAAAGAAAAAATATGTGTCCAGTTTTTTGAGTAATCCAACTTTCGGACCAATCAGAGTTTTTAAGGACACAATCCTATACTAATTCTGTTCTAGTTTAAATATATATAGAACATACTAGCTGACCCGGTAAACGTTGTTTTGCCATATAAATTCTTTCGGGGGTGGACCACCCTTATCAATTAGGGGTATGAAAAGTAACAGTGATATTGTCACTTTTTATTGAGTAAGCAAAAAACACGTGTCCATTATTTTTGGTAATGTTACTAACGGAGTAAATAGACTTAATATATTTTTACCTAGGACACATCCCTATTCCAATATTTTTGGGTAATCTTTCTGACGGACTAAATAGACTTAATATATTTTTACCTAGGACACATCCCCATTCCAATATTTTTGGGTAATCTTTCTGACGGAGTAAATAGACTTAATATATTTCACCTAGGATACATCCCTATTGCTACAATTTGAAATCAGAACCAGCTCTGCAGGTCTAATACCTACATATAATCACCGGCAAATAAGATGGCAAAAGTCGTTAGATGCGCACAAGTCGTTTTTTAGGTCTCTTTGGTGGTCAAGCGGGACGCGGGGTATGAGGTAGCGTCGATCCGAGCGCGCGATTGGTGCATCAGTCGACCCTTGCCGTGCTCCCGATTACATTTCAGTGCACGAAAATTGAACCCTTTGTTTTTGTTGTGTTAAACTTAAGTGTTGTTATTGTTTTTAAATTTAGGATAGAGTTCCTGAAAAGGCATAGCATACGAGGAAAGTATGCTCAAACCAGAGTTATACAAATTAATAAAATTGGAAAAAGAACAATTTAAAACATACAGCATTGACCAAACACTTGCAGATCACAACCATAGTGTTCTGCGATTGCGACTTTCAATATGATGCCAAGGGTAGTTTTATTAACGGATAGTGACGACGACTAGTTAATTTTTTTTTTTTTTATATAAACTTTTTTGAATTTTAAATGCACGTTATTTATAACTCCTAATAAACTTGAATTCCTCTCCCTTCTTTAACTTTGTTCTATACAGACATGATTAAATATAAATGATGGCAATAACAATAGAATAATGACGATCAATAAAAGTTACCACTTTTTTGTGCCACTAAGTGTACGATGCGCGAACTTACCCCCACTACGCCAAAATCTTGCCATCTTATTTGCCGGTGACTATACCAAGATATAGATCTCCAAAAATTGGCATTTATTCCAAAATATTTACTGTTAAAGCTGACAAGTGATCAACTTAATCTGATAAAAATAACCTTAAACATCTTAACATCGGCTTTCGTTTTTCCTAGGTTTTCATCTCGGAAACAGTGGAGTCTACACGTGACGGCGCACAGAAAAGAAATCTGACTGAAATAAGTGCGTCACAAGAACTGTGAAAGGTAAGTCGTATCCCTTTAAGAGGCCTATTACAGAATTACGGCACGGCTCGGTTGGCGCAGTGGCTGAGCGATCGACTGCTGCGCCGCGTGTCGTGGGTTCGATTGCGTGTTGTTCCCGCACGGAACAAAATTTGTATGGCCTACAGGTAGTTGTTCCGGGCTTGGCTGTCCGTCTATGTGGGTTTAAATGTTTGTAAACGCACCCACGATACAGTAGAAATTCCTAGTGTGGGGAAATATTAAAAAAAAAAAATTGCGGGCGAGACTATTGCCACCAACGGCATGAATCCAGTCTCCAGGCTGCTACTGAACAATTCCTGGTGGGAAAACCGAACGGCTCTAGGCTCTAAATAAGTAAAAAAAGGAAGTCAGTAACTTTAAGTATTGTGCACTAAAATATGGACTACCAATTGCATGCCCTAAGTCATTTGTACTAATACTATTTTCATTGTAATTCGGGGAGGTGCGGCATACACTCACCTAATAACCCTCAAAAGAGCACAAGGGGCAGTCCCGCAAAACTCTTACACAAACCATATCGCTTTCCTATAAAATCCTGTACGCATAAGCCTGCTGAGCGTAAGAATATTGTGTACAGGGTGGAAGGTACATCGAAACACAACCTGTTACCATGATTGCAGTACATGATTCTGTACATTTCAACGCGTGAGGAGGGGGGGGGGGGAATCGTGTACCTCATGTTTGTGCGTCCTATATATATATATATATACTAGCTGTCTCGACGAACTTCGTACCGCCTTGAAAGTTAAGTTACACTGCCATCTGTTAGAAATGTATGGAACTTATTGTAGGAAAACATTTCGTTTGCAATAAAAAAATATTGCGGGCAATAATCGAAATAAAAACTGTCCTATCTTTTAAGTTGGACCAAAACACACACTGTGTGCAAAATTATATTTCAATCGGTTCAGTAGTTTAGGAGTCCACAGCGGACAAACAACGTGACACGTAATTTATATATATTAAGATATATATACGTCGTACACAGTAAAGGAGTTTCTAGATGATATAACGATTGTAAAATGAAAAATATATAATTAATTTAATATGATATACTTATTATGCCCTGTGATAATTTATTTTATTTTATTTCTTCATATATTAATAATTGTATCTTTTTAATGAAATAAATGTATTATGATATACTTATAATTAATGAAATGAAACACCTAATAATTTATAATAATAAAAGCCCTCTTCCTCTCTCCTAAATTCTTGCGTGCCCGACAGGGTCCATATTGTATCTACAACTTAACATATGGAATGCAATAAAAAATTGAGTATTGAGTAAACTGAACGTAACAACCAAGATCCACATCGAAATTGCGCAAACAAGTGACTTTAGACGTTTACAGGCCAAACGAGAAATTCAGATTTCTTACTCCATCATCCTCCTGCCCTTATCCCAATTTATTTGGGGTCGGCGCAGCAAGTTTTCTTCTTCCATACCTACATCTCTATTTGCCGTCATCTCAACAGTCACCTCTTTTCTAGCCATATTATCTTTCACACAATCCATTAATCTTATCTTTGGTCTCGCTCTACTCATGTAACCCTGCACATTCATACTCAAAACTTTCCTCACAACATGGTCCTCATTCCTTTGCATCACATGCCCATACCATGACAACGGGTTTCCTCACAAATTCTCGGTCACAGGCGCCACTTTCAGACTTCCTCTTATATACTCATTTCTTATTCTATCCATTCACTTACAGTACAGTACCAGCCTATTAATATCCCACTGCTGGGCCAAGGCCTCTTCTCATACTCCACCACGCGCAGTGCAGCAGCCAATCGCTCAGCCACTGAGCCAACCGTGCCGTCGCTTTTGACACACGAACTAATTAGACACGACGCACGACTTAATTTTATTTGAATAAATATTTTTGGAGTAATCCAAATATGTCTCCAAAATATTCTGATATTATTTGCCTTTCTAACTCAGAAGATGGGAACTATGTCTTCTTTTTTTTATTAATATAGGTTCACCAACAGGTTCACAACTTGTATGGATCAGAGTGTTGGGCCACAAAAGGAATGAATGAAAGGCAGTTGCATGCAGCTGAGATGAGAATGCTAAGGGGGATGTGTGGTGTTACGCGAATGGAAAGAATAAGAAATGAGTATATAAGAGGAAGTCTGAAAGTGGCGCCTGTGACAGAGAAGTTGTGTGGAAATCGGCTATCATGGTATGGACACGTGATGCGAAGGAATGAGGATCATGTTGTGAGGAAAGTTTTGAGTATGAATGTAGAGGGTTACAAGAGTAGAGGGAGACCCAGGAAACGATGGATGGATTGTGTGAAGGTTGATATGGCTAAGAAGGAGGTGACTTCTGAGGTGACGGGAAATAGAGATGTATGGAAGAAGAAGACATGCTGCGCCGACCCCAAATGAAATTGGGATAAGGGCAAGAGGATGATGATGAGGTTCACCAACAGCTTTCGTGTACAACATATCTCAAGTATGCATTGCATAGCATTGGTTTTTCAGTCTTGGACTTACAGAGTCGCCAATTACCTACTGGTTTAGTGATACTCGTAACATAAGAAAAAAACAAACATTGAAATGGAAACTCTGGAAATAAATACAATAAGTAAACTCCTTAAATTAGAATTTCTTGAAACATAAATGGTATCTCTATAATTTTGCGACTTACTAACTATGACAATTTTTTTTTAAACATTTATTATTGAGGCATTAAGCTGTAAAAATATATGAGTGACGCATTTTTTTTTTAAAATAAAAACTTCCCTTTTGTAGGAATTTCTCCTGTGTCGTGGGTGCGCTTACAAAGATTTAAACTCACATACACAAGCAGCCAGACCCGGAACAACTACCCGTAGGCCATACAGATGTTTGTTCCGCGCGAAATCGAACCCACGACACGCGGCGCAGCAGTCGATCACTCAGCCACTGCGCCAACCGTGTCGTCCAAAACCGTAACTCAAATAATTTTCAGCGGTTGGCAATGTAGCTGAGCAATTGGCGCCTGTACTACGTGTCACTGGTTTGATTCCCGAATATTTGTTTGAAGTAGGTGCAGAGAGTTGTTCCGGGTTTTTTATTTATTAGTATTTGTCTCTCGTGAAACAGGAGAAATTGTAGGGGGGCAGCGTTACAAGGTGTCATTATCTGCCTAGCCTTTTCCCAACTATGTTGGGGTCGGCTCCCAGTCTAAACGGATGCTGCTGAATATCAGTATTCCAAATGGAGCGACTGCCTATCTGACCTCCACAGCCCAGTTATTAGGCAAGATGATTCCCCTTGGTAAGATTGGTTGTCAGACCTTCGGGCTTCTGAGTACCCGTAACGACTGTCAAAGATAGATCTTAATCTTAGAAAGCACGTTAAGCCGTTGGTCTCGGCCATTAGTAGATTAATGACAGCCGAGACAAACGGCTTAACGTGCTTTTCGAGGCACGGGAGTCTCGATAAGTTACGAACGGTCACCCATCCACAGACTGACCTCAGCAAGCGTAGCTTAACCTTCGATCAACCCGTGCGGCTGTTTTCATTTAGCCACCAGCTCCTTAGCGTTTGCCAAGATATATTTGAAGTATTTGGAAGCATCTGAAGGGGTCATCGTACTAATCATTATGAACAACTTTTACTGTATTACTTAACTCGCAACCTGCCTATAATACCAGCCTGTTACTGTCCCACTGCAGGGCAAAGGCCTCTTCTCATACAGAGAAGGCATGAGCATTAATCACCACGCTTGCTCAAGACGGGTTGGCAATTTCAGACTTATATTAATTATAAGTCCAAGTTTCCTCACGATGTCTTGCTTCACCGATGTCAGTGATGTCCAAGATAAACTTAGAAAGTACATATGAATTGAAAAAGTCACATTGGTACTTGCCCAGGTTTGAACCCATAGCCACATGCACAAGAGGCGTGGCTTAAACCACTGGGCTATCATGACGACGGCAACCTGCCTACATTTTGTGAAATTATGTAAACACTAATGTACTGAACAGCTGAGTTTTAGTGTTGATCCCATAGTACTAGTTATTCGATGAGAGTTCCCTATGTATTTGCATACAATTTAAACACTTAATATAACTTGGCATACTTTTGTTTCGCCTAATTCCATTTTCGCATAACATTATTTACACACAACAGCTTCCGCATAATTTTTTCAAGCATAATTTCTCTAATTATAATAATGATTAAGTAATAAGTTAATAAAGTTAAGTTTATAATCTATATATATATATATATTTCCTTTCCCTTTTCTTTTTTAAGAAATTGCACTTACCACTGTTTGTCTCTACATCACCCAAAAAACAACTGGTAGAAAATGTCTATGGCATTAAGTCCGCCTCTGTACATTTGTGTGCTTAAAGTATTAAATAAATAAATAAGCATAACATTCTAAAGCATAAATTTATTTGCCCATTATGATATTAAAACATCATTATCTTTTATACGCATAACAAATAAGCATAATAATTAACTCCTCAAAATGTCAGATACTAAAACACATTTTCACACAATATTGCACAGGTAATAAATACATAACATTATTATTTCCTTTATTTCTTTATATACATATTAATTACATTTTTAAATATTTCAAAACAAAAAACATTTAAAAATATAAAAAATAGTAGCCCACCGGCATTGGGAACAGGGTCCAAGCTACCGGTGGTCAGAGCTCTTGAGAAAGGAACCTCCTGACGATACGCGCCGTATCCAGGAGTACCGCTTTCTGTATCAAGCCCTTTATCCAGCTACCTAACGAGAGCCTCCTTAGGTGTTGGTCGTGGCTCTTGGCTATTATACCATTGGCCGTCACAACTATCGGCACAATGACTGCTGTACTCATAACATTATTGTTATAAACATAGTTGATTGTGAACATATCTTATATAACGACACGGTTGGCGCGGTGGTTGAGCCATCGGCTGCTGCGCCGCGTGTTGTGGGTTCGATCCCCACACGGAACAAATATTTCTATGACCTGCAGGTAGTTGTTTCGGGTCTGGCTGTTTGTGTATGTGAGTTTAAATGTTTGTAAACGCACCCACGATACAGGAGAAATTCCTAGTGTGGGCAAGGTTCAAAAAAAAAAACTGTTTTTTTTCCCTTTACTAAGCATACAAACATATAAAAAAATAAAATAAGCAGGCATACACCATGCATGCAGCATGCAAGTAAGCGTGCAACAGCGTAGCTGCTGCGGGGCTCCAGCGGTCCCACGCGAGTTTATCGTCACAGATAAAAATAAATAAATAATACTGGACAATCCACACAGCATCATCTAGCCCCAAGATAAGCAAAGCTTGTGTTATGGGTACTAGATGACTGATATACTTAATACAATACATTACATACATAGATATTGTTTATTATACATAGCAAATACCCAGAACACCCGGGACAAATTTGTTTTACGCTCACCGCTGAGGCTGAGGCTGAGGCCGCTGAGGAGAACCGGCCAGC
This sequence comes from Phlogophora meticulosa, assembly GCA_905147745.2. Classification (NCBI taxonomy): domain Eukaryota; kingdom Metazoa; phylum Arthropoda; class Insecta; order Lepidoptera; family Noctuidae; genus Phlogophora; species Phlogophora meticulosa. The sequence goes on along the minus strand of LR990543.1, from coordinate 10,145,690 downwards.
ATGTCGAAGCTGGGTGTCAGCTCGCGTCCTCGTCCCTCCGTGCCTACGCGGGCTTCGATCACACTCTTGGGTTAGAGCAGACAGGAGTACGTGGAGTCGGTTTTGCAGTGATTCTTTTTTGTCACTAACTTTTGTAGTATACATATATCTTCTTCTAATATATAAAATTCTCGTGTCACGGTTTTGTAATTAAACTCCTCCGAAGTGGCTCGACCGATTTTCGTGAAACTTTGTGTGCATATCGGTTAGGTCTGCGAATCAGACAACATCTATCATCTACAAACGTTATGCTATCTTACAAATAACTAAAAAATACGTTAACATAACTCAAATGTGTTTCCGCTATTTCTTTTAATTGTATGCTTGAATAATATTATGCTTATAGTCATTATAAGTACCTAGTAATGTTACGCGAATTAAATTTATGTCAAACAAATTAGCTCTCAAGATAATAGGGTAGTGTGTCCTTATAATTTGGTCCGAAAGTTAGATTACTCAAAAATACTGGACACGTATTTTTTATTTTGTCACGTAAACCATTAATGACGACAATATAGTGCGTTGAAATTGCGCGTGACGTCACGCCGTGCTACACTTTTAACGTAAAAGTGACGTCACAAGCCCCTTCTCCTGAACTTTGATGTGCTATATCATTGTCACTTTTTATTGATTTGAGTAAGCAAAAAATACGTGTCCAATATTTTTTGGTAATCTTACTGACGGACTAAATAGACTTAATATATTTTTACCTAGGACACATCCCTATTATGCCAACATAAACTGTATGGCAAAAAAAACATGACGATGCATTATTATGGCTAAAAAATTATACCAAAATAGTTATGCCAAAGTATATTAGGAAAAAGAACATTGTTCTAGAAGAAGGGATGAGTACCCCTAATAGTAGACCCCTTAAATGGATTTCATTTCATTTAATCACATTATTTTCTTGCGTTTCATATGTAGTAGTAGTAGTACCAGCCTATTAGTGTCCCACTGCTGGGCAAAGGCCTCTTCTAATACAGAGAAGGCACGAGCATTAATTACCACGCCTTCTCAAGACGGGTTGGCGATTTCAGACTTATATTAATTATATAAGTCCAGGATTCCTCACGATGTTTTCCTTCACCGATGTCAGTGATGTCCAAGATAAACTTAGAAAGTACATATGAAATGAAAAAGTCACATTGGTACTTGCCCAGGTTTGAACCCACAACCTCGCGTTTCGTATAATAGTATGTATTTATAATAAGATGCTAATCAGCTCAGTACAATAATGGACTCCGGGGTCAATTATTATCGCGGATAATAATTACTGTACAGAGGCCAGCCTCATTAAGCTACCCCAATGTGTCAAATTTCTTTGATTGTTTTTCTACTTTATTGCAATAGATATAAGGTTCATGTTAAATTGTAAATTGGGAAAAGAAGACATGCTGCGCCGACCCCAAATGAAAAATTGGGATAAGGGCAAGAGGATGATGATGTTAAATTGGGAAAATCTGACAGTTTGGACTAGCTTGATGTGCTTTACTTAACAATAAAATAAAATTAATCGTTTAATAATTAAAACGAGATGACCGTGTTTACATTTAACAATAAAATGAAGGTCATAAACAATTTTTTTTAGGGTTGCGTAACCAAAGGGTCTATGCGGAACCCTGATGCTGTCACTCACGTGACCGTCTGTCCGTCGTCTGTTACACAGGCTTTGTTAAGGTGTTTTTAAGTACCATTGAACTATGAACTTCAAATTGGGTGATCATGTTCATTATAATGTAGGTATATTTTACTAAGAAATACCAAGACGTTGATAAATTAGGTTTTAATAATAATAATATACTTTATTTCGGATTAATGTGTTAGTAACAAACATACTTAATGGAACTACGTTACTAACAAAAATAATTAAACAAAATAAAATAACTTTTTGTTTTGTTTGAATTTTTTTCTAAATTATTTATATTAGGTCTTTACCTATGAAATTGCCGTTCTGCAGTACTGGCCATTTCAAATCAAAATATTTTTTGTTTGGCTAAGAATTCTAATTTCAAATTAATTTTATTTTAAAAACATGGATTTTTTTTTCCAAAAGTAGTCATTTGTTTATTGATTAGTGTTACATTTTCATCGCATTTAAATCCTTTTCGTCATCATGGATACGTTAAAAATTCGAGTAATTATGGAATATGAGTACCGTCGTGGCAGCAACGCGGCACAAGCGGCACGCAACATCAACGACGTTTACGGAGCTAACACTACAAACCAACGCACTACCTGTTATTGGTTTGCTCGCTTCCGTTCTGGAAATTTCGACCTGAAAAATGAACCTCGCGGTCGTCCGAAGACTTTGGTCGACAATGACGAATTAAAGGCGATTGTGGAAGCTGATGATACACAATCTACGGCTGAATTAGCAGCAGCTTTCGACGTTAGCGTCAAAACAATATTGGTCCATTTGCGTCAAATTGGCAAGGTAAAAAAAGCTTGACAAATGGGTGCCCCACGAACTCAATGATCGCCAGCGCGAAGTACGCGTCGAGACGTGCCTTGCACTGCTCAACAGACACACAAATGAAGGAATTTTGAACCGCATTGTTACCTGCGATGAAAAATGGATTCTGTTTTATAACCGCAAGCGCTCAGCAAGTTGGTTGGATCCTGGTTCAGCACCTAAACAATGCCCTAAACGAAAACTTACCCCAAGAAAAGTGATGGTCACTGTTTGGTGGTCTAGCGCCGGTGTGATTCAACATAGCTTCTTACCAAACGGGGTGAGCATTACTGCAGATGTGTACTGTGAAGAATTGAACACAATGATGGAGAAGCTGGCACATCTCCAACCAGCATTGGTCAATCGCTCGTCTCCGCTGCTCCTGCACGACAACGCGCGACCTCATACTGCACAGCAGACGGTCTCCAAGTTGCAAGAACTGGGGTTGGAAGCTCTCCGTCATCCGCCCTACTCACCAGACCTTGCGCCTACAGACTACTACTTTTTCCAGAATTTGGATAACTTCTTGGCGGGAAAAAAATTCAATACCCGAGAGGCAGTACAAAATGCCTTTGAAGAATTTGTTGCCTCCCGTCCAGCTGATTTCTTTAAGAAGGGCATCAATAAACTGCCACTGCGTTGGCAAAGATGCATTGATTGCATGGGTGATTACTTCGATTAATACAAATAAAAAATACATGAAAAAAATTCATTTAAATTTTTTCATACAAAACGGCAATTTCATAGGTAAAGACCTATTATATAATTTAGACTCACTTGAGTAGTTTTTTTTAAAGTTTATTAAGTGGACCGTTTCGTAGGTCTAGTGGTCGCAAGTGCTACTGCCGAGATAACGTCCTGGGTTTGATTGATGAAAGTATTTGTGTCGGTGATATGTTTTTTGGACATGTCAAGTGTGTGTTATTTTACCTGTCTGTTTGTTTGGGCTAATATTGGAAACCGCAGAACTGATTATGACGGGACGGCTTTCACTGGCAGTTAGCTGATGTTCTAAGGACTAACTTAGGCTACGGTTATTTTAGAAAACGTTTAAGGGTTCCGCGCAATTTAAACCCATGAAAATTTCGTTAAATTCCACGTACGCGAAGTCACAGGCACAGCTAGTATTTATAAATAAAGAGGAAAGATTTGATTGCTTGTACTTATATTCATTTGTAATGGATACACTGAAAAACTTCTTAAACGATTTAAACAATTCTTTCACCTATAGAAAGCTCCATTATCAACAAGTAACGAAGGTCAAAGTCAAAGTCAAAGTATCTTTATAGTGGGCATATGTCAGTTACAGGTCTTAACAATATATTAAAGTATCAATATGTGCTGCCTTATAGGCATACAATAATTATGTAGGTAGATATTGGCATAAAAATTTGGAATTATTATAGATGGTAAAATTAGTTTTTAAAAGGCTATATTTTATTTTCAAAACTAAGCTTTAAAGGGGTTGGAAGGGACGTTAAAGTACTAAATCAAAGCGGATGAAGTCGCAGCCAAAGTTTTACTTATTAATAATAAACAATAAAATACTTTTTTTATCATCTTATTACTTAAGCAATTGGTGTACAGTAGCCTGCACGTCAATGGTTACATTTCAACCTTGATCTGGGCCTTTGTGACAAATGCTTGCACTGACTGTACAGGTCCACACATAATATGGCAATGGTTACATTTCAACCTTGAGCTGGGCCTTTGTGACAAATGCTTGCACTGACTGAACAGCTCCACACATATCTGTGTGGCTTTTTCCTCAAAAGACCATCTCGGACATGCACGCATGGTCCTCACATGATCTAACCAAGATAATAATCAGGACTTCAGAAAATACTGTGATCCCTGACTTTGTTGCGGTGTTTTGTCCCAGATCAGTCAGATAGCGAAACATTAACCTAGTTTAGGAAATAGTTTACTTGTTGACGTGTAAAAGTGTGAACCTATTTACAGGAATAAATATCATTTATCATATAACGGAATGTTAGGCCAGCTTATAGTGGTCTTGATACCTCCTCGGTGTGTTCCTTAGAGTATTATCCGCGAGAGTATAACAAATTGCTAACACGCTATACTTAAAGTGCTCCAAGTTGATTTTATTACTGGGAAAGTCGACTGTAAGTGTTTTTTTTACTGATTTCGGGGGCAAATTAAATTCATAAAAATAATGGGCCATGGAGCCCGTGTCTGATCGGTTGGGACGACTCTTCGCGTGAGTAGAGGGCTGGTGGAGGGCCTTTTTTTGCCAAAGAATCAGCATTGCCAATCAACGTGGCAGTGCTGCCAACGATTATTAGGCAATTTTCCCGTTGACAGCGATGCGGATGATTTCTGATATTAATCTTTCTTTTTCCTGTTTACATGTACAGACGCTAGCACACCAAGCTATCCCAAACTGTAAAATTTTCCCAATTGAACATGGACCTTATTTTTTTGTAATTAAGTTAAAAAACTAACAAATAAATTTGACAGATTCCTCTGTAGGTACATAATACTTACTTAATTAATAATTAAAAATAATTGAATATTATAACAGTGCACTTTATTATACAGAGTGTTTAAAAGTAAACGCGATTAAATGCTAAGTATTAGATTTTCTCTTTAAAGAAGTTTTCTAATTTATTTAGTATTTTATTGTAAAGGGTGTGCCTTTGTGTACGAAATATAAAAAGACGTTCATGAGAGTAGCTTTGAATTTACAATTCTTAATTTTAATTTCAATCTAGTAGTAATAGTAAAGTGTTAGTCTCGGATAACTAGTAAATCGTTCGTCGCTCGTGTTTTATCATTTATTTAGGTCATTTACTATCACCTGTAAGTGTAACGTTAAAGGCCTTTATTGAGAAAATGTCAGTGAATGCGCAATGCGCATAAATACCTGAAGCAAATTGTACATTCATTTTTATTTCATTACGTAGTGTTATTATACGGTGTATTTTTTTTTGGGTTTTAATCGAGAATTTTTTTAAAGATTATTTAAGGTTTCTAAAAATTAATACGGTCCCCTATACTTCTTGATATTATTTTATATAAATTGAAATTACAAAAAAAAACAACAGTTCATAAAAATGGTTAAAAAACACTTTTCATGTAAATAAAGAGAATAATATCATGCCTGTGTTCGCCGAAGGGTTAAGCAAAGATGTACTAATAACTATTTAAGTTCTTAAGTCGGTCATTGGGGGCGGGCCTGTGGCCATAAATCTGGCACAAATCTCCGGGCATGGAAAAACCAAAAAATATAGAAAACAATCGTCATTTAAAGTATCTTTTGTCGGCAGTAAGTACATCTAGTGTCACTAGAAGTTATACAAAATATAATTGAATAAAATATATTTCTTACTAGATACTGCTGAACAACTGCAGTAAAACCTCCATTTATTACTTAAATATTATTTGATGCAGTTACGATGTGTCCAGATCGTTGTCCGTCCGAATTGACGTATTTCGCTCTTGTTTATTGCATACTTGTTTCTTTTACAAATTATGTTTACCACTTATATTTTTGTAGAAAAATTGATTTTTTTTTGGTAACCGTTTAATAACTCACTTACAGGTCTTTGTTTTTGTTGTTTCTTTAGTGGTATTTCCTGGATTTTCCACTGTTTCTTTGCAAAGTGCATGCGTGACCAATTAATGCAGCGTGTCCTGCCTGAATCCGGCTTTAAAATTGTTGTAATATAAAGTTTTATAAGACTTGAACAACTTAACGACTTAAGTTGGTCGTCTGATTGACCCGAGTAGGATTTTCTGTCAAACCTGTTAAGAAAATAATACGAAAATATCACAAAAACTTAGTTTGCCCACGTCAAATGAATAATAAAGATTATAAAAAAATACTGAACGCGCGATACCCACCTACTAAAGATACGCACCGCGGCTAAACTTACGTAACGAGGCGAGCTGACTTCTAACTCAATTGTACACCCGGCATTTTGTATCATATCTACATATTTACCAACTTTGATACCTAACAGCTAGCTACTAAGATATTTAATTTATATAGCTGTAATTGTGCACCCAAAATTTATGTGAATATACTACGGATAAACTCCACGTTTTCGCTCAATGTGGTGTATAAAACGGTAAGGATACGTTGCATGCATCTTATTTATTTATTAAGTCGAGGAAGGCGATATCGCAAACGGCCTCATAGCGCTCCGCTCACACCTATTTTGTTTCCCCGCCGTCTGGCGGCCATGTTGGCCGATGCGCCGCGTTGCCGTCCGCACAAACCCGCCAGTTTCACGCGGGCATTGCGAGGCGCATACCGCTCACGTATACTTCGCCGCACAGAAGATCCGCACGCACGCGAAACTAACGTAACGTCGCGACGCGCACCAACTCGCTCCATAGTTTTAGACATGGTCAGGACTAAGGACGGGGACGGGATCAAGAGTAGTTTGATCATATCTGAGGTGAAGAAGAGGCCCTGCTTGTTCGACACCAACGATCCCAACTACGGGGACCGAGCAGAGAAGGCGCGATGCTGGGAGGAAGTTTATGAGTGCGTCGTGCCCGGCTGGGTTGCGCTCGGGCCGCCTGAGAAGTTTGCGGCCGGTATGTTGTGTGACGTTTTTATAATCCGTCCGATTCGCGGATGTAGGCGCGTGGTCGGCGCGCGGGCCGCCCTCACGATCACGGAAACCGGTTGTCTTGTAATTGTCGCGTCTCGCGTTCAAGTTGCGTGCTCTTTGTTCGAACGTTCGGATGCTTTCGAAATGTACCTAGTTCGAAATAACGCTCCAATATTTAATGGCACGTGTTGTGTCTGACATTGTATTATTTTTATTAAAAAGTTTAGGAACGTCATTTCGTTGCGGATTTTTTTCTCACTACGCTTTTTTCAGCTCGTAGGTGGTGTGGATTTTGCAAAAATACGACGAGTGGTTTTTAATATTTTCAGCCTTCATCGTTTTCTATATTGCTTACTCAAACGCATGCCTATGAAGTATTCGATGCGTCATTTCAGATAATGCCACCACATCATACTTAGGCGTGATAAAATAATTTTACAATATTTTATCATGCGGACATACTTTAGTTTTACATAACTCCGTTGAATTTATAAAATAAACCTATAAGTTCATGACTACACTATCACATAAAACATCTAACTGGCTAGGTAAATTTATAACAAGAGTTAAGTGCAACTTTGTTCAAATTCATTATTAAAATTAATATTAAACTGGAGCACCTATGACAGTGGTACTGAAGCTGAATTTTCCGCTGAGTTTGAAAGGGGGACGGGGGGGGGGGGGGGGGGGCAAACGTAGCCATTCAAAGTGAACTCCTTGCTACGAAGAGGAACAAGGTACAAGTATTCGTATGAAACTTTGCGAATAGACAATTTATAAAACACAAAGTCCACACTTTGTAGCTTGATCAGAATATTTCAGTAAAATGACGTCATCGTCATAGACGGGTAATATATAAATCACGTGCAGTTTTGAGCGATGATACTTTACCACTTCACTAATATAAGCGCAAATGTAGTATTTTGACGTCGTTTTTATTAAAAATATGAATATTTGACATCGTTTCAACAACTTTGTTTGTAAAACTTTTTAATACTGTCTAAAACAAAATTTAAACAATTAAGAGCTAGTCAAATATTGTTTTCCTTTAAGTATAATTATTTAACAATAAATGTAATTGTTTTAACGTTTTATATACTGACTGTATTAAGAGCGTTACATATTTGTAATTAGCTAAAAGCATTTAAATTTTAAATCGGCTGCGTTCAAGGTTGCGTGTGAGAAAAAAAATCGTCTATTTTCGTTTGGCCATCGCTACTAGACGCTGCGATAAGATGTTACGGTTTGATCAATTGTGTTTTTAGAATAAGAAAAAATAAACACCGCCATACAAATAGCAAAGCCTAAAAAAAATATCACACTTTAAAAAAAACAGCCTGTATTTATCAAATGACCGTCATTTTTTATTTGATATATTATTAAAGTATTATTGAATAATAAAAATTATACCAGCCTGTTACTGTCCCACTGCAGGGCAAAGGCCTCTTTTGATATAGAGAAGACACGAATATTATTCACCACGCATGCTCAAGGCGGGTTGGCGATTTCAGACTTTTGTTCAACGTCCAGGTTTCCTCACAATGTTTTCCTTCATCAATGTCAGAGATATCTAAAATTAACATGAAAACATAAAATAAAAACACGATAGTAAAAATAAAAATAAAATCTATAATATTCACTTCAATTACTTATGGTAAACACAAACTATTGAAACAGTCCACAAACGCATTGCACCAAAACTGTATGGTGGTACCTCTATGTACAATGCACGGAGTGGAAATATAATATACGTAAGTAGTTACAATATACACAGGAAAGTTGTCCAAAAAATAAAGTTTTAATAAACATATTTTGGAAACGACGATACAGATTTAAATATAAAAACCAAACATGCATTTAATTTTTTAAATACTTTCTAAATTGCATAAATTTCTAAATGTGTGACCAATTTTACACGCAGGTTCAGGATTATTATTTAAATTTCCGGTAGTAAAGGACGACTTTTTAGTACGACTTGGGGATGACCTTTGTCCAGGTGTGGGACTGTATACCCTCATAAAAAAAAAAACAAAAAAAACATATCAATCAACTCATATTCTAGCTTTTTTTTCTAAAACAGACAACTGCTTATAAATAGTTAAGTTACTTCTAAAATTGCTGCTCAAAACTGGTATACGGTGGACGGCTCCCGGGTCGAATAATAGTTTGTTCTGTATCCAGAACTCGCTTCCCGAGTCGTACATGTAAAAAGCTATAAATGAGATGTGAACATGCCCACCACCCCAACCTACTCATTAAGTAATTTGCCAAACATTATGACATACAAGTTAAATCGTATTTTTGAGCAGCAAAAGGGTTAAAAAAACAAAAATATATATAATTTCACATCGTTTGCGCATATTTCGCTTCCCGCCAGCCGCCGGCCGTCGGTCGTGCCCTCGTCATGTGTTGCATCAGTTGCGTGAGCCGGTCATCATCTTACCATTACTGAGCACTTATGTCACGTGTTCGTTATTCTATTGGTAAACCCTTTTATTCTTTTTATAAAAAAGTATAATGTGTACACTGAGATTTTTTTTATAAAGATAAACAAGCAGATTTATTGTCACTGGTCAAGTTAAGCCACGTGCCACCGTTTAAAAAGAAAACATACCTACCGTAAATACTTCCTTTGATAGGTTTTCAACTTATTACGTAAGTAATTCATGTTCAATTGGGAAAATCTGTCAGTTTGGTGTGCTGGCGTCTGTACCTACTTATTAATATAAAAAAGAAATAAATAAATAATTAGGTACTAGCTTAGTAAAAATCAGGAATTAAATACACGTGACATCGTGTTAAAAAAGTGACATCATTGAGGTAAGTTTTTACTTTTATTTAAGTAAGACTAGCTTCTGCCCGTGACTCGTGGGTGACGTTGTCTGCTTGGGAACTCGAAAAATAAAAATTTGTAACACAATGAATTTTAAGTTCACGTAAGTAGGTACTTAACTATGGTATGTAGGTACTATGTAGAAAAAACAAAACAATCCCACGACGCCACTCAAAATAACGTTCCTGCACCACGTGGTATTTTCTTTTATATTATTGTGTCTGAATTGTAAAAGATAGAAATATACGCGGATTTTTATAGAGATACTTTTTACTAATATTTGTGCCATGTATTCTGTTGATTTATCTTATATAATCGGTGAAATTTTCTACACCTTCATTTACAAATATTTAGTGTACAAAAAAACTATTTTATATCATCATAAAACATGTCCTTTAAGGCACTCAATATCAGTGTTTTTTTTTTTTTTTTTTTATCAAAAGTATTTTAGAAATCAGATCACAACATTAATCAACAGATCCCTTAACAAACATATTATATACAACTAGTACTTCGTAGGCGAAGTTGTGTGGAAATCGGTTGTCATGGTATGGGCATGTGATGCGACGGAATGAGGACCATGTTGTGAGGAAAGTTTTGGGTATGAATGTGCAGGGTTACATGAGTAGAAGAAGACCAAAGAAAAGATGGATGGATTGTGTGAAAGATGATATGGCAAGAAAAGAGGTGACCCATGAGATGACGGCAAGTAGAGATGTATGGAAGAAGAAAACATGCTGCGCCGACCCCAAATAAATTGGGATAAGGGCAGGAGGATGATGATGACTTCGTAGGCGATTTCGTCCGCGTGCATTTCATACTTTTCCCTTCTAACTTTATCATCCCCTCCACCCCCTTTCAAGGGTAGTTTTGAAAGTAATAATTGACTATAGCACTCAGGAATAATGTAGCTTTCTAACAGTGTTTATTTTTTTTTTATTGGATCATTCGTTCCTGAGATTACCCCCTACAAACAAATACCTCTTTATAATATTAGTGTAGATTTTAATATAATCCCTTTAAAATATTACCCCGTGCTAACTTGGGTTAAAAAGACCACAAAGATTTGTATTTATTTGGGATTTTTTTACTCTGTTGCATAATTTTGTCCCGTAGCCCGCTCGCCAGACGCCGTTTCAAAATCCTCTCTTTTCCTTATAAAAATGCATTGCATTGTAACAAATTATTTGCGTTTGCAGACATTTTATTAGTATGGGAAATCCTTCTGTTATACATATTTAAAATTGTACTGGAATATAAAGAGTCTGCAGTGTAAATGGAAAATAGATATGTATGTAGGTATATAGTGCAGTATACCACTACTGCTTCTGGAGACGGCCGAAGGGCCTCAGTATTTCATACAAACTTTAAAGTAAAAAAATCATGGAAATTGAGCAAGTAACCGATTTTATATTAAATGCAAATGCTAAATACATAAGTCTAAAAGTTAATGATTAGGTCATTTTTGCGGAAAAGAAAAAAGAAAGAGTAATTTTAAGTTCTTTATTTAAAACTAACGAAAAATCGCTCACTGTCATCAAATCGGTTTATTATTTTAATGGCTCAAGTTATTAATTGTGAATGTGTCTATTTCCGACCTGTTGTTATTTTTAAATGAAATATGTGCAAAAACACTATTCTTATACTTCTGCACACATAAACGATATTTCCGCAATATTTTAACAAGTTGTAGGCATTTTTTCCCCGTTTTAAACGTGTTTGTGTAAAAAAACTGCATGATATCTCGATTTTTTTTTAATAAGTCGAAACATACTTTTCCAATGTCCGCCATGTGCTTGCGATTACGTGCCTGCCTATTATTCGTGCAGGTCAACCTCAAGCCGCCGTTCGCTGTTACTCTTTGTAACACAAATTGTTCATAACCTCAATAACTAATAAAAACGACTCACATTACACAATTGCAATATTAAAAACAGTGTTTCAACCATTCGTAACAATTTGCTGATACAACGATTCAATATTAAACGGCCACAATTAATTTATTTAAACAAAACTTGGTTAGCAGATAAATAACATGTTTATTGGCTAGCAAGAATCTTTGTTCGTGGCCTGCATTCATTGTTCTAATTTTAAACCCATTGTCTTTTCCATTTTTGAAATAACCCCACCTGTCATTATAAGCTATCTATTTCGTCATAATAAAACCTTATTCTTCTCTATGCTAAAAAAAAAAGAACTCGACATTCGAGTCCACAAAGACGTGTCAACTCAACCCGCTAATATCTTCCTATATTTAAACGTTACCGCTATTATATTCACAGTACATTAAATCTATAGCACCGTCAGCTGAACAAAAACTAGTTACGGCAAAGCAATGTATATCGTTAACAATGAACATGGTACAGACAGAATTATCGTGAAATAATGCAGTGGTAAGAACGGTGCGGTGTTCGTTCGTGACGTGACTCAATCGACGCAAAGGGGACGGCCCCGCACACTCGTTTATTCACAACCAGCTAGTAACCCACGTACTAGAGCTGATAAAGTCCATTGCCGTGCAAACAAGACGTTCGTTAGATATGTAAGTAACGCCGGCCGGAGATGTAACGCGAACATATGGAAATGTCCGTAACCGTTGTGGAGCAGCAACGCTTATCATTGTCGAGAACTCTCAGTTGTCGTTTTAAAAGTGACTTCTCAATATTGTTGTGATATTTATTATTTATCCTATTATTCCTAAGTTAAATATCGGTCAACTGTACCATAAATCGTAATTTTCGGGGGAAAAAAATGTCAGTTCCGTAATTTTACAAATCGAATTATATATTACCCAATGTCATAACGAGATTACGCGTATGACATTGAAACAAAATGGCGACTCGGTAATGTGTTCGATAACTTTATTCTTATTGATATTCCCAAACCGGTCTATTATTCTTAGTTCGTTTAACTGTCTGTTATTAGTAAACATTTTATTTTATTTTACTTACGTCGTCGATTAGTAAGTTATTGTCATGTTAGCGTTATTATGTTTTATTTCTTAGTATTTTATCGACGCGGAGAAAAGTAGATGTGTACCGTCATTTTATAAATATGGATGACTGCCTCGGAAATTCCGTTTTGGTAGTAAACATGAGGAAATGTCGTCCATAGTGCGGCAGACAAAAAAGGAATGATGGTTGTTATAATAATTTTCCTTCAACCGAAAATATTTTATGGGATTTATGATTTAAAATTAGTTAGTCAGAAATTTTATCGTAAGTATGACAAGTGCTCAATTGTATTTAAACATAAGACTTCTTAAAAGTACTGTACTTACATGAAACAAGAAAAGATTTTTGTGTTTGTGTGAAATGTGTTTTGTATAAAAACATACAAAAATAAATAAACAGGTATTTTTTCTAACAAACAACTTCTTTAAATAAAAAAAGCCAACGAAAATCTCATAAATGTATATTTTTTTTGTTAAAAAAAAAACATCACGTCATTCTTTGTCAATGCTTCTTTTTTTGAATATTTTTAATGCTAGCACTATCATTTACAAAGAAAATTGACTGCGTTCACAATAGCTGCGTTCATGATTAGTAGTTGGGAGCAGGTGCTGATGACGTAATCCACTCGAACGTCGACAACGTGTTGTTTTACTATCAACTTTTAACTATTAAGACCCTGTACATTGAACTTGATTGAAGACTTTTATTAATGTAAGTACTTAATTGATTCACAAAATATGACGCCTGTTATTTACCCATGAGTGCGTATTGGAGCAGTTATTAAAATTCATGGTTAGAAAATAAAACTTTTAGTACCTATTCAGTAGGTGGGCTGGACGACGTGGTAACGTAACCAGTATAAGCTGGACTATTATTTTATTGAGACTCAGTGCTACGCTAGGCCTGCTCAAGGTCAGATTTGTTTTGTTTTTTTGTTTAATATAATTTGGAGAAATAGCACGCTATATCTAAAAAAAAATAAGAAAAAAGAAAATCGAAGTAGGTATTTAAGTTTTTTTTTTTTCATATTTCCTGCATGTATGAAAGATTCTTTTTTTTTTAATTATTTCATCTTTCATGTAGTAAAGAACATCGCATCACAACGCGGATTTGCTACTTGACAGATCACGTATAGGTACCAACATGAGTGGTATGAGTCAACATCAGGTTGTAAACTAAAGTTTCTTGGTAAGAGTACGTACGGGGCTTACTCATCGTAAGCTCATAGCGACACGGCTTAGCCGACCAATTATTACCTAATAATATGTATAATTATAGATTTTGTAATCAATGAACTTGGTCGAGCTGCGTTGATAAGCGTGTTTTTTTTTTAATAGGTACCTATAGTTATGTTTAGTGCATTAAGTATTATAACTTCGTGAAAACTTAATTTTGTAACAGCATAATATATGACATCGCGCCTGGTAGTCCCAAACGGTTAGGCAGAGTAGTACCTGTAGTACACACATATTTTTTTCAATTATTTTTAAGTCCCATGTAATTGAGGGTGAGCCTATTGCCATAAATAGCACTTTGCTCATACCGGGAATAGAACGCAGGTCCTCAAATTCAGCAGCAGCGAGACCAACGAGGCTTTCATACAAATAATGAAAAAATCGTCTGCAACTAACAATTATTTCTAAACATCAGATAAAGAGAGATAAAGATATTTTATTTTGCAAATACAGGTACAAGTCAAGGTGTTACATAATATTAATATAGAAACAGCCATATTTTGCCAATTACAAGGCATGCAAAAGTATAGATTTTAGGAAACAATTAAAATACATATTTCCTTATAATACATATTAATATTCTAATTCATAATTCAATAATAAAAATAATCAGTCAATAATAAAATTAATGTCACAATTTCTAATAGTTATTTAAATACAATATATAAAATAGTCAAACAACTTCTTTCTCCAATAAAAAATCTTCAACCCTATAATAAACTTTGTCTACTAAAAAAATTATAAGCCTTTTTTTGAACAATGTTAAATTATAGTCCTTCCAACAACTTATAACACACAATTAACAATTATTTCTAAACATCAAGGCTTTCATTAGTGTTTCCCTCTTTTCCAAATTAATAATGATTGCAAAACATTAATAGAACAATTGACTGAACGTTCCCTGGTGCCGAGACACCATTGGTGAAACATTCCTTCATTGTAGAGAGAATTTATAGCGAATCATTGCGACCCAATTTGTGGCAATGGCACAAGCTTCGATTTATACTTGTTCTTAGTCCGCAGCCCGCACTGTGCAGCTGCTACATTGTTTTCGTTGGTCTAACAAAGTGAAAAAAAAAACATTTTTTTTTATAAAATACGTACAGAAAAAAATAAAAAAAATCTTGTGAGACAATTTTAAAATAGAAACAAAAATGAAAATAATATGGTCAGGCTAATAGGTAAGTACGAAAACAATTATTTACCTACGTTTAAATTGTTATTATTTTAAAGTTGTTTAAAAAATTTAGGTTTTTTTTTATTCATCATGGTCAAATCAACATAATTATTATATTTCTTGACTGTTTTTTATTAAAATTTGTTATTTGTTTTTACTATTTCATTTATATTAATACATTTTAAAAGATAAAATTGTAAAAAAAATAGCTTCAGTGTTTTTTCCATTTTTAGAGTTCTGTAGTAAACAAGGAACCCTTATAGTATCGTAAAAATTGTAATTATTATTTTTGTATGCCTATAATAGGCTGACCATAGCGCTTATTAACCTAATACATGTCCAACCACTGTACCTATACCTATAAATAAAATATGTCTGATTTCTGATTTCGCCATATCCATCCGTCTGTCCCCAACTTAATGTAATTAAAAGCTGTATAGGTGTAGGTAAAATAAAATAATGACAAAAATATGTTTTTAAGGGTAGCTCCTCTATACTTAAAGGGGGAATAATTTTATTTTGTTCTCGTTATGTGTATCGTGTTGCCCTGTGACTGGGTTGTGGAGGTCAGATAGGCAGTCGCTCCATGTAAAATACTGGTATTCAGCTGCATCCGGTTGACTGGAAGCAAACATAGTTGGGAAAAGGCTAGGCAGATAGATGATGTGTGGGGTGTCGTTGGATAGGTCGTTTAAAATAATTGCGGGTGTGGAACAATTATTTTTCAATTCAGAGACCCGCTTGCAATTATATTAGGCTTTAAAGTGCAGATTTTAGTTAGAGACAAGTGTCCCCCTTCTGCCAGCTTAATGATAGTTTCTGGAATTGTGAAAAAATCTCGGCAGTAGAAAATATAACAAAGTTAAAAGGATGACTATCACAGCTAAGTAGGCTTTATGAGTTAACGAGTAAAAGTCGACTGACGAAGTAAAAAGGGTTTCGTAGAATATGTACAAAGTCTATTGATCATTACTTAGATGAAGTTATTTTTGTTTAGGTTAATGAGATATACGTTTCTAAAGTTATAAATGCAGGAATAGCTGTTTTTCGCAGTTTTTTCTGGAATTGGTATACTTTAAATAAAAACTTATTATTTGCAATCGAAACAATAAATACTGTGCATCATTATCTGGCTAGCCTTTTCCCAACTTTGTTGGGGTCAGCTTCCAGTCTAACCGGATGCAGCTGAATACCAGTGTTTTACGTGGAGCGACTGTCTATCTGACCTCCACCACCCAGTTACTGGGCAACACGATACGTACGCACTAGGACAGTTTTTTTCAATTATTTATGAATATACAGAATGTTACTTAATAACATTACCGAAATATCGCCGCGTCTCGGCTACTTGCGCTTGCGATTGCGACCTAATTTAGTAGTCGCAGTGATATAACCTTCACAGCTTCGTTTGTACCGGCAGCTGGTTATAGCGTTGCCAGGCGTCCGGATAAAGCCGGACATAGGTAGTCTTTTTGATAAGGTGTGCGGCCAAAATAAACAGTGTCCGGCTGGTCCGGCTTTTGTAATACTAAGACTTAGCATACTTAGACCGATGTTTCTCAACTGCCCAACACGATAAGACAGATAATTCGTTTTTAGTAGTACAACAAACCATACGAACACTATTTGTATACCATTTTTTTGTCGTAATCCAAATGTCGTAGACAAAATCCTCAATAATGTAGGGTGTCCGGCCTTTCGACCCAAATGTCCGGCCAAACTGGCTGGTCTGACCGGCTATTAGGTTTGGCGACGTGGCAACCCTAGCCGGCTAGATAGTCCGTCAGAGTTAATGTCTGCCTGTGGAACGTTAGATTATTTCACACGGCAATCACTCTAAAAACATGAAAAATAATTAAAAAAAAGAATATTTAAAATCGGACTGCACTGTAAAAAAAACGAGTCGAATTGAGAACCTCCTCCTTTTTTTTCGTCGGTAAATAAAATAATTGAAAAGCCAGAAGAGGACGCCATATAAGGACATGCACTGACTGCGTGTATTTCTATTTTGTTGATGTTTTTCAGATAGGTCGGTGTATAGTACTCGCAACCGGCGTGCGTGTATGACCAGATGTATGAACGTACATAAAATAAATAGCACCTACTGTAATTTATAATATTTAAATAAAGAATATAATGTATTATTTATTTTTTATAATTTAATCCAACTAGGTAAAAATTATTATGTTAAAATACCCAATGCCCTACCAATACCCTTAAAATTATTATTATGTTGAAGTGCCCTAACCGGGTTTCATGTTGGAACTTACCTACTTTTAACACATTGTGTGTTGTGAAGTTGATATGGCTAAGAAGGAGGTGACTTCTGAGATGACGGGAAATAGAGA
Source organism: Phlogophora meticulosa (assembly GCA_905147745.2). Taxonomy (NCBI): domain Eukaryota; kingdom Metazoa; phylum Arthropoda; class Insecta; order Lepidoptera; family Noctuidae; genus Phlogophora; species Phlogophora meticulosa. The sequence continues at coordinate 10,128,063 of LR990543.1, read as the reverse complement.
TGTATGGAAGAAGAAGACATGCTGCGCCGACCCCAAATGAAATTGGGATAAGGGCAAGAGGATGATGATAGATGACAATAGGTTCACCCCTTAATAAATGGGATTTAAACGTAACTGGCGAATTGTGGGTGTACTATGATAATGTACCTACAGCATGTTCTGTTAAAACTACATTGAAATAAAATTGTCTAAAAATAATACTTAAGTAGTAAAAATTACAAAAAAGAAAGTGATAAACATATTTTTGTTTTGCTGTATTTCATACAAAAATATATACCTCCTTTATTTTGTCGGTTATGTTATTTAAAAATAGACTTCAGAACCTGGTATAAATTCCAACTTGCTAGGTCCGACCGTTCCTAAGAAAATTGGTGGTGAGTCACCACCAATGGTGACACACGGACAGAGAGACAGACAAAAGAGAGTGATTTTATAAGGGTTCCTTTTTTACCTTTTGATGAACGTAACCCTAAAAATGGAAATTAACGAAGTATGGTGACATTATTAACCCTTTCGCTGCCCAGTTCAAAAATACAATTTAACTTGTAAGTCATAATGTTTGCCAAATTACATAATGCATAGGTATAGGGTACGGGGTGATGGGCATGTTCACATCTCATCTATAGCTGTTTACATTTACGACTTGGGAAGCGAGTTCTGGGACATGAACAAACTCTTTTCGACCCGTGAGCCGGGTGCTGGGCACTAAAAGTGTTAAGAAGGCCACTGCTGTGCAATACATTCAGCCAGAGTTGCCGGACTCATTGATTCGTTAACTGTCTGCATTCATTGGCTCCCCACTACCTTAACAGTGGGCCAATTTCCAATCGTACCTTACCTACCTAGTATAGATAGTACCTTTTATTTTTTATATCGGGGGAAACCTTCAAAAGGCGACCGGCCTTTGGGGACAAGACCAGGGAGTGTGGGATTCTTATCTCACTAAAACCACCCCGGTGGTAACCATCAACACGCGGAAGGAGGCACCGTGTCCTTGATTTATAGTACCTACCTAAATAAAACACTCGTAGATAAGACATGCGGGAAACAAATTAAGAAATCAATATGTAGTTCTGTTTTCAAATAATTTTGTGGAACATCTACATAAATATAAAACACAATTGTTTATTTTATAAAACACAATTGTATATTTTGTGGAACATCTACATAAATATAAAACACAATTGTATATTTTTTTTCAATCACGATGTTTTGTTTAATTTCTAGACTATTGCTAATAAATTTATGGGAAAAACCCAGGATCGATTAAATAAATATAGTATATAGAATACTAAGGTGGATGGGTACACATATCTATACATATAAAACAATTCTGACAGGCCAACTTCTGTACATTACAGATATTGAAAAAAACTTAATATGGGGGTCTTTATTAGAGCTACAGAAAGCAAAAGATCGGTTTATACATTTTTTGTATGTCAGCCTGTTTCTGTACACGCATCACGCAAAAACTACTGCATTAAAATTAATGGGAAATACATCACTATTATGTTATTAATGGCGTTTGTTTTTCCTGAAATCTCTTAAAATAACGCTTATTTTTTTGACCTATTTTTAACAACAAGCCAACCTTTTGATTTTCAGTTTTTCATAGCGTTGAACATATTTTTGTGCTGAGGAGCAGAACAATTAATGAATTAGTCATTAATTAAGATTAATGACCCTAAAAGAATACTTAATCTAATATACATTAAGTATACTTATATGTTAATATGTTTTTTTTATATGTTTATAGTCAAAAAATAAAAAGTATTTTTTTTGCAGGAATATTTTAATGAGTGACTATGTAGCTTTGTAATAATATATATTCTCGTCTATTTAATGGGAATAGAGCACTAATTAAACATATATAGTTGTACGTTAAACTTTACTACCAACTCAAACTGCGTTAAAAAAACTGTTTAAAAAAATACTTAAATATAGATTCATGCTATACAGGCTGATGTTTTAAAAGGTATCTCGCCCGCAGTAGTTTTTAAAAACTCACACTGTATACACAGCGCACTTGACCTCCTGAAAAAAAATACATTTTTCATATTTAATTGATTAAGTAGTATTACACACAGAACGTGTTTTAATAGTTTTGTTCTTTCCTTCAATATTTGACGGCCTCGGAGCCGATTCCGCGTATAACAATCACTATGCTAAGATATATAGACTTACTCCTTATCCACGCATTTCAACTAAAACGTAATCTTTTCAAATAATTATGTCTTGTCACTGTCACTATTGGCTGAACGTAATTATGCCTCCCGTTTCTCCTTTAAAGGCGTCCAATAAAATAAATAAATATCATCTGCCTATACAGCATGACCTCTTCTCATACAGAGAAGGCACGAGCGTTTATCACCACACATGCACAAGACAGGTTGACGTTTTCTGATTGTAATTAATTATTTAAAAGTACAAGTTTCTTCACCATTTTGATGATTAGATGTCATTCCCAAGATAAACTTAATAAGTGCATATGAATTGAAAAAGTCACATCGGTACGTGTTTGGATTTGAACCAACAACCTGTATCGTAATAGGCGAAGCTTGAACCACTGGACCATCACGACATAAACCTCTCTTTGTTGTGCAAAATCTAGCCGCGTATACCCCTTTTTTTTAAGGATGAAAAATCATCCAATGACTTATCCCGTTCTGGGTGGAACGGGAGCACGAGTCAAAGTTTTACTGACTAAAACCCATCCATGTTCCGTCCTTGCCCTTTACGTTCCGGGGTCACGGTAACTCTTCGAACATCCCGCAACCCCGGGGCCGCGTATACCCTGCAATACAAGATCACCACTCCACAAATTGACGATACACAATCTTCCCGGTCGTTTTATAGTTTCTACCTACTCCATGGGAATAACGCGTTTTATAAGTATCACACAAGCCCTTCGACCGCGACATCGCCCATGGCTTCACAATTTGTCATATTATTTTTTCAATAATTTTCGTTCCAGAAACTGGGGTTTAAACGCGATTTCTTATTTACAACTAATTTTTGCGTAACTTACGTAATAATAAATAACAATAATAATAAATCATTTATTTGCTGTATGTTGTATCTAAAATCGTAAAAAGTTGTTTTTTTTTTTTTTTAAGATTTACACTTAAAACAAATCTCCCAATACCATAATATTCTAAATAAATATTTCCAATTGGAAAAGGGGTTTTTATGAATTTTTACAGTAAAAATTAACTTCGAACCGCTAAGATAAGACTTTGACTGTTTTTTTTATAATATCTAAGAAAAAGTTTAAACCTTTTCAAACATGTTTTGCAAACACATTTTCTCGAGTACCGTTTGTAAGTACCAGGAGGTCAAACGAACAGTGGGGTAGGCAGTAGCATCCACGTGTATGCTAATATTACATCATACTGCGGAAAATTCTGATCATATAAGGATGGCAGGCATGCAATGTAGAAAGGGCTACCAAGCAAATAAAATAACCGGATGCTGAATACCAGTATTTTACATGGAGCGACTGCCTATCTGACCTCCTAAGGCAACACGATACTCCTTGGTAAGACTGGTTGTCAGACTTTCGGGCTCCTGACTACCGGTAACGACTGCCAAATTACTACCAAAGACAGCCTGCCCCAGCTGCTTGCTGCGGGGCCTATGGGTTATGTAATGGATGGTCACCCATCCACTGACCAGCCTCGGCAAGCGTTGCTTAACTTTCAAGATCGATCCGTGCGGCTGTTTTTAGTCAGCTGTATATTTTGATAATTTATGTAAATAAAACACCTTAAATACGAAAAATAATTTAACAATTCATTTGAACATACAAATAATTTGCAAGGGCTCATCGCATCGCATCGTATAAGTTGTTATAGCAATAAAGCCTTTAGTGTCATCACATTAAGTATATCAGTCATCTAGTACCCATAACACAAGCTCTGCTTAGCTTGGGGCTAGATGATGCTGTGTGGATTGTCCAGCAATATTTATTATTATTCATTTATTTATTAATAATATCTTGGTTCCTCTGTGTTTTTTAATGTTGGCACCTTGTGGCTTTTTCCTCTATGTATTCTTTTTTCAATAAGAATTTCTCAATAGAAGCCCGTAATATGGATGTGTGCCCAGTTCATGGCAATAGACTCACCCCCTATTACATGGTACCTACTTAAAAGAACATAATGCTCATCCCTTCTGGGAATGCAGGCGTGATAATATTTATTTATTTATTACATTTTTGGGAAAACTTACAGCTAAACAGACAGTGAGTAAAAGTTTTGAAAAAAAAAGGCCAGTTACAAGTTTCCACATCATCCGCCTAGCCTTTTCCCAACTATGTTGGGGTCGGCTTCCAGTCTAACCGGATGCAGCTGAATACCAGTGATTTACATGGAGCGACTGCCTATCTGACCTCCACAACCCAGTTACTGGGCTACACGATACCCCTTGGTAAGACTGGTTGTCAGACTTTCGGGCTTCTGACTACCCGTAACGACTGTCAAAGATCTACAAATGACAACCGGGACCAACGGCTTAACGTGCTTTCCGAGGCACGGAGGAGTCTCGATATGTTACGAATGGTCACCCATCCACAGACTGCCCTCGGCAACCGTAGCTTAATCTATGGTAATCTTAATAATATGGCATCAAATAAATAGTAAGACTATATAACACAAATTATGTTATGTTAAAAAAACTTACTAAACTATATCTTTTGTGTGCACCAAATAAAAGATTCATCTTTATATCTATCTTTTCTCCGTTAGATACAGAAGCTAGCTCTCAGTTATATCTACATAGGCATTTTCTAGAGGAAATTTGTTTCCGTGACAGAGTACTGAGCTGGGGTGCTTCCACGTGTCCGCTACACGTGCACGCTCACGCTCAAGGGCATTGAAGGGAGGGGGCTCGTGGCTAACAGGTACAAGGTGAGGCTGCACTTGTCGAAGGTCGAAGTTACCGTGACCATTCTTTCCACATGGAGTTATGGATACGGCGCGGTCGCAGCCGTAGCTTTGGGGTAGGTCATAGCGGGAAGGGGGGAGAAATAGGTGACGACCAAAATCACAAAACAAATGAAAGTCTTCTATTTACATCGGCAGATGGGGTTTTTTCTTTCTTGTAAAGAAGCACAATAGGATGTGTCCTAGGTAAAAATATATTAAGCCTATTTAGTCCGTCAGTAAGATTACCAAAAAATATTGGACAAGTATTTTTTGCTTACTTAATTCAATAAAAAGTGACAATGATATAGCACATCAAAGTTCAGGAGAAGGGGCTTGTCACGTCACGCCGTGCTACATTTTCGTTAAAAGTGTAGCACGGCGTGACGTCACGCGCAATTTCAACGCACTATACCGTCGTCATCAATCAGATTTTTTAAGGACACTACCCTATTGGTTATTTATTGACATTATAATCTAGCTTATAAGCTAATAAGTTAATTGTGAAAACCTTATTTAGTCTGCACAGGAAAGTTCGGTTAAGCAGTAGATAATATCCCTGAAGGATAAACTGTGATATAAATAGCTGTAGATCATTCCGATTCGAGTGAGCGCCCTGTTTACAACTCCCAATTTGTGACACGGATCACACCTGACATCACATCTTGATTCTTATTGAATTGACTTATATTGATTTATTAAACTTTCGTTAAAAATTGAATTATAAAAAATAAAATAAAAAAATAATCTATTTATTTCAGGCAATATACCCATAATATTGTTAGTATACAACTTAATTATTTCATTAATGATTAAACTGAAATTAATTATATTTACTTTACTTTTGAATCTAAGTTCATTAATAAAATTATTTTAGAATTTAATATTGATTTTACTTTTAACCATGATGAATGACAAACTACGTGGATCCTGTGAGAAGTCGTACTCCTTCACCAATAATCCCACCCGGTCTCCGTCGCGCCGAAATATCTGTTCATAAATTTAAACCTAAAATGCTGCAGGACATATAGAGGGTGTTTGGCAGAACGAGGGACATACTTTAAGGGAAGCTAGTAGTCATCAAAACGAATCAATTTTACTATGGGATCGACAGTGAAATCGCGAAAAAATATATAGCTGTTTCTCCCAATTTGTAAAGTTATGCCAACATAAATGTATGGAGGAGCTGATTGTTTTTTCGCTATTTTAGGGATTGTTCCATCGTCAAAGTTGTTCATTTTCATGAGTACTACACGCCTTTAAAGTATGTCCCTCGTTCTACCTAACCCCCTGTATATTTCAATTAAAATACTATCATCACTTCGCCCGCGAGATTACCCCCTACTGACCCTACTTACAAACAAATTTGACCACTCAATTTTTCAGACAGGTACTTACAAGATATTTTTTTTTTTTTAAACTTTGCTCCACACTAGGAATTTCTCCTGTATCGTGGGTGCGTTTACAAACATTTAAACTCACATACACAAACAGCCATACCCGGAACAACTACCTGTAGGTCATACAAATATTTGTTCCGTGCGGGGATCGAGCCCACAACACGCGGCGCAGCAGCCGATGGCTCAACCACTGCGCCAACCGTGTCGTCAATTAGCCCTTAATTGTTGGGATAAGGCTAAACGCTCAAAACACAAGATCAGAAAATCATAGGTAATGCGTTTCTCCTGTGCATGCATGACGTCACCAACTGATGTTCCTCTTATGACTTAACGGAAAGAAAGGTCCACGTAGTAGGTATATTATCCGTCTTCGAGTATTAAACTTTGCCCCATACAGTTTTTCCTGTACTTATCGGCGGCCTCACGGATGCGTTTACAGACACAACTCTTGGGTGGTAGGGATGACGCCAGGGCAAAAGGAAGAAATTCAATTTAGTCCGTCAGTAATACTAAATAATAATAATACGTGTAAATAATAATGTGTCTAAAAAATAATATTTGCCTCGTATTTTTTGCTTTATGATATTAATAAACAATGAGTTACTTAGATGAAACGCTTTATAGTGTGGACTCTCTACGTCACATCTCAGTATAAAAATTACATAGGCGTGACGTCATGCCATGTATCGAAATAGTCTTATGATTACGTATAAAAGAAAAAAAACGTGTCGAATGAATTTTAATAATCTGACGGACCTAAAATATTGTTTCGGAATAGGCACGAGCATTAATCACCACGCTTGCTGAAGGCGGGTTGGCGATTACAGACTTATATTTTTTTTTTTTTTTATTTATTTAATAAAATATAACCTAAGTTATTCAGGGATAATGTAGCATACTAATGGTGAAGAAATTTTCGTAATCGGACCAGTAAATTTTGAGTTTATTTGTTACAAACATACTAAAATACATCTCTTTCCTCTTTATAACATTAGTGTAGATAAGTCAACTCGTCACGATGATTTTCGTCACCAATGTCAGTGATGTCTCATCATCCTCTTGCCCTTATCCCAATTTCATTTGGGGTCGGCGCAGCATGTCTTCTTCTTCCATACATCTCTATTTCCCGTCATCTCAGAAGTCACCTCCTTCTTAGCCATACCAACTTTCACACAATCCATCCATCGTTTCCTGGGTCTCCCTCTACTCTTGTAACCCTCTACATTCATACTCAAAACTTTCCTCACAACATGATCCTCATTCCTTCGCAGCACGTGTCCATACCATGACAGCCGATTTCCACACAACTTCTCTGTCCCAGGCGCCACTGTCAGACTTCCTCTTATATACTCATTTGTTATTCTATCCATTCGCGTAACACCACACATCCCCCTTAGCATTCTCATCTTTCCTTTTGTGGCCCAACATTCTGATCCATAGAAGACAGCAGGTCTAATCATTGACTTGTCACATTGATACTTGCTTGCGAGGAGTGCGCAGCATGTCTTCTTCTTCCATACATCTTTATTTGCCAACTTAGTCAACTCCTTCCTCGACATATCTATAACACAATACATTCTGCAGAGAATGCAAGCATGATGTTTTGTGTTGAAATATTGCGTAATTATAATTCATTTTTTTTTATGAGAGCATGAATGAAAGACGACTAACAAAAGGAAACGGGATGTAAACGGGTACTCCGGGAAGGGACACCATAGGTGGACATACACTGACCTTATTGGTAATGTTCTTCATAAAGGTCAGGTGCGTAGTACTCGCAACCGGCGTGCGTGTATGACCAGATGTATGAACGTGAGCGAAGCTGTGCGAGCGCTCTGTGGTTTCTGCTTATCCCCATGGGAAAGAGGCGTGCGTTTATGTATGTATGTAATTAAATGTTTCTGGTAGAGGTAGGTAAGTGTTCTTTGCGTATCTCTCAAGGGTGAATTATGTAATAATGCAGATATGTTAGACTTGTATATAAACGCTTATACATAGATTTGGTTTGAGAACCGTTCGGCCGTAACGTATCTATTTTAGTATTGTAGTTTTTACTCTGGGTAAGTGCATTGTCTTGACGTGTAATTAATGTCAGTAATGTATACAATATTGTTAATTATTTATTATAAAGTAAAAGTAATGTTTCTTGCCCATTGTTCTCCATACGAAACAACCTTTTGGATGGGGCAACTACTTACAGAGATTGTATGTATTTTTGACGCCCAATAGTGACTTTTTTAAATAAATTATTCGACTTAGAAATAGACGTTTGAAGTAGTTTTTAAATAACAACAAGTCATTTACAGTCTACTCAGTGTTCAGCCATGATAAGTCGGTTATTTAATTGCATAATATAGCTACTTACTAAAACAACAAATAATAAAATCGTGTGCAGCTAGCTATCCATTCCACAATGGCGGCCGATTCTCAGCTCAGCGTTGCGAATGACTCACGCCATTGATAATACGACTGGATTCCATATTCAAAATGTCTACGATAGTTCTGTTTGAATATGGAATCCACTATTTTTATTTTTATTATAATGGCGGCAAGATTTTGGCGTTACTTGATAACTAACAGCTTCGTAATAAGTTGTTATGGGCGCGCATTTTTAGAGCGGGTCATCAAAATACTAACGATATTTTGAATTTATGAAAGCTCCGATTTATATTTCTGTATTAAATTCTTATTACAACAAAACAGACTAATTACTTAATTAATTTTAAGTTTCTCTCTAATTCATGAGTCATAGCAAAATACCAGCATATTATTTATAACTGTCCCACTGCATTAATCACCACGCTCGCCAAGGCGTGTTGGCGATTTAGGACTTACATATATTAATTAAAAGTCCAGCTTTCCTCACGCAGATTTTCTTCAACGATGTGAGGTCTGTGAGGTCCTTTGTCCTTATATTTTGAATTCTCAGTAGCAGCCCGGAGTCTGTATCAGTGCCGAATAGGCGCGGCCCCTATAACATGGCACTTTAACATATGTGGGTGCACTATGGTTACACCTCTGCCTTACCCGTCGGGTAATACAGCGTGACGTTATGTTATTTCACCCCGTTTACGTTCATACACCTAATCATACACGCACGCCGGATGCGAGCACTACGCACCTGACCTTTCTGAAGAGGATCACCAATGAGATCAAAGTATGTCCTTCTAAGACTGCGTTTCCACTATAATCTACCTTACTTAAGTATAACTTAGTCGCCTTTCATTCTATTCCAAAGTCGGTTAAAAACGGTTATCCAGTAACATAAGAACATCACGTAAGATAAAAATTGGTTTTAATGAGTTTATTGATTTCATTTTAATTTTGATCTTGGAACTGGTTCCAAGTTAACTTTGCACGCGAAGCTGCGAATATGTTAAAAAAAAACTTTTGCAGGCAATCCGTTCTTAATATAATAACATACATTTAAACATAAACTCACGCCTATTTCCTACGGGGTTAGGCAGTAACCACAGAACACCTTCCGCTACGATCCTTACATACTCCTTAAATGTGAACGTAACTGTCTATCTGTCTGTAACCTTTGGCACGCTTAATCCGCTGAACCGATTTATATAAAATTTGGTACTTATGGATATAGTTTGAGACCCTGGGTACCCTACCCAGTCGGGGATTAAAAGCTATCCTATGTCCTACCTTGGGTAGGTAGACTGACGGTACAGATGGTGGCAAACTTCTATCTAAGTTCTGGGTCGATTAATTTTCTGTTGCCTTCCTACCTTCTCCTTTATCTAGCTCTAAATAACTGTGGAGTGTTAGATTGATAGTAAGATAACACGGCTTATCTTTCTATGTGAGTACGAATCATTGCCCTATATACTACCGACATCATTTTTACTATGAAGTCTGATTTGAACCTCTTACCTCAAAGTACCGAAAAATTCAGAGATTGCTATTTGCCGTCATCTCAATAGCCATCTGCTTTCTAACTATAACATCTTTCACACTATCCATCCATCTTTTCTTTGGTCTTCCTTACCCTAGGTACCTATTATTACAATGTTGGCAATTACCTGGTTGACAAACTAAACTTAAAGTAGGATGTTTCTATCTTTTTCTCTCTTATCAAACAAGAAAGGGACGGATATATTTATAAAAGAAGTGTCAATTTTAGTTAAACTCAAGCTTTCACATCTACGGCGCGGCGGAGTTAAAGGCATCAACTAATTTGACAACTGAACTTAGTTCTTATCTGTCACCGTCTTTATTCTTTTCTATCTGTCAGAAAGACTTCAAAACACCAATTTAAGTTAAGAATAGAATAGAATACTCTTTATTGTACACCATAAAACTTAGCTTAAATTTAAGAGCTACAATGGGCGGCCTTATTTCTAAAAGATCTCTTACAGACAACCTTTGGATGGACTTGATAGAGAAGGAGAAAATATATGTTGTAGTTTGTGGTGCACGAAAGTTGGCTAAGTTAAATTCAAGTAACTTTAACGATAGAGTGAAATAATAATATTAAATAAGGAAAACCCCAAACTCAGCTGTTGTTTATAAAATTATTGTATGTGTCATGCGACCAATAGGAACGTGTCAAAACAAGGATAAATGAACAGACAGTTCAAGATTTTGCTTTATTCTTTCATGCGCGTATTTTACCATTTGCTGACTGCGTCGTTGGTCTAGTTGCAAGCTCGACTGCTAAGCTTGAGGTCGTAGGTTCGATGCCTGGGTCGAGCAAAGTGATATTGGGTTTGTCCTACTGGAATTTCTCAGTAGCAGCTCGGAGTCTAGTCTTATCCTTACCAAAGCGAAACACTTAGATTTTTGCTTAGGTTTCATTTATTTTCAACTGTAAAAAACTTTATTTCTATCTAACCTAATGAAATTTTTAATGAAGTGAATTATTTACATTTTAATTTTAAATTGGTTGGTTTGGTATTTAGTTTCCATTTAAATGGAAATCTTATTTTTTACAGCTAAACAAAACAAAAAAAAAATCAGTCAAAAATTTTCTACGGGAAATCACCGCCGCGGGCCGCTGAAATTTTTCGTCGGTCATAATCATGTACTACCTACTGAAGTTATAGTATTAGGTGGTCGAGTCGGTGTCCCTTTCACGCTGTATATTTCTGTGTGGAAAGGAGTATATTTGAACAATAACTTAATCGGCACATAATTCATTATTTACTTAATTAATAAGCTAGTACTGACGTAGATAACTAACTAGAATACTTATGATTTATTGAACACTCATACACACATCATCCGCCTAGCCTTTTTCCCAACCACGTTGGGGTCGGCTTCCAGTCTAACCGGATGCAGCTGTATCAGTATTAACATGGAGCGACTGTCTATCTGAGCTCCACTGTACGTCCTGGTTAGACTGGTTGTCAGATTTTCGGGTTTCCAACTACCCGGAACGACTGTCAAAAATCTAGAAATGACAGACGGTACCAACGGCTTAGCGTGCTTTCCGAGGCACGGATGAGTCTCGATATGTAACGAACGTTCACCCATTCACAGACTGACCTCGGCAAGCGTAACTTAACCTTCGATCGACCCGTGCGGCTGTTTTTATTTAGCCACGAGGTCCTCACACGGGAATTGATCAATTTATAGGTAATAATTGAGTATTTATTGTAATAACCTCTTTCTTTTTGTTACAGGTAAGCATACCAGTAATTAACTGCATCAATCAATACACAGTCTAAAGCAGGTATGAAATTAGGATGTAAGTAGTAACAATTAAATTGAAGGTATTGTCACCTATCCACTGACCGAGCAAGCGTGTTTGGCAAGCGTAGCTTAACCGCCGTTCGAACCGCGCACTGTTTACTCATCTGCCATCATCTGCCTAGCCTTTTTCCCAACCAAGTTGGGGTCGGCTTTCAGTCTAACCGGATGCAGCTGAAAACCAGTATTTTTCATGGAGCGACTGCCTATCTGACCTCCACAACCCGGTTACTGGACAACCCGATACCCCTTGGTAAGATTGGTTGTCAAACTTCCGGGCTTCTGACTACCCGTAACGACTGTCAAAGACCTACAAATGAGAGCCGGGACCAACGGCTTAACGTGCTTCCCGAGGCACAGAGGAGTATCGATATTTTATTTATTTTGCTATATTAGGGAATATAAACAATTGTACATTTTTTCTTACGTCTAAGTATACAACTAAGTAGGTTAACGTACAGTCAACATCATTTCCACGTATTACTAGTATAATTAACTTACAAACAGCATGGATGAAAGGTGGGGCTAATCATAACATTATACAGAATTATTAATTGGTTTTGAGTGCAGTAACCAGTTCTTTTGTAAATACATTGTGAGACAAAACAAATATGTCTATTTTAACAATATGTTGTTGTATGTTACGAACGGTCATAAACCCAAAAATATAGCTAACTTACACTCTCCAAATTTTCATATTTCTTTAGAATAACTGAATAGTTTTGGTTGTAATTATGTCGTCACCTCTCAACAATTTTAAGCTCCTGCTGACGTTTGTAGTAAGTGCAATCATATTTGTAATTTCAATACTCAATACGTTTATTGCATTCCACAATGTGAACTCAGGTGGTAGGTTGTACATATAATAGTTTTGGAGCATTGTGGGCCCTGTCGGGCATAACAATATAAAAATTAAAAATTAGGAGGAGGGCTATTATAAATATTTTTTTACAATTTCCATAATATTTATTTAAATTATACATGTATTAGTATCATAGATATTATAGATCATTTTGCGGGTGTGAGCCTGGAGACCTGTGACACAGGTCTCGACCCAGTATAGACTCCAGCTCTCACAAAGTATAGATCGATGCAATTTTGACTTTGTTACTATGAACCTATGTTGTATCTTTTTTGAGAGAAACAAATAAAAAAAATATTATTATTGTCTATTATTATCGCAAATTAGCATAGTTACTATACAAATAAATCAATCTTTAATCTCAAGCATGTCGTTATACTATCAATGTATTAACAGTTCAATCTAAGTATGAGTCATGCGTTACGACTTAAAATGTTACGGCGACGTGCAGGACCAAACGTACGCAGGGTGGCGTAGCATGGGTACACACGGCTACATATCCAGCTTTAAATTTCCAGTATAAACTGTACTTATTGTACGGAAATCCTATACAATACGAGATCAGCTTATACTGGAAAAGTATAGGTTGATATTATGCAGCCGTTTGTACCATACTATAGAACTGTTTTACGTCCGTGACATCTCACAATCTCAGGTCCAGTTGAAAACCAGCGTCAGGCACTAGTTTTCTGGCATTTTTGCTGAACTGGACCCTTTTAGCGCAGCTGAAGGCACATACTTAATAATATATACTTATGTATGTTTTTAATGTATTTCTTGTTACACGTTTTTTACGTTTTTCTGTGTTTAGTATTGTCGTTGTGTGCCTGAACCTGTGCTGAATAAATGTTTTTTTCTTTCTTTCTTTACCATGAGAACTAAATACGCGACGAAACTAATATTATAACAACTAGCCATTTTACCTCGGATGGGTTAGTAGAAGTGTTTTGTACACCCACATTTAGACCTTACTAATCTTAGGTCTATATCCGTTAATGAATAGAAATGTAAAAGGGTTGAAACAGTATTTAAATTTGTATATAATGCAATACAAACGAACAGAATACTCTTTAGTGTACAGCATGAAAACTTACGAATAATGAGTTTAAGAGCTACATAAGGTGTAACAATGGGCGGCCTTATCGCCAAAATCGATCACTTACAGACAACCTTTGGATGGACTTGTTAGAGAAGAAGAAAAGATATATTGGTACCGTTGGTAGTGTGTGTATAATTAATTCTATTTACTGTAAATCACTACTGGTATTGACATTCTTAGCTGGGGAATTTGTTCCACCACTTCTTCTTCCCAGCAAAAACACTAGGATGTGGTGAAGGTTGAGCGTTTTGGGGGACTGTCTTTTGTAAACGTTTTGAAGTTCAAAAAGTGCTGATTCTCAGGGTAATTTGAATAAATGAATTTTGATTTGATTTGATTTGACAGTCATAAAAATAATAGTTATTTATTAGTTATTAGAAACTTTATTTAAAATTAAATGTATGTATTAATACCGGCTGGCATTATTATTATTTTAAAATAGTTAAGTAAAGTTACTGGCACGGATCTTAAACACTGACCTTGAGTTACGCAGTAATCGATTTTAGTATACACTTCTTATGCTCAAACTAACCTCGGCTACTGCGTCCAGCGCACAAGTTCCGTGCCCGTAATTATATCAAGAAAGAAAGAAAAGACATTTATTTGGGACATAATAAACACAAAAGAAAAAAGGTACTAAAAAATAAACAATAAAAAACGAATTAAAAGGATATGTGCGCGGCAAAAAAGTCTCCTATCTCAGCATATGCTGCGATATTTCAACAAGGAGTAAAAATACCCTATATATCATAAATATTATCCGGATGCAAGGATTAGGCGTACGTAATCTTTGAATAAATTAAAGAGGTAAACGTGTTCTTGAGTGGAGATCGCGACTCGGCAAACGTAGTGTAGGACGCCCTCTGACCAGGTGGGATGACGATCTGCGAAAGACTGCAGGCAGATGCTGGATGCGGCAAGCTGAAGACAGGGCGCTATGGCGCTCATTAGGAGAGGGCTATGTCCAGCAGTGGACTAGTATAGCCTGATGATGATGATGATGATGATGAATCTTTGACTCGAGTACTACCTAAGATTTGAAGAGCACCAGGTTTCCTCTGGATAAGAACCAATGTGACTTTTTCAATTTATGTTTTATTTAAGTATTTCTTTTGCGGTTTTCAGTACTTAATTATCTTTTTTTTCAGACGTTGAAATGTGTACTTTTACGTATTATTAATCTTCTAAAATATATAAAAAATGAATCCCAGTTTCACTTGGTCACGCCATAACTTGAGAACGACTTTACCGATTTCGTTCGTGTTTTCTTTCAAGTTTTCTTATAGGTACTGTCAAAGACGGTCACCCATCCACAGACTGACCTGGGCAAGCGTAGCTTAACCTTCGATCAATCCGAGCGGCTGGTTTTATTTAGCCACGAGCTCCTTCTCAAACCCCAAATCAAACACCTATATATGATAACCCGCGATTTAGTAAATCACATCTATTTCAGTGTTGTACCCACTACATTTAATTGATAAAAAAATCTAGTACGTACTATAAATACAGCAACGGTTGTTGTTATCAGACAAATATTTGGCGTATCACACTATATCCGCACTGCCTTTAACTTGCGTCATGGATAAAGTATTCAATCTAGGTTGGTTCGTCACATCTATACAAAAACAAAAATTGAAGTGTTTGTTTGTAATGTTAAAATAACAGCTTTTGTATATGAAGCATATGAATAAAATTAATAAAACAAAAAAATATATATTTATAAATTCATTTTTTGCGTGGGACCCTAAAACATTATCTAAACTAAAATTAGCCTCAGTTTCTCCTTACAACATCTGTCAGTGAAATTCCCGTCAACATCAGTCCAGCCATTTCGGAGATAACCTCAAACAAACACAGACCAAAAACAAAATGGTGGCTACGGTATAAACGTTCTATCATTTAGTAAAAATCTGTTATTTTAACTTGATTGATTTGTATAGATATAGATATATAGATTATAAATGATATTATGCCATGGTCCCAAAATAAGAACAAGGCTATTAGGGTACCCTGGATTGGTCGTGAATATGTATGCAACTGGAGTTAGATTGCCAGCTAATAAATACGTCTGAAATTGTGAAAAAGGTCAGCCCTGTACTCAGCTTGATTGCACAGTCTGGACTCAAAATAAAACAGAATGTAATAGTTCTTTATTTGACTTGTGTCAAAGATGATATGGCTAAAAAGGAGGTGACTATTGACATAATAATAAATAATGCTGGACAATCCACACAGCATCATCTAGCCCCAAGCTAAGCAGAGCTTGTGTTATGGGTACTAGATGACTGATATACTTAATACAATACATTACATAGATAGATATTTTTTTATTATACATAGCAAATACCCCGAACACCCGGAAAAAATCTTTGTAGATCGCACATACATTTATCCCATCGCGGGAATTGGACCTTTGTCCGCCTCGCCACATCGGTCGTCAAAGATGACGGCAAATAGAGATGTATGGAAGAAGGCATGCTGCGCCGACCCTAAATAAATTGGGATAAGGGCAGGAGGAAGATGATGATGATTTGTACTAAGAGTAGTTACATGATTCTGGTAAAATCCTTATATAATCTAAAAGTAGTTACCACGACACGGCACGGAAATTGATCACTGACCTTGACACTGCAGTAGTCGATTTTAGTCGTAAGCGCTTATGCGCGAACTTACCCTCACTACTGCGTCCAGCGCTCAAGATATGTGCCGTCAATCGTACCTAAGATAAGGCATACAAAACAGTTTTACTTATAAGGATTTATCGATTTTAAAAGCCTTCAAGGTATTTATGTGCCATCATCATCTGCCTAGCCTTTTCCCAACTTTTTTGGGGTCGGCTTCCAGTTTAAAATACTTATGTGTAATATTAGAAATATATGTACCTAGATACTTTAGACAATAACTCATACTACTCAACTACTCGCAGATTCAATTAACATAAATTATTCATTTTATTAGTGCATTATGGGTGGTTGGTGTGGTTATGGGTTCAAACCGCCCATGCAAGTACCAATGTGACATTTTCAATTCATATGTACTTTGTAAGTTTATCTTGGACATCAAGCCTGGGCTTATAATTAATGTAAGTCTGTAATCGCCAACCTGTCTTGAGCAAGCGTGGTGATTAATGCTCGTGCCTTCTCTGTATGAGAACAGGCCTTTGCCCTGCAGTGGGACAGTAACAGGCTGGTATTATTATTATATTATTAGTGCATCATCGGTGCTAGGCAATAAAACAAAAACTTTGCGCTATCGTAGCCACTGAAGTATGACGTTGACGTTTACTTCATAAATAATTATGTGCAGGCGCACGTCAGCGGTAACAATATCCAACTGTACAGAGGCCAGCACATATAGCTACCCCAATCTAATATCAAATTTCTTTGATAGCTAGTTTTTAACTTTATTACAAAAGAATAAGGTTCATGTTCAATTGGAAAAATTGGACAGGTTCAGATAGCTTGAAGTGCTGGCGTACATGTAGTACTGGTTCTGTACCTCGGATTTATTTTTATTTTTACATAGATTTGTCATATCTTGGGACCACGAGATCTCCGAGCCTTTTAAAACGCAAACAAGGGGCCAGAGCCAACTCGCAGAGGTCCGTTAGACACTTAAAATAGAAGAGGCAATTAGTATTATGTACTTACATAAACTCACGCCTTTTTTCCTTGAGAGTTGGCAGAAACTACAGAACGCCACATGCCACGATCCTCACATATTTGATTCTTTTATTTCATACGTGTGGTGAAACACGCACGCGCCGGTTGCGAGTACTATGCACCTGACCTTTCTGAAGAACATCACCAATAAGGTCAGCGTATGTCTTTCTAGGGTACGTCCCCTCCCGGCGTTTCCACTTACCTACATCTGTCTTATAAATACCTTTTGTTAATAGCCTTTCATTCATCCTCTCAACGTGACCGAAACATCTGAGCAGACTCTTTTCAAATGTTCTTTTTTTTGTAGTTACTGCTTATTTATTAAAAACAAAGTGTACAAAAATTATAACTTGAAAACAATGGCCCACAAAATCGTTTTTACGGTTTGTCTGTGGACAAAACAAACCACAACTTTGTTTTATTACATCATTCCTCGAATGGATTTCTTATAATTTATCTCGGATTACTCTAAAGCATCTGTTTCATTTGATAAATGATACACTATTTTTAGGTTTCCAACCTGAACACTTTTAGTGCCCAGCACCCGGCTCCCGGGTCGAAAAAGATTTTTTTTTAATGTCCCAGAACTCGCTTCCCGAGTCGTACATGTAAAAAGCTATAGAGATGAGATGTGAACATGCCCATCACCCCCTATCATGTACCTACGCATTATGTAATTTTCCGAACATTATGACTTACAAGTTATCGTATTTTTAACTGGGCAGCGAAAGGATTAAAAGCAGAAACGGTACCTTTATATTTGTACGTCTGGCACAGATAGATACTTTTATCGCGATCAATGCAATGTAGGAATTCGTTTTTTTTATTATTTTTGGGGTTTAAGTCGATAAAAATAGTTTTATTGAATGTTAGTATCGTGTTAGTTAAATAGGTAAGTACGTAATATCGATAGTGGCGCTCTCTAGAGACTAAAATATCTTTATGGTATATGTTTAATCTTATGGTCTTGAAGACATAATTCAAATGGTGCAACAACCGCTTTCTTGATCTTCTATTGAAGTCCGTACCGTGATTACAATCGCACGTTAAAATAATAAATAATAATGCTGGACAATCCACACAGCATCATCTAGCCCCAAGCTAAGCAGAGTTTGTGTTATGGGTACTAGATGACTTATATACTTAATACATTACAATGATAGATAATATTTTTACAAAACAGCAAATACCCAGAACACCCGGAACAAATCTTTGTAGATCGTACAAACATTTATTGTGTCCCAAGGCGGGAATCGAATCCGCAACCTCCTGGGTCCCAGGCGGACCTTCGCCCGCCGTGCCACATAGGTCGTCAAATACGCTATCGGTAACAAAAACAGTATAAGCTTGCCTTGCATTCTAACGAAACTCTGAACTTCGCTAGGCCATAGGCCACTGTGTTCCCACTGAAGTACGGCTTTTATACGATTTCCATCAAACTGGCCGCGCTGAAGCACATTTCACACTGTGCTAAAGGAAATTGAGGCTTCTGTGTATACAATAGTTGAGTTTCATGTTCGCATGGAACTTACACTGCTTGGAACTCTGTTAGACCCGAGCGTTTGCCGCGTCAGCCAGTCGGCTGCGCTCGGACGTCGCGGCAGCCGCTAGCCAGACGTACGTGGACGGCGGCACTCGGCTGTGTTCGCGCCCAGTCGGCTCCGCTCGGCCACCGCCGCGCGCGCTCGTGTGCTGTCACTGGTCGGCAAGTTGAATCATTATATCGCTGAGAGCATGCTATAGCGGATGCGCGAGCACGCGCGCGCATGCGCCCAGTTTCCACAAGTATGTTGTAGTCTTCGGGCGGACGCAGTCGGCTACATCCGCTGAGGTGTGCTGCGTCGCGCCCCTGCGTTTGCCGGTTGGTAGAAATCATTTTACTATTCGTATCCGTTTAGTTCCAAATGTATCTTTGTTCTCAATACCGCCATAGTAAGGAAAGGGTACAAGTCCAATAAAACATTGATGTGTGGGTAAAACAATTAATAGGGCGTGTCAGCGTATGTACTTAAGTACATAGTTGTATACAAGTAATTTTTTGTTTAATTCCGTTGTCGTGGTATGGGCATGTGATGCGGAGGAATGAGGAGCATGTTGTGTGGAATGTTTCGAGTATAAGGAGGGTTACAAGAGTAGAGGAAGACCAAGGAAACGAAGGATCGATTGTGTGGAAGATACCCTGCGATCCCATACATACTCTAAATGATTAATAAGTATATAAAAAGCCTAGGTACTTGCTTGATGTACGTACCGTACGTATAAAAACCTGAAGCTGGTAAGATTGGCTTGGTCATACATAAAAATGAATAAAAATATACTTGTTGAATAGAGAACCTCCTGCCTTTTTTCTCGGTTAAAAATATCACTTAATTACGTCACCCAGTTACCCGCACATTTTTATAAAATGCTCATGTATGCCAGTTTAAGGCTAAACACACACTACGCTGTGGGAAACTTGGCGACGAACGCCGAACACTGCGCGTGAAAGCGTTTTCTGTGTGTCGCACTACGCGGTTTCCTATACAAACACAGATACTTGGAAACAACGTAAGAACACGCACTCCCGCGCTACGCTGCGTGATGCGGTGCAGTGTGGCAATCGCCTAAATGCTAAAGGAGTGGGATGCTAAACATAACAAGAAATGACGTTGGCGTTAATTTAATGAAGCTACTAATAATAAAAAAGTTAGTTGGTAAATACCAGTTTCTTAAAATAGTCAGTATTGAAGAGACAAGATTAAATTTTGATATTAAAATGGCAAGATTTACTCGTGAAATGTCATTCGTTTTTACACGCTTTATATTAGTTTCACCTGTATGTATGTATGTATGTATGTATGTTTGTAACCGACTCCTTTGGACGCTATTTTGACCCACTTTAAACGGTCAGATTTCATTCAAATTTTGCACACCTGTCAAAGACCGCTGACAATGCAATAATTCGAAAAAAAATTACATAGTTCAAAAAAAAAACTAAAAATCACGCTTTTATAAAAAATTCAACTAAAAATTAAAAAATAAATTATAGTTTAAAAAAACTAAAAAAAACACGCTTTTATAGAAAATCCAACTAAAAAATAGAAAATAAAATTTAATAAATTTGTGTGGGGTGCATAGTGTGTAATATAATTAAGAATACACGCCGATACATGGAGCCCACTGTGAATGACAGTAACCATGGAAAAATAGAAAATGTTTATAACTATTGACACTATGCACCCCACGCTTTTTTCCATTAATATACATTTTTTTTCTAATTTACACTTTTCTTAATACAAATTTATTAAATTTTATTTTCTATTTTTTAGTTGGATTTTCTATAAAAGCGTGTTTTTTTTAGTTTTTTTTTACTATAATTTTTAGGTTATGTTTGAAAAATAACTAGATGTACCTCCATTAATGATGTTAATTAAGTTACTATGTATTTAAATTAAAGCATAATACCATGCCTGTATTTCTCGAAAGGTTAGACAGAGGTGTAACAATAGTATTTCAAAACATTTCCTCAGTTAAGTTCCCATGTAATAGGGGGCGAGTCTCTTGCCACCAACTAGGCACAAATCAAGACTTCGGGTTACTCAAGTGTAATTGGGTTTATCGATCTGGAATTTCTCAGTAGAGAAATATCACATGGATAAACCTAATAACACTTTTTCAGATGCTGGCATCAAATCCAGGACTTCATGCTCAACAATAGTACTGGCGGCCACTAAACCAAAAAAAGTAAATAAAAAGAAATGTAACATTAGTTAAATTCATATTTATATAAATACTAGCTGACCCAGCAAACGTTGTTTTGCCATATAAATTGTTTGGCCACCAACCTTAAAATTTAGGGGGATGGAAAATAGATGTTGGCCGACCTACCCGATATTCACACAAAATTTCATAAAAATCAGTCAAGCCGTTTCGGAGGAGTACGGTAACTAACATTGTGACACGAGAATTTTATACATAAGATGATAAATTATAGCAAGTACGGCTTATTTTATTTGCGTTCACACATCTGGCCGAACACGCTTGCCGATTGCCAGTACTATGCACCTGACCTATGAGAACTTCACCAATGAGGTCAGTGTATGTCCTTGTCCTTCTAAGGCGTCCCCTCCCGGCGATTCCACTTACAAAAGGAGTAAGTATATAATCAAATCGAAGCAGGTGGCCTTCTGTAGTATATGCTTACCCCCATGGGATGTATATGTAGGTACTGGATTTTATTTTGTTTCTTCGTAATAGAGTGGTGTGGTGTGGTAAAGAAAACTTGTAAAAACTTGACGGCACGATTGGCGCAGTGGCTGAGCGATCGACTGCTGCGCTCCGTATCGTGGGTTCGATTCCCGCACGGAACAAATACTTGTATGGCCTACAGGTAGTTGTTCCGGGTCTGGCTGTTTGTGACTTTAAATGTTTGTAAACGTAGACGACACAGGAGATATTCCTAGTGTGGGGCAACGTTTTTAAAAAAAAAAATGCCTCAACATTGGTCATTGCTATAAGGATAATACCACTATAAATAGGAACTTTAACAATTTGTTTAAAATATCAATTAGCGTACAGACGCCAGCACATCAAGCTACCACAAACTATCAAATTTTCCCAATTGAACATGAACCTTATTCTTTTGCAATAAAGTTGGAAATCTATCAAAGAAATTCACATTGAGGTAGCTTGATGTCCTGGCCTCTGTACAATAATAATAATAAAATAATTAGTAATGGGATTAATTAACTTACTCATATGATTGTTACCGTAACAGATCACATAGGGAAATTAATTCGTGGAACCTGGTGCCTCGTTGGTCAAGTGATCGCTTGGCGACAAAGCGTGAGGTTCTGCGTTCGATTCCCGTGTCAGGCGAAATGCTATTGGGTTCTTTTTCCACCTGGAATTTCTCCGTAGCAGCCCGGAGTCTGGTTTTTGATTTATAAGTATTTTTTTTATTTGTGCCAAAAGTTGATGACAATAGGCTAAACAAAACTGGCGAAATATGTTTTTTTTTTTTTTTTTTTAAACGGTGCCCCACACTAGGAATTTCTCCTGTGTCGTGGGTGCGTTTACAAACATTTATAGTCACATACACAAACAGCCAGACCCGGAACAACTAACTGTAGGCCATACAAATATTTGTTCCGTGCGGGAATCGAACCCACGACACGCGGCGCAGCAGCCGATCGCTCAGCCACTGCGCCAACCGTGCCGTCACATGTGTGCACTATTGGTACACCCCTGCTTAACCTACCCGGGAATACAGGCGTGATGTTATGTTTTCTTTTCATTCCACTGTAAACTCTACAATCCCACCTCACATTGCTTCTAGCAATCAATAATCTCTCGATAGGTGAACGTTTGTAAACATAGGTAATACATTGTGACCTTGACCGCGGCCACTTCACCTTGAAAGTAACCTTGAAACACTTAACCTCGAAATCGAACACTTGCTCATTTCTTATTTAAAGTTTTAGCTGCATCACCGCGGGGCTAATCCACGTGCCTATAAGTAACCATTTCTTTATTATGTTGAGGCAGGTATCCCAGTAAAACCATGTAAGTACATAAGTATTTAACTAATTAATTTGAGATTCATTTAAGGGGGTAAAAATACTCATTAATTATTTATTTTTTTACTATTTGACCAACAACTGATACTAGAAACAGAGAACTGAGACTAAAAACAGCCGCACGGTTTGATCGAAGGTGAGTCTGTGGATGGGTGACCGTTCGTAACATATCGAGAATCCTCCATGCCTCGAAAAGCACTTTAAGCCGTTGGTCCCGGCTGTCATTGACAGTCGTTACGGGTAGTCAGAAGCCCGAAAGTCTGACAACCAGTCTTACCAAGGGGTATTGTGTTGCCCAGTAACTGGGTTAACATTGGGTTAAACAGGTCAGATTGGCAGTCGCTCCATGTAAAATACTGGTATTCAGCTGCATCCGGTTAGACTGGAAGCCGACCCCAACATAGTTGGGAAAAGGCTAGGCAGATGATTATGTGACCAACAATTGACAGTAACGCCTGTGACCGAGACGTTGTGTGGAAATCGGTTGTTATGGAATGGACATGTGATGCGAAGGAATGTATACAAGAGTAGAGGGAGACCAAAGAATAGAAGATATGGAAGAAGAATGAAAGATCAGATATGGCTAGGAAGGAATATATGAAAGAAGAAGGCATGCTTCGCCGTCGCCAAATAAACGCCCTGAAATATTGCCAATGGTATAGAAATCATCTTGTATATTATGTATACCAGTTACGTATGTGTGTGTGTGTTGTTTATTGTGTGTATTTTTATAGTGCACTAAAAAGAGTATTCTATTCTATTCTTGTATATGACTTTTTTTCAAGGACTACGAAATCGAATTGCTATTATAATTTCAAAATAAACAAAGTTTTAAATTGTAAACCTAGGGGGGCTCGTGGCAGCAAGGGGTGAGCTGCCGGCTCGCTCCTGGCTGTCATATGTGAATTCCAGTGTTGGTATTTCCATGTGTCTTGTATTAATCACTTTCCTCTTAAATACTGGTCAGTGAGTCAACGTTTAAATCACGACTCAGTTTTTTTAATTCATATTCTTTTTCAATCGATTCCCACGCATTCTTTAAATATTTTAAGTATTATGTGTAGACAACAGTTGGGCGAATTACTCTGTGGAGTAATACTTGCCAGTTTCTTTTTATTTATGCTTAATTCGTTGGTCTGTGGATAGGTGACAGTTTGTAACATATCGAGACTTCTCCGTGCCTCGGAAAGCACGTTAAGCCGTTGGTCCCGGCTGTCATTTGTAGATCTTTGACAGTCTTTACGGGTAGTCAGAAGCTTAGGGCTATCGTCTTGCCAAGTAACTGAGTTGTGGAGGTTAGATAGGCAGTCCTCAATGTAAAATACTGATATTAAGCTGCAACCGGCTAGACTGGAAGCTAACTTAGTTGGAAAAAGGCTAGGCAGAAGATGATGTAACCAATAACTGACAGTTACGCCTGGGACCGAGACGTTGTTGTGTGGAATGGAGTGACTGCCTATCTAGTGACTCCATGTAAAATACTAGTTCATATTCAGCTGCATCTGGGTAGACAGGAACCCAACCCATCATGGTTGGGAAAAGGCCAGGCAGATGATGATATATGCTTAATGGATTATTATGTTGTATGTTTCCGCCTACCCCTATGTTATTTTTGTGAATTCTCTTGATGAACACAATTTATTGATGGTCTCATACATCTATCTATTTGCCGTAATCTCAATAGTCATCCCCTTTCTAATCGTATCATCTATCACACAAGACTCAGGGCTGTTACTGACAAATCCCTGATGGAAAACACATTTTGCTCGACCCGAGAGTCTAACCAAAGACCTCATGCTTAGCAGTAGCGCTTGCGACCAGTACAGTAATTTTATCGTCATTCTTTAAATTCAAAAGTAACGTAAAATATGTTGTTTCTTATTGGTCTATTTGCATGCCTTTAATGTATTTGTTCCTGCCATGTGACCGTGGTATTTCAATCTTAATTTAGTTACAAGAGTCCAGTCGACGAGGTGCATATTAATGTTAGGATTGCCGTACAGATGTCGTTGTTCTGCTCGTAGAGATTAAAATTGTTAAGAAAAACTAACCCACTGGCGGAAACCAACAACGAAATTGTACGTAGCATAATGAACGTTATGTCAATTGCATAACATACAAACTAAATAGGAGCCAAAAAAAGGTCGCGCGTCTTCCGGGGAATACTCGCGCATTATCGAGAATTCCTCTAGCTACTGACGGCGCCGCCTCTTGTATGTTATACAATTGACATAAAGTTCATTATGCTATGTACAATTTCGTTGCAAAAAGTCGCTTCAATTCCATTCTGCGGCGGTGTTAATTGAGCCTTACCATCCACATTTCGGTATGCCGCGGTATGCCAGAACGTGACGAAAGATGCCAATGCAGGCTGTGACGTATCAATGAAATGTGAGCGTTAACATTGTTAAATAAGATTCGAAATATTACAAAAATCCCTTGAAGTGCCCGCCAGTGGGTTAGTTGTCCTGTTTCATCCCCGTAACGGTTTTCTTGTGTTGTTCAAACAGATAGTCTTTTTAGAAATATAGTAGGTATACACCAACAATAATAGTACACCACGAACTACCACCATATATTTTCTTCTTCTCTATCAAGTCCATCCAAAGGTTGTCTGTAAGAGACCGCGATTATGACGCCTATTGTGCCACCATAAGCAGCTCTTAAAGTCATTATTTGTGAGTTTTCATGTTCAACAAAGAGTATTCTAGTCTATACCTGTTTCACCGGCGTTACCTTATAAAGAAACAAAAATTTAGCTATTTCACATTCAAATCTTCTTTTCCAATTGTTCATATTGATTCTTAATCAAAAATCAACTTTGTTTGAGCAGAAATACAGTTGAATTCACAATAACTAGTACTATTAGAAATGTCTTAAATGTTTTCGAAGTTGTACCTAGCACAATGAACCTTATGTGTAGTAAAACAAAGTTGAGGACAGAGGATAAGTCGAACACAAGGCTTGAATTTCCACCTCTCTAGTCATGCGCTTCTTCAGACCATCACCACACCTAGCAACGTGTCTTACCCACGAAGTGATTGTACTTGCAGGTCCTGAGAGCCTCAGTATATTTTTTCCGCTGTCAATAACCTTTGGCCTTCGTCAGATTTCGCTCACACCTTATGACTAATGAATGAATGAATTTTGATTCCGAGATCTTTTCTCACCATGATATTATCATTTTCAATTCTCAGACCACAACTATGTAGGTAAAATACTGGGGCCATTCTATGAAATTTTAATACCATCCGTTCCATTCAGAAAGACAGATGGCGCTATACGTCATGTAAAGCTGCGTCTCTCTCTCGCACTGGAATCATGATGACATTGAAACGTCATAATACTTTGTACCTATTTTAGTATAGTAGTTTTTAGTTTAGGTACATTGTAGTCACGTAAAATTATCTGATTAATATACACAACATATTGTGAAACATTCCGTGCCTCGAAAAGCACGTTAAGCCGTTGGTCCCGGCTGTCATTTGTAGATCTTTGACAGTCGTTACGGGGAGAAGCCCGAAAAACTGACAACTACTCTTACCAAGGGGTATCGTGTTGCCCAGTAACTGGGTTGTGGAGGTAAGATAGGCAGTCGCTCCATGTAAAATATTGGTATTCAGCTGCATCCGGTTAGACTGGAAGGCGATCCCAACAGAGTTTGGAAACGGCTAGGCAGATGATTGTGAAACATAGAGAAGGAACAACAAAGAGTAAGTTTGGAGTTTCTTGCCCAGTCTTCTCCATACGAAACCTTTTCTGGAAGTGGTAACTAAAATCTGGCTCGTTAGTCTTGTTGTGGTCGCAAGCGCTACTACTGAGACCGAGCGTGAGGTTCCGGGTGCAAAAGCAGTAGGCAGTTGGCAACCGAGGGCAAAGTGTTATTGGGTTTTTCCATCTATCTATTTTTTAGGCATATCGGAGTCTGTATCTGTGTTCTGTTGGTGGCAATAGGCTCGTCTCCTATAACATGTGTCGTTAATATATCTGACGAAATGTAGTACTACAGGTAGACCTAACTACTAAGAGCCCCCTCTACTAGAACCCTACTAAGAGGTACCTACGTCTATACCTAACCGTTTAGCGTATACAGGCGTGATGTTACGTTAACTAGAATCATTAACTGTATTTTTTTCTTGTGTACGTTTTGACGTTCTTAAGTGCCTTTTAATGGTCTAAATTGTAATAAATTAAGTATTTGAATTTAACTTTACGGCACCCATTACTCCTGGCAGTATCATAACGTGAGAATATTTTTTTTACATATTTTAACAAAAATAAAAAAATATAATTTTTTGATAAAATATGTATTAAAACAGTGCTCCGCCCGCAGCGAGGTGGTAAGACCCAAGCTAACGGTGGTTAGGGATCCAGAGAGAGGAACCTCCTCACAATGCGTGCCGTGTCCATGACGACCGCCTTCTGCATCTGGCTCTAGACCCAACTGTTTAGCGAAAGTTTGAGAATATTTATTGTTATAGAAGTTAAACCAAAACCGGTGGCCAAATAAGCGTTAGATACGTGTTTGAAAAAGAATGAAAAAAAAAGTAATTATAAAATATAAATAGGTATCAACAAGAGGCCAGCACATCAAGCTACCGCAATCTATCAAATTTCTTTGATACTTTTTCAATTTTTATGTCAAAAGTAAACAATTCGACAGTTTGTACGTCGAATTGAAGATTATATTAGATTCTAGTACAGTAAAACGGGGTGAATCGAAAAGCCGAGCTCAATCGAAACAAAACTTTAAATGAGATTTAATCGTTGATTCAACATTAATAATTACTGACAAGGTGTTGAAATTAATCATTTTAATTCCTTAAAAGAAAAGTCTTTGTAGTAACAAACAATGTTAAACTATCGCGAAAATGCCCTTCAAAGTTTTGTTTCTACTCACCCCTACGTTTCTATTCACCCCGTTTTAAGGTACCTTAGATTATTTTTTATTTTCATTACACTCCTGTATTCCTTAAAAGGTTAGGCAGAGTTGCACTTATAATAGTACACCTACATTTCGGCAGTTATGCTTAAGTTCCATGAAATACAGGGCGGTCCTATCAGCTAGGCACAGGCCCAGATTCCCGACTGCAACTGAGAAAAATCCAATAACAATTTATGTGACCTTAAAATTGAACTCATGCTCCACAGTAGCAGACAATATTTAATTTTAACAAAATTAATCCGATACAGTACTTCATAATTCCATACAAAATGGAGTCAAGTCTTTAAACTGTACTATTCTCAAACTGGAATGACATAAAGCGACTGTTGCAACTAAAAGCCACTAAAAGGGGACTTGATAGACAACATGCTTCGCTTATATTAATTCAGCTAGTTTGGTGCGGTTCGCTGCCAGTTTAATTGACCTGGTTGATATTATGGTTCGCAAAAATATTATTTCAGTTCGCGCTTGACGGTATTTTGTATTAAAATTTTATTCCGAGTGTTACATGGAAGTGAAACATAACTGGGTAAATTTGGATAGGTATTCTATAGGTTTACCTCTGCCTTACCCTTTTGGTAATGAAAGCGTGATGTTTCTGGTAAAATAATTGAGAGTAGTCTACTCTTTATCATCCGTCCTTCCCAAACTATGATGTTAACCGTAAATGAATACCAGTATTTTACATGCCTAACTGACTATTTAACTCCCACAACCCAGTTGCTGGGTAACACCTTACATACTCTTTGGTAACACTGGTTGTCAGGCTTGTGCTGCTGACAGATTGTCAGCACCACTGACAACGACCTTCGAACAGCGTGTTTTCCAAGACACGGAAGCGATATGTAATTGATGGTTACCCATTCACGGACCGACCTCGGCAAGCGTAGCTTAACTTGCGACCTGAGCGGCTGTTATTACTTAATACCTAGCCATGAGCCCCCCTATCAAATGGTAATTTACATTTTATTTGCCCCCATATTCCCTTTCTTACCGACAAAATACTGTTGTGTTGTTGCATGTTTATTTCCTTGACAATATAATTTAAAGAAATAATTATATTTGTCGACAGCCATTTTTCGTAAAAACATTTGAATAAATTACTTATTTTTTTCCTGACCCTGTAACCGTCAATTGCTCCATAAATTAATAATTTTACTAAATAAACTGTTGCTTATAAATGTCTCTCTAAATAAATAACGAGAACCAAGAGAATTCCGATATCAAATAATAAAACAGAAATACTCACAAATTACGATTAAAGTTATACTTTTTAGGGTTCCGTAGAAATATGGTAAAAAAGGAACCCTTTACGGTGCAACGTCGTTAGTCTTACTGCCACAGTTGCTTACTTTGGAAACTATTAAAAATATTATATTACACAATACTTACGAGTATAAACAATGCTTGTTTATAGCAAGTGGGGAATTGAAAAAAATATCGTTATTTTCATTGAAAATATAAACCGAGCTGAGGGGTAGAAATTAACTGTAACTGGGTCAAGTGAGGTATGAGAAAGGGTTTGGTTTATGCATTATAAATCATATTTTTTTCATGTATATCTTATAACTTTTGACTTAGTATGCAAAATGACCTTAAGAATACCGTACTTACCGAGGGGTAAGTACTGTCTCCAAAGGTTGTTAAAATCTAATAATAAATCATTTACATGAACTTAACCTCCATCAACTTGATTTATTACAAGAAAAATAAAACGACGTCTCTCACTTGCACAGTTTTATAGAAATCGACAAAAACCTTTTAAAACAAACTAAGTTTTGCGGCCGCACAAATATAATACGTACTATTAAAATGGCAAAATATTTTCTAAAACCAGGCTACGAAACCCTCCGTAGGCGAAACCGACTCGCTCTTTACCAGTTTTTTTTATCCTCCAAATTATTTGAACCGACCGCCAAAAAACAACCAGAAATACATAAACCAACCGTTTATACAAACCTACTGTTTCGCAATAAGTAATTAAAGAAACAGGTATATACAAAATCAAAATGGCGTCGTTCTCTTCATCATGTTACATGCATGTTAGCGTGGATATTTTCTCTATTATAATGCAATTGATTTTAGGATGGCAACCGTAGTACCGACGAAACTCTATTAAAATACCTCTTTTGTCCATCCGTTCGCAATATAATTAAATCAATATTCTACTGGGCCTCGATATTACGTACACACGGCTACATATCAAGCTATACATTTAGCATTTATACATAAACTGACCTATCATCGCATGAAAATCCTATACAATGAGCGGTCAGCTTACACTGGAAATTGTAGTTTGATATTTAGCCGTGTGTACATATTGTGATATTGTGTTCGAAATTGTATTTTTCCAGGAAATATGATGGCGTTCATAAAAGTTTTCATTTTATTTTGTGATATTAATGAAGTTTGATTTTATGTAGCGTAGTTTAGATTTACTATTTTGCTACTACGTATCTACCTAATGTCGTTCATTTTAAATCACTAGGCAACAGCAAAAAGAAAATATTAGCATGCTAAGTAAGGAAATACTTACATACGTATAAATAAAATTTGAAACCACTAACTAACATTATCATTTCCTCAATTAAATGACTCATTGTTTTTTTTTAACAAATTATATTCCCTATCCTCTGCAGGTTCAGTTAAAATTAAAGTGACACAGAAAATATTTCAATTTAATTTACTTTAAATGCGGACGGAACAGAGAGCCGGCCGAGGTTATTTATATACTTTGAAATGGTTGTATGAAGCGGGCGTTTCGCAGACCGAAGCCTCATATTGACGGCAGACTAGTGCTGCGGCAGTCTCGCTCCGCGCTTATTATTCGAATGTAAAGATTCTTTATCGAGCGCGCGTAATAGCGTTCCATTGAAATGGCTAGCGCGAATTTATAAAATGAAATATTTACGCCATATTTGATTTTGATTCCCGCGATTTTTGTAGCTGTCAACTCGTTTTTTTTTCATCTAATTTTGCAACTGTGATGTGGATTGTGCCAGTGTCGTCGCGTTTATTTATAGTGTTAGGTTATTCTCAAAATTTTGCGAAGTGAAATTCTTGTTTGCCAGTGACAGTAAAATAGTGTTGAAAAATAATAAGACGGTGTAATTAAAAAAAAAAGAAAGGACCAGTTTCGATCGTCGTGGTTTGACTGCGAGTTTCCTTTCATTTTTACCTTTAGTGACGGTTTCACAAAGTCGTTTTGCACTGACTCTGTGGCAAATGAAGTTATATTTGATTATTTTTAAACAACATTTAAGTAGCTGTGCTTTGTGTGATGAAAAAGAAAATGAGTAAGTTGTATTTTAATTAATCTTGCGAGTTATTTATTGTGAGAATTTAATTGTTAAGTTTACTTTATACTTTATACTATAAAATTAAAGAATAATAAAAAGCAGTTAACTTCAACATTTTTCCTCGTTCGTGGATCTAGAACAGACAAGCCTACTATAGATATTTATAAAATACCTTCTTAACATATTTACAAAATGACATCAATGTTTAGGCTAACAAATTATACAAACAATATTTGTGTCAGTTGTGTTATTGGGAGTGTATTTATACTTATGTCGTCGAATGCATTTGATAACTCGAGCTGCGGGCCGCCCCTCCCTCCCACGTCCTCCTACAAAAGGGCATTCGTGCTAATTTCAGACATTTTCCACGGTCATGCAAAACACTGGAACGTTTTCTAGACTAGGTATATCTCTTTTGAGCCCATGATTGGCCACGCTATTCATTTTTTGTTAAATTGTTTGTGTTGTTTTTCTGTAAATACAAGTTGGTTTTTAATATATAAATGAATAAATAAAAATGTTTTTTTACGTATTTGAAATTACAACACAATATTTACTCAATTTTCATAATTCCAAGAATGAATCATGCTTGTGAAATTATAATTACCTGCAAGTCGTTATATTTTCCCAAATAGTCTTGTTTCCAACTAACAATGTTTTAGAGTTATAATTATGTACTTATAACTTAAGTACCTGCCTACGTTTTTTATGTTTTTATTAAGTAAGTATTTTAATATAATTAACACTTAATGAATTTTGATCAACGTAGGTACGAAGTGAGATAGCGTTGCAATATTATGATAAAAAAACAGAAATACTGACAGATAAAAAAAAATATTTTCCCGGCTTTATTGACTCGACCCCCTTAATGAGTTTTATTTTTATAATGCATTAGTATGTCATGCACTGTCTATAAATTTACCGAAACATTCCCACGTTATTCAAAACTTGATGTAGTAGACGTAGAATAATAAAAAATACAGTGTAGAGGCAATGAGTAAACCGTTACGTTGGTAGCCAATCTAGATTGTTTTTGTTATAACAGATAGTAGACGTAAGTATATTGTTTTTTAAAGTCTTTATAAGGTTTTCCCGTTGACTTATTACTTCTAACTATCGTAAATACCTACGTAATAATCAATAGCTAACTTTATCATTAGTATTTCCTTCTTTTTTTTGCCTTTTTTTAAAATGCGCGTCCTCTGTGCCAAACAAACCTTTTTTGAAGTGAAATCTTCTTTAGCGGCGTTGTACACTTTTTTTTTAATGGGTAAAAAATGTTAAACTCGCGTCAGGACACGTGACCTGATCGAAAATTCGGACAGCCTAGCCGGCGCGGCGTAGGAGAGGAATCATCTCCCTCTCTTTCTATCTTCTTTACTTTTTTCTCATTCTATATTTTTCTGAGAGATAAACTTTTTAATGTAATATAAATTGTCATGTTTGTGTACGATAGCGCAACAAATAAATATTGTATTCTACCACATAAATGATACTACTTTTATACTGATAATTAAAGCACTCTAACCAACCATTCTAAAATATCAAAACTGCACAACGTTAATATTCAAGTTTTCACTTCTGTCGGCACTCCCGGAGTGCACTCGTCGTTTTTTTTTGTACACACCTTATATTTGTACTACGTCTGACAAAAATAAGTTCTTATCAAATTTTATAATTCAAGGTTCATTGCAAGTTCAATGACCGTTTTAGTTTATCTTTTCTAAAGCAATGAAAGAGAGCACGTTGTAAGAGACATCGGATATTTCTAGAAATCTAGACATGTCATCATCATCATCTTCCTCCTACCCTTATCCCAATTTATTTGGGGTCTGGGGATGGATGGGGATTTATTTATTTATTTCCTTCACCGCAGTCAGTGATGTCCAAGTGTGAAAAACTCAGGTTGGGACTTGCCCAGGTTTCAACACACAACCTCGTGCACAAGAGGCCAGGCTTAAATTACTGGGCCATCATGACTTCTTTCCTGACCATATCATTTTTCACACAATCCATCCATCATTTCCTAGGTCTCCCTCTACTCTTGTAACCCTCCTTCATACTCAAAACTTTTCTCATCACATGATCCTCATTCCTTCGCATCACATGTCCATACCATGACAACCGATTTCCACACAACTTCTCTGTCACATGCGCAAGGTGTAAATCAGTAACAAGCAAGCTTGACTTGTATAGGAAACCTCGATCAATAAAACCTTACCTATTTTTAAACTCCAATCAATCTAAGAGATGCAGCTTGAAAGCCTTATGTAGGTAAGTGGTCGACTTAGAATTTTCCCCTTCTATCCATTGGTTGTGCCATAAACAGAAAGTTATTTTTTTGTGTACAATATAGAGCATTTTATTCTATACATACATTTCCCATGGGGGTAGGCAGATACTACAGAACGCCACCGCCGCGCTACTACGAATCGTATCGACCGCGCTACTATTTTTGTAGTATATCAATTAATTAAATTTTAAGTACAATACAATATACAATTTATTTGAAATATGATATTCTGCTCAAATTGTGTGTTAAGATTACATGGAAAAGCAACTTATTATAAGCTTCCCCTGGGGCAGTCCTCCTTGGTGCAGGAAGTCATTTGAAATTCTAGTATGAATTTTCTTACAACAAACTCTGTTACCCTTTTTTTTTTAATAAATTTACTGTCATTATCGATATCGTTTTGTCGTCTTTCCTTATCCCTTCCGTTCGGTAGCCATAACGATCTAGCAAACAGGGCTATTATTGCTACAAATACTTACTTTTATTTAAAATTGTTTAGTCTTCAAATGGCCTCGTTTTATACAGGCAATTTAAAGAAATAATAGAATATGGTGGTAAAAATATACGCTTCGCTTCATAAAGGGTTACGAGTCTTGACAATTTGTGCCTAAGTATAATTACTTGATTGGCATGTTAGTCGCTCGTTCCCCTTACTACATTCTACTAACCACTGTTATCAAAAAGGTATGGTGTATGCTTGAATATCTGTTTCACCCTACGGTAAACCCTTGTAGAGGAAGTCAGCAATTTCCCTGCACATCTACGTGTGACGGCAGTTGAGTATAGTTTCAATGACAAATTGCTAAGTAGTACGTACACAACAATGTAACATTATCTAGGGTATCTAGCGTTTGGTTTATTGGATATAATGGGAGCTTCTTATACCTTTATTACAGTAGGTTTCATGGACAGATTATGCTATTAACAATAATAAATCAAAATTGAGTATCAATCTCAAAAGTACGTAACTGCATCTGACATACCATATCATCATCATCATCATCTGCCTGGCCTTTTCCCAACTATGTTGGGGTCGGCTACCAGTCTAACCGGATGCAGCTGAATACCAGTATGTTACATGGAGCGACTGCCTATCTGACCTCCACAACTCAGTTACTGGGCAACACGATATCCCTTTGTAAGACGGGTTGACACACCATATCGTTATCTACATTTTAATTTCGTCTCTCTAATCTAAATCATCAAAAATAAATAAAATCAAATAATCAAACCCTTTAAAATTTACCAATTAGTAAAAATAAAAGCAATTCAGTAATAATAATAACCAATTTTCTGTGAAAATCACAATTGAGTGATGTTAGACATCTGTTCTGAACAGTAAAATAACCACTTAGGTAAATCATTATCAAAAAAGTGCTTAAGCCACAAGAAAGAAAACCTTAATGTGGATTAGGCACTTTATTTGACTTTTATACTAAAATAAAGCAGTTTAAAATAATACTGGTATTTTTTTTAATTACACACGCTTTTTTCTATTAAATTATTTTGAAAAACTTATAAAAATATTAAAATTATCATTTTCAACAAAAATCTTCATTACGTAAATCAAAGGCGGAAGTTTATTTCTTTCAAAAACAACGCATTTATGATCCAGAGTAGCTACCCAGTGTTTTTTAAAGCAATTAAAAACCACAGTTACAAAATAATCCATTTCAAAGCATAACATGAAGATTCTAATATAATTCAGCGAACATTATTGCGAGTAGTGACCGTTAAATGGAAATCGTGACTGCAAATCTAGTTTTACTGCTAAATACAAATCTGTATCTGAAATCTGGAAAGATGGTTACTGGAAATTTAATTATTATCAAAGACTCAAAGCTGATTGGGATATAAGATTTAGAGGAAGAATAATTTAATTTCGAAGAAACTGATTTTTAAAGAGACGCAGTAAAGGTCGCCATGCTGATGGCTTTTACTAACCAGTCTGTAAGTAAGACCATAAAAAACATAATTATGTCTTATAAAAACATAACTCAATTCTAAGGTTTTTTTTAAGTTAGCTCGTTGCATTATTATTAGGCAAAAAAGGAAAGGCTGACAGGCATAATGAATTACAAGAAAAACTCTTAATAATATGTGTTTAATAACAGGCACAATGAAATAAATTAATATGTTTGAGAGTAATTAAATGAAAAATAAAAAAATAGTGCAGTAATAAACCTAACATAGTTAGACATACGCTTGGGAATACAGAATATAACGATTATAATTGCACTGCATGGTGGCCCAGTGGTTAAAGCCTCGCCTTTGTGCACGAGGTTATGGGTTCAAACCTGGGCCAGCGCCAAAGTGACTTTTTCAAATGCATACGTACTGTCTAAGTTTATCGGTGACGTAAAACATCGTGAGGGAACCTGGATTTATAATTAATATAAGTGAAATCGCTAACCCGTCTTGAGCAAGCGTGGTGATCAATGCTCGTGCCTTCTCTGTATGAGAAGAGGCCTTTGCCATGCAGTGGGACAGTAACAGGCTGGTATTATTAATTGCACTGCACTTCATTTATGTCGTTCCTGCCTACTCAACCAAATTGTCGTGGAGGTTACACATATTTCCGTTTTGCTCCCATTCGCCATGTGTCTCCATCATCATCCCCCATCCCTTATCCCAACTTATTTACTGTCGGTGCAGCATGTCGTATTACACGTATCTGAACTTCAAGAGTAATAAACGCATAAGGAACTTCGTTCCAATAACAATTTGTGAAATTTCAATTAAATACTCTAATAGAGAATAGTTTGTAAGTTTCCAGTGAGAAACTATGGGGGTAGATGCTGTGTATTGATTTCCTCGCGTCTTCCGAAACTTAAGCAGATTTGCTATTTCATGTTGTTTGTTTATTTTCGTGGCCGAGGAAAGTTTTGAGTATGAATGTAGAGGGTTACAAGAGTAGAGGGAGACCCAGGAAACGATGGATGGATTGTATGAAAATTGAAATGGCTAAGAAGGAGGTGACTTCTGAGATGACGGTAAATAGAGATATATGGAAGAAGACATGCTGCGCCGACCCCAAATAAATTGGGATAAGGGCAAGAGGGTGATGATGATGTTTATTTTCGTGGCTATCTATAAAACTAATGCATTTTGTCGATACTTTGCTTTGCAATTATATAGATAGCAGTGCCTAGCATATCGTGTGCTATTTGAATGATTGAATATGTACGATTAGCACTGTTATTTTAATCGCCTTTTCGATTAAACTGATGACATAGTATATTTTGAACGCGGAATCGTTTTAAAAACTCAATCAATATATTTTTAACTGGTTTTATGTAACAGGCAGCCAAATTGAGGAATTAATAGGTTTGTATTGTTGCTCAGAAAGTGATTTAATATTGTGTTTTAACCGCAACACTTTAGGTTGAGATGCAAAAGTAAATTTATGTTGGTACTAGCTTCCGTACGTGGCTTCTCCCGCGTGGTTTGTTGATAAAAAAAATAGCTTATGTCCTTTCCCGGGGTGCAATTTATCTCTCTGCCAAATTTTATCGAAATCCGTTCAGTGGTTTATTCGTGAAAGACGGACAAACAGACACACACACTTTCCTATTTATAATATTAGTATGGATTGCATAATATGAATTCAGCATGACTTTGGTTCGATTATATGCTTTAACGACAAAGACCATAATATCAGAACTTTGTTATTTGAATAATAACCTTTAAGGGGATAACTAAAAGGAAAAAGCGTTTTTAAAGTTTCAAAACTTCGTAGGTACACAGTAATCATGAACATTTAGATAATTAAAAATCTTTTTAAATTAAATTATTCAAAAAATCGGGAAAACGACCACCACAGACGACCCGTGGAATTTGAATTCATTTACTACTGACTTTTGCCCTCCGTTTCTCTCTCGTTAATATGTAGATGTCAATCCTGCGGAAACAGTACTTACGTACTGCTAGATGAAAGTATGGTCTCTTCTGTACCCCTGACAATTTGTTGCATGCAAAATTTTTGATCGGTTGAGTAGTTGAGGCGTGAAAGCGTAACAAACAAAGAAATGAACTCACATTAACATTTATAGTATTAGGGATACAATGAATAAAATCGTTTACGTTTTTGAAACAACAAAACATCTACCTGCGACGATAAGTTTATTGCAGAATAATACTGCATATTTCAAAGAAGAAAAAACTTTTTTTTTAATAACCATGAAGCAGCTGCTGTTTTTCCAACCCAACTTGTTTATTCAGTGTACTCAATATCACAACCGTAACCAATCAATATTGTACAAAGGTAAAAAATACATTATATCTTGTATTTGTTCATTCAAATATGTATACATATTAACATACATTCAGTGATAACGAAAAGAATTTTTGTAGCGATAGGTACAAGTATTGTTTGCATAATATGTTTTGCGGGTTCGTTTCTTGATTATGTGGCGTGACGTTGCTTCGGGCCAGTCGGGCGCCATTTTGTATTTTTGAATTTAGAATGTTTAATTTTTTTTTTGTGAATTTAGTTACATAGCGTTGCTAATTTATCAATCTTTATATGTTAAATTATTATGTTTGTGTATATTTCACTGAACTCTTCGACGGCTTAACCAATTTTAGTAAAAAATGTGCGTTTGTGTGGGTCCCTGGATGGTTTTGATTCACACTTCGACCCGGTAGGTGGCGCGGCGATCGGGCAGGCCAACGTATGTCGATAGTTAGTTATTATTTTCTATTCAATTATGATAGGTAGTCAACTGAATTTCTTATAATGTAAGTTCTAGTAAAGAATCCTACTACTATCTACTTGATTGTCGGTTGACGCAGTGGCAGCGAAAGGCTTCTGCACTAGGAGGTCGACTCCTGCTTGCATCAATATAGTAGGAAATTTTGTGAGAAACAATTTTGTAACGGGTGCATGTAAGGCTGGTGTCGATAAACACACGCATAATACGGACAGTATAAATGCCTAGAACCTAAGTAGTTACCATCATTACCACCCACAAGGAGGATCGTCGATCTGGTGATGAATGAGCGCAGCGCAGGACCAATCTTTGGGGAAGGCTCATGTCCAGCAGTGGATGTCTTTTAACCAACTGATCAGACAATTGTGTTTTTGGAGAGCCACTTCTTCTTCCCAGCAAAAAAGCTAGGAAGTGGTGAAGGGTGGCTGTTTTGGGGGACTGTCTTATCTAATTTTTGACGCTCAAAAAGTGCTGATCCTCAAAATAATTTTATTTTAACCTAAGTACCATTTGCAAAGAAAACTTCCCTACTACGTCAGTGACGACATACACAAACCGGAATACTTTTAATTAGAAATACAATATTTCTCGAAGCTTAAAACAGTTTTCGTAGAATATTTCTCAACATAATATAAGAAGAGATTCGCCGACGTCCTTCAAGCACTTGACATGAAGGGCTCGTGCCGTTACAAGTGCATTCGTACGCTGAGATGCTTTCTCTAAAACGTATTACACGTTTCCTACTAAATAAATATAATATTCAAGACTTTCGTGAGTAACTTAATACATAAACAAACGTAATAATAAAAAAAGGATTTTCAAAATGGTGCCTAACAGTGATAGTTGCCTAAGTATTATCAAAATGTAAACGTCATTTTATAATAGGTCTTTACCTATGAAATTGCCGTTTTGTATGAAAAAATTTAAATGAATTTTTTTCATGTATTTTTTATTTGTATTAATCGAAGTAATCACCCATGCAATCAATGCATCTTTGCCAACGCAGTGGCAGTTTATTGATGCCCTTGTTAAAGAAATCAGCTGGACGGGAGGCAACAAATTCTTCAAAGGCATTTTGTACTGCCTCTCGGGTATTGAATTTTTTTCCCGCCAAGAAGTTATCCAAATTCTGGAAAAACTAGTAGTCTGTAGGCGCAAGGTCTGGTGAGTAGGGCGGATGACGGAGAGCTTCCAACCCCAGTTCTTGCAACTTGGAGACCGTCTGCTGTGCAGTATGAGGTCGCGCGTTGTCGTGCAGGAGCAGCGGAGACGAGCGATTGACCAATGCTGGTTGGAGATGTGCCAGCTTCTCCATCATTGTGTTCAATTCTTCACAGTACACATCTGCAGTAATGCTCACCCCGTTTGGTAAGAAGCTGTGTTGAATCACACCGGCGCTAGACCACCAAACAGTGACCATCACTTTTCTTGGGGTAAGTTTTCGTTTAGGGCATTGTTTAGGTGCTGAACCAGGATCCAACCAACTTGCTGAGCGCTTGCGGTTATCAAACAGAATCCATTTTTCATCGCAGGTAACAATGCGGTTCAAAATTCCTTCATTTGTGTGTCTGTTGAGCAGTGCAAGGCACGTCTCGACGCGTACTTCGCGCTGGCGATCATTGAGTTCGTGGGGCACCCATTTGTCAAGCTTTTTTACCTTGCCAATTTGACGCAAATGGACCAATATTGTTTTGACGCTAACGTCGAAAGCTGCTGCTAATTCAGCCGTAGATTGTGTATCATCAGCTTCCACAATCGCCTTTAATTCGTCATTGTCGACCAAAGTCTTCGGACGACCGCGAGGTTCATTTTTCAGGTCGAAATTTCCAGAACGGAAGCGAGCAAACCAATAACAGGTAGTGCGTTGGTTTGTAGTGTTAGCTCCGTAAACGTCGTTGATGTTGCGTGCCGCTTGTGCCGCGTTGCTGCCACGACGGTACTCATATTCCATAATTACTCGAATTTTTAACGTATCCATGATGACGAAAAAGATTTAAATGCGATGAAAATGTAACACTAATCAATAAACAAATGACTACTTTTGGAAAAAAAAATCCATGTTTTTAAAATAAAATTAATTTGAAATTAGAATTCTTAGCCAAACAAAAAATATTTTGATTTGAAATGGCCAGTACTGCAGAACGGCAATTTCATAGGTAAAGACCTAATATTTCATTCATTTTATGACGTGTAAAACAAAGTGTTTCTTTTAAACCCATTTACAGACCAAAATATCATTTATTATAAAATGAGCTGAGTTTGACAGTTATTTGACAGTGCTGCCTTTCATAAAGATATTTTTCGAACCGTAGATACTCTTCCCGCCAGTTTGTTGTTGAATCATCGCATTTGCCCGTGCGGAAATTATCTATGTGCCCGACAGCTATGAAATAAATGTTTAGTGTTTCAGCACTTCCAGCCGAGCTAGCTTAGTCGTTAGGCTGTTCAAATATAAGACAGTTGACTGAAATTGGTCTTTGAACGATTGTAATAGTTTTGAGGCAAGGTTTGTCATTACTAATTCTGTGGACCCTGAAATAGGGAATTCTTTTTTGAGTGTATGTAGCCTAAACGGCTTGATGATGTTTTAAAAATGAGATATCATAAGATTTGTGTTTACAACCTGAGTGACACTGGCTGTATACATTTTGAAGAAAATTAGTATGGCTGCCTGGGTGCTAAGTGCGGATTTTAGAACAAAACACTGGAAGGCGCAATTCCTAAAGTATTTTCCACTAAAATGTAAGCTTTTCTAAATTTCTTGAATAGAAAGCTGAAAAAGAATAAATACATTACAGAAAAATGGTTGCTGTTAATTCAGTTGTTAACAGTCAAGCCACCAGCTGCATCAGACTTTTTAGCGGTTTTTGGCATTCGGATTTTAAACAGTGTCCCACCCTAGCCAGTCCGCCGCTCTACCACCCCGTCGAATGACTAATATTTTCTGCTCCAATAGGCCATGAACTGTTACTTATTTATTCCATGCGGAAACTAAAGAAGACGGTTACATTGTAATATTGCAAATAAAGATTTTTACTTTTTCCATTGTTATTACAACAATATGCGATATTATTTTGTCATATCCCATCTAAAGATTTTTGTAAACAAGTGTTGTATGTTATTTATTATACATTTTCCGCGAGTGCAAAGACACTAGCGACACCCGTGGCAAAATTTTACAGTTTTCTTCCCCATTACATCACCGTTTCAATGCTAGAGAAATCTATTTATGTTCTTAGTTACACAAGTCGTTACAACAATTTGTTATCGAATAAACTAATTACCGATTCGTTATTGTCTTTTGAAATGACAATACGTCCGCGAAGGTTGGGTTACGTAGCTTTGTGGTACTAGATTTTCTGTTAACTTTTTAGAATTTATTTTATTCGTGTTATTTATTGAATCATTAAAGTTCCATATTTAAATTTGCTGTCCAAATATGGGGGATTCACAAGCGTGGCTGTAGCCGCACGATTATTGCCCCGCTCGGTTAAAATCGATCCGTGTAAATCCCCCACTAGAAATTGAGTCGAGTAGTCAATATCTGCAATGCAATCTGCTTTCGGAGATTTGTTATTTTTATTTTCATATCTGTGACATATTTAATTATTAAATTAATTATTGTCTTATTTTCAATAAATATAATTTCTAGAGCCATGTTTTATTGAATGAATTTTGATTAACAAACAACGTGCCTAACCTACGAGTATTTAAGCAGTTGTAAAAATGTATTGCGGGCTATAGTGAAGGATCTTCCGTAAAGCCTAGAACGGTTACAGTCTGCCACGTATAAGAATTCCTGCTATTTGCGTAGTAAAATACATTGCCCGTTCTGGAAAATTAGCTTACCTAAACCCTACCCTCTCTTTACCTAGTAGATTCTTGTAAGTAACTGGTTTTTATTGAGGTGTACCAATATTACGTAATTAACTCAATCCTGTTTTTTCCACTGAAAACATAGTTTGAGTTCAATAATTATTTTTATTTATGACCACTAACTTAGTAATGTTTGTTTTAAGGTTTAAGTATGTCGATAAATCTTCCTTGAACTATTTTATTGATGTTGCACTTAAAATAAAATTTTAGTACCAGGTTTTACTAATAGAGGAAGTAGGCGACATCGAAATAAGTTGAGTAGGTACTTATTATCTTTTATAATTGTTTTATAAAAACTCATGCGTAGAAACTTCATTCTAAAACGTTTCGATATTAGAATAACCTACATCAGAGCGATCAAACTTTTTTATAACCAAATTAAATGGATCGTCGAACAAGATTCTGACGGTTGTATGTATATTCGCGGATGGTGATTCACATTTCACAAAACCAGTGTTGACCATTTAAAAACGAATGGGTTTGGTGTAGGTATTACTAATAAAGTAATAACTTACTTACGGTGATATACTTATGTAAAATAATTAATTTAATTATCATGACTGGGACTTTTTAGAAAATGTTTTTTTCCTTAAATTTTTTTTTATTATAGGCACACTAATTATCGTGTTTGTTACTTTTATGAGTATAAAAGGGGAAAATTACAAAATTTGCAATTTGTATTGCAATTAAGTGTGGGAAAATAAATGTAACGTTCCCCGATTTTTTTTCTTACTGTTTTATAAGTATATATCTGACATAATTACGTATCTACTAACAGAACTAAATAGCATATAAGCGCAATCTGTTACTAACTCATTACTAAGAACCTATGAGCTAAAAACGAAAAAAAAATAGCTATGAAAAAGAAAAAAGCAAACGTCTTTTTTTTTCTTTTTTTTCTTTACAAATTCATATATAATTCACAGATTCTAAAATCTGTAAAATAAATGATTAATTGTAAGTAAACTAGGACAGATTACTACAAAATGTTTAGCTAATAAGCATAAATTAGTTGATAAACTGATTGGGTTACGAAGCCAGTGTGAATTGGTCGCTGATTCACTGCTCAAGTGTCGTGCGACCGGTCAGGGACGTTCGCGCTCGAACTAACGGATTTAGTTCACTTGTTGCTTGTACGGAGAATTGGTATACAATTATACAGCCGGCGGAGTGAGAATTTGAATGAATACTTTTTGTATTTCTTCATGTTTATTGGGTTAATTTTTACCGTCGTTTCGTTTTTTTCTTCTAAT
The DNA here is from genome assembly GCA_905147745.2 of Phlogophora meticulosa. Lineage (NCBI taxonomy): Eukaryota > Metazoa > Arthropoda > Insecta > Lepidoptera > Noctuidae > Phlogophora > Phlogophora meticulosa. The sequence continues at coordinate 10,084,479 of LR990543.1, read as the reverse complement.
TTTTAGATCGACATTAAATTAAAAAATAATAAAAAAACGTTTATTTTCCAAATTGATGTAAAACAGTACAGACCGTATATAATAAATGGAGTGGACTGAAGCCTAAACTAGGGTAGCCCTGTATTTCAGGACTCCAGGTCTTTCCCCCGCGGCGAGTGAGTTCGTTACAATTCATCTATGGATGTAATGTAATTAACCTTTTTGTTATAAGTACTTCTTTATAAGGTCTTTCTTATGTAAGGACTTACAATATCATCTGCCTAGGCTTTTTCCAAACATCCTGGGATCGGCTTCCAGTCTAAACGGGTGCGGTTGAATACCAGTATTTTACATGGCGCGACTGCCTATCTGACCTCCACAACCCAGTTACTGGGCAACACGATACCCCTTGGTAAGACTGGTTGTCTTACTATTATTTATATTATACGCATATTACTAATTGTTATTATAACATCGAACTTCTAAAGAACTTCTTTATTATAAATACTTACCTACAATAACAATATTAGTAATATGGTATTGTGCAAAAAGAGTAGGAAGGAATCAAAGGGCATAAAAACATTCGTCAGCGTCGTTGTTCGGGAAAAGAGTTCAAAAGGCTGGCAGCATTGCCTTGATGCCATTTTTTAAACTAGAAAAATATTTCACCCTTTTCAAAATTAGGTAGAAAAAGCATATTTTTTTAGGAACTTATTTAGAGTTGTGGGTTTAAACATTTGCAAGTACCAATACTACTTTTTCATTTCAAATGTACTTTCGAAGTTGGTGTTGGAAATTACTGATATGGGGGAACGAAATTATCGTGAGTAAACCTGGACTCACAATTTTAATGTAAGTCTATAATCACGTCAATCAAGCAAAAGATTTTTCAATCTTTCTTTTTTTATTTTTGCAAAACCCCACACTAGAAATTTCTCCTTTATCGACGGTAAGTTTACAAACATAAAAAAATCACATACACAAACAGCCCGACCCTACAACCTTGTAGGCCATACAAATATTTGCTCCGTGCGGGAATCGAACACACGACACTCAGCCACTGCGCCTAACAGTGCCGTCGTTTATCGTCTAGGACTCTAGGTGATGCGATGATATCAATCTAGGTTAGGTTGGTACTTGGTATTACCTATGTGCGTCCTCTGAGTAGAAAAAACATGGCGTACCAAACTGAGCACGTATGTAACACATAGTAATATAGTAATGATTCATGGGGTTCAGTTCTCCTTTTGGAGGTAACATACAAGCGTTTCGAGGCACCTGACTCATAGCTTTAAATGTCACTGACAAGTCTGTGTAAGTTACAGCGCGCAGTTCTAATTAATTTTTGTGCTTTATTTTATCTATTATAAATTAAAAGTTTGAATGGCTGATCTTTAAGTTCATTGGAGGAAGCCAATCAATTCACAAGAGTGAGAACACTTATTAATAGAGACAAGTTTTACTATAGGACAAACTAAAACTGTGTACTTATCTTCATTTGTTTTTTTTTATGTCACTCTCTTGCCAATATTATCGTAATGTTTTTAATCACAATATCTTGTAGCACCGCCAGTCAGCTGTGAAAGACTTTTGTAAACAAATAACTGCTTTTCCTAATCTAATGTAATTATTACCCATTACCCGTTTACAAATTAAAGAGTTAAGTTTTCAACATAACATGACGCATACACGCCTGTATTCCCTGATAGGTTCATCAAAATATTTATTTGCTAGAATATGGTACATAAGGTGTTACAGTAAATTAGTTTCATCTTATCCTGCCATAACATGGCGTGCAAATGCTTTCACAATAAGCGATGTCAATTAGTCCAATTTACAAATCACAGATCCTATTGATTTGTCGTCTAAATAGTCCTTAACGGTATAATATATTTTAATTAATAATAGCTTGTAAAGTTTCTTTTTTTTTAATTTTGTTAGCGGTAAGTCTTGAAAACTATTTGGTAAATGATTGAAAATAATAATCGACATACAGTTTTTCTTAAATAATTTTAGTTTTATTGGTGGCTAGTGGTTGTACCCACATTTCGCCAGTTGTTCGTCGCCATTTAATAGAGTGATTTGTGCCCGGTTGGTGGCAATAGGCTCTCCGATTCCGGCAAATCAAAAACAAACTGTGGAACTCCTTTTCAGAATCCATGTTCCCCACGAACAAAATTCTAACGGTCTTCAAGGCGAGACTGAATCGGTGTTTTCAAGGCAAACGCGCTTGCTCCTAGATTTTAGCATCGCTTAACAACAGGCGAATTGTGGTCAAGTGCAAGCCTATTAACAAAACAAAAACCATCCAGGCACCGAGCTGCAGCTGAGTAACTCCAGATGGAAAAACCCAATAACACTGCCCAACCCGGGACGGTTGGACGGTCATGTTCAGCAATAGCGCTTGCAACCACGAGACCAACGAAGTAGTTATACCTGTAGGTAGAAAAAAATGTTCCCAAATTCATGATCGTTTTATTTCTTCTCAATTAAAGAACTCAACAGTTAGTAGTTGCTAGTCGGCTGGTATATGAGACTAGTAGAATAAGTCACAGTGAGAATAAATAATCGACTGTTGTAGCGTCGGTTAAGCAACTCGACTAATTTTAAGCTTACGTTTCACAATACGCCCACACTGAACCTTCGCGGCAGCACACGCAATCAGTACTTCGCTGTTAAGCCCTTTTAGCAAATGGTATTTTTTTTACAATACATTTATTGCTGTTTAGAGGAGCTCGTGGCTAAATAAAATCAGCCGCACAGGTTTATCGAAGGTTAAGCTACGCTCGCCGAGGTCCGTCTGTGGATGGGTGACCGTTCGTATCATATCGAGACTCCTCCGTGCTTCGGAAAGCACGTTAATCCGTTGGTCCCGGTTGTCATTTGTAGATCTTTGGCAGTCGTTACGGGTAGTCAGAAGCCCGAAAGTCTGACAACCCGTCTTACCAAGGGGTATCGTGTTGCCCAGTTAATGGGTTGTGGAGGACAGATAGGCAGTCGCTCCATGTAAAATACTGGTATTCAGCTGCATCCGGATAGATTGGAAGCCGACCCCAATATAATTGGGAAAAGGCTAGGCAGATGACATTTATAGCTGTTTGTTGGGCCGCAAAAGGGATGAATGAAAGGCAGTTACATGCAGCTGAGATGAGAATGCTGAGGGGGATGTGTGGTGTTACGCGAATGGATAGAAAAAGAAATAAGTATGTAAGAGGAAGTCTGAAAGTGGCGCCTGTGACCGAGAAGTTGTGTGGAAATCGGTGGTCATGGTATGGGCATGTGATGCGAAGGAATGAGGACCATGTTGTGAGGAATGGAAGTATGTATATATGGAACATGAGTAGAGGAAGATCAAAGAAATATGGCTTGAAAGCATGAAAACTATTGAGATGACAGCAAATAGAGATGTTTGAAATATGGCTTGAAAGCATGAAAACTATTGAGATGACAGCAAATAGAGATGTTTGGAAGAGAAAAAAAAACCTGCGCCGACCCCAAATAAATTGATGACATTTATTGCTAGCAAAATGTCAATCCATATAAAATACTGGTATTCTGCTGCATCAGGTTAGACTAGAAGCCGATCCCAACACAGTTGGGAGAAGGCTAGGCCGATGATGATGATATTTATTTCTAATTAAATAAACATGAGATTAACTTTGAAATTAAGTACTTACATATAAAAAGAAAAAGTTCAGCCGCGATTTGAACCCACAGCCACAATTACATCAATAACTGACCTCGGTGAAGGAATACATCCTAAGGAATTCTGGACTTATAAATTTAAAATAAGTAAGAAGGTACGTCTGACATCACCAAGCTGCCTTGAACAAGCGTGGTGATTAATGTTCGTGTCTTATCTCTATGAGAAAAGACCTTTTTTGCAGTGATTCAGTAGCAAGCTGGTTATTAGGTTATTTTATTTAATTATAAAATAAAAATAATAGGCGCTAATTAAGATAGGTTACATGATGAAATTGTGGGAATAGAATGTGTGATGGGAATAGGGATGATACCAACGTGTTGTTTCTTGTGGTGGCGAGTATGAGGCATATTTTTGTGCACCAATCAAGATGAGCCTAGGGTAGAAACTTGAATGTTTGACGTGGACGTTGGACGAAACTGCGTACTAAGAGAATATTTATCGAGAATCAATCTTAAAATTGGATGGAAAGGGGAGCTGTAAAACTGCTTTTAGGGGAGAATTGCCACAATACCTCAATTAAGCTCAATTTTGTCTGGAATGTTTCAATGTACCTACTGTGAAGGTAATATGCAAAAGGGTTTAATTATTGCATACAGGCTGGAAGAACATTAGTTCAGCCTGGTTTCAAACACTCACGAAAGTCTAGAATCGTTTAACATAATAAAACGTGCCTCTTGTCTAGGGCCGAGCAGACTTACCCAAGTGACGTGCGGATGTAATAAATACATAATATTACAGGAATATTTATTCAATAAAGTAATAAAACTATAATGTACATACATAAAAACAAAAACAAAAATCACAGGGCATCGAAAAATTCATCCGCATCGCTGTCAACGGGAAAAGTACCAAGGAGGCTGTCAGCATTGCCACGTTTAATAGCGTTGCTGATTCTTTGACCTTAAAAAAGGCCGTCACGTGAAAAGTAATGTTGTTAATTATTAACTTAAACGAATGCTATAAAATCAGCGAAGTCCTGTCATTGATAGCAGTACCTAAGACCCGGTCCCTTAGAAGAACAAAACTTATACAGTATCTACCTACATAGTTACTGAAGGTGTTCCTATTTTTTTTTTAATCTTTGTACATATTTATTTTTCTGTTTATAAAAAGTATTCACGCCAAAAACATTAAACATTCGTAAATATCATGATGTTGTTGTTACTATATTCTTAACGTACCTAATATATGTTTTCTAAAAAAAAGTAAGTACCTAGGTAAGAACCTACTATGACTTCAGTTCCAATTTTAAGTGATTGATAGCCCATGTTAAACCATATCAGTCAATTACAATATAAAAAGAAAACTCGCTTAACACGAAGAACGTCTCCTAGAGGTTATTATTTCTGTTTCTCGTTGTCAGTCATAGTACTGGGGACTACAGTGTCTGTCAGGCACCAGTGGCTGTCATGGCAGTTATACCAATTCTTAATGCCGCGATAGGTACGCATTTACTTACAAAACAAGCGAATGGCCTAATTTCTTAGAAAACCGTGCTACCAACTGCAGCTACTTACCTAATATAAATGAAATCTCGCGCTTACAATAATAGCGATCACCCAAGGTCATACGTAACGGTCATTCACGTCAACAAAGCGTCGTAAAATCCACTATTTTCGATATAATCGAATGAAATACCGATTTTATTTTATCACATTACTTCGTTAATAGATAAGTAGGTAAGTACTTATATCAATTGTGCGATAGTAACTGATAGCGGTACCAACATAACGCGAACGCACCTGCTTTTGTTGCGTAATGTTGCACCCACTGCGCGCAGTGCTGACAACTGTCTGTTTTATGTATTTAAATTTAGAGTTCGAGGATTAAAATGGCGGCTGGTTTTATCGACAGGAAAATGTTTTGACAACTTATGTTTTTATTTGTACTGACGCATTTTAATATTTTTATTAAATTATTATCTTCCCGAAATACCGACCCAATTTCGGTCACGCCTACTCATGTAGTCACGGCGTCCGATCTAAACGGAGTTTAGCCAAGTTACGAGTAGCAGCAAATATTATAGTGCACAAGGTCTACAACCTCTTCTCTTCCCTCACTATCATAATCCCATAGGATCGTGATCCGACATGAACGGGGAGAGATCAGGCGCAGGACCAACAGCTTTTCTAAGGCACACATGCAACACACTACAAAATGACCAACGATTCATGTCATTTCAGCTTCTTTATTCTATCTACAGAAGGCAATACAGAGACCATACAAAATAAGTACTAATTTTATCATAATTTCTAAGAAGGACCAAATATATATGTTTTCTATACTAACCCACAACTTCCTTTTGTTTTGATGCCAGTGTTCATACTTTGTATTTATTTATCCACATCAATATTATACCACATCAATCAATCTCCAAAGAGCATCTCATCTTGTGAGGAAAGTTCTTAGTATGATTGTGGAGGGTTACAAGAGTAGAGAAATCCCAAATAAACGATGGATATCTATCCATCGTTTATTTGGGATTTCTCTACTCTTGTAACCCTCTACCCCCCTTTTAGTCAAATCATCTATCTAGATGATTTGACTAAAAGGGGGGTGACAATTGAAATGACGTCAAATAGAGATGTATGTAAAAAGAAGAAATGCTGCTCTAACCCCAAATAAATTGGGATAACGGCCGGAAGATAATCATGAATTATATCTCAGAGCAAAACACTAGAAGAATTTCCGCCCGGCAGTGCCTAGATACCAAGCAACTCGATATGAATACTTAGGTACTTAGAGAACATGATAAATAAAATATATGTATAGTTAATGTCGAGATGTTAAGCATTATATCTAATGTTCTTCACACATTACTTTTGACAACAAAAGTCCTTCAAAACTTTCCGTTTGTTAACTTAAAAATACAAATATAAATTCTCATAAATACAAAGGTCGATGTTAATTTGCTGTGAAAAAGCAAAAAAAAACTTAAACCTTTATTTTTATCTATGGAAAATGTCGGTAAAACCTTATTCTGTAGGTTTACTTACGGCTTATTTACCAGACAAATGAAATTAAGAAAAAAAAATGAATTAAACTACTATTTTTATTTCAGATTATTACTCTATTTACTTATAAAACAGTTTTCTCTAAAATGTAGGACCCGCATCGGTTCATAAGAGACGTAGAGTTCAGTAGACGGGAAGACACGTGACGTTTTGCGTCAAGTAAGTTTACCGCTCTGAAACCAGGCTTTCCGATACGCATGGTATGTTTTAGTACCTATAGATATTATCAACTACGTAGTCATTTGCGCCTACTTAAGAGCGGAAAACTCAGTTGTACAAGCGAAGTCGCAATAGCTACCGCAGCCGCATGACTTAACCTTACCGTATGTTTTTTCTCCCACGCATGTTTTGTTCTATGGAGTATGTAAGGATCGTAGCAGGTGACGTTCCATAGTTTCTGCCTATGTAATCGACGGTCACCCATCTTTAGACTGACCTCGGCAAGCGTAACTCAATCTTTGATCGGTCCGTGCGCCAGTTCTTATTGAGCCTCGAGCTCCTCCACATTCTTGAGAGATTACAACACGTTAAATACGACAACGTTCTGCGCGGGATTGAGTCACTGAGACCATCGTACTGTACCTATATTTTTTCTAAGTTCAAAACACTTATAACGTTATTTTACAAAACAATATGCATGTTCTTTTCTCAAGTAAAATAGTGTGCTGAACTCTAAAAATATGAATAAGGCATTAGCCTCATTCACTGTATTTTTTTATAACTGGCACAGGTCCCGTAGCTCTCCCTACTGGTACCCCTATTCCTTGCAGAGAGTGTTCAAGTAAAAACGCGTACGCACATTCTCAAACGCTTTATACAATATCGTGGCTTCGTACATAATATGTTTATCGGCGGCCTTCAACTTGACTCGTCCGGCCAACAGGCGACCTCGCTTGCTTTCTGACTTTTAAATGTTATGCCTTATCGTATCATCGTTATTGTTCGGTATCTTAAAACTGTTATATTTTTCATGTATTGATAGGTTTAAGGAATTTTATGGTAGAAAATATTTTTGGAGACTTCTTTAAATTCAAGGCCATAAATCGCATATTTTTGGATTGCTTCAGAGAGGTAAAAGATTTTCTTTCATATGAAAGATATTACAATCCCATCTGTCTGTACACATATGTAATAAAATTGTAACAGACCGATGTCTTTCAATTGAAGATATTGAAGGAAAACTAACAACGCCAAAACAACGGTTTTTAGAATGTTTGTCGGTCTGTCTCTCTGTATGTTTGTACACGCATCACGCAAAAACGACTGCATGGAATTGAATGCAATTTCAGCTATGTATTGCTAGAGTCTAGCTTAAAATAAAGGCTCAATTTTAATGCAGGATGCAATAAAATTATGAACATTTTATTGATTAATTAATTAATACAATTATTAATATATGAAGAAATAAAATAATATAAATAATCATAGGGCATCAAAAAATTCATCCGCATCGTTGTCAACGGGAAAAGTGCCCAGAAGGCTGGCAGCATTGCCACGTTGAATGGCAATGCTGATTCTTTGGCCAAAAAAAAGGCCAGCCCTCTGGTCACGTGAAGAGTCGACCATTTTTCGACTGCCTCTGCAAAAATAAAAATAAATATACTTGATTCTAGATTCGACGCGTAGGTACGAACTTGTGGGAAAAAGCTAGTTTCCAATAAACTAATACATTGTGACGTCAAACAGAATGCGCCTAGGTAACACAATAAGCAAAAGATTCATTAACATTTCAATGCCCGAGAAACTCGAAACTAGAATTTGAAACTACGAGTACTTTACATATTTAAATTCGTTAGGTTCTGAAATAATATTTTGTAATAATATGCTGCACTAATATACACGGTCATTCCACATGATGCGACTGTATATCAATTTGACGGCACGATTGGCTCAGTGGCTGAGCGATTGACTGTTGCGCTGCGTGTCGAGGGTTCGATTCCCGCACGGAACAAATATTTGTATGGCCTACAGGTAGTTGTTGGTCTGGCTGTTTGTGTATGTGAGTTTAAATGTTTGTAAACGAACCCACGACACAGGAGAAATTCCTAGTGTGGGGAAGCACAAAAAAAAAGAAGCGGGCGAGCCTATTGCCACCAACCGGTCAGAAATTCAGACTCCGAGCTGCTACTGATAAATTCAAACAATAATCTAGAACTTTAGTATAAAATTCCCTTCTCTTTGTCACCAGGTAAAGAGGTCCAGAAGCGATGGCGCTCGATTCGCGATTCATACACAAAGACTTTCAGGCAAGGCAAGTGTGTGCTCCCGGAACAGTGTCCCCCTGGCAGCAGACGTTACCAGTACCATCAGCAGATGTCATTCCTGCTGAAGGCTTTGCAGAACAAGTGAGGAAATCTTTGATATTGACTCTTTGATATAATTACTTCGAATTTGATGAAATTTGATATAATTATTACGAATCTTTGATATAATTACTTAAGACGTGAGATCGTATTTGTACAACACGGGCAATAAAAACATTATCAAGCATACCTACACTATTTTTCAATAGCTCTTCCTCACAAGCAATCTTATCCAGTATAGCGATTATTATCATTTAATTTGGAATATTCCCATATCGAGCATTTGACTCACCACATAAATTAAAATCATTTACAACAACGTAACGTTATAACTATTCTAGGCCACAACAGGCCACTTCTCATACAGAGATTGAGAGATGGTACGAGCATTTATCACCACAGATGCTCGTCTTGAGCATCTGTGGTGTGAGGTGATTTCAGACTTATTATCGTACAAATACATGTTTTCTTAAGAAGTTTTCCATCATCGATGTCAGTGATATCTAAGAGAAACTACTAAGATAAACCCTTAATCTTTTCGTTCCAGGAAACCAAGGTACTCCCAAGACAAATACGAATCTTTCTCAGAGATTTCAAACTCGCCACAGCATCCGGCCCCGGAAGACATAATACCAAAAATAAAGAGTGAAACCATGGACAAGCCATTAGATCTCAAAACTAAACCCGATGACAAACCAGAGACGCAGGACAAATGTAACCAAGCCACGTGCGACAAACCCAACTCACTGGAAATCAAAATAGATGCTAACTCGATTTTACCAGAAGACCATTTCGATGACGACAAATTGTTTATGAATTCTCTAATACCGTTGTTCAAGAAGATGAACGATGATACGAGACTGCTTTGTCGGATTGAAGTCCTGAAGATCATCAGATATGCGTTACAGGGTCATAATTGTTTTGAAGCATTGAAAGTGGCTGAAGACTCTTTTGTCAAAGACCGTATGACTGGAATGTTGGCGAAGGAGGAGACGAATGTATCAGCCAGCTCACACAAGAGTCATGAGTCGAGGTTGGCCATGACCACGAGATCAGCTGATGGTAGTAGACCGGTTCGGAAACGAAGAGTAAGTTTCACTATGTTTTTTGTTAAGGGGTAATAAATAATACCTTTCTGTTTAACGACTATAATGTCGGATCCCTTTGTAAAGGTTGAAAAATAGGCTTTAGTCTCATCAGATGGAAATAAGTTTACATACACGACGCCCGTTCTTGAACGCAGCGTACTGAATTCTGTCCTCCCAGTATACTGCGTTCCATTTCTCTTTGGGTAACTCCAAGGCAGATCTTTTGCAAATATGAGAGCGATTAGGGGTAGTACTATGTCGTTTTAAGCCACCTTCATTCTATTGTGAAAAAAACATCGTGCTGTTCGTCTTGTATAGCTCCATCTCTCTCTCTCATACTGGAACAGTTGTGGCTGTAACACGCTGTAGGTCGTCCCCTGGTCTGAGCACCGCAGATTATATACTTAGTTATTTATTATTTTATTTTGAATCAGCTGCGACATTATTAATTTATTTATTTAAATTTCTTCTTCAGGCACGATCACCATCTCCTCTACCGGTGCAGCCGAAAAAGAGAGGTCCAGGGCGTCCCCGAAAGGTAACCTAATCGTTTATTTATAAACCAAGCGTACCTTAATAATTTGTAAGGCATGTGCTTAAATAAAAACAGGTGCAAAGGGTCGAAATAAAAAAACAAGCCTATTGTTGTCCCACTGCATGGCAAAGGCCCCATCGCAGACAGAAAAACCATGAACATTAATCGATAATAATCACCATGCTTGCAGAAGATGGGTTGACGCTTTAAGACCTATATTGATTACAAGTCCAGGTTCCCTCACGATGTTTTCCATCACCGATGTCAGTTATGTCTAAGACAAACTTAGATTGTATATATTCTGCAAACTTTGATGTAAATTCACTATACTTACTACAATAAGTAAGAAGAAAAATAAAGTAATGATCGTTTGTGCCCAGCAAAATAGACAAAAGTCCATGTTTCATAACCACAGATTGTAAACTTATAGAGCTAATTTATCGACAAAATTTTAATTCTATAGTAATAAATATCCATACTTAGTTGATGTTTATGGCTGGACATTTTAAATATCATACCTACAATTATGTACTTAATAAGTTTATCTTAGACATCACTGACATTGGAACTGAGTACTCTTAATTCGTTCGTTTTAGTTTTCTGGTCTCCTTCTCTATATAAACTTTAACTATGCCAATTCTTAAAAATGAATCGGAAAATTCACCTATTAATATGCATTTACTTATTATCATGCAAAAGCCACGAACGAAAAAGAAAAAAGAAAGAAGTACATTTATTTCAGACGCGCACAGCCCACAAGAAATATACAAAAACTAAAACTAAAAAGTAATGAATTATAAAAAAAGGACCGTTGCGAGGCTCAAAAGCCTCCTATCTCAACATAAGCTGCGATATTTAAACAAAAAATATTATGATTACTAATTTCTCAGTAGCAGCCCGGAGACTAGATCTGTGCCCGGTTAAAAGCAATAGGCTCACCCCCTATTACATGGGACTAAAACATAACTTGTGAAATATAGGTGTTCCTACAATAGGTACAGAGGCCAGCACATCAACCTACCACAAAGTGTCAAATTTTTCCAATTGAACATGAATCTTATTCCTTTGTTATAAAGTTGAAGAACTATCAAAGAAATTTATCAGATTGGGGTAGCTTCATATGCTGGCCTCTGACCACCCTTCGGGGAATACAGGCATGATGTTATGATAATAATTACGACGTTTTAGGAAAAAGGTTACCGTTAACAAGTAATCTACGTTTAAATAATATTTGTTTAAATTCCAGGTACGTCCACCCCCCTCGGATTCAGACGACGAACAGATCTCCAAGAAGCGTCTGCCCAAGCTGAACGTGTCTGAAGCTCCATGTGAGGAGGATACCTTCGGCCATGCTACCAGCGTCGCTCAGTTGTCCACACCTCTGTTTATGAAGGTAGGTCCTTCTTAAATCCTCCCTCCAGTCCTCAGTCTGTGTCAATTTACCATAATCACCCCCTACCTTTTTTATACGTTCTTTTTTATCCCCACACTAGGAATTTCTCCTGTATCGTGGGTGCATTAACAGACATTTAAACTCACATTCACAAACAGCCAGACACGGAACAATTACCCGAAGGTCAAACAAATATTTGTTCCTTGCGGGAATCGCACCCACGACACGCGGCGCAGTAGTCGATCGCTCAGTCACTGCTCAATCGTGTCGTCATATTACATGGGACTTAAACATAACTGGCGAAATGTGGGCGGACTATAGGCAGCCCTCTGTATAACCCGTCGAAGAATACGGGCGCGATGTTATGTGTTACTAAAATCTTGTCCAACTGTACTATACCTCCCGCTCTGTCGTTTAAGAGTATCGTTGAAATTGATTTTAAATCCAAGTTCATCATCTGCCTAGTTTTTTCTCAACTATATTGGGGTCAGCTTCCAGTATAACTGGATGCAGCTGAATACCAGTATTTTACATGGAGCGACTACCTATCTAACGTCCACAACCCAGTAACTGGGTTACAATACCAGTTGTCAGACTTACGGGCTTCTGTCTTCCCGAGATGACTGCCAAAAATCTACAAATCACGTCCGGACGAACGGCTTAACGTGCATTCCTAGGCACGGTGTAGCCTCGATCTGTAATGGATAGTTACCCATCCACAGACCGACCTCGGGAAGCGTAGATTTATCTTCAATCCACCTAAGAGTTTATTTTTATTTAGCTACGAGTTAAAATCTAGGTTTCTAAACTAATATCTGAAAGTGTTTGGTGTCGGGGCACAGAATAATAACAAAATGGAGTGCTAAGAAATTTACAGCAGCTTTTTGTATTACTGTAGCAGTAACGTAATGACACTCGTATTACTTAATCATTATTTTACACAGAGCTCGTTTAAGTTAAAAAAAGGCTTAATGGTCCATAATTCGGCATATATAAATCTGGTTTTACCTTAACTAAACTACTTTAAATAAAATTGTTCCACTACTGGAAACAACAGCTTTTTATTTTTATTTATTAAAGGGGATAACAAACAGCTACAACATACATATAGCATTCATAAAATATATAAAACTATGAAACAATGCTGCAGCCCACTACATTATCCACATATAAACTATTTTATAGACAGAGTGAGCCACTAAAGAACAATAACACAGTTCAATTAGAGCTTAAGAAAAAATTAATTGACTTATCATTAATCGCAATTTCATTAAATACAATAACCATAACAATAACAATTTAATACTAATTCATTTAAACATTCATTTAAATGCAGTTACGTTTATTTAACCGTCTCTAATGGTATTATTCTTCTTATGCCTTCACATATAAATAACTGGTATAAAGGCCAATCCGGTTGGGCTGGAAGCCGACCACAACATAATTAGAGAAAGGCTAGGCCGATGATGAAAGAATAGTTCTTCTTAATGTTAATAAATGTGTTTCTTTTTTCAGATATACAACTTGGAAAGGTCCAAAATCGCTCCAGCTCTACCGACATCTCCCCAAAGCATGCAGGTGTCCATTAAAACGGAACCTATAGACCCAGAACCAGAATTAAGTTAGGCTGTCACAGTTGTAGAAGTAACATGATAAAAAGTGATGACGTCTGTCGAAACGACCAATTAGAACGCAGCATTACTTTATATGACGGTTATTGTCCAATAACATACGTTGCTTGATACTGGTTAGGTAGGTTGGATTTTCTGCCCTGTCGTCGGTTATAAGGGCCAATCAGGACGCAGCATTATTCCGTGTGACGGTTGTTGTCCAATGATAGAGGTTACTAGGCACCATTTCGTCACGTGAGATCCTAAGCCAGAAATGAGCTTAGTACTCCATTTTGATATTATTCCGTGGTTACAAACACCACTTTGTTTTGCTAAAAAATGTTATTTATGAATACATATATAAATGTTGGGAATATATATATCGTTGAAAGTATATAATACATATTGGTTTATATTATTTAACAGTTAAAGATGTATTTTCATTAAAATATTTGTATTAGCAAAAAGTTCTCCTAAATCAAGAAAGGTTTCAACTTATCCATAATCTTAAACGACACGCAGTGAAATGTGTGTGTCTACTATCTTGATACTAGATGTACCTCTTGGTTTCACTCACTTCTAAAGGTCGTACGGTGATGTTAAATACCCTATCCTTACCATACTCAAAAATTAAGCTATCAAAAGCAAAAAAATATTTTTTTCAATCCCACTGGTAGCATTAAAAATAAAATAAAACCATCCCTTCAGCTTTATTATATTACTAAAGATATAAAATAAATCTCTATTAGTATATAGTGCTGCGCCGATTCCAAATATATTGGTATAAGGGCAGAAACACACTGACGGTTTAATTTATCTTCACTTCTACAATATTGTAACACAACCGCTTTTAGTATGTTGAGCAACTGTTTCACTATGTTTATAAATATATGTTAGAAACGGATGTTGATTTAATTAACTTTTTATATGAAAATTTGACCATTGACTAACATAAGTATAACATGCTAATATTTAGACAAGGTACCTTAGGCACTACAAATCACTAAATACTATTAGCGCTGAACATATTAAAATCATCATTCTGTCTCTTTCGATGTTTAAATGATGTGGTGCAAGTAATTTTGTCCTTCCTAAATGCCTTTAATCTATAGGAAAAAAATGTTACTTTCGCAACCATCTTGCGACAAATTGTATCACCGTATCTTTCAAAGTTTGTATGAAAAGTGATAAAATCCGCGATATATGGCAAAAATACTCTTGTCATAGTGACAAGTATAAAAGGCTCTGTCTCTGTTGGATATTCACTAATCGTCCGGTTAAGCAGTAGATATCCCTGAAGGATAAACTGCCAGATGCCCATTCCAAAAAAAATAAAAGAATGGATATTCAGTAATCGTCCGCTTCAGCAATAAACAGCCGTCCTGAGCTGAACTGTGAGAGGCCCTACCTAAAAAAAAATGGATATTCTACTCTGTTGTCTGAAGGTCGTTCTATTCATGGAAATTAAATCAACATCTGAGTGTTGTACGTTGAGTGTGGTGAATGAAATGTGATATAGTTTTAGTTTTGCCATGTAATTATTAAGTTTAAGTAATGTTCTATAGATTTATATTTCCTTGTGAGAAAAGCACTGGTTGCGTAAAAAAACACAACATGCAGAAGGCACTTGCTCAGAAACTCCTCGTCTTTGTATTTTAGACCTTTTTCCAGTTAAATGATTTACTATAATTATGCTTGTCTCACAAAGGAAATCGAACGTTGTAATATACAAGAATAAATAAAATTACGCACATTTACGCGGCGTAGACCGATCAAAAAGTCCGATCTCAAACGACTGGTTATAAAACGTGGCATTTTTTAAGAAAATATACTGTCTATGGACAGAACTTCGCAGCCAATTTGTTTTTTTTTTATTAACCTTTTGGCGCGAGAAATGTCTATGAATGTTGTTTACTTTTTATAACCAAGGTAGGTTTTCAAACTTTTTACGCAAAATGCGTAAAAGAAAAAAAATACACTTTAGTTTAATCGCAGAGCATTTTCTAGTTATTAATTTATGTTAAGTGTTAGTATATTTGAAGTGTGTGTCGAGATAAATCTGTTTAGTTAGTGGGATCTGAGTCCCAGGTACCAAGATACAAGTTGTAATAAGTCTATTTAATTGTCCCTGCATGCAATGGCGGATTTTAGCCACTATATTTGACGGACGTAAGCTAAATTTTTAAGGCCTAATTATATTCTACTGTTTATTGTTCGACAGTCTATTTAGGAAACGATGATTAATCCCTTACGCATGAAAAAGAATACAGGTAATAATTGTGTCATCGTTGAAAACGGGCAATCGTGGGCCATTGTGTGCAGGCCAAATGTTTATGTGTAGAACACATTGAACACAATACGATTTTTGAAAATAATAAAATTATGTGTTGTGTTATTTCTGTACATTCCTTTTCGTTAGGAATATTGTAGATTTAAGAGAAATTATCACGGATTGTATACCGCTGAAATAAAAATTAGTATTTTATAGAATTTGGTTTTATTTTCACAGGACTAAAACCTATTTTTTATCCATCGAGGCCTGACCGAATCCTGGCATAAAGGCCTGCCTAGCCTTTAGCTTTTAACTCAAACAAAGTTGGATTCGGCTTCAATTTGACCGGATGCAGTTGAAAACCAGTATTTTGCATGGAGCGACTGACTGTGTGACCTCCGCGACTTAGTTACTGGCTAACTCGATACCCTACAGTAGTTCCTGGTTTACTGGCAGCTCCTTGATTACAAATAGGTGCTGAGTACCACTGTCACTCACTCTATCAAGCCGACATAAGAAGAAGACGTCTGTGTCAGTGAGATTTTCAATGAATAAAGTGAATTGTAAAATAACTTGCTTTAAAAACTAAAATCAGCTAAAAATGAGACCATGTGACTGAATGTGTGTGTGTGAGTATGACCAGATATTTTTTTCCGATATTGGTTTGCTTGGATCGGAAGTTAATGTTTTAATAAAGTTGAATGTGGTACGAGCATGCAGTACCACGTCCAACTTGTCCAAAAATATTGTTCCTAATCATCACTAATCAGCCGGAGTCCACTGACTAGTTACACATGCAAACGTAGCTTATTCAGAGTCAGAGTAGCTCCGTGGAGTGACGGATATTATACCTCTTTGTGTAACGAAACCATAGCGCGATCTAATTCGATCCCAACGCCATCTATCGAGCCTACGGACACTTCGACGGTACAATATTATTTCGGCTATAAAAAAATCATATAACGCCTCTGTATATGTATAAATAGTGTAAAATTAACATACATTAAAGAAGCAGCCTTTCGTGGCTCTGATAGACTGCGGTGTTCTTCTCAAGTTCCTAGGTACGCAACAAATTTTCACACTATGAACTGTCATAGAGACTTGCATAAAATCCATCTATGAAGAAACCTAGGCTTGCTTAAATATTCTATTTATTTTTACTTTTTCAATCATACTATTTCAGTCATAGGATCCGTGTTATTTAGCCACGGGCTTCTTCTCCATAAATAACATAACAACAATTTTCTTCATTTTTCCTTTACCTTGTGCTGTGGAGCACTTGCTACTTGCCAAATTTCATGATTCTAAGTCAACTAAATATTTCGCATAAATGGTCGTATTTAATTATTACGTAGACATACATACTACTACTACTGGTACCTACTTGATTTTTTAGAGCTCAAAGGGACCGTAGACCTTCGTTATTGGTATTAATTTCAACATGATACTCGAACGCGTTTCTAAGAAAAGAGGTCTTGACAAACAGACAGATAACGCAGACAGTAAACGCAGTGATCCTATAAGAGTTCCGTTTTTCCTTTTGAGGTACGGAACTCTAAAAAGGAAGAAAGAATACGCATTTATTTAGCACAAGGCTCTGGCAAGGCAAATTATAAAAAATAAAGAAAATATAAAACGATACACAGTGTCACACTAGGATGACGCGAACTTAAATGTTTGTCCCTTACAAAACTCGTGTCAAGGTGGCCAAAGAAAAATATGAAAAATAAAAATTAAGTACGTAGACTGAAGACTACTGGCGACTGAAGGTAAAGGCATTTGATGCTCGGTGCTTCCACTGAGTGCTCATATAGAGAGAGAAGGATTGCCTCCTGCGGCTCCTCTTCCCCGCCACGCGGCTCTTATGTGACCAACATAACGTATCAGCTTTAAATACAAACAAAACTAACACTTAAAAACAAAAATAAAAACATCTTCAGTAATATGCCATAATTTATTATGTTACAAATCCTTAACATCAAGTAACTCAATTCGAATGCAATATATCATTTTCCGGGACTGTGACAACGATCTCGCTGAATTTGGCATTCAAACCAGCTCTCGTTGGGGTACAACACATTGGACCCACCAAACAGGGATTGGGGTTTGTAGAAAATGCCATTGGACCTAATCGGAGCAGGGTCCAGATTTTATTGTCCGTTGAATATTTCACGCACACCACGTCTCCTTTCCTGCTCATCCTGAGGTAGAATTTCCGCGGGTTGCCAGTGTAAACACCTGGAAATAATAATAGAGGGCAACCCTGTTAAGAAGACATGATACTCCGACTCCAAATAAATTGGGATGGACACGAGGATGATGACGATAATATAATAATTGCAATAAAAAAGGGGTATGATGGCACAAAAGTCGTCAGTTTGTTTTCTAATGTCCCTGCTATCAATGCACTCTATACGTAGAGTACATAATTATCTATTAAATTTTAAACACTGAATTCAGTAAAATTTTAATAGTTTTATTACCTGTGCCCCAATCTGAGACCTCGTTAGTGAGAACGCTGCCGATCATTGGCTGCCCATCATTGTACTCGATGCCAGCCTTCAGCCAATGCTTATCGTCCAAATAAATCATAAG
Source organism: Phlogophora meticulosa (assembly GCA_905147745.2). Classification (NCBI taxonomy): domain Eukaryota; kingdom Metazoa; phylum Arthropoda; class Insecta; order Lepidoptera; family Noctuidae; genus Phlogophora; species Phlogophora meticulosa. The sequence continues at coordinate 10,065,984 of LR990543.1, read as the reverse complement.
TCCTGCTTGATCGTACAAGTGCGTGAATTCTGCTTCGACGCATACCTGACAGCATAGCAAAATTAAAACAAGAACAACAATTAAAACATAATTTTTTGCCCCTTTGTTTGAATAAATTAATAATAAGTCTTACCGTAAACGTAAAATCTTCATTTATTTCTACACCGTACACATGTCCCGAGTTATGATGAAAATTATACCAAGTGCCCTCCCAGTAATCTGTTTTTTCATCCGTTGTTACTTCAAGTACGTTAGCATCGATGTTGCTGTTCCATTTCTTGGGCTCATTTACCCATTTGAAATCAGTGAGACGGATGTTATTAAACTTATTTGAGTCCATTGTAAGGTTAAATTCCTCAAAACTTTCCTCTTCAACAAGTTATAAAATTAACTGAGGAACCAAATGAGGTTCGTACGAACAATCGAATTCAAGTGGTCACTTCATGTACTTAACTTATCAACTAGGTATCTCTCTATCTAAAACTTATTTTGCACCGGTTTGTTGTCCGTAGCTTGATACACAGATATATTAATATTATTAGCATTGGTTACGTAATCATACTTTAAAATGTTATACATTTATAAATAAAATTCATAGTTGGAAATGAATGGTTTTGTAATGATTATACATAATATGTAACTCAAATATTATTAAGACAAAATACTATAAAATCTAAAAGTACAAAAGACTGTTTTGAAAACAATTTTATTTTTTAATAGTAGCAACTCATCAACCACTTTTTTTATCAATCAGTTTGAAAGAAGCAGCAACATTGTTCATTTAAGATGGCGTCATTTCCGGCGGCGGCTGCGCGGCGTGATGGCTCCGCGCAGTTTATGAAGAAATTACAGTTTATATTTGTGTTTAGATAGCTAACTTTAATAGCTAAAACTGTAGGAAATAGTTCACAAAACCAGTGATATCGAGATGGGAAAGCCAGGTAAGATATTTATTTAATTATTGGTTCCTAATCGGTGTTCGGCACATGCGTGGTCGCCGCATGTGGTATTTCTTATACTTTTGTGAGAAAATACTGATCTTACTATTATTTTAGGTGCTCCAATTGTTACTTTCCGTTAGATACAATGATTTTCACGCGAATTGCGTTGTTTCTCTTAATTTCACGTGTTAAGTTTTAGGTTAATATGTATGATCCACCATCAATTTCTTCTGTTTAATATTATACCAAGCCTTTTCTTTAGTTTCAAAACGATGAAGTCCAGCTATTAGCACAGTTTAAACAATTTATTTCTTAAAAATCTCCGCAACATGTCGAACCACGCCATGTCATTTTTTATGGTGTCTGCCGAAATTTCGTACAAGTAGGTACGCCGACATTTGCCTGTATCTTACGTTTTCGTGTTACATACTTCAATATATGCAGCCATAATAGTCCCACAGATCAGAAATAGATGAAAATTCTAGGGTTTTCTCACATGTTTATGGTAATTAATTTCAATGGACAAACATTGCCACCACGTGGTGTAGCATCAGTTTAGTTTCTCGGTCAATATTAGGTTAGGTGGGAACTCTATTTTTGCTGTTGGGTACTTCCACACAACATCTAAGCCTACTATCAATGATTCCCATGATATTGTAGTGTGGCAGATTCACCGATTTTGAGGTTCAGTAGTGTAAGGTAAGCATGATGGCTGGTTCCCCATTTAAATAATGACGACCCGCCAACTACTCATACAATAGAGGCAGTTGGGCCGTGGGGTTTCCAAATGCTCGAAAAATACTGTGAGGAATGTTTATCTGATTAACAAAAGTAATACCTATGCATTGTTCAGACGGTCATGTTAGGGCGCGTTACCACTCATAACCCGCCCCTAAGATGACCCTCTGCTACAACCTTTCTATAGGTTATCAGCAGACAGGCATTTCTACAAATAAAGCAGAAATTTTGTGACATGTGTAAACATAACCTAACCACAACACTACGGTCTAGTAAGTGTTATGCTATTATTAATTCACATGTGGATAGACTGTTACTAAAGCCAAATAACCTGTTGCCAAGGATGAATTTAAAACTGCCATGTGGGTCTGAATAACAGGAATGCAGATCAGATGTATGAATGTTGGTACCTAGCCATTCCATTTACTTATTATGGATAAAAAAAAGAATAATAGCATGTAGTATGGAATTGCTACCCAACAAGTACTAGAACACTGAAACAAACAAGATAAATGTTGTAGGTATTATAAATAAACATCTGTTGAGGCTCCGTTGCACAGTTGAATCAAATGCCTGAAACAGCCAGTACTCCTCGTTATGGCTTGTATTTTGAAGATGTTTGTGTCTCTGCAACCCTAACCAACAATAGCTTGGACCCTGCTCCTGCCATCGGTGGACAAATGTCTCCGAATCTTATTTTAAAGTCTTTGTAGCATAGTCATATTTGAGGTGCTGTAACAACCACACAGTACTACAAACAGACAGACTTACTTTTCGTAGTTTCCACATAACTGTTAGTGTTTACTAATATGAAGCGCGGCAACATGCAACAAGTGCTCACCACTGAGAGTTAGGTTTGATATGTTTGCTAACAGTGGGGAATTAATTTTAAATGGATTGGATTCTTCATAACAACGGCACATTACATATGGCTGACAAACGACAAATACTTTTGGTAGATGAATGAATGGTAGAATGTTTGGTAGAACATCTACCCAACAATAGGATTATTCCTATTGTTGGGTATTATACTTTTAAAACACTATTTTATATTACCAGTATATTACATGACTCATTTATCAACAGAATTTAATGGCGGTCGGGGAGGCGGCGGTTTTGGTGGTCGCGGGGGCGGCGGAGGCCGGGGAGGCTTCGGGGGTGGCCGTGGTGGCGACAGAGGAGGCCGTGGTGGCTTCGGAGGACGCGGCGGCGGCGGTGGTAGAGGAGGCTTCGGGGGGCGCGGAGGCGGCGGCGGCCGTGGAGGCGGTAAGGAACTTGTGATGATTAGATTGGAGAGTAGTATATAGTAGTTGTGGCTTCTGGTGTAAAAAGAAGTCATTGTTGGATAAAATGTTGATGTGTGATCAGCCAATAGTAATACTGTAATAATAGTTAAGGCAGTTTCAAGGTGAAACTTAGCATTGTGTAATAGCTTGAACAACTAGCTATTTTCTGTTGAGATATTATTGAAGATATAGTAAAACACATCTTGTCAAGGTCAACACAGCCAGTATGGTGATTCCAAGGCTAATAAAATTGATCTAAAGATTTTAAAATAGATCCATTTCCTTGTTACCAATCAACTAGATCTACAATGACTTCCTTTATCACCATCTACCACAAAATCTTAAATGATGATCGTGGTCCCTCTAATCTTGACCTATTCATGAAGACTATGTCCACATACCCACTTCTGATATCAACAACAGACAAACAACTAACATACCTATTTTGTATCATTTTGTACTAACGTGTTTTGGTGTCTTAGGTCGTGGACGCGGTGGCCCTGGAGGTGGTCGTGGCCGAGGAGGAGGCGGAGGTGGTTTCAAGGGCGGGAAGCAAGTTATCATTGAACCTCACAGGTATGTAATGCTAAATATGGCAGATCTACCATCACAACCTACTAAATACCCGAAATAACAATTTGTTTTTAAATAGGTACTACCTACTTAACCCAAACAGCACATTTATACCACTGAATTGTAATAAGAATGTAGTTTATCATAACTTTTTAGGTCAACTGATAATTTTACTTTTATGCATTTGGTTGAGTTATATTTAACTAGCACATGTTTCAAGCGCGATAAGCGCCCTATGTTGTTGACGAGTTTCTACTAGGCAATAACTTTCAAATGATGTTTCCAATATAACTTTCGTTCTTCTGAAAGCGAATGCTTGAAGCCAAAATATATTTCTGATTTTACCCTTCTTACCCTCACATCTTCTGCTTTTTACCCTATCTAACTTTCGTTGTCTTTTGTCATAGGCACCCTGGAGTGTTTATTGCAAGAGGCAAAGAAGACGCTCTGGTTACAAAGAATTTGGTGCCTGGCTCAGAAGTGTATGGAGAAAAGAGGATATCAGTTGAGGTTTGTATTTAAAAAATATCTGTAACTTTTGCTTCAGAAATGTCAAAAAAATATTAAGTACCTTCATATTAAAGCTCGTTTCAATTTAAAAATAAAAACATTGTACTTACCCATACCATTATATATTTTTTAACGTGATGATTGTGGTCCCTCTAACCTGACCTATTCATGAAGACTATGTCCACATACCCACTTCTGATTCACTTCTTATTATTACCCTTACCGTTTTTACCTTAACCCCTACTAACCATGTAACATTACGCTTTTTGACAGACTGATGGAGAAAAGGTGGAATACAGAGTGTGGAATCCATTCAGATCAAAGTTAGCAGCTGCGATCATGGGTGGTGTAGATGCTTTACATATGCCTCCTGGTTCCCGGGTGCTGTATCTTGGTGCTGCAAGCGGCACCACTGTCAGTCACGTATCAGATGTTGTTGGACCGGTATGTTGAATTTTCATTTCTTTAATGGTTTGTGTGAGGTAGATATGGCATAAAAGTTTATGATTTTTGATGTTGCTATTCTTTTTTGCCAAGTTGGTTGTAGTAATTTGTTAATACAGGTGATCTGTTTTATACTTTGCATGACTTCATGATAACTAGAAGAAAAATCTAACATAAAAGAAATTATAATTTTTATTTGGGGCACGCACTGGAAATATGAACATCAGAAAAATTAAACTAAACAAATATAGTAAGGACCTGTGTGAGGACAAAAAGGCTCTTACTTTAGAATCTGTCTGTCACAACATAGCCAGCCTAACTTTGCTCAGAAACACAAAAGTTTGCTGGGGCATCATAGGCATTGTGAGGATGTTTAAGACTTATGTCCAAGTTGACTTAGGCATCTGTACCCTCAGTACTAAAGTACTACCTTGCAGTTAAAATCTAGCTCACCTGTACACAATCTCAACTCTAAATGATGATCGTGGTCCCTCTAATCTTGACCTATTCATGAAGACTATGTCCACATACCCACTTCTGATATTAACTACCATCAAAACGACAATAGCTTCTAAATATTGCAGTATTTTAACATAGTTCTTTATTGTATGTCACACAGGAGGGACTGGTATATGCTGTTGAGTTTTCACATCGATCAGGCAGGGACTTGATAAATGTGGCTAAGAAGAGGACAAATATCATACCTATCATTGAAGATGCTAGACATCCACTGAAATACAGGTAAATATGTGATTGTTGTGTTATTTCTACATTGAATAGCAGTAATGATAAGATGGGAAACAAGGATTTTATGCTAAACTTGTATACAAGAGGTAAAAATTACAACACTACAAAAACTGGCTACAGTTTGTGTGGAAGAGACAACGCACTACAGAGCCGTAACTTGATCGTCTGATCAAGTCAAAGGTCTAGGAACCATTGAGTCTGATCTTGCTTAACTTACTTACTTAACGTTTAATAAAATTAGCATCTACCTATGACTTTGTCCATGTGGAAGTTAACTATACCAAAAATCACTAGGCACTAAGAATTAGGGTAGTGTTGTAATTTTCGTCAGCGAGCATTCTCGTCTCTATAGCCGAGTTAAAGTCATTGATGCGTCTGGTTTAGGCTTGAGTTCAGTATAAAAACTTGTCTCTTATCTTATCTACACTTACAATGATGATTTCGACGAACTAAATTTTTCATGTTGATATAATTGAACTCTCTCTCTGACTGTACTTACCTTCCTATTCTCTTTCTCAATCTTACTTCCAACAACTGGCTATAACTATCTCTTTATCTCACAGAATGCTGGTCGGCATGGTCGACTGTATATTCGCTGATGTAGCTCAACCTGACCAGGCTAGGATAGTGAGTCTGAATGCACAACACTTCTTGAAGAATGGCGGACATTTTGTTATTTCTATTAAGGTGAGTTTTTATTGTCATATTGTGTGTAGATTTTTTGTTTAGTTCAAAAAAGTGAATACTACAAAGTAGTTTATATCTCTTAGTAAAGAAACACAAAGGATCTTCCTATTTCGGCAACTTGTGATAATGTGTTGACTTATCTGAACTTTTGGTATAATCACCGGCAAATAAGATGGCAAAAGTCGTTAGATGCGCACAAGTCGTTTTTTAGGTCTCTTTGGTGGTCAAGCGGGACGCGGGGTATGAGGTAGCATCGATCCGAGCGCGCGATTGGTGCATCAGTCGACCCTTGCCTCCCGCACCGTGCCTTCGTCCCGTTCGCTCCCGATTACATTTCAGTGCACGAAAATTGAACCCTTTGTTTTTGTTGTGTTAAACTTAAGTGTTGTTATTGTTTTTAAATTTAGGATAGAGTTCCTGAAAAGGCATAGCATACGAGGAAAGTATGCTCAAACCAGAGTTATACAAATTAATAAAATTGGAAAAAGAACAATTTAAAACATACAGCATTGACCAAACACTTGCAGAACACAACCATAGTGTTCTGCGATTGCGACTTTCAATATGATGCCAAGGGTAGTTTTATTAACGGATAGTGACGACGACTAGTTATTTTTTATATAAACTTTTTTGAATTTTAAATGCACGTTATTTATAACTCCTAATAAACTTGAATTCCTCTCCCTTCTTTAACTTTGTTCTATACAGACAGGATTAAATATAAATGATGGCAATAACAATAGAATAATGACGATCAATAAAAGTTACCACTTTTTTGTGCCACTAAGTGTACGATGCGCGAACTTACCCCCACTACGCCAAAATCTTGCCATCTTATTTGCCGGTGACTATAATTAAACTACTCAATTAATCCCAATAGCTTATTTTGTACTCGACTACTTAAGAGTATTTATTTCCATAAACACCATTGTAACTTACTTTTGATTCACCAATAAGTGAACCTGATGTAATTTTTTTATTAAAAAGTAACTGTCAGGGTTTTGTTAGGTTATAATGATGACAAAAACATTCTAAATTATACATGTTGATTAGATTGAACTCTCTCACTGATTTCAACACAACTTCTTTATTACTGTCCCGCAACAATTCCATAACCTAACCAACTATTAAACATTCCTTCTAGGCTTCCTGCATAGACTCGACAGCGCAGCCCGAGGCCGTATTTGCAGCTGAAGTAAAGAAGCTACAAGCAGATAAACTTAAACCACAAGAGCAGTTGACTTTGGAGCCTTATGAAAGAGACCACGCGGTCGTAGTTGGCATCTTTAGGGCGCCGACGAAAAAAGCATAGTTTAAGTAAATTAGTTGACGCAATTTTTAAATTCGTGATTTTTATTACTTAGGTCTTGGATAACCAGTCTGTATTTTATAACTCTTAACGTATGTTTTGCATCTAGCGTAGCGTATTCGCTGCGTAAATGTTGTAAGTTTTATATTGGTTGAAACAATCAGATGACTTTGAACTTAATAGTTCAATTCCGCCACGGTAGTATTATAATACAGTACTCCAACTACATACAATCCGACGAAACGCGAGCTATACCTTCGCGTCTCGGTCTCGGGGAGCGCTCGGGGCGCAGACAGTCACGGCTGTACCGCAGTGTCGAACGGACGGTGTGTTGTTTTTTTAACAAAAACGGCGCGATTTTTTCTCTAAAATTCAGTTAATATGACGAGTAGGAAATATTGTGCTGTTTTGGTTGTATGAATTCGTCAATGACGCATCCAGACATAAGTTTTTTTTTTAATTATAAAAATGGAGGAAATATTCCGAAATTCACTCAAAACCAAACGTAAATTTTAAAGTAGCTGCAGGTATCTATAACCAAGTAAAAGTTATTCTATTTTCTCCACCTTGTCCATGTTTCCTTGTCAATTTTTAATTAAGCTTTATATAAGAATGCGGATTTATTATACTTTAAAATTTAACAATAAAGCATTTCGTACGACTCTGTCGAGGCGCAAATATTTTTCGGTCGCAAATTTATAAGCCCGATTTGTTTTTCAAACAAAAACATGTTTTTTAATTAAATCTACCAATAAAAAAACAACACGCATTTATTTATTGAACACTTCCTATTCAAAATACAAAGTAGGTGTTTCATTTCTATCATGCGGCCGACTACTGTATTATAATATTACCGTGATTCCGCTCTCAATCTAAGATGAACACTTAATATGTCCACCGCCCAGCTCCCGGTCGATAAATAGTTTGTTCGTGTATGTACTCACAATTCGCCTCCAGAGTCGTACATTTAAATAGTTATAAAAGACATGTAATCATGCCTACCTACGCGTTTAAGCAAATTTGCCAAACATTTGTGGCATACAAGTAAAAATGTATTTTTGAACTGGGCAGCGGAAGTGTCAATCAATTGAGTTAGATTGGAGTGATTTTGCCATAATGCTGCGTCGACGCTAGATGCAAAGTCACCATAAACAGTCTACAATCACATATTTGTAATTTTCAATTTAAAATATTAGTAAGAGAACGCTGCTTGAAGCCGACGTACCTCATTCCCTAAATACAAATAAAAAGAGTTAGCTTTTTGTATGATAAGTTCTGATTATCGTATTAGTTTGTAAGTTTATTCATACGAGATGAGTATGGTATTAAAATAAGTGATGTATGAAATATATGATGGTGCGAATGACTATAATTTGAGTTGTTTTATTTGAGATAGTTTCAGCCTTTGAAGTACCCTCTGTAAGCTAACCAGCCATTATATAATTATCGCGACCGCTTCTTGTCTCTGGAACCACGTGAGGACAGTTTCTACCGAAATGGAAATCCTCGCGGATGCTCGAGCATCCTCCTGGCCTTTTCATTCACACCAAGGACAATGCGATGCGGATGTCGACGTGCCTCGGGGGTTTCACAGAATGCTCGCGGGGCCTCGAGGATGAGCAGATATTTACGACTGGGCACTCGAGCATGTACAATGAAACACTTGGTGTATAAGTCAAATTTCATATACGTAGTCAAAGATATTCAGTGAAATTTAAGAAGTGCTCATTTTATTCGCGAGGGTTTTTTGGTTTGGTGGAAACTGACCAAAAGCTGTTGGTCGCTGCAGTCATTCGTAGATCTTAACACGTTCTCCAGTCGTCACTGGTAGTCTGAAAACCAGTTTAGTCAAAGGTATGTTACCCAGTCTAAGGGTTGTGGAGGGCAGATAGGTATTCGCTGCATGTAAAACCTGTTATTCAACTGCATTCGGTTAGACTGGAAGTCGACTACAGTATAGTTCTGAAAAGGCTAGTCAGGTGTCACGGGTCGGGAGGTGCGCAACAATTTTAACATTAAAGGGTTTTTTTGGTAGGAGTATCCAGTCAGCCTACATTTGATTTTGTCGGCTGCGTAACCGGATAAAACCCTGTGGTGCCATAATACATTCAGGCCTCTAGCTAAATACATAAAAGCAAAACTGAGCGCCACCCGGCACCCCCTTTGGGGTACGGACTTCGACTCCGGGGTAAATATGCTGGTTATGATCAGGAATATGTATATGGTTATGTTCAGTATATTTAGGGGGGGATTTAAAACTGCAGCCACAGGTTAGCTCAAGCTAGGGCTTAGGATGAATATAAGTGGCAACGGGCGCAACGGCCCTGTATTTGTGATCAAGACTCGTCTTCTTTCCTGTGTGAATCTCTTCCTTAAGGACATAAGCACATATCGGCGTCGCCCCGTCGTGAACTCTTGTCAGTTCACTACGAACATATACCGTGTCAATGCAATTACGAAAATGATTACTTTGCGTGGCAGCCAGGAGTATTATAGAATCGACTAGCTGTGTCCCGTGGTCATAGCTAGTCGATTCTATATCATTCATCCGCCGCTAAGGATCGTAGCGTGATGTTAAAAATGTGCATCTGGATAGAAGGCCCTGCAGTAAATAGCTTATATCCTCTCCCAAGAGTTGGGCTAACAAATGCAAAAACAATTATTCAAATCCGAGCAGCAGTTCCAGATATCAGTGCGTTCAAAAAAACACTAGATAATGCTGTACGATATGTAATCTATTGTTTTGAGCCTGTGTCGCGGGTTGAGGCGATGTCAACAAACCCGGTGGTTAGCACGCGTAACATGACCAATTCTATATCTATTTTACCAAGAATAGACAACGTTCTTTCTTTCCAACATGACATCTCTTTTACTTCACGGTACGCCCGGTAGACCGTAGAGAATAGAAAATTTTCTTCTCTTCAGTTTTAACATCGCCATGCTTATAACGGTGAAAAACTTTCAGCAAACTGTCATGTTGTCTATTTTTCCGTCGACAAACCCGTTTCTATGGTGGTCATGCTACGCGTACAGCTAAGGTTTAGACATTCTATCTCACAAAGGCCATTAGCCACTGAGTGTATCTGATGCACATACACAATGTTTCTACGTGCGTTAGCTCAGGAGCGCTCAGTATTCAATGTGTACGTGCATCTGCAATCCTACACACACACACTCAAGACTCACCGGCCTTCGTGAGATCTGTAGGGTAAATAAGACACATGTAATATGAAAACGATCTTTTTATTATATAACGTCAATCTCCGTCGGTCTCATCTTCAGGTGCGCTCGCATCACTCTCGAACTTGTCGTCGCCCCAGGAGGCGCCGCTGTCCGACTGGTAGGGATCGGCTTCCATCTCTTCCTCGGATGAATCTGGAATTAAAAGATGGTTTAGGAAGAACCGAACATGTACACCCACATTTTGCCAGTTATGTTCGAGTTCCATGTTAAAGGGGGGGGGTGAATTTATTGTCATCAACCGGGCTGCTACTGAGCAATTCCAGATTGAAAACCTTGCCCTCGATCTCAGCAGTAACAAGAATTACCTTTCTCATGTTTATTAAAGTTTCTTCAGACGCATGCATTCAAAAATCAACGAAATTCAATATCCAGTAATGTACTGCCATAAGCTGAGTTAGTAGCAGTCGCATCATCATCCTCCAGCCCTTATCCCTATCCCTATACGTATTTCGTGTTGGTCCAGCATGTCTTCTTCTCCCATGAACCTCCATTTGCCGTCATCACAATAGCCACCTCGTTTGTTTGGTCTTCATCTACTCTTGTAACCCTCCACATTCATACTCAAAACTTTCTTCACAATATGATCCTCATTCCTCTGCATCCCCCGCCCATACCATGACAACGGATGTCCACACAACTTCTCGGTCACCAATGACACTTTCAGACATTAACAATTGAGTATGTACGATCAATACTCAATTGTTAGTAGACTAAGGGCTGTTAAATCTCACCATTATAGTTAAGAACTGGCTCCTGCTCGTCGAGCGCGATGTCGGCAGCACTCCGCTGTGATATCGTGAGGTCCAGCCGCCCTTTGAGGTTTAACAGTTGACATAGGTGGGAACGTCTATAAGAGAAGAAATATACACATCTAAATAAAAACAGTCACTCGGGTTGATCGAAGGTTAAACATAAGGTGACCCACAAACAATACATTTTCTATTATGTCTCGTAGTTAAGGTGTTAAGCTACGCTTGCCGAGGTCAGTTTGTGTATGGGTGACCCACCGTAACTTGTCGAGACTTCGTGCTTCGAGAAAGAACATTAGTCCGTTGGTTCCGGCTGTCATTTGTAGATCTTTGATAGTGGTTATAATCCCGAAAGTTTGACAGCCAGTTTTATCAAGGGGTATCGTGTTGCCCAGTAACTGGCTTGTGGTGGTCAGATAGGCAATCGCTCCATGGAAAATACTGGTAGTTAGACTGGAAACCGGTCCCCGGAGAAGGCTAGGCAGATGATGATGAAAACTAACCTGTGTGTAAATATAGCTAGCAGCTGTGTGAGATGGTCAGATGACCGCGAGCCCATCGTAGCGAGCAGCAGCGCCGAATGACATCGCACCACCGCGGACAGCCAGGTGCACACCGACGCGCATCTGCAGGAGGAACGGTACAGTTAAAATAGGCCTTTGGTAAAAATGCTAAAAAGTACTTAAGGCTGAGTCTATAAAAATGGCAAAAAAATCATGTCTGTTGTATGGGAGCCCACTTAAGTATTTATTTTATTTTGTTTATTACTATTTGTTGTTATAGCGGCAACAGAAATACGTCATCTGTGGAAATTTCAACTGTTTAACTATCACGGTTCATGAGATACAGTCTTGTGACAGACGGATAGCGGAATCTTATAATCTAAAAAATAGCGAAAAATTTCAACGCCTATGGTGTCCAAAATCATCCTCTTTACTGTCTCCTGGAGTGATCTTTTAAGAGGTAACGGGGCCCCTTCCATGTGCTGGTGGTTATCACCGGGGTGGTTTTAGTGAGGTAAGAATCCCACACTCCCTGGTCTTTTCCCCAGTCCAAGCGCCTTTTGAAGGTTTCACCCCGTAAAAAAAAGGTGCTAAGCTCATAGTATCGGGTAGTAGTGAGAGAGCTACTACATTGCCCCTTATGACAAGTTAAGTAATACTTACTGGCTAGTCTTCCTTGTGGCCATGTCGGCCAGTTGTTCCAACAGCTGGGGCACATAGTCCGCCGGCAGGTTGCTCACAGTGCGCAGCGCGACCAGGGGATCGTCCTTCTGAAGGACTGTTAGTATTATGCTGGAAACGAAAAGGAATCCATTCATAAAACAAAAATCTAATAAGATTAACCGAAAAACTGGATCGTAATTACAATCTACAATATGATGGGTTATTCCATCAGAAATTTCTCAGGTTGAAGGCTCACCACATTTGACGTGGGATTAAAACTTAATAGGCGAAATGAGAGTGTAAATAGGTTCACCTCTGCCTAACCTTTCGTGGAATATAGGCGTGATGTAAGTATAGAGTTTCTTCCCCATTCTTCTTCACACGAAACTACCTTTTGAAAGAGTCAACTAGCATCATTTTAGTATATTATTTTAATTTACAATTTGCCGTTCAAAAGTGCCGCAGCCGCACGGGTTGATCGAACGCAATACTACGTTTGCTAAATTCAATCTGAGGATGGGTGACCGCTCGTAAAATGCCGTGACTCATCAGTGTCTTCGAAAGCACATTAAGCCGTTGGTCCCGGCTGTCATTTGTAGATCTTTGACAGTCGTTACGGGTAGTCAGAAGCTAAGGGGTAGTGTAATGTAGCGTTGCCCAGTAACTAGGTTGTGGAGGCCAGATAGGCAGTAGCTCCATGTACAATACCGATTTTCAGCTGCATCCAGTGAGATTGGTAGCCAACCCCAACATACTTGAGAAAAGGCTAGGCTGATGATGTTTTAATAGTCTAGTAACTATACCATTAAAAATGCACTTTTTACAATCATAGGATTATGTAAAAAGTGCATTTTTAAGATATCTTTAGAGAACCCCATTCTTTAGGCAGCATAGGTCTCTTGTCAACTGATTTCCTTTTCTTTTTAGTCAACATAAGATATTATCAAGCCTGAATTCCCTGAAGATTTAGGAAGAAGTGTACCTCTATAGTGCACCCACATTTCACCAGTTATTTTTAAGTCCCATGTAGCCACAAATCCATCCTCCGGGATTGCGGATAGGAAAACTAAATAACACTGTCTGACCCACCACCTACTAATACTACCAAAAAATAATTCTCACCCTTTATCCTTAGAGTGTAGTCCCTGTATCAACAGTTTCGTCAAGTTCTGACTGACTGCCGACTTGCCGCGACCCTTCACGTCCAGCGCCAGGTTCGCCAGTCGAGCTTCCATCGGCACTTCTACCTGTGCAACAGTAAAAAGGCATGTAAGTAAAGTGGAGAAGAACTTGATACCCGGATGGATAAGAACTTTATAACCGGATGGAGAAGAATTTGATAACGGGTGGAGAATAACTTGACACCCAGATGGAGTAAAAATTGTTAGACCTTAATGTTAAATTCTAATCTTTAGTGGTTTTGCGATTGAATGATTATTTCATAACATCTTGAGCTTGAGAGTTGTAATAGTGATTTTAATGATTATATTTCGAGAAATGTATGTTTGTTACGGTACGAAAGGACTTGAATACACGGCGTCATGATCACAAACAGTATTATTTTATTTATCCTGTAATATTTACATAAACTTCCATCTACTTGGTGTTTTTATTTATAACTTTCATTGCAATGAAAACAACATGTTTTGATTCTTTCACTTGCTATATAAAGGAAAAAGCATTATTCATATTTACTTCCATTAGTAAAGTGTCGATGATAGCACTAACCTTATCCCCGGGCGTGGCCCGCTTCCTGGCCACGCCCCCCAGGGGCTCCACGTAGGTGACCTGCGAGGCGTCATGCTCGCCGCGCACTTTGTTCACCTCGTTGGTTTGCTTGACTTTCTTCTTGGGTTCTTTACTGTCGCCGCGAATTAGGATCTGGGTTTTAGATTTTAGGTCGGGAGTCTGTGAAACAAACAATAAATCTATAATATAAAAATGTAACTGTTTACCTTGATCACGCCATAACTTGAGAACGACTTTACCGATTTCGTTCATATATTCTAATACTATGTAAACGGTTCTTTCGGAAAGAGAAATTAAGATAATTGCGCAGAAAATTAGAAAATTTCTGAAAACTTTATGATGAATGTAATCACATTCATCATAAAGGGGCGCAGCTAGTTATATATAACAATTAGGCAGACATCATTTCACGTCTTTTTCCTGTGGGTGTAAGCAGCAACTACAGAACGGCGCGGCGGCGCGGCCCCTGTTACGGTCCTTTTCCTCAGTCGAATGAAAGATAAGCTTAGCTTGCAGTGTCGTCGGTGTGGTCGGTGACCATATATAAGATAAGATTCGAAATCATCTGTATTACAAAAATCCATTCGACGTGCCGTGCCGCCAGTGGGCGCAGGGATTATGCTGTTGGTTCCGCCTGTTATACGAGATCTTTGAAATTCGTTATTGAAGCCCGAAAGTCTGACAATCAGTCTCTCCAAAGAGTATTTTGTAACCCAGTAACTGAGTTGTAGAGGTCAGACAGTTAGTCACTCCCACGTAAATCGTGGTATTGAGCTGGATCCCACTGGACTGGAATCCAACTAATGATGAGAAACTTACCACTCTCTCAAAGGTCAATACGGGTCCATTCCAGTAGCCCAGCAGGAGTTCCCCGGAGCGGGGTAGCCTGCAGCACTGGAGAGGTAGCGGACGAGCCTCACCGCTTGACACTTGGATGGTCACGGAAGGTTTGATAGGCTTTGACGATGTCCTGAGGGTGAAAAAGGTTTAAGAGTAATGGATTTATTTGTGAAAATTAATTATGTTTTAGTGACTTTGCTACTTGACATAATCTATTTATCTTCCTGCCCTTATCCTAGTGGAAGGGCCATGGAGGCACAAACTGATACAATGAGTTAAGTACATAATTCTGGACCAACATTGAAGTTTTTCGTTGGCTTTTTCCTCAATAGTACTTTTTTTTGTTTTTTTTACTTAAAACAGTAAAAAGTCATGAGATTTTTAATAATAAGTCAGTACTTTATGTCTCTCATTAAAATGATTATTTTATAAGGTAGCAAACATTTTTTTTTAATTTAAATTGTTTTAAGTTGCAATTTAAAAACAAAACATCAGTAACAAAACATATTACTTAGGAAAAATCGACGAAAATATTCAACTCTGGGGGTCCAAATCACCACCCTGTATTAATCATACAGAACCCCTTTTCACGCGAGTTCCACTCACACTTACCCAGTTATTCCCTTGACAAAAAAAATAATTAAACTTACCCATTTAACATGTGCCCATAATAATGCACCACACCACTCCTGGTAGTGGCTGCCAGGCTCAACCGTGTAGCACCATCTTCTGCCTTCACTTCTACGTCTACAATCCTGGGAGCGTCCTCCAGCACAAAGTTATATGAAGGTGTGGTGGTGGTGAGGGGTTTTGTGATTGATTTCCTGCGTTGTTTCTTGTGCGGGGTCTCGTCTCCGTTCTGCTGGGGTATGTTGTCTTCTGTTATTGTTACGTCCCAGAATGAGAGGAGGCGTTCGTTTCTGTGGAAGGTAGGAGTAATTTAATAGAATAGAAGAGTAAAGAGAGAAATAAGAGAATAGTCTTATTGGTGATGTTCTTCAGAAAGGTCAGGTGTGTAGTTGCGAGTACTATGCAACTCACCTTGTGACCAGCCGGACCAGCAGACCAGATGTATGAACGTAAACGAAGCAAAAGCAGTATCTAAGGATCGTAGCTGGCGTTCTGTACTTTCTGCCTTGCTTACATGCCTCATGGGGAAAAGGCGTGAGTTTATGAATGTATGTAATATTAATCACTCTTCGAGACTAGAAACTTTATGTGATTCCAGTATTCCCACAGAAATATTTTAAATTGATTATAATTTAGTCATACTTTAACGTATCAAAATCTTTACGCAAAATACGCGCTACGTCGTCGTGGAGTTGCGGAAATCGGCCCGTCTAACAATACAACGTATCATAATTAAAGTAAATTTTTTATCAACATACGAAACAAATATACGCCTTTGCTAATAAATGCAGATTGCAGAGTAAACTTGGTGAAACTATGTTCATTTAAGAGGAGCAAAAGGTATCAATCAAAGTTCTTTAGTAATAAAAAAAAAAAAAAAAAAAAAAAAAAAAAAAAAAAAAAAAAAAAAAAAAAAAAAAAAAAAAAAAAAAAAAAAAATAGGCTTCCTGCGATCTTCGCCAGAGCATCGGACTCTTTAAAGGGTGAATATACCCAAGCTACATCTTCCCATCATCTTATAACAATATGTCTATACTCACTGTGAACCCTCAATGAGCCAACACACATCATTTAATGTGGCTATTGTAAGTAATGCAGTAGGTGTTGCATTGTGACCCAAGTTCTTGACAACGGTCGCCTCACCGTCATGCAGTCGCCATACACGTACTTGGTATGATGCTGCCACCAGGAAACGAGCATTTGTGCTCTAGAAGAAGAAATTCCAGGATTACCTATTTATTGATTTGGTACTAAGATGCAATTTTGCCTACACCAAATTGTCGATTAACTAATTTAGGGTCGGTATATATCTGACGCAAATTGCGTCGCCTATTATCAGCCGCGTATTTTCTGTCAGATTTGTATGGACCCTTAAGAAAAAATGTTTATTTTCCTTAGTGATCTAATATTTTGACTAAGTTATGTACAAGCTAGTAAGGAACCCTTAGTAGTCGCATTTTGAGACTACTAGACCAAGGAGGCAATCATATAAATAAATAATGCTGGACAATCCACACAGCATAATCTAGCCCCAAGCTAAGCAGAGCTTGTGTTATGGGTACTCGATGGCTGATATACTTAAAACAATACATTACATAGATACATATATATCTACATAGTAAATACTTAGGAACAAATATTTGTAGATCGTACAAACATTTGTCCCAGGGCGGGAATCGAACCCGTAACCTCATACGTTGCAGGAGGACCTTCGCCCACCCCTCCACATCGGTTGTCAATAAAAACATATAAATGAAAAAAACTTTCATGCACTCACCTGTTTGTGCGGTACAATTTTGATGGCACACACATTATTTCCATGTTTATTCTTACTGTCAATGTTAACATTATACTTATATCTAACTAAGGAACTGTGCAAGTCCCACTCGCACACACTATTCTCCTTATTACAACTGTACAGGCCATACTTCCGATGCCAGTCTAGCGTACTTATAGCGCTACGGGTATTTTCATTTGATAGTATAGTTTCCACTTTTGCTTGTGCTACGGAATATATTAAAATCTTTCCAGTTGTTGTGCCGAGGGCTATACAATGTGTTTCTTCAGATAGGCTTTTTCGTTTTCCTCCTTTTTGTGGGGAACCCTGAAAATTTAGTTCATGTTTTTATCAATATTGAAGAGTTAATATTATTATCAGTGATTTTTCTCAAAGATATTTTGATATTTAACACCTTAAAGACCTGGTAACTGACATACAATACATTTTCTATTGTGTCTAGAAGGTGCTTAAGGTGGTAACAGGCTCAATTTCCACAAAAAAAACATTAAATTAGTGGTGTTCGAATGAAGTAGTTTATCAAGGTTATTTAAATAAAATTATAATGTGCCCAAATTATGTATTGAGGTTATATTTACATTTCATCTTGTTTTGTTTTAATGAGGACAGTTGGTAGAGCTTCTAAATTGGGACTTTAACTGTTACACAACCCGATACAAGTTAGTAAACAACGTATTAGGCCCAGGAATTTACGAAAAAAGGTGATTTCAGAGTTTACCAAAACAACCACTCCCGTAACCTAACAAGTAGATTTAGCACTTAAACATTATATGTTAGGAGTTACATGGAAAATTAAGGTTTTAAGTGCAGTAAAAGCTCCAGGTAAAGCAAATATGTGTAATCATTTATAAAAACCACGTGTTGTACGTACCGCTGACTGTGCTACCGAAATCCATTGCAAACAAGAAGGCGGTGAGGTCAAATGTAAGTCAGGCGTATACTCCTGTTTGAGTACGTTAGTTTCTGTATCCCATATCCTCAGTCTACCATCCTGGGTGATGGCAGAATAATATTTTCCATCATCGGAAAACGCCGCCTCTGCCATGGTTCATTCTTGACTGACAGCTGACGTTCCGTTCCGTTCTTAACTTTCGACGGCAATATTTAGAAATCATCACCTAGTGACGGTATAAAAGTGCTTTAATAAAAATCTGTTGATAAAAATATTGTACAGTATTCTGATTCATGGAAAATAAATCAAATCAAGTTTTTGAACGGTTTAGGTACACTTCATGAATACCACAAGTTCACAATAAATTAATGAATAAGAAATTTGTAAAATGGTTAATAAGTATAGCGAAGAACGTATCGTAAATTCAAAGAAACTGACAATCATATTAAAATGTTGGCATACTGAAAAATAATATAGGTGCGTTCACCTATTTAATAAATTTACTCAGTAAATCAAAATTCTAAACAAATAATTTGGAAAGAATCTAGCCTAAAGCGGGAAAATGTACAAACTAATTTAAGAAGATATTAGGCAAAAGTCTCATTGGCAAATATAATTTTGCAAGTCCTTTCCAAGTCTGATATAATAAGGTCACTGATCTTGCACAATGTCTTTGTGTTGCCAAATCGATAATACAATCAATTGCCAATCGCAGTGTCGTGTCGGACGTCACTAGCAGCTGTCACGTCTGACATTTATTGTATAGAATTCGGAGCCTTTCGAGTTTTCATAGTTCGTTTGCGCTCGATGTTGTAGGTGGAGTTCATATTTTTTTAGTTTTTGCGCTCTCGTTCCACTTTTCGAAAGTAATCTTTTATCATTTCAAAATTCAATGCTGTGTGGTGTGATTACCTTGTTGTTTGGTTTCTAAAGTGATGTGTGAAGGCTGTACTAAAGTCTGAATGTGAATAATATGATGTCACTTTTATTCTGCGTGATACCTTGAAAACATGAGTGTTAGTGTTGAGGGGGACGTGTCGAGCCCCCTGTCGGACGGGCAGGACGCGACGATCTCCAAATCATCGTCCGACAGCTTGAAGATAGACGAGGAACCTTGTCAGGATGAGAAATCGGAGCCTAGTACTCCAAAACCGCATCCGATGGCCTTTACCATCGATTTCGGCGCTGCAAAGCCCGTTGACACCCGGAAGCTGGAAGAGCTAGCAAAGAAGTCGCAGGCTCGGCATCAGAGAGTCCAGTCCATGTCGGCTAGTCTAACGAGGCCCAGTCCAACGCTCGCTCGACCAACGATGAGCGCCAAGCTCCCCCGCAAAGCTCAAGGGTACAACTCTGAAGGTTATTTCTCTTCAGACCAGGAAGACAGCGGTCTATCCGGTTCCGTAAAGCTCCGGAACAGTCCATTAGCACAAAATATTACGCACATAACATCTCCTACTACAAATAGATATATGAAATCCCCTGTCACTGATTCTGTCCTGCCAAAACGCATGTCCAAAAGTCCTATAGTTGATTGTATTATGTCTAGAAGTGAAAACTTCACATCTCGACAGGGCCTGAACTTGCCATTAAAAGGGAATTTGTACATGAGAGATGTACATAGAACCCCAAGCTATGGTAACATTAATAGGCATGCTATGGCTGACATTATTGATCAGAGCCCCGAGGGAGTAATGTTAACTGACATATCAAGTCCTGAATTAGATATTTTGACCCCAGATAATGGTTTGTCTACTCCAGAGAACTCAAAAAGTCCTATGATACGCAAAAGTAGAGCCTCTTCTGAAACCCCAGATTTGTTCAAGAAGTGTATTACAAAAGAACCATTGTATATTGAAGATGATGTTGATGGCCAGTCTGATAACTCATCAACTGGTACTTATACGATAGAAGGGGATAATTACACTGAAGAGCAGAAAGCTAGAATGAGCATTGATAGAACTTTTGGTACGGATCAGCGCAATAAAGCTGTTGAAGAAACTCTAATGAAAAAAGGTAGTGAAACCGATCCAGAATTAGTTTTCGACTTCCCTAACTCCCAAAGAGTAATTACAAAAGAGCCTAGGAGAGACATAGGCCTCCGTAGTCCATTATTAAACCAAGCTTTTGAAATACCAAAAGTTTCTAAAGATAAAAATGTTTTGGAGATCTCTTGCTGTTACGAATCACCCACTGATAATGATTTAGCAGCTCAGACATCAAAACAAATCAAGTCCACGCGGAGCTACTTAGAAAAAATAAAAAATAGAGTGAAAACCATCACAGAAAAAACATTTACCAAGACTCCTCCAAAACATGACGACTGTGACGTTGGTAGCTTCACGTCCGTCACAACTTCAGGAGTTTTATCCTCCCGAATCCCTCCCAAAATAGCACCAGTACTACGTAGGTGTAGTTTAACAAAATCTGATATAGACCAGACTGATTACATCCATCGGTTGTCACGAGAAACTTCTGTACCAGTTTCTTTACCAAGTAGCAAGATAGGGTTAGAGGACACGAAATTTGAGAGTACTGCGTTAAAGAACGCTCAGAAAGCTTTGAGGGATGAATGTGGGGTTAGTACTGACATGAGTCCCGAGGAACTTGTTGGCAAACTGTCGTATTTGAGCCTTAACCGGTGTAAAGGAGATAAGACTTGGATCCAGGACTGGGCTGAAAGTGTCAAGAAGTATAACACAAATACATTGAGCAGATCGGATATAGTACTTGACGATAGGCCGCCGTTAAGTCCTAGACAACTGCCAATAAAACGTGAGTTTTTTTTTAAATTACTTATATTTTTCATGCAGTACTTGCCTGTTTTATTGTGTGTGATAAACTGTCTCCACCTACATAGGTGTTTCAGAAAGTCGAAATTTTAGGTGATTTGAACTGATTTGTATCCCTGCCGCCATAACTTCCTTTAAATATATTTGGTAACCAATTTTCAACTAATTAAAAAAGAAGCTACTTCAATACCAACCACAAACATAGTGTTCTTTATTTAAAAATAATGTATTAATAGTATTCCTGCATACAACATACTTTTAGAATGTAATGTCGTGATGGCAAAGTGGTACAGAACTTGCCTGTCGTGCACCACGCGTTGGGTTTAAATCCAGGCAAGCACCATGTGACTTTCGATTCATATTTTCATATGAAGCACAGATGCCATGGGTAGGCTGAGTGACCATCTAGTTTTTGCTACCCTTCAAGCGTTAAAGGAGAAGTATTATACAAGTTTTCAGCTTGCTTCAAATGCCTACCCAAATAAGTCTATCAGCTCTGCAGCTAGTACTTTCTAAGTTTATCTTCGACATAACTAACATCCGTAAGGGATACATCGCGAGGAAACCTATAAAACTATTACCAGTATAAATCTAAAATCGAATCAGAATCCAATAAGATTCTAATATTGTCCCACTGAATGGCAAAGGCCTCTATTCATACGGAAAAGCTTAGGCGTGGTCACCACACTTGTTCAAGCAGCCAGCCCTCTTTATTTTAAGACATACTTCTTAGTTTCGTTTTTGCTCACCGACTCCTTGGGTCAAGCACTCGCAACCCAAGTCTGTCAAAGCCCTAATTTAAAACGTCATACGTTACGTCCAAAGTACACCTAAAACATCACCAGTTGTGTACATCGTCAGTCGACTGTCAAATAATCTTAATGACACGCAAACCACATCAATTTAGCTTACGACACGTCGTGTAGACATTCACGAATCATTTGCAATACACTATTAACCTTAGTAAATCTCCCGGCTTTGTAATCAATCACGATTGCATGCAGTCACTGAACAGATAGGTTTTAGAAGTACAACTACGCAGTACCACTCCAAATTGCATTTCAAAAGCAGATCGTACAGTATAGAAAAGTGTTCTTTAAACATCTATGTTGGGATCGAATTCCAGTTTAACCGCATGCAGCTGAATATTGGTATTTTATATGGAGCGACTGCCTATTTGACCCCCACACTTTGGTATCTGGATAACGCGATACCCTTTCGTAAGACTGTGCACCAGACTTTCGTGTTTCTTACAAAAAAGGCTGTAGCATATAAATAGTCCTACTTCATAAAAGAACAACGATCTCTGGTGAGAACTATTTAAACCCCCTGAAAACTTAGTCGGATCATTTGAGATCTACCTGGACACGCAATACCTTGGCTAACTTGGAAATCTCTAAATAGACCTCAAACCCAAGTAGGCCGGACCAAAGATAATCTGCACAGATGGGGAACATGAACGGAACTTGTGGATGTTGTCTTTGGTCTACCTGTGCACTTGATCATCTTGTAATTGTGTCACTGAGCGGAGTTCACGTAGCTGATTTTTGGGCTAAACATATTTGAACCTTTTTACATCGATATGCTTAGAAAAATATAAACACTAGATCTTTACGATTTCATACTACTAATACCAGGTTTTTTTGCCATGTTTTCCTTCGCCAGGAAGACAGTCTTCAAAGACGAATTCGCACCGAGAATAACTTATATTATGCCCATGAGGTTTCACAATGAATACACGCCTGTATTTTAAAGCTTTCATAAAGCCAGCCAAATCAACCTTGAGATTAATAGCATAGTCTCCAGTTTCTATGCTTGATACTTCAGCTAGAGTAATCACTTAGCTTTGTACACGAAGTAATATCATCCTTATCCCAATTTATTTGGGGTTGGCGCAGTATGTCTTCTTCTTCCATACATTTCTATTTGCCGTCAGGAGTCACCTCCTTCCTAGACATATCATCTTTCACACAATCCATTTATCGTTTCTTTGGTCTCCCTCTATTCTTGTAACCCTCTACATTCATACACAAAACTATCCTCACAACATGATCCTCATTCCTTAGCATCACATGTCCATACCATGACAACCGATTTCCGCACCACTTCCCGGTATCAGGCGCCACTTTCAGACTTCCTCTTATATACTCAATTCTTATTCTATCCATTCGCGTAACACCACACATACCCCTTTTTAGCATTCGCATCTCAGCTGCATTCAGCTGCTTTTCATTCGTCCCTTTTGTGGGCCAACATTCTGATCCCAGTACACGAAGTAATACTGCTCTAAAAAGCCACCCCATGTTAAATTAGTCTAACAAGAAGAGGCAAACTTTGTAAATGGGCGGTATAATAACAATATTCAAATTAGAAGCGATCGATCAATAAACGACGATACAATTTTAAAGAAACATGCTAGCTTGCACTCTCTTGACAGGGGTTCTCTATCGAAATGCTCTTTACGAACGTTGAATTTTGTTTGACTCCTTTCACCATTGAAAGATTGATCTGGGAAGAAGTGGCTTAACAAACGCCCCAGCTCCCGATGGGTCACCGGATATTATGTCCTGTGTGCCTTGATACCTGCAAGCTGTAGAATTTGATGGACCTTAATGATGGCGTCGAACTCGTAGCTAAGTTCTGCTCCAACTTTATACAAACGCTAAGAAAAAAAATGCCCCAGTTGTTACCAAAAGCGTCATTACCAATCGGGATTTACAAATAAAACTATGTAAATTAGGGATAAAATAATATAGGTAACTACAAGTATATTGTTGACCTCATTTTTCCCGTTGTCATTTATTTAATGATACTCCTTGCTTTTTCCTTAATTTTTAATTGAGAACGAACTTAATCATGTTTAGGTACAACAATAAGTCAAGGTACACCTAAGTGCACTCACTTTTGTGCTATTATTAAATCGGTTATCAGTGGTACAATTATGTCCACGTGACAAGATAAGTCAGATGTCGCGAAATGATTCATACATAACGCAATGGGCGAATCTCATGAGGAAAAGCGTGGTATAATTTCTCGTGAGTGTTATGAACACAGCTGCTATGATCAGGTACCTCTCGGGTATCAAAATACTTGAGGAAAGGTGGTTACTAATTAATGTAGTATTCCATGCACTTGATTGGATGTCGAATCGTGTGGTAAGAGGAAATTATTCTTTCTCCTTCTAATTATTTCATTCAATTTCTCTCGTCAACATCTGCCCGAACTTTTCCCAACCATGTTGGTTTCCTGTCTAATTTTATGCAGCTGAATACCAGTATTTTATAAATAAATAATGCTGGACAATCCACACAGCATCATTTAGCCCCAAGCTTGTGTTGTGGGTACTAGATGACTGGTATACTTAATACAATACATTAGATAGATAGATATTTTTATTATACATAGTAAATACTCAGAACACCCGGAACAAATCTTTGTAGATCGTACAAACCCAAACTTTTTGTCCCAAAGCGGGAATCGAACCCGCAACCTCCTGCCACGCACGCGGACATTCGCCCGCCGCGCTACATCGGTCGTCATATATATATATATATATATATTTTACACGTATTGACTGCCTATCTCATTTCCACAACCCGTTTACTGGTTAACACGATGACTGGTTGTCAGACTTTCGGGCTCCCGACTACCGATTGCAAATCTTTGACATACGTAACGCATGTCAAAGATTTGCAAATGACAGCCGGGACCAACGGCTTAACTTGCTTACGTTACTGAGCCATCAATTCAAATTTCATTAACAAATAACAACGGGAAACTGTGTGGTCTACAATACTCATAATTTTGACGGCACTGTTGGCGCAGTGGCTGAGCGATCGACTGCTGCGCCGCGTGTCGTGGGTTCGATTCCCGCACGGAACAA
Source organism: Phlogophora meticulosa (assembly GCA_905147745.2). Taxonomy (NCBI): domain Eukaryota; kingdom Metazoa; phylum Arthropoda; class Insecta; order Lepidoptera; family Noctuidae; genus Phlogophora; species Phlogophora meticulosa. The sequence goes on along the minus strand of LR990543.1, from coordinate 10,041,010 downwards.
ATATTTGTATGGCCTACAGGTAGTTGTTCCGGGTCTGGCTGTTTGTGTATGTGAGTTTGAATGTTTGTAAACGCACCCACGACACAGGAGAAATTCCTAGTGTGGGGCAACGTTTTAAAAAAAAAAAAAAAAAAAATTACCTATATTATTTTCCCTTTAATTTACATTTATTTATTTATTTAAGGACTTTGGAAGACTTACAGCTAAATACAATGGTAATAAATAACAGCATGATTATCTGACAGCCAATTACAAGTCTTCACGTCTAGATCTTGTGTAGTATAAAGTACTGTGGAACAAAGTATACACACCACCAAATAGGGCTAAAAAATAAAATAAAAGTAAAATATGAAAGTAGATCATCACCTAAAAATTTGAAATTACGACAGGTTGTTAACAATAAGAAACAGAATGTTAAGATAATCTAAGTTTTAAAAAAGTTCAATGTTAAACACTTTTTTACCGAGCTCACGCTAGTTTCAAAAATATCAAATTCAAACTGCCTGCACACCTTATAAAATACCTACTCACACGCACAACATACGAATTTTGCCTATAGTTAGTAGTTGCAAATGGTACTTGTAATGGTGGATTATACCGTTTGGACTTATTTGGAACGTTGAAGTAGAAAGTTGACAATATATCAGAACAGTTTATGTCACCCTGAACCGTTTTCAATAGAAATATACAGTCAGAGATCTCACGACGTTTAACCAGTGGTAAAAGATGGTATTTTTTACAGAGGTTGAGGTAGTTGTTAGACTGATACGGCACCCTTTGATGAAAGCATAAAAAATTTATAAATCTTTTTTGTATGCGCTCAATACGGTCAATATATTTGTGATAGCATGGATTCCATATTTCACTTGCATATTCCAGGTGGCTTCTAACAAAAGTACAGTATAGAATCTTTAACGTCTTGGCTTGAGTGAAGCACTTGGATAATCGCATTATGAAGCCCAGGGATTTAGATGCTTTAGCGACAATGGCATCAACATGCTTATCAAATATAAGTTTGGAATCGTGATGAACCCCCAAATCACGGATAGTACTACATCTAGGTAATATATGTCCGCCAAGAGTATATGTTGTGGCTAAAACTGAACGTCCACGGGAATACGTTACAACTGAGCATTTAGTGGGATTGAGATCAAGCTTACTTTTTTGGCAGTATACTTCAAGACAGTGCAAGTCGGTTTGAAATGCTGACATGTCCGCGGTCGATGATATGGTAGTATAAATCTTCATATCGTCAGCGAAGCACAATAGTTTCGCTGTGGTGAAACATGAATCGATGTCGTTTACGTAGATGATGAATAACAATGGACCGAGCAACGAACCTTGGGGGACGCCGCTAGGGACTGTAACCCAGCTAGATATGTAATTGTTTAGTACAACAGCTTGCGACCTGTTTTCTATGTAAGACGAAAACCATCTAAGTAAGTCCCCGCGTATACCGATGCCCACTAACTTCCGTAATAGGACGACATGGTCGATTCGGTCGAAACACTTACTGTAGGTTGTACATGTTGTAATATGTAATTTCGGGTTAGTGAAGATGGGGCTACCTTGTCAGTAAAGCTGGCGAGTTTCTTCCGCCAATTATTCCCAGCTGTAATAATTTTTTGACGTTCGAAAAGTGCATTTCAAAAGCTTATCTCTGTAATGAGAGTGCAAGGCAAGATGTTTATTTATAATTGTATCGTAGCATATCGATCGTTTGCTGCTAATTTACTGAGATATCGTTATCATAATGCCTTTTGTTCTGTCCGATACTAAATGACGTTGTTGTCGTAGATAAGAACGTTTTGAATGATGTTTAGTTCTATACACGCGTGCCTAATCGTGTTTGCGATAATAGTCTTCTAAAGACTGCCTTAATGCTAATCGATGGGTGATCTAGTTGGCCATGAGCATGATCCACTAGGCTATGGCGATAAAACAAGGTCTGAAGATCTAAGCGTAAAGGCAACGAAGATATTGTATATAAACTTATTTTGAGCAAGACCATTACGTATGCAGCTCATTGGAAGACATAAAAACTACGTAGTATAAAACCGCAACATCACATCAAGCCATAGCGGAAAATTAAACTGAACACCATCACATAAACGATTGATAATATCATCATCTGCCTAGTCTTTTCCCAACTATGTTCCCACTATCTAATGGGTGCTAAGCCCCAGACATGCAATACTAGGGCCTTTTTTGATACGTTGACTGATAACCAAACGGATGGTATGAGCCAGTAATGCAAGGTGCTTGTCTCATCATCCATCATCATCTGCCAAGCCTTTTCCCAACTATACACCATTAACTGGAGCTATAGTTCTTGTTACAGGTATAGTAAAATGATTCCATAATTTTATTATTTTTTATTGGGGTCAGCTTCCAGTCTAACCGGATACAGCTGAATACCGGTTGTGAGTGAGTGGCCTATCTAACCTCCACAACCTAGTTACTGGATAACACGTTACCCCTTAGAGTGGTTGTCAGTCTTTCGGGCTTCTGACTACCCGTAACGACTGTCAAAGATCTACCAATCACAGCCGGGACCAATGGCTTAACGTGCTTTCCGAGGCATGGTGGAGTCTCGATATGTTTCGAACGGTCTCATCTACAGGCTGAGCTCGGCAAGTGGAGCTTAACCTTCAGGCGATTGAAGGTGCAGCTGTTTTAATTAGCCACGAGCTCTTCATAGATAGATAGAAAGCGCATACATTTATAAAACACCTTTAAGTTTCCCTTAAAATATCCATGTAGAAGTTGCAGTAAATGACGAAATTGAGCCACTTATAATACGCATACTGGCATAGTTTCTAACGCTCAACAATGTCCTTATTTGAGATAAACGGAGCGAGACATGGAAAATGACTGTCGTGCTTGTAAACATTTTGCTCCCAACTTGGTTCGAAAGTGTGTCATCTCATGTCAGTTGTTTTGTCTATCTGATAACTGATATAAATATGCGATAGTGGTATCCTCTCAACCTTGGTATCGTGAGGTACTAGATATAGAGCTTTTTGTGTACGGGTTCATCCCAGAGAGTGCTACATAGATCACCATATCTACTTGTACTGGTGTGCAAACGGCTTGTGGCTATGTAGTATCAGCCACACGGGTCAATCTTCAAGGTGAGCAACGCTGGCCGAGCTCCATAGAAGGGTAACCACCTTCCGAGACGTAGCGTAGAGGGCTACGCTTCACAAAGCATCTTAAACTATTCTTCGCGGCTGTTATTCTTAAATCTTTGACAGTTGTTACGGGTAGTCAGAAGCCGGAAAGTTTGACAACCAGTCTTATCAAGAGGTATCGTGGTATACATTAACTGGGCTGTAGAGGTCAGTTAGGCAGTCGCTCCATGTGAAATATTAGTATTTAGCTAGATCCGGTTAGACTGGAAGCCGACCCCAATAAAAAATAATAAAATTATGGAATCATTTTACTATAATACCTGTAACAAGAACTATAGCTCCAGTTAAAGGTGTATAGTTGGGAAAAGGCTTGGCAGATGATGATGGATGATGAGGCAAGCACCTTGCATTACTGGCTCACACATTTCTATTTTATCTGTTTGGTCATCAGACAACGTATCAAAGCCCTAGTATTGCATGCCTGGGGGCTTAGCCCCCATTAGATAGTGAAAAGGCGTTACTTTTTCTTATCGATAAACCGGCTAAGTGCGTGTCCGACCAGGCACTGTGAAGAGCTTCTTAGTAATATTATACACACATACACAACGTTAATTTTAGTGACCCTTCAAATTAAGTTTGTATATTATCACATACAAAAACAAAATTATGTCTGTGGTTGCAGCCGAAAATATCCCTTATTCACCAACTATTGACGTTAACAAATAAAAGTCACTTAGAAAAGAACTAAAAGTATCATGGTAGTATTTGACGGCACGGTTGAGCGTTTGACTACTGCGCCGCGTGTCGTGGGTTCGATTCCCGCACGGAACTAATGGCCTACAGGTAGTTGTTCCGGGTCTGGCTTTTTGTGTATGTGATTTTGAATGTTTGCAAACGCACCCACGATACAGGAGAAATTCCTAGTGAGTAGCAACATGTAAAGAAAATAAAACGAACTATGGGGTCCATTGCTGTTCACTGACATTGTTTTTACATCCGTCTGTCACATTTATGGGGTACACAGTAACACCACTAATACATTTTTTCCTAAGTTTACTACGTTATTGTTTAACAGTACATACAACAGACATTGCTTCAACATTTCTTAGATACCTTGCCAATAGTCTGGAAGTAAATTGACGGACAGGGCGAAATTATAAGGGTTTGCCATTGGGCTAAGGAAGCTTAACAACGACGTTAGCTTTCAAGAAGACTTGTGATTGGCTGTCAATCACATTTTCAAATTCTTAGTCTGTTTTGTTTAGCTGTAAGTGTTTTAGAGAAAATCTTCTATTTACATAAGTATACAAAAATTGTAACAGGCCGATGTCTGTACATTATAGAAATTGAAGAAAAGCTAATATGAGGAGTCTTTATTAGAGCAACAGAAGTCAAAACTACAGTTTGTTTGTCTATCTGTCGGTATGTTTGTACTCGCATCACGCAAGAACTACTGCATGGAATTGAATGCAGTTTTCATTGATGTATTGCTAGAGGTCTAACTTAATATATAGGCTCCTTTTTTTCTACATTACACTCGTAGGAAATCAGGCTTCGCTCGCGTTAGGAAGTGGGGGGATAGAAAAAAACAAAAAGTAGCCTATGTCACTCTCCATCCCTTCAACTATCTTCACTTAAAAAAACACGTCAATTCGTCGCTCCGTTTTGCCGTGAAAGACGGACGAACAGACACACACACTTTCCCATTTATAATATTTATTGTGGATACAGCATCCGTAGGTTTGCGTTCGCAAAATCCGAAAAGTAATCGATAGATTGACTTGAATTTTTGACAGGACGTTGCATTTTTACCCAAGAGTCTTAATACATACTTTGTATCCCAAAGTTCCTTCGGGAACGTGAAATTCGAAGCGTCCGCGAAGTCCACATAACAAACAAAAGACTGTGCCACGAGTAATCATGGCCGGGTTAGTTAGTTAGTAAATAACTCAACTAAAACGCCTTTCTATTAAGAGGGTGCATCCTAAAAGTTGGCAACGTCGTAAATAGCTGTCAAATATTTACCTGTTTCGATTAATTTGGAAATAATAATGTATGGAAATAAGAAATTTGGCTAACCAATTGACTAGAATATTAATAATGAATTGCAATTATAACATTGGATTTGATGTTGTACCCGTTTTAGGTGAAAAAAAGGCATTTGGAAAGTTACCAAATACTTTTTTACATCTAAAACTAACTATTCGGTGTTACGATATTAATCATTGCAATTCATAATCAATATTCTAGTTCGCTAGTTAGCCACATTTTTTATTTCCATACAGAAATATTATCAAATTAATCAAAACAGCGAAATATTTGACATCTATTTGCGACGTTGCCAACTTTCAGAATAAACCCTCTTAACATTACGTTCCTAAAACTTGTAACCACTCAATGCGGTATTGTCATCAACAATCACCACATACCTTTCCGTTCGTTTCCCTTTCGAACGAGCTCGTGAAATATTTATGAGTATGTGTGGACCATACTGTTGAATTTATGAGCGTGCTGTGAGTGACCGGCAGACAAAAGATTTGAGTGCGTTTGCTTGGGCGTTGACGTCTTATGGGTTTCTATATCTTGGTGATCGGTGTTAGTTTAGAGGAGCTCGTGGCTAAATAAAAACAGCCGCACGGGTTGATCGGAGGTTAAGCTACGGCTGCCGATGTCCGTCTGTGGATAGATGAACAGTCTTTAATTTTCCATGTAATTTCAGATACAATGTTTCATGAATAAATTATTTTAATAATTAGAAGTAACATATCGAGACTCCTCAGTGCCTCGGAAAGCACGTTAAATCTAAAAATAAAAATAGATAGCCCAACTCTTGGAGAATATTCAACATCACGCTACGTCCTTTATTAAAAGCGGGCGAAACCGAAAGGCACAGCTAGCAGCAATATAAATCTGAAATCGCCAACCCGTGGAGCAAGCGTGGTGAATAATGCTCATGCCTTCTCTGTATAAGAAGGAGCCTTTGCCCTGCAGTGGCCCAGTAATAGACTGACACTACTACTAATAAATCACTTACAAATTCTTAAACGAGGATATCATTCTTTTCGCTTCTATATAAAGACGGCCAAAGCTTTTTCCTCGAATCGGAAAGAAGCAAATGATAGTTTTATCGATTGTTACGAACAAAGAAATTCTAAAGTTCTATTGTAAAGACAAAGGGTTGAATTTGATACGGAAATAGACACCCATAGAGTACACCTGCAGTTTTTCCCTCGCTATTCATGTGTATGTCCGGTGACTGAATATGTGTAATTTGGCGCAGGTGGAGGGGTATTATCGGTTATTAGGTCTTGCTATAATTCCTAGGGGAGGTTTATTTAATTAGGGTGAACATGAAATGTAATATGTGTGGAATCAAGAGGTGGTAAGTTGATTGAAAAGGTAGCAATTGAGCACAGATGTCTAATATTTCCAGAATTCTCTAATCAATATTTTGAAAATGGAATTCGAGCTCTCAGTGTCTAGAAAGATGAAATTAAAAGCCAGCATTTAAAGTATAGGAAATAGATCATGAACTATCTATAAACTTACGCCTTTTTGGCATGGAGGTAGACAGAAACAACAGAACGTTAACTGTTATGATCTTTACAAACTCCTTTGGCGTCTTGTACGTTCATACACATTAATAATTTTTAGATAAAGTTTTCAGACACAGAACCTCGTCCGAAATTCTGGCAACTTGAATCATTACACGTGTTTAAATAAAAAGGAGCATAGACAATATAGTACTGTTACCACCTCATTGTCTAGACATTTGGCGGCTACAGGCCACCTAGAAATAAATAAAAATGTCAACAATAATTTCAAAGACTGGACCATTGACCTAGGTCGATAACTTAAAGGGCGTGAACCAATGTCTATTTGTGTCAGAATTTAGTAACATTGACCTTTGTAACATTATTTATGCTTGGGGCAAGTTTATCGTCTTCTTCCTTGTTTATATGGCGTTGACCACTGGTCTTTCTTTCTTGAAACATTGGTCTTGATAGGTCCTTCGTAGTGATAGACGTTCGAATTGATATTTTTGCACAATGATCTGATTTTAAACACAGAACTGCGCATCATTCTTATCCTGCCCTTATCCTAATTCATTTGGGGTCGGCGCAGAGTCTATTCGTCTTTCATACATCTCTGGTGTTCGTCTCAATAGTTACCTCCTTTCTAATCATATTATCTTTCTTGGGTCTTCCTCCACTTGTGTAACCCTCCACATTCATACACAAATTTTACTCACAACATAATCCTCATTCCTCCGCATCACATGCCCATACTGAAACTGATATAAAAATCTTAATAATAGGTCTTTACCTATGAAATTGCCGTTTTGTATGAAAAAATTTAAATGAATTTTTTTCATGTATTTTTTATTTGTATTAATCGAAGTAATCACCCATGCAATCAATGCATCTTTGCCAACGCAGTGGCAGTTTATTGATGCCCTTCTTAAAGAAATCAGCTGGACGGGAGGCAACAAATTCTTCAAAGGCATTTTGTACTGCCTCTCGGGTATTGAATTTTTTTCCCGCCAAGAAGTTATCCAAATTCTGGAAAAAGTAGTAGTCTGTAGGCGCAAGGTCTGGTGAGTAGGGCGGATGACGGAGAGCTTCCAACCCCAGTTCTTGCAACTTGGAGACCGTCTGCTGTGCAGTATGAGGTCGCGCGTTGTCGTGCAGGAGCAGCGGAGACGACCGATTGACCAATGCTGGTTGGAGATGTGCCAGCTTCTCCATCATTGTGTTCAATTCTTCACAGTACACATCTGCAGTAATGCTCACCCCGTTTGGTAAGAAGCTGTGTTGAATCACACCGGCGCTAGACCACCAAACAGTGACCATCACTTTTCTTGGGGTAAGTTTTCGTTTAGGGCATTGTTTAGGTGCTGAACCAGGATCCAACCAACTTGCTGAGCGCTTGCGGTTATCAAACAGAATCCATTTTTCATCGCAGGTTACAATGCGGTTCAAAATTCCTTCATTTGTGTGTCTGTTGAGCAGTGCAAGGCACGTCTCGACGCGTACTTCGCGCTGGCGATCATTGAGTTCGTGGGGCACCCATTTGTCAAGCTTTTTTACCTTGCCAATTTGACGCAAATGGACCAATATTGTTTTGACGCTAACGTCGAAAGCTGCTGCTAATTCAGCCGTAGATTGTGTATCATCAGCTTCCACAATCGCCTTTAATTCGTCATTGTCGACCAAAGTCTTCGGACGACCGCGAGGTTCATTTTTCAGGTCGAAATTTCCAGAACGGAAGCGAGCAAACCAATAACAGGTAGTGCGTTGGTTTGTAGTGTTAGCTCCGTAAACGTCGTTGATGTTGCGTGCCGCTTGTGCCGCGTTGCTGCCACGACGGTACTCATATTCCATAATTACTCGAATTTTTAACGTATCCATGATGACGAAAAAGATTTAAATGCGATGAAAATGTAACACTAATCAATAAACAAATGACTACTTTTGGAAAAAAAAATCCATGTTTTTAAAATAAAATTAATTTGAAATTAGAATTCTTAGCCAAACAAAAAATATTTTGATTTGAAATGGCCAGTACTGCAGAACGGCAATTTCATAGGTAAAGACCTAATATATATAAATTACGTGTCACGTTGTTTGTCCGCTACGGACTCCTCAACCACTGAACCGATTGTAACAACATTTTGCACACAGTGTGTTTTTTGGTCAAACTTAAAAGAGAGGACAGTTTTTATTTTGATTATTGACCTCAATTTTTATTTTTTATTGCAGATTAAATATTTTCCTATGATAAGTTCCATACATTTCTAACATATGGCTCTGTAACTTAACTTTTGAGGCGGTGCAAAGTTCGCCAGGACAGCTAGTATAATATATGGTGGAAGGGACATGGACGTACAAACTGATACCATCATTTCAGCACACGATTCTGGACCGTGATGTTATTATTCGACGACACGGTTGGCGCAGTGGCTGAGCGATCGGCTGCCGCGCCGCGTGTCGTGGGTTCGATTCCCACACGGAACAAATATTTGTATGGCCTACAGGTAGTTGTTCCGGGTCTGGCTGTTTGTGTAAGTGACTTTAAATGTTTGTAAACGCACCCACGACACAGGAGAAATTCCTAGTGTGGGGCAACGTTTTTACAAAAGAAAAAAAAAAAAAAAATATTGATCTTAAGTTCAAAAAGTCATGACAATTTTTGTTAATCTGTAAATTTACTTTTCCTTGAAGATCTCATTGGGTTAGGTATACATTATGATTTTCTCATCATCATCATCATCATCAGGCTATACAAGTCCACTGCTGGACATAGCCCTCTCCTAATGAGCGCCATAGCGCCCTGTCTTCAGCTTGCGCATCCAGCGTCTGCCTGCAGTCTTTCGCAGATCGTCATCCCAACTGGTCAGAGGGCGTCCTACACTACGTTTGCCGAGTCGCGATTTTTGATATTTTCTCATGACTTTTTGCAATTCAAAGTACACATAAAATACATGTAAACACATAAAATGATAGAAAGGCGACGAACTTATGGTATATGGGTGTGCGTAGATCCCTCTTTAAACTTTAATCCTTTTAAGTCTCTTTCAATTCACATATCATAAAGAAAGCATAACAAACAAATATTTATCCTGTTACAGCTAAAATTATAAACTGATAGTGTTTCCTACTACTCACATAAATAGAAATACTGACTTCAAACGTGATTTTGACGTTTATGATAATTTACGCACTGACGCACTCCTAACATCTGTGTTTGAAACTTTTTGATGGCAGCTTGTTTGCGTGCTATAAACTCGGAAACAGCTGGACTTGTGTTGGTTATTTTTGTTAATCGGAAATGATAGTAACCTTGGAGAGAGCGTAACCACGTTATAACACAGCTGTAGTCTTTCGATCGATGAGAAAAGTTGGTAAGATCAAACGCAAATTCTAAAGCCCCGAATGGCTAATGTCACGATTCTGAAAAGCTGAATATCTTACCACCTGTGTGAAGTTAGCCCAGCACTTTTTGAAATTCGAATTTTGGAAAGTTGTGCTGAATTGTGCTTGACTTGTGCTGACTTGTGCCGTTGACCGGCCGCTCTTAGCTGCAACGGTTTTCGAAAAAATCGCAAAAATAAAAAAATTGATCAGCCCAGCACTTTTGAGATATCGGTATTTAAAAAATTGTGCTGGATTGTGCCAAGTTTGTGCTATCTTGTGCCGTATTCGGTTTTTGAAAAAGTCGAAAAAATGTTGAGGGAAAAAAAAAATAAAATCCGGCCCAGCACTTTTGAGATATCGGTATTTAAAAAATTGTGCTGGATTGTGCCAAGTTTGTGCTATCTTGTGCCGTATTTAATTTTTTCGAAAATTCATAGAAATTCAACAACAAAAAATAATAAGTAATGAAAAACAAATAAAATCCAGCACAGCACTATGGAGGCAGCGGAATTTAACAAATTGTGCTGGATTGTGATATGGTATGGATTGTGCCAAGTTTGTGCCAATGTGTGCCGTATGCAGTTTTTTCGAAAGGTCTTCGAACAGGTCAAATTAATTTTTGCGAAGAATAAAAACTAATTCCAATCCGTACTTGAATTGGTGGCCTACAACTTTCAGACTCCAAAGATTGATACATCACAACTTGTGCAGTGCAAAGAATTTCGACATGAATGCCTAAGGAAATAGACTGGGAGGTGGGCTGCGGCGCTACCGAAACTGTTTATCACAACACGTCGAAATTGTACTTTGCATGAAGAGAATAGAGAGAGAAGAGACTGATGATACCAGATTCATTTTACGAGTTGACCGAATACATGCATTACATCGAAGCATATAAGCCTAGCATATATTCTAAGACCTTTAGACTTTATGATGTATATTTTCAACCATTATGCCGAATTGTGTTAATTGGTGGCCATCCTTAACTGTGTCTGATATTTTGTAGAAAATGAAAAAAAAAAATCCGTCAAGCCCAGCACTTTTCAGGCGTCTAAATCTAGAAAATCGAGCTGGTTGTAATTTTAACAAGTCAGAGAGATTTGGGAAACAAATATAGACCGACTCAAATCCAGTGCAGTATATTTCACGTATAACACACACGCATAATGTAGTCTGACAAAAAGTAAGACTTAATTTGGCTTTTCCTCAACACTAACTCATTGTCAGTATATGTAAAGGCAAAACTCCTTAGTGTACCCGCACTCAGCGTTACCCAGAACCAACGACATGGACGTGGCGGGACATTGGGTCCTTTTTTTTTTTTTTTTTTTTGTTCTTTTTTTTTTTTTTTTTTTTTTGTTCTTTTTTCTTTTTTTTGGTGTGTTTTCGATAAAAATTTTCCAATGTTCTAATTTTTGTTGATTAACTTTCTTTGTTTCATTTTTTTGTGTGTCTGTCTTTCATCCTCAATCATTTATACGTACGCAGATACTATATCCGTAAGATCTGCATCACTCGATTTGACTCGACGCTCACGCTGACAACGAAACATATATATTATGATTAGGTATGGGTCAATTGCGAATGAATTGGGTTTGACTTTACTTTGTCTTTTTGTGTCGTCGAATTCTAACCATTTCGATCCTTGATACGAGTACCCGACATAATGACCCGACCTTCTACCAAGTCCTCCATAACGCATTACCACTCCAGCGAGTGCGAAAGAATTTCCCTGTAGTTGGATGTTCTTTGGGAACTCATCAAGTTCGCTCTTACCTCTACTGTTACCCCACTCCATAGGGTCACTCCATTCGATTATAATTTGCGAATCGTATGCCAAAGTGATTTTCATCTGTTGATTGCAGCAGATGGCTGCTAAAGTTGGCATACCATATTCCACAGCATCAGAAAGCCTACTTATACCATGCTCCCCTATTATTCCTACATTTAAAGGTACAATTATAGATCGCCTGGTTCTTTGGTTGGAGCAAACGTGACACATTTTTGTTTCGATGTAGCTCGGATCATTAGCAAGAATATATTGTGCGACATTACCTATACTTGAGTAACAATCGATAGTCAACACTTTTTCCTGAAGTTCCCGAAAGCGAGCTATCCACATTTTCACATGATATTTTACATTAAAAATATAAATTGTCATGAAAGTTATAAAAAATGAAAATTCATAGTTTTATTGCAGCTATGGAATTTTTTTTGTTAACCTCCTGATTCTGAAGAAAGATCACGTTTTTTTTTATCGTTGTCTAGAATCGACAGGTTGAAAAAAAGATTGACCAAACAGCAATACCAACAGAAGTGTTGATTTATCTAACTTATATGGAAATATGTAGATGTTTTTTGAACATTGAAACAATTTCGTTTAGTGGTGGCCGAATTTATTTAGAAAGCTGCCTTAAAATCGGCGACGGCATCGTCCATTCGTTAATGTTTTCGTTATTTATTATTTTTTGTTGTTGAATTTCTATGAATTTTCGAAAAAATTAAATACGGCACAAGATAGCACAAACTTGGCACAATCCAGCAGAATTTTTTAAATACCGATATCTCAAAAGTGCTGGGCCGGATTTTTTTTTTTTTTTTTTTTCCCTCTACATTTTTTCGACTTTTTCAAAAACCGAATACGGCACAAGATAGCACAAACTTGGCACAATCCAGCACAATTTTTTAAATACCGATATCTCAAAAGTGCTGGGCTGATCGATTTTTTTATTTTTGCGATTTTTTCGAAAACCGTTGCAGCTAAGAGCAGCCGGTCAACGGTACAAGTCAGCACAAGTCAAGCACAATTCAGCACAACTTTCCAAAATTCGAATTTCAAAAAGTGCTGGGCTAACTTCACACAGGTTATCTTACCACTAGATTACCTCTAAGATATCTCAGGTTTAACGCGAGAATCAAACAGAGCCTTTGTTAATGCTTATTCAACCGAATACAGTTGGTCTGGAGAGAGGAGGTTGACCCTCAGATTATTGGAAAAGAGGGTTAAGCTCGTTCGAATCTCCTTAGTCTAGCAATGGGTGATCCTAACCCCGAACTTGTGGGAGAAATACGATGGTCATAGAAGATTACTTTACTTCCTATTATTCCATATTTCGCATTTGTTAAAATTGCAGTTTAAAGCTAAAAGCTTTTCCGCGTTCCAAATGCTTCTGTAAGACCGAAATGTTGTATGCACGAATAGTATTTACGTGCGCTATTACACCGCCATCTTTGGTTCACATTTCAACTGTATCGCCGCCATTAATTGTAACTTGAAATACGCGGGAAAGGAATGTTTTCATTTTGAAATTGGAAACTGCATTTGAATGTGGCGATTCTAGTCTATGCTACTGAATAAAGGGCTTATAATGTTAAATTGTAAGTTTTAGAGGAGGTTTTTTGTGCCTCTGAGCAAAGGTTTTTAACATCATGTCTTCTTAAGACATCTTCCAGTATAATGTTCTATTACAATACCTCCCTAAGTCGTTGCTCGGAAAAATAATGCCTTTCTTTACCAGTACGACCTCCACCTCAAAATTGACACTATTAATGCACATAAATACTTAGGGATTACAATTAGGTGCCACCTACTTTCAGTGAAGACGCATATTACTCATTACTTCTAGAAAATGGATTGTTTTTTTGATCGAATGGGAATGTCGCATATGATTAAAAAGACCAACAATGTACTCAAGCTAAACACTTATCTACAGCTACTGTAAAGTAATCGTCGTTACATGAACATTAATCGCTTTCCAGTGAACGCATAAGTGTTGCCTTAAGGAAGTAAGTTATTAAAGCGCCTTCCAGCCCCGTTAGGCCATTACTTAATGGATTATATCCCTGTTACGTCTGTAAAGCTAAATACACCATCAAATGAGCCGTGTTGTTACGAGCGTCTCCAAATGCCGCCATATTGTTTTCCTTGTCAAAGCCATGAAACAAATTTCAAAGTGCACTTTAAGACAGTTTTCCTGGAAATGGTGGAAGAGGAAATTACTGCACTCGCAGCGAATCGATTCAGCGCTGTCTCTTTCAACGAACACGTACGAGCGGTGCCGAACGCTGCGGCGGACTCTAATGCCAGTATTATGATGTAATTTAACATCAGATGGTGGACAAGTCGACCGCTGATCAATCTGTAATGCACAACAATTAACCTGATGATATTTTTCTGTAAATTTTTTTTTACGAACGCTTCAGAAAAGCAAAACATTTTTAAAATTAAGTGAGGTCTTTGTTTACCGTCTGACCACTCTGAGACGAAACACCGAAACAAAGTCGGAGGTCACAGTCTCTTTTAAAGTCCAGACATTATCTTGGTCAGATCATGTGAGGACCTTGCAGATAAGTGTTGGAGATGGTATTTCGAGGAAAGAACCACACAGATATGACTGGAACTGTATAGAAAACGTGCACTTCGATTGAAATCATTTATTTGGAAACGCGCAAAAGAATTAACCCACATCTTTATTCTTACAATTTTACATAAATAATACTAGCATTGCCCCGCGGAGACGATTCGACATTCTCACGGGAATATATAAAATTTGTTTTCGGTATAAAAAGTTGCTCATGGATTCGGATTCCTGTTAATCCAAGCTATTAGCTCCCCTCATAACAAATTTCATCCAAATCCTACTTTCGCGTTTATAATATTAGTATGCCCACAAAAAAATAGGGTAGTTTCCTTAAAAAATCTGATTGGTCCGAAAGTTGGATTACTCTAAAATACTGGATACGTATTTTTTCTTTTGTCACGTAAACCAAAAATAACGACGATATAGTGCGTTGAAATTGCTCGTGACGTCACGCCGTGCTACACTTTTCGTTAAAAGTGTAGCACGGCGTGACGTCACAAGCCCGTTCTCTTGAACTTTGATGTGCTATATCATTGTTACTTTTTATTGAATTAAGAAAGCAAAAAATACGTGTCCAATATTTTTTGGTAATCTTACTGACGGACTAAATAGACTTAATATATTTTTACCTAGGAAACATCCCTATTGTCAGTAAACAAATCGTGGGCCGCTTTGTGAGTAACCAAATTGGCCTACCAGAAGATATAGGATGTGTAAAACAAAAAATATTGAATTAACAAACAAATAGTTTGCATAACACAGCCCACACGCCACGGCATGAGACTTCATGGTCGTTATGGTAATTTAATAGGATCCGCTACGGTCATATGTTGCTAGGTTGTGGCTCAAGTTAGAACATTTAAGAACACACAGTCAGGTACCTGATGTGAGGAAAGTTTTGAGTATGAATGTGGAGGGTTACAAGAGTAGAGGAAGACCATAGAAACGATGAATGGATTGTGTAAAAGATACTATGGATAGGAAGGAGGTGATGACGGCAAATAGAGAAGTATGGAAGAAGATATGCTGTGTCGGCCTCAAATAAATTGGGATAAGGGATAAGGAGGATGATGGTGACTTAGGTATCTGCTACCTTTTTCCAAAAGCCTATTTTATTTGAGTGTTCAAGTTTCATGTGTCTTCTTCGGTAATCCTACTAATACAACATGTCCCAAAATTCAACGATAAGCCGGCACCAGAGGATGGACCTACTAATGACTACTCGAGAAAAAAAAAGAAAAAAAAAATCCTCTACTTTTTTTAAATTACTTAAAAAAATGGAAATTCTTCGAAAATGTATACCCCTTATGACACTTTTAACTACCATGACCACAATTTTTCAAATATTTCAGTTTTTTTGTTTGTTTTCACCATAATCTTTGAATTTTACAGAATTTTCGTAGTTTTATACAAAAAAAACAACCAAAAAAAATTATTTCCCTAAAATTTTGAAAGATTTTAACGTTCAGTACACTTTAACTCATCGTAGCGTAAAAAAAAAATATGGAAACTACTATGGCAAGTTTTTTAAAAAATTAGCGCAACTAACCTAGATTTTAAAATGGTATAATACTTTAGGAAAACTAGCCACAAAAAAAAAAAATGACACTTTTTCTAATCGAGAACCAAATTTCATAAGTTGTTGTTAATATTAGGTCTTTACCTATGAAATTGCCGTTCTGCAGTACTGGCCATTTCAAATCAAAATATTTTTTGTTTGGCTAAGAATTCTAATTTCAAATTAATTTTATTTTAAAAACATGGATTTTTTTTTCCAAAAGTAGTCATTTGTTTATTGATTAGTGTTACATTTTCATCGCATTTAAATCTTTTTCGTCATCATGGATACGTTAAAAATTCGAGTAATTATGGAATATGAGTACCGTCGTGGCAGCAACGCGGCACAAGCGGCACGCAACATCAACGACGTTTACGGAGCTAACACTACAAACCAACGCACTACCTGTTATTGCTCAGCAAGTTGGTTGGATCCTGGTTCAGCACCTAAACAATGCCCTAAACGAAAACTTACCCCAAGAAAAGTGATGGTCACTGTTTGGTGGTCTAGCGCCGGTGTGATTCAACACAGCTTCTTACCAAACGGGGTGAGCATTACTGCAGATGTGTACTGTGAAGAATTGAACACAATGATGGAGAAGCTGGCACATCTCCAACCAGCATTGGTCAATCGCTCGTCTCCGCTGCTCCTGCACGACAACGCGCGACCTCATACTGCACAGCAGACGGTCTCCAAGTTGCAAGAACTGGGGTTGGAAGCTCTCCGTCATCCGCCCTACTCACCAGACCTTGCGCCTACAGACTACTACTTTTTCCAGAATTTGGATAACTTCTTGGCGGGAAAAAAATTCAATACCCGAGAGGCAGTACAAAATGCCTTTGAAGAATTTGTTGCCTCCCGTCCAGCTGATTTCTTTAAGAAGGGCATGAATAAACTGCCACTGCGTTGGCAAAGATGCATTGATTGCATGGGTGGATTACTTCGATTAATACAAATAAAAAATACATGAAAAAAATTCATTTAAATTTTTTCATACAAAACGGCAATTTCATAGGTAAAGACCTATTAGTAATCACTTCTACTATGTGCCCAAAATAGATTTTTGTTGTTGGAAAATGTTGAATGAATGAAACAAATGGTGTCAATAAATGTAAATTTATTGCATTATTAATAATATTATAATAAATGTTCGAACTGTTTACCACCGGCATTAATACAGGCACGACATCGCCTTAAAAAAGATCGTTTTATTCGTCGTGCATATCTTCTACTATTGATATGATCCGCAGCCTGAGTGATTTTTTGGCGAAAGTCGTTCAGTGTTGCAATGGGTTTCGAGTAGACTCTGTCTTTGAGACAACCCCAATAGAAGAAGTCCAGGGGGTTTAGATCGGGTGAACGGGGTGGCCATAAAATAGGACCAAGTCGCCCTATCCAACGCCCTGGATACTCTTGGTTTAAGCCATATGTTTTGTGGATCACTAATGGGCATGTCTTCTAATAATACTGTCAAGTCATTTTGTAAAAAGTTCAAATAACTATTGCCATCCAAGTTTCCTTGTAATTCAAAAGGCCCAATCACTTTTCCGTTTAATATGCCCGTCCATAGGTTAACCTTCAATTGATATTGGGATTTGTCTTGTCTCATCAGGTGCGGATTTTCATTGCTCCAGCTATGTAGGTTGTGAAGATTTAAATAGCCATCTCTCTTGCAGGTTGATTCATCCGACCATAGAATATTATCCAAGAATTGGGGATCTTCTCTGTGCTTTTGCAGCATCACACGGCAAAATGCGAATCGTAGTGGATAGTCCCGCGGCAATAACGTCTGCACACGCCTGTAGTGATATGGGTGAAGTCTGTGACGTTTTAGGATTCGATGTGCAGTACTTTTTGGGATTCCCGTAGCTATTTCTATGGCACGTACCGAGGTAGTTGAATCATTTTCAATTTCATTGAGAACTTCTTCGTCGCGTTCCAATCTAGGTCTTCCAGCATTTCTCCTTTCAGATGGTAAAAGCCCTCCGAAAACGCTTGATGCACATAAATACTCGATAATTCGGGTATCTTTGAGCATTTGGGTACCTTTCTCGATATAATCTGCTAGCAGCGCTACCATTGCATCGGCACTCTCCATAAATGAGGTGCATATTAGCGTATTCCAACGGTGTGTATGGTAGTTTTACTAAAGTATTATACCATTTTAAAAACTAGGTTAGTTGCGCTAATTTTTTAAAAAGCTTGCCATAGTAGTGTCCATATTTTTTTTTTACACTACGATGAGTTAAAGTGTACTGAACGTTAAAATCTTTCAAAATTTTAGGGAAATATTTTTTTTTTGGTTGTTTTTTTGTATAAAACTACGAAAATTCTGTAATTTTCAAAGATTATGGTGAATAGTAGTACTACTTAGGTTGCCGATACAAACAAAAAAACTGAAATATTTGAAAAATTGTGGTCATGGTAGTTAAAAGTGTCATAAGGGGTATACATTTTCGAAGAATTTCCATTTTTTTAAGTAATTGAAAAAAAAGTAGAGGTATTTTTTTTTTCTTTTTTTTTCTCGAGTAGTCATTAGTAGGTCCATCCTCTGGTGCCGGCTTATCGTTGAATTTTGGGACATGTTGTATGTATTATAAAATGTCAAAGTTTTTGGGGATGTATGGATGTTTGTTACTCATTGACGATAAAACTACTTAACGGATTTTGATGAAACTTTACAGTATTATAGCTTTTACTTCAGAATAACACATAGGCTTTTATGTATTAAGATACACACATAGACAAAGATGTGAGTGGCTGCTAGTTACCAAATAAAATAAACAAAAGTTAGCTATTCTCTTTGGTTAATCTGCTGACATAACTACTCTACTCTAGTTTAACTACTAGAGTACAGTAGTTATGGCCCCGGGCACGAGGTTGTGGGTTCAAACCTTGGCAAGCACCAATGTGACTTTTTCGGTTCATATGAACTGTCTAAGTTTATCTTGAACGTCACTGACATTGGTGAAGGAAAACACGGTGAGGAAACCTGGACTTATAATTAATATAAGTCTGAAATCGCCAACCAGTCTTGAGTAAGCATGGTGATTAATGCTCATGCCTTCTCTGTATGAGAAGAGGCCTTTGCCCTGCAGTGGGACAGTAACAGGCTGGTATTATTATTATTTAATCTGCTGACAGCCTTAAGAACTGGCCCTAGAAGCATGACATTTTGCACGAAAGTTTCTTTTATAACTAAAGTTAGCACTAAGAAAATATCCTTGAAAATTCGTCCTGTAAAGTGGTTTTTGGTGGATATTTGCTGATGAAAGTTTAAGTGTAAATTACTCATTTTTGATAGTAGGAACGTGGACGTAGTTATCATGATTTCAATTTCAATCAAAGTAACATTTTTACCGGAATCGGATGTTGATTTAAATGTTTATAATATTCAACCGTGCTTTCCGTGCTTTGGAAAGCACGTAAACCATTGTCCAGGCTGTCATTTATCTGCCAGGGTTGCAAGATGTTCGAAAGAGTTACCATGA
Source organism: Phlogophora meticulosa (assembly GCA_905147745.2). Classification (NCBI taxonomy): domain Eukaryota; kingdom Metazoa; phylum Arthropoda; class Insecta; order Lepidoptera; family Noctuidae; genus Phlogophora; species Phlogophora meticulosa. The sequence continues at coordinate 10,021,549 of LR990543.1, read as the reverse complement.
CCCTGGCAAGTAAAGGGCCAGGGCGTAACACGGATGGGTTTTAGTCAGTAAAAGTCTGATACGCCGTTCCATCCAGAACGGGAGAAGCCATCGGATGATTACCCATCCTTTAAAAAAAATTGTCATTTATAGATCTTTGATAGTCGTTACGGGTAGTCCGAAGCCCAAAAGTCTAAAATCAAAATCATTTAATAAATTTGCGAATATGGGTACTTACAAAAGAAAAGGTCTGAAACATAACTTGACGACACGGTTGGCGCAGTGGTTGAGCCATCGGCTGCTGCGAAGCGTGTTGTGGGTTCGATCCCCGCACGGAACAAATATTTGTAGGACCTACAGGTAGTTGTTCCGGGTCTGGCTGTTTGTTTATGTGAGTTTAAATGTTTGTAAACGCACCCACGATACAGGAGAAATTCCTAGTGTGGGGCAACGTTTTAAAAAAAAAAAAAAACAAAACAATAATTATAATAATCTAGCAATCAGTCTTAAAGAATCAGCATTGCTGCCAGCCTTTTGGGCACTTTTCCCGTTGACAGCGATGCAGATAAATTTTACGATGCCCGATACTTCGTTTTTTTTTTTATTTTTATGTTAATAGTTTTATTGCATTATTTAATAAATTGTTAAAATAGAACGCAACAAACAAAAAGGAATAATAAATTACTTTATACAGACACGCTCACACATAGGGTATCAGCAGTTAACGTTTCCCCTAAGTGGGGTCGAATTAAGATATATTAAGCCCCTTATCCTCGAGCGAGAGATCAATTTTAAATAATTGAGGCAGTTGCCTAAGAGTACTCTTCTGTCTCTGTCTGCGCCTTGTCCAAAGCACGACAAAAAATCACTGGATAAGTACAGACGCCAGCACATCAAGCTACCCCAAACTATCAAATTTTTCCAATTGAACATGAACCTTATTTCTTTTGCAATTAGGTTGAAAAACTATCAAAGAAATTTGACACATTGGACTAGCTTGATGTGCTGGCCTCTGTACGTATAGGGCGGGGCATCGAAAAAAAACATGCTCGCTTATTAAATTAAATTAATTAATTTTTGATTTAATGAAATTTTATCATTGCCAATGTTTTTGGCCTGATGTATTAATAAATAAATAAATAAATAATAATAATAATAATAAATAAATAATGCTGGACAATCCACACAGCATCATCTAGCCCCAAGCTAAGTAGAGCTTGTGTTATGGGTACTAGATGACTGATATACTTAATACAATACATTACATAGATATATATGTTTGATTATACATAGCAAATACACAGAACACCCGGAACAAATATTTGTAGATCGTACAAACATTTGTCCCAAGGCGGGAATCGAACCCGCAACCTCCTGCGTCGCAGGCGGACCTTCACCCGCCGCGCCACATCGGTCGTCAAATATTGATAGGAACTTCTTTAGTTCTCGCACCTAGCATCATAAGTCAAATATCCTATTATATGAGCATTGTGTATACGTAACTGATTGACTTTATTATATATCGTAACAGTGAATAGTTAAATAATTGATCTAATGTTATTATAATACGTATTTGTACGCCGTAAATGTAATACATGACTGTGATCCTTTCTGCAATGTACGAGTACTTAACATCTTGCATGCTTTGTGTGAGCATACTCAAGTTTTTGTAAAAGAAACGAACTTTAACTCTTACTCTAACGTCAAAGCCAAATCATTTTTTTAAATAAGACTTTTAAAAAGTCACTTTTGAACGTCAACTTTAAAATTAAAATAAAATACTAAAATGATTCTAGTTGACCCTTCCAAAAGGTAGTTTCGCGTGGAGAAGAATGGGCAAGAAACTCCACACTTTGGCAAGAAACTCTATACTTACATCACGCCTGTAATCCACGAAAGGTTAGGCAGTGGTATACCTATTTTACACCCACATTTCGCCAGTTATGTTTTTAATCCCATGTCTTATGGGGTGAGCCTTCAACCTGAGCAATTCCTAATGGACTAATCCATTATATTGTATGTCGTAATTACGATCGATAGTTTTTATCATTCTTCAATCCTTCACATTCCGGAAAACACGTGTTTTCGCATTTTGCGTTTATATTATCATTTGAAACTTTATGTATCCTTGAGCGTCAAAAAACATACCCATATAATTTCAAGGGGACTATGGCATAGTCCAAATTTGCAGTAAACAATCTTGGAGTTGGAGAAAATTGTATATTTTCACGGCCGTTATGGTAATAGAGCACGCTAAGGTCAAACTCTGTGTGTGTTTGTGGCATAATGATGCAATGCTTAATTATGTATGATGTGCGCTGATAAAGGTGTCAAAATAGTATGAAACTTTTAAAAGACGACACGGTTTTTTTTGACGGCACGGTTGGCGCAGTGGCTGAGCGATCGACTGCCGCGCCGCGTGTCGTGGGATCGATTCCCGCACGGAACAAAGATTTGTATGGGCTGCAGGTAGTTGTTCCGGGTCTGGCTGTTTGTGTATGTGAAAAAAAAGTATCATGCTCTTAATATCATGATTCTTGGTGTCAATGATAGGTAAGAGGTGTTAATCCTTTTGCCTCGTTTTTCCTAAGGCTAGAGACTTCGAATGAATCTATACGTATTTAAACAACACTGATTTTGATTAAAATAACTTGAATTAGGGTCGATATTTCACATGTATCTTTTATCTGTGGAATATAATACACACCTTTTTTTTTTTTTTGAAACGGTCCAAACTAGAAATTTGTCGTAGATGCGCTTACAAACTTAAAAACTCACATACACAAACACCCAGACCCGGAACAACTACCTGTAAGCCATACAAATATTTGTTCCCTGTGGGAATCGAACCCACGACACGCGACGCAGCAGTCAATCGCTCAGCCACTGCGCCAACTGTGCTGTCCAAATCTGATTTCTATGTAAAGCATAAACTGTCCAACTACTATTCCCTGGTTAATAAACGAGTATACAAAAGTTATGCTAACCTAAAACTTCTAAAAAAGTATGGTGAATCTAGAATTTATACTGATTGTCACTTTACTCCGCGTTTATTAGTTTGGCTAAGCTTTAGGAGCGGCAAAAAACTATTATACTCTCCTTCCAAGACGCCTGGCAGCTTACTAAAGCTTCGAACAAAGCTAGAACTTTAACAAATTGCCAGAAGTATCCGATAGCACGGCTTTCAAGTTTCAAAAGAGCCAAGTAAACGTCTTAAGAAATGAACTGAGAACTTTCCGTCTTACAGAAGCGAGATTCAAAGCTAAACTTAATCTACTAATAAAGAGTGAGCTTTTGGCTATTCGCATTTGGGATTAAAGTTTGATAAGGCTCGACCGAGATGGGTTTTTCGTTCTCGGCCGAGACCGAGACCGAGACCGAGAATAAAATAATATCTCGGCCGAGACCGAGAGCCGAGAACGAGAATAGAAAAAGCGTGAATTTTTTTTTTATACTGTTTGCTTTTTAATACACTACTAATTGTTTAACAAAATTAATTGTTTTAATAATAAAAGTTAAATAACATTATATTATAACATAAAAAAAGCAATTTTTCGGCATTATCGCCCTTCAAAGAATGTCGTCTCTCGTCATACAATTGTCCAGCTTTGCTAAAAAGTTGTTCACTTGCTACGCTAGTAGGCGGCGCAGATAAAAACTTATTTGCTGCGGGCTTAAGCACCTTATAAGGCGACGAAAACCAATACTCAAAAATATTAGCATTTCTTTGCAGTCTTGGCTCTCTAAGAAAGCTTTCTAGCGCCATTTCGATCACAGAGCTTGAACTGTATTCGTCATTGGTCATTGGCTCGTCTTCCAACTCTATCGAATCATGAGCTGCCCATAAGTTGGATTGACTTGTTGCAGCCATGTTTGACGAGTTAGTTGAAGATGCCCATGTCGTCTCAGGAGAATCTGATCCTACATTTTCATTGAGAGTGAGAGTCTCGATAATATGAAGTTTGGCTGAGTTAACTTCGCTTTCAGTTAGATATTTAGTTTTAAACCGTGGATCGATCAGTGTTGCAGTAACTAGTGGCAAACAACTTTTAACAAATGAAAACCGCTGATTAAGTGCATCCAGTAGCTTGCTCTTCATCGTCTCTGCGTGATTTCCAATTTCATTATCATCTTCCTGGTCATTAAAGGACTGAATGTTTTGTGTTGGCGCCAATTTTCCATTCAACATTGCCACCAACGGTATTACCACTGAAACACAGGACGAGTCGGAAGAGATATCCAACGTGGCTTGGTAAAAGCATTGCAAAACGTTCACTATATCTTTCATGAAATTGAATTGAATGAAAAATTTCATGAAAGAAAAAAACAATGTTTCAATCTCGGTCATGACCGAGAATCTCGGCTATAATTAGCCGAGAACCGAGACAAGTTTCTCGGTTGGATTTGTAGCCGAGAATGCCGAGACCGAGACCGAGACCGAGATCTTGGTCGAGCCTTAAAGTTTGATTATGAGATGGACGCTCTTGAAGGACACGCACCGACCTTATTGGTGTTGTTCTTCATAAAGGTCAGGTGCGTTATATTTGCAACAGGCGAATCGAAGCAAAAGGAGTATGTAATCAAGGATCGTACGTAGCAGGTGGCGCTCTGTAGTTTCTGCCTAGATCCATGGGAGGGCGTGAGTTTGTTTGTATTAAGAGAGGAACTTCGTTTGTTTTGGGAAGTGCATCTTTCAGGTCAGCCTATGAGGTTGTCAGCTGTTTAACTGGATTATACTATAATAAATTAATGTTTAACTGGCCTTCAGCCAGGTTATAAACTAATAAACTTGGAGGAGAACGGCTTAGTCTGCTGCGTCGCTAATGAGAGGGACAAACTAGATCTGATCAAAGGCACTTCGGTCGCCGAGATGTACATTTATAGTGATGCATTCTGCTCTTCGTTTTCTTGCTTCTGATTTGCACTTGATGATGTAACGTTTTGAATACCTTGGGTTTTCCAAAAAAGCATACAGCTACAGCTTAACTATTCCAGCAATGCTATTCTGTAGAAATTTCACCGTGAAAGTGTAGGTGATGTGATGTGTCAATCCCTAGCTTAAGTATGGGATGGCAGGTCACCTGGCCTTTACTTCTCTTAAATTTTAACCTTTTGCGGGCAGATTTTTCAGAATAGAGCTGCTGAAGTACTTGAACCAAGAATTAATTACTCTCTTGTACTGTAATGCTCTAGGAATCTTCCAAGCTGCATTGTAATGGTTGCTGCAAGACAAATTAAGTATCGACAGTACCACAGAAGGTTTCTGTCTACATAAGAGTAGGCTTATAGGCTAATACATTGTATTTTCTACATCTCTATTACTGCCATCCCACTGATCACTTCTTCTTCCTAGCAAAAATACTAGGAAGGAAGGAAGTGGTGAAGGGCGGGTGTTTTGGGGGACTGTTTTATGTAATTTTTGGCATTATGAAAGTACTGATTCTCAGCCTAATAGGGATGTGTCCTAGGTAAAAATACGAGTATAATAAGTCCAAAAGGCTTGGACATGTATTTTTTGCTAACTCAAATCAATAAAAAGTGACAAAGATATCACAAGCGTGACTTCACGCGAAATTTCAACACACTATATCGTTGCCATTTTTGGTTTACGTGTCAAAAGAAAAAATACGGGCCCAGTATTTCGAGTAATCCAACTATCAGACCTTGATCTTGTCTTCCCGTTAGTTTCTTCTAGACACTGATGTTTTGGGAAATTTAGTGTATTACTATTCTATCACTATATTTGAACTAACCTCATTCCTTTGACACTTATAGGAGTAAAATGTTTTCGCCACTATCAGTAAAACAGAAATATATTTGTTTACAGCTCGCAGCCCGCATACAGGGACGCCCACAAAGATACCGAGTCCCGTTGGCACTCTGCTATCTAGGAGAACACCGGTGAGTTTTATATATTCACTTTATTATTAACACTGTTTAAAACTTTCACAGCTTTTAAAGGTAGTTTCCATTGTTACTTACGGGTGATCGCCCTACGGTCGTGGCGCTTGAGCCTGCGTCCAAAATTTAAGGAGCTCAATTTGAAAAACGTTTGAAAAGATATCCCGTAGGCAACAATCATCATCATCTGTCAAGCCTTTTCCTGGGTATGTTGGGGTCGGCTTCCAGTCTAAATGGACGCAGCTGAGTGCCAGTATTTTAGACGGAGTGCTTAACTGACCTCCACAACCCAGTGACTGGGTAACGCAATACCTCTTAGTGCTTGGACTTTTGGGCTTCCGACTTGCCCGTAACGACTGTTAATCATGTACGAATGACTGCTGGATTGAAAGGTTTGACGTGCTTAACGAGGCACGTAAGCAACGGATGGTCTCCCATCCACAGACCGACCTCGGTGAGCGTTGTTTATTCTTGTAAATTGTCCAATCGTAGAACCTGACCTCGATCCTCGACCCCTAATTCTCAATCCAATCCATTTGCGTCTCTCTCTACTACATCAATAGTGCTGCAAACAACTATATTGTTACTATATGGTTGTATCTAGTATAGTAGAAGTCAGGTCATCTGTCATGGCCGACATAAAGTGCTAAAGTAGCGCCACGTGCTGCTCTGGACATGATGAAGGGTGGCTGAACTGCGCTCCATAGCTCTTGGCATGCGATACTGACGTCAGCTGGTTCAAATGAAGGTCTGACGAAGAATATACAGGCTGGAAGGAACATCGACTTAGAACCTGATACTATGAGTATAGTACACGATTGTGGATGAAGCTTTACTACTAGTTTCTACGTTTTAAAGTCAGTCCTCAAAATGATAAGGGAAGATATTACCTCTCCAATTTTAGTTATGATGTTTTAATTCATGTGTGTCCACATCGTGTCACTTTACTAACAATAGTTATAAGTTACAGATGTTTCTTGATTTGTACCCAACAAGGTGTTTAAGGAAACAAATGAATTATCGTAGTATCAGGTTTTGCGTCGATGTCGCTTACACACTGTTAAATGACACATCTGGAAATGTAGATTTAATAAAAAAACAGCAAAAGAGAATTTGCGATGCTAGTCCAAATTTTTGCTGACACGTTATTTTTAATGAATTTGGCACGCTGCTCTAAAAAGTTTACCAACCTTGTTTTGACCTCTTTCTGAACCATTTTGTGCAGAAAATTAAAAGGAATCGTGTCATATTTGTGAACACTACCAACGCCATTTGTTTATTTTTGTATCGCATCACAAATTATATGCTATTTGATACTACAAGTTATTCTGTGAAATTATAATAACGAGAATCTTTATGTTGTCGTAATTATGGTAATTGGAACCAGTTCCAAGTGTTGATAGCTGACTAAGCTGGGTAAATAACATTGAAATTATAAATGCAAAAAAAATGTCAGTATGTTTGTATGCTTGTTTCTCCGTCACGCTGAAACGTCTGAACGGATTGGGATGATATTTGGGATGAAGGTAGCTCATACCCTGGATTAACACATAAGCTATTTGTATCCCAAAGAAGTTAAATATCCTTGAGGAATCCCAACGGCGTGTCATGTTGACTTTTAGACCGCGGGGTGCAGCTAGTCACCCATATACTGATGCCAACGACAGACTTTTGCTCCTAGAGTCTTTTTCATTGGTAAATACCCAAGAGCAACAACTTCGTCAGGTCAAAAGTCAGGTATACACGAGGGGACAAATGTCCCACGACATGTGTGAGCGACATGTCAAACGAAGGCTTGCGATTCTGCTCGACATATCTGGTGACATCGGGCGACAACTGAATGCGTCTGTCATGTCGAGCAAAGTCAGGCAAGGTCGCACCACTTATCCTGACGTCGCTGGTGACACTTGTCGCAGGATATTTGTGCCATAGTGTATCCCTGGCTTAAACATCTATATCTCCCTACAGTGTAGTTTTATTATCTCTACCTTTTTACCTAGTTAGACTATTAGTTACCTAGTTAGAGTATATCAATTACTAATCACCACCCTTTTCATTCTAGATCCCAACTCCTAGGGACATTTACCACCGTTCCCACATGATTGGTCAAGAGTGAACCGTGGCCAAGACATAAAGTACTACGACTGCTTCAATAAAATCTTGTTTGATTTCAAAGCAGACTCATCTATTTCTGTAATCAAGGTTACGTCTGGGATAGACATGTGTTTGTGTTTTGATGTTTTGCGTTTATTTATATTGTTGTGACTTATTAAAGATTTACGGTAAACCGAGAATTCTTACTTAGCGGGGCGAGCACGGCTATTGTGTCACACGTTTTTATCACAGTTTGGGCGACAAATCCGTAGCATACTACCGTTCTTGTCCCGAACGTGTTGTATGCCCGTGAGGTGGTTGATTGTAGACTTAGTTCTTGCAACATAATTCTTACACTAGTTTACTTATCGTTATTATTTCTTAATCTGTCCCATCATCTGCCTTTTCCCAACTATGTTGGGGACGGCTTCTAGACTGGGTGCAACTGAATACCAGTATTTTACATGGAGCGACTGCCTATCTGTACTCCACAGCCCAATTACAGGGCAACACGCTACTACTGTCGGCCTGTTAGAAATCTAGAAATGAGACCCGGACCAACGCGTTAACGGGCTTCCCGAGACACGGAGGAGTCTCGATATAATATAACGAATGTTCACCCATCCAAAGACTAATTTCGACAAGTGTAACTTAACCTGCGCTCAACAATTGCGGCTTAACATTAATTTGCACATCTCCTAAAACCTGTGGAATGCCATGAGAATGTAACAGTCTTATCGCTATGGGGGCGATGGCCCTTGTAAGGAGAAGTAGGCCTGATACCATAAACAAAAATGTAAAATTGCTTACCCAAGGGCACACGAGGTCTTCTCAAAAATCGACATAGACTACCCAAAGATAGCTCAGGCTGTGGTTATAATATTAGGTCTTTACCTATGAAATTGCCGTTCTGCAGTACTGGCCATTTCAAATCAAAATATTTTTTGTTTGGCTAAGAATTCTAATTTCAAATTAATTTTATTTTAAAAACATGGTTTTTTTTTTCCAAAAGTAGTCATTTGTTTATTGATTAGTGTTACATTTTCATCGCATTTAAATCTTTTTCGTCATCATGGATACGTTAAAAATTCGAGTAATTATGGAATATGAGTACCGTCGTGGCAGCAACGCGGCACAAGCGGCACGCAACATCAACGACGTTTACGGAGCTAACACTACAAACCAACGCACTACCTGTTATTGGTTTGCTCGCTTCCGTTCTGGAAATTTCGAAATGAAAAATGAACCTCGCGGTCGTCCGAAGACTTTGGTCGACAATGACGAATTAAAGGCGATTGTGGAAGCTGATGATACACAATCTACGGCTGAATTAGCAGCAGCTTTCGACGTTAGCGTCAAAACAATATTGGTCCATTTGCGTCAAATTGGCAAGGTAAAAAAGCTTGACAAATGGGTGCCCCACGAACTCAATGATCGCCAGCGCGAAGTACGCGTCGAGACGTGCCTTGCACTGCTCAACAGACACACAAATGAAGGAATTTTGAACCGCATTGTTACCTGCGATGAAAAATGGATTCTGTTTGATAACCGCAAGCGCTCAGCAAGTTGGTTGGATCCTGGTTCAGCACCTAAACAATGCCCTAAACGAAAACTTACCCCAAGAAAAGTGATGGTCACTGTTTGGTGGTCTAGCGCCGGTGTGATTCAACACAGCTTCTTACCAAACGGGGTGAGCATTACTGCAGATGTGTACTGTGAAGAATTGAACACAATGATGGAGAAGCTGGCACATCTCCAACCAGCATTGGTCAATCGCTCGTCTCCGCTGCTCCTGCACGACAACGCGCGACCTCATACTGCACAGCAGACGGTCTCCAAGTTGCAAGAACTGGGGTTGGAAGCTCTCCGTCATCCGCCCTACTCACCAGACCTTGTGCCTACAGACTCCTACTTTTTCCAGAATTTGGATAACTTCTTGGCGGGAAAAAAATTCAATACCCGAGAGGCAGTACAAAATGCCTTTGAAGAATTTGTTGCCTCCCGTCCAGCTGATTTCTTTAAGAAGGGCATCAATAAACTGCCACTGCGTTGGCAAAGATGCATTGATTGCATGGGTGATTACTTCGATTAATACAAATAAAAAATACATGAAAAAAAATCATTTAAATTTTTTCATACAAAACGGCAATTTCATAGGTAAAGACCTATTATTAGCCACTCAGCGAGGTGGTACCTGGGTGCGATAACCAGGGTGCGCCGGAAGTATGGTCAGCAACAAAAGTTGATTGACACTATAACTTTTACACATCTTAATATACAAAAAGTATTTGTATTTTTGCTCTGACAAATAGTTGCACTGACTGGACAGGTCCATCTACCGTCCATATCTATGTGGTTCTTTTCTCAAAAGTCCATCTCTGACACTAACCTGCACGGTCCTCACATGATCTGACTAAGATAACGATCTGATCTTTAAAAGAGACTGTGTCCTCTTTTTTTGTTTTTCGGTGTTTTTTAGAGTAGTCAGATAGGGAAACACTGTCCTATTTTAAAAGTGTTAGTAAAAACCCATTTACAGAAATAAATATCACCATAAATAAATTGACCCGGTATTCGAACCCCGGACCTCCAATGTAGAAGTCACTTATGTCCACAAGACAAACTAGGTAGTCAACATATAGCTCAGAGTTAATATCCACTACGAAGAAAGTAAGTTAACTTTCTTCTGTAACGATTTTAATGAAAAAAAACCAGTTATTAATTAAGATATTCAAAACTGGTTGGTTAATAGACTTTTGTTGCTGATTGTACATTGGGCTACTAGCACTAACTAATAGATTTCATGCAGTCTATTTATACCCGCATAAAATCGATCACCGCCATTTTGTTAGTGGTCTGCGGTCCTCTATGAAACAATGAATAATTTTGCTGTAAGTGCCATTATTGTTAGAGGATGGTACTGGAAGAGTATGGTGCTCGGCACTGGTACCATTTTTTCAGTCTTCTGGCAAATTTACGAAAGTAAAGAAGAAAGAAACATCAAGATTTATTTGAGGCCAAAGTTAACTATCGAAGAAACGCAAGCTTACAAGTATAATAGTAAAAATAAAAAGAGTACCGAAAAAGCACCCAGCCAAAAAGTAGAATGTCCTTTTGATGAATAATCCTACAGATATAACAGCAATGGACTTGAATTTACTTCAAGATAGCACGTGACGAAGAGGAATGGGTAAATTTCAAATATTTTAAAAGAAACATACAAACATGTAACTCACGCCTTTCTTTCATGGGGTAGGCAGGCACCATAGATAGCCACCCGCTACTATCATTACATACTCCTTTCGCTTCGCTCACGTTCATACATCTGGTCATACACGTTGCGAGGACTACGCACCTGATCTTTTTGAAGGAAATCACCAATAAGGTCATTAAATTGTATGTCCTCGGCGGACCGCGGGCCGTCTCTCCAAAATGTCTAGGGCGTCCCCTCCCAGGGTTGCTTTTTCAATAGATAATTAGTCTTACTTAATTAACTAATATTACATAAACATACCAGCCTGTTACTGTGGCCTCTTTCCATACAGGAAAGGCAATAGCATTAATCACCACGTTTTCTCAAGTCGGTTTGGTGAATCAAGACTTACATTCATTATAGGTACGTCCAGGTTTCCTCACGAAGTTTTCCCTCAAAAATATCAGTAAAAAAAAACTTGGAAAAGTGCCTACATATGAATTCAAACCACAACCTGGTGCATGAGAAGCGTATTCTTTACAAATGCACCGGCACGTCAATTTCTTCTAGACATGACGAAATCAACATGAGGTTTAAGGAAATCTTACCAAAACGTTCGATACCCAATTCTGACATCGCTTTCGAAATAAAGTCGCAGTTTTATTTTATCCATTAAATTAGTCCATTAAATAGTTTTTATTGTCATTGCTTTCCTGATATAAGCATAATAAACTCATACGGTTTGTTTGTAATTGGTATCGGACCATATTCTACTGGGAGCTTAAAATAAATCGACTCAAAAGTAGATGTGGGTTACTTTTTTGTCCAAAAAAGCTATTAAAACAGTATAAATCGTAATAAAACGATAGAATACTAATAATAAAACCATGAATATGTTTAGATAATAGTCATAGCTTCTGTTACAAAACACTTTTTGGCGCCTAATTCGGTGTCTATCGCGCCATCTTTGAAGATATCTGTCAAAATTATAGCCGTCAATAGACACGAGTGGATGAGGGGACCATAAACATATAAGTAAAGTCAAGCAATAGGTTTTATGTTCTATCAATAATAAATAATTAAATAAAAACAGATGCTCATTCCGTTATTACCTTGTAACATAATAACGATCGATTAAGCTTTTATTGCATAGAAATGAAGTTAGTTAATGCGTGAACTGTATTGCCGTTCCATCTACATATAAAATTATGTGTCAAATAGACATGAGCAATAGACAAGCCACTAAACAACCGCCATAGTAATGAGAGAAGGGTAAACTAAACTTTTAAGATCCAGTAAAGCAATATTACTTCCCAAGATATAGTAGACTACACTAACTCTTTTATTATTATGTTATTCAAGAATGTCCCGTGGGATTCCTATCTAATATTTCACAAGATAACTTTTGGAAAGAAAATAGAATATAAACGGACACTAAATAATGTTTTGTATCAAAGTTCAGAACAGTTATCACTTAAAGTGATTGTTTATTGAGGGCAACATTTCCTCTTTTATTTTATAAATGGTATTTCTACGTAGTTGCATATAAAAAGGTTTTTATCATAAATAAACAATCAGTATTGCCAAGTTGATGTTAGAATTTCATGGGCTTTAAAGAAAAGCTGCTCGATTTGTTACCTGGCTGGTAGACGGGTTTATCTTAGACATTACTGACATCGGTGAGGAAAAGTATCGGGAGTAAACCTAATTTATTAAAGTCTGAAATCGCCAACCCGCCTTGAGTTAGTCTCGTGATTATAGCTTATGCTGCCTCTGTGTGAGAACAGGCAGACCGACGTGTTGCTGGAGAGTTTGTTCCGCCACTTCTTCTTCCCAGCTTAAACACTAGGAAGTGGTGAAATGAAGAATTTGTTCAGAAAGCTAAACCGATTGAACTTCCCGACCACTGGCCTTATCATAAATGCTCCCAATAGAATGAAGTAGCTCCTCCTGGGGACTTCGTCTCATTAGTAACCTTTTATAGTACTTCCAGAACGAAAAAAAAGGCGAAAAATAATTTGAGACCCCTTTACACTTTGCAGAGCTATCCATATATCACAAAACAAGATCTATCAAAATCTGTCCGTCAGTTTCGGAGTTAACACTACTTACAAACACACTCACATAAGTCTCGCTTAGTAAGTACAGATTAGACATAATTACAGTGCAGAGTTAAGTGAAATCATGTGCTTTCCACTCTGTTCCACTCTACATACTGGCTTGCTTGCATAATTAAGTAAAATTATCGTTTTTTTGCACTAAGTACCTACAGCCTTGCTATTTTTGGGTGGTAGGCTCTAAGATACGTATTCTATGATTATGTACTTGATGAATTTTCATGTTAAAATACGCTGTTTGCGCTTAATTTTCATACACATAAACTCACGCCCTTCCCATAGTACTTTCTAAGTTTATCTTGGACATCACTGACATCGCTGAAGGAAAACATAGTGAGGGAACCTGAACTTATAATTAATATACCTAAGAAGAAATCGTCAACCCGTCTTGAGCAAGCGTGGTGATTAATGCTCGTGCCTTCTCTGTATGAGAAGAGGCCTTTGCCCTGCAGTGGGACAGTAACAGGCTGACATACATAAATACTTTTCCCATAGGGGAAGGCAGAAACTACAGAACACCACCTGCTACGATCCTTACATATTTTGCTTCATTTTCGTTCATACATCTGGTCATACACACACGCCGGTTGCGAGTACTACGCATCTGACCTTTTTCAAGAACATCACCAATAAGGTCACTGTATGTCCTTCCAGGGTGTTACATCCCGGCGTTTCCTCTTATATCTGCCTTATAAAATTCATTCCATAATCTATATATTAGGTATATATAGTAATAAGTGAAGTCTCAACTTGAGAACCCTTTCTGAGAAAACTTTGTCCACGGAGTGTGAGATTTGGCATAGTTACATAGATATGGAAAAGAAGTGCAGAAATCTAAAACAGTCGAATTTAGAATACTAGTTTAAATGGAAATACTTTCCACAATGAAAGCCTTTTGACACATCGTGCTAAGTCATTCTGACATATTATGTCATGGAAACTGTCACTGTGCTAATAGAGTTAACATGATTTCAATTCCTATGACTTCTGAATTTTATTTCAGCTTTAAAAACTGATAATACCTCACTACATAGTATAAAACAAAGTCGCTTTCTCTGTCCCTACATCCCTATGTATGCTTAAATCTTTAAACTACGCAACGGATTTTGATGCGGTTTTTTTTAATAGATAGAGTGATTGAGGAGGAAGGTTTTTATCTGTGTTTACATCCATTAAATAGTGGAGAAATACTGTTATATTTGAGGTTTCTACTGTGATGTCATAAATAATGGGCCGCCAGAATAAAGTAATTCCTATGTTGAAGGAAATGTGAACTTACCTTAAACCTGAGCCAGTGTTATAATAATTAATTAATGCTGGCTCAGTCTTCAGCCCACAAGTAGGACAAGAACGAGCCGAAATAACTAAGGAAGTTTCTTGAACGGAGATTTAATCTTCAAAGTTACTTGACTACTAAGTTAAGTGAATTAACTCCGAGCTGTAAGTTCAGCCGGAATCTGAGAAGTCTGAAAACCAACTCCTACATACTTAGTTAAAGACGAGAATGAACATTGGTGTCGATGCCATTCTTCACAAGCTCAACAAAATTTAGACTATTCTCATCTTTTTTTATCTTATAAAACAAGAAAAGTATGGACATTTATAACGGCTGTCAAATTTAACTTGAACATAAGCTTCCATACAAATCAACTCGACATTTCAATTGAACCAATAATAACATGGCGAATTTCAAACGATAAACTGTCAACTGCCAGACAATAATTGCAAAGTTTAACCAGATCTAAGATCCTTTTATATCAAAACTGAGCACAAACGGAGGATTATAAAAAACATCCCTTAAAGGGGTTTATTATTTTTATTTTATTTATTAAAAATAAAGTATAAAAAAATCATAACTGAAAAACTATGCCCCACAAAACCGTTTTTTATGTTTACGGTTTGTCTGTGGGATTAACAAGTAGTCTTAGAATACGGGTTTTAAATTCGGACATTAAATTTAAAAAAGAAACAAAAATAAAATGAAATACAATTACATATTTTCAAAACTACTCATTCGTACTGCCAGACAACGAGACAAAATAGAAAATGTATTATTTGTCGATCACCTGGCGTAAGATGCCGGTGTTAAAAAGGGATTAAACTTCGTTATATTTGCCGATGGACAATCCCGGCTTGTACTCGTATAATACAAGAATCTGTCAACATCAGTCCTCCTTAGTAAGCTTCTTACAGAAATAAAATACGAAACACGACAGCGCAACGACAGCCGTAATTATTCAGCCGATTACGGTTAAATTTAGTAACAAGCCGTCCGCCCAGTACTTACATTTTGTTTTAAATCGTGACTAAACAAGGAAGCATTGTATTTGCGTCTTCTATTATTAATAGTCGAGTTTGTCGTTAGGCGAGTTTCCCGGCTAGTGATGAGAATGTTACTAATTTTGTGAGCATGATACACGATGGATTGGCTAACGGGATAATCCTTTACAACTCTGATTTACAATTGGAGAAGAAAAGTAAGTAAGTGAAGGGTGGGCGTTTTGGGGGACTGTCTTTTGTAAACGTTTTGACGTTAAAAAAGTGATGATTCTCAGCCTAATTTGAATAAATGAGTTTTTATTTTGATTGATTTTAAGAATATTTATATAAACTAAATTGAGCATTCTGGTTGATCTGAACATGGCTCTTATGAAACTCTAACCCAATCAGCGAATCTGTCAGTGCACGAAGCTGACAATAGCCAATCAGCGTTCAGTCATACTCGTTTTTTCTCGATTAACCTAAGCTGAGCTGCCTTTTTGCCTAAATCCTGGTATAAGCACGTTTGATTACGATTTTGTTTCTTATACATAAACTCACACCTTTTTATCATTAGTGCAAGAATCTATAGAACTCGGTCGCGTTCTATAGATTCATTTATCATCAGCAGGTGTGCCACAATCCTTTTACTTCGTTAAGTTCATACATCTGGTCATGCACGTACGCCGGTTGCGAGGACCATACACCTGACAGTTATTATTTTTTAGTGTTCAATAAATAGTTGAGTAAGATGTTTGTAAACGCACCCATGACACGGGAGAAAAACCTAGAGTGGGGTTTTTAAAACAAAACTTTCTGGTCATCCATCCATCATGGTCCATTGCAAAAAATGTAGGCTTTTCGCACAAAGTTTTTTTGCTCTTCCAACACAGAATCTTCTGCAAGTACAAAAAAAAAACATAACAAATTTAAGTGAAGCGACTTAAAACTAGTTTTTGGAACAGTGAAATAATGAAACCACTTATCCTCAATTCGTTTTAGTTACCAACAAATATTAAACGCTTTCCTAGACAAAGTGGTTCAAGAGGATGCGCCATTGAATTTCACGTTTTTTGCGAATTTTATTTTGTAGCTCAATATTGGGTTGTTCGGTAATTAAACAGTTCATTGCGACCGTAATGTAACATCACGCCTGTATTACCTGAAGGGTTGGGCAGAAGTGCAACTATAGTTGGACGACCTATGTGGCGCAGCGGGCGAAGGTCCGCCTGCGACGCAGGAGGTTGCGGGTTCGATTCCTGCCTTGGGACAAATGTTTGTACGATCTACAAACATTTGTTCCGGGTGTTCTGGGTATTTGCTATGTGTAATGAAAAAATATCTATGTATGTAATGTATTGTATTAAGTATATCAGTCATCTAGTACCCATAACACAAGCTCGGCTTAGCTTGCGGCTAGATGATGCTGTGTGGATTGTCCAGCATTATTTATTTATTTATAGTGTAGTACCTACCAACATTTCTACAGTTACGTAAAAAGAGGCGAGCCAATTGCCACCAATCCAGACTCTGGTATGCTTATGAGAAATTCTATATAGAGAAATCGATATGTAATTGACGGTCAGTCATCCACGAACCGACCTCGGCAAGCGTAGCTTAACCTTCGCTCGACCTGTGCGGCTATTATTTAGCCACGACCTCTTCCGAAACTACTATTCTTCTAATCTTCTTCTTAATATTATAAAAAGGTAAAATTTGTTTGTAATATTGTATATGGGGGGAAATCTCCCGAACTTATGATCCAATTTTGACGGCACGGTTGGCGCAGTGGTTGAGCGATCGACTGCTGCGCCGCGTGTCGTGGGTTCGATTCCCGCACGGAACAATTATATGTATGGCCTACAGGTAGTTGTTCCGGGTCTGGCTGTTTGTGTATGTGAGTTTGAATGTTTGTAAACGCACCCACGATACAGGAGAAATTCTTAGTGTGGGGCAACGTTTTTTTTGAAAAAAAAAAACACTATTACAAAGCTACATTATTCTTGAGTACTATAAGCTATTATTATTTTCAAAAGTACGGTTTTAGGGGGGTGGAGGGGTTGTTAAAGTTTGAAGGGGAAAGTTAGAAATCCAAGCGGACGAAGTCGCGAGCGAAGTGCCAGTCATATATATTATGATAACATCTACTTATTTCAAATAACAGTTTCAACAGAACCTCATTAATAAATTAATAATGTCATCCACAAATTAAACCGTAACAGAAAATGGAAAATGGCGTCATAAAAAAACAATTAAGGTTGTAATTACAAGCTTCATTATGTCAAGCTAATTCGAAATAAGAATTAGTTTCTTTGTAACGTAATTACAGTTATTTTAGTCGAGTGAACATGGAGCATCGATGGAAACAATGGCTTGACTGCAAAACGATACACCGTAGTCGTCTTCACCGCGCAAAAAATAGTTCAAGATAGGGTTGCCAATTACTTATTTATTTAGTATTAAGGCACATCAACATCATAAACACAAACATTAATAAGAGACACGAAACAGAGACATATAGCTTTTACAAAATATACAATGTGTAATTGCAAACTGATCAACTGCGTAGCTTTTGTTCAACAATGTTGAGACCTGCTTTCAGTCTCATGAGCTGAAAATTAGTGTTTAACATAGAGCGACTATCTATCTGACCTCCACAATCCAGTAACTGTTTGAAACAACACGTCTTCTGACTACTCATAACGCTTGTCAATGATCTAGAAATGACAGCCGGAGCCAACAGCTTAACGTACTTTCCGAGGCATTGAGTGGTCTCGATATATAATGGATGGTCACTATCTACTGAACAACCTAGGCAAGTGTAGCTTAACCTTCGATCGATCCGTGCGCGTGTAAGTATTAAGCCACAAGCCCCTTTTGTAATTGAAACCCTGAAAAGGTCTGTCTTTGGACTCATCATTATGTATAGGTACAACATTAACTGCTATAGCTAAAAAAACCTGGTGTTGCTATACAAAATCCAGCTGATACATTTTGTCGAGCTATGCGGACATTATATCGTCATGTTGGCAGATTTTTTTTTGCGACATCTAAGTTGGCCTCACCTTGTCACGCCTGTAAGTATTGAATTCATTACTTCAGTAATACTAACATTATAAATCATGCGATAGTTTGTCGGTATGTGTGTATGTTTGTAACTCCTTCACGCTGAAACGGCTTAACGGATTTAGATTATATTTGTTAAGAAGGTAGCTCACATAACTTGGATTAACACATAGGCTTTTTATCCCGAAAAAGTGAAGTATTCCTGTTGGGTGGCGATGGCGTCTTATGTTGACTTTTTAACCGCGGGTAACAGTTAGTTACCCATATGTTGATGTGACGAAATATACGGTTGCAAAATTTGTTTTGCTCCATGTGATATTTTCATTGGTATACTCAAGACCAACCGGTCTTCTCGAGATAGAACATCTATAACTCCCTCCATTGTAGTGAGATTATCTCTACCTATATGTTTGACTAGAAAAGGACTTAAAGACTTGAGAAAATCCGAGATCCAAATATCCATATTTCCACAAAAAAAAAAGAAAGATGGCCAATATCATATATATATAGAAAAACGTTTTTTTTTGTAAGCAGAGACTGCTTACAAAAAAAACGGTTTTCCCCCCTTTATTCTGTTGATTTATAACAACGAGTACTTATAATAACTTAATTAAAAATGATTGAAGAGTCGTAAAAGATGTTGGTTAATGATAGTGAATATTTACGATGGTCTCGAGTTATTATTTAAGGCACCTTATTATTAGCGTGACAAGAAAGCGTATGAGAGTCATCGGTGCGTTGAAGAACAAATTGTGCGCTTTGTTCTTATCAAAATTGTACTCAAAAGAGTGGATTTGAAAAAACTTTTTGTATTTGATAGCCCAATTCTTGGGTTTGTAGGCTATTTAACACCAAACTACGACCTGAAGGAACATTTGAAACCGCGGGCGACAGCTGCATGCATGTATTGTTACAGCTGTCGCCCGCGGTTTCAAATGTTCCTTCAGGTCGTAGTTTGGTGTTAAATAGCCTATAAACCGTCCCCAAGAATTGGACTATCAAATACAAAAAGTTTTTTCAAATCCACTGGTGGGACAAGCTTTATAGGTTACTAGCGGACCAAACAGACCTGGTCCTGCCCGTACAGCGCCACCTACCGGGTCCAATTGTGAATCTAAACCATCTAGGGCGCCACCCAAACGCATACAAATAAAATCATTCAAATCGGTCCAACCGTTTAGGAGGTGTTCAGTGACATACATACAGTAGAATTATATGTATAAAGATTGAAGGTGGTGTTGGATAATAGGTTATTTTATTTTTCCACTGCTTGCAATTTGCAAAAAAGTGTTTTATTTTGTTAGGTTGTACAAATAATTCTCTTTTTATCTGCTAAATATTGCATTTAGTATGAAAAAGCTGTTTTTTTATTTTTTTAGCTTTGGCCTCATTGTAAAACTTAACGAAAATCATGAATACTTCCATCCCCTGAAAGGATGTTAGTGTTTTACTAAAATAAAAGAAGTACTACACCCGTAACCAAATCAAATTACCCAGTTATTACCCAAACGAAATTGGTTCCACGTACGTAATGTAGAGGCGCTGTTCAATCAAGTACAAATTGTTGACGGTTTCGGTTGCTAAAGATCTCGGGCTAGTGGGCTGAAGAAACGCAATTTTCGGCTTATATTGGCCTCTAGCTAACCTGATTCTAACTCATCGCAATGTACTAAAAAGAGCCGCATTATCTGGGTGGGTGTAATATCAAAGATTGCTCACACGTGAGGAAGTACCGTGTCATTCGCTTATCAACCTGTAGATCTTATGTGATGTCATTGTAATTATCACAGCTCACGTGGTTCCACGAACGATAAATGCGCACTGGAGCGTATGCAAATAAATTCGTTGAACCTCTTTCACCATTTTATTTAACAATATTCAACCGACTTCAAAAAGGAAAACAATGTACAGACGCCAGCACATCAAGTTCTCCCAAAACTGTCAAATTTCCCTAATTAATAATAATAATAATAAATATTGCTGGACAATCCACACAGCATCATCTAGCCCCAAGCTAAGCAGAGCTTGTGTTATGGGTACTAGATGACTGATATACTTAATACAATACATTACATAGATAGATATTTTTATTATACATAGGAAATACCCAGAACACCCGGAACAAATATTTGTAGATCGTACAAACATTTGTCCCAAGGCGGGAATCGAACCCGCAACCTCTTGCGTCGCAGGCGGACCTTCGCCCACCGCGCCACATCGGTCGTCAAATGTCAATTGAACGTCAACTGTATTTTTTTGTAATAAAGTTGAAAACTATCAAAGAAATTTGACCGATTAGCGAATAATTAGACAGACAGGAATACCTCTGTACCTAAAATAACTATAGTTTCTTAAGCCGGTGTTAAAAAATGAATCAAACAAAACAATCGACTCCATTTTGCATATTTTATTGTAAAAAAAGTTCTTTTTTTTTTTTCAATAAATGCTTACGACACTTCATACATAATTCTACGTATATTATCTTTGGAGTACTGGGACAAACCGTTTACCAGTGTACCACATTGAGTTTAGTTAGATACCAGCTGACATTTGTGATGATTTTTTTATCTGCCACACCAAACATACTTGAAACAGAAGAAACATTTGAGTAATCTTATCTAAACACTTCCTAGAGCTATATCTCGAGCGATATAAATAACAAGTGTACTAATTATGAAAAAAAAACTTAATATATTTTTACCAAGCAAACATTTCCGTGTATTAAAAAAAAAACGCCACACATCCAGATTTTGATGGTGATGTTTGCTAAGTATGACTACTACTGCTTAGTGTGTTTAGTATAAGCATATTACTTGCTACTCTAAGCCTTAATTCAGTGATAAACGTAGCGTTACCGCCATTACTGTCTAGATAACATTGCCACTTTGAGGGAAAGGCCAACGCTGCGCCAGTTTCAGGAATAAATCATTTTATTTCTAA